>OX359291.1:25203622-25874872 GCA_947179395.2 Pulicaria dysenterica
GTTTTGCTATCGTTCAATCTCATCCATTGATTTTGATGATCTAAAGGTTCAGATTGGTTCTTTAAGTTCTTTGTTTAAGGAGTGATTATTTGTTGATCCAATATATATATATATATATATATATATATATATATATATATATATATATATATATATATATATATATATATATATATATATATATATATATATATATGTATTTGTGAAATATTACAAGTTATTTGAATATTTCTACAATGAATAGAACTAAAATTATTTTTACTATAAATAGGTTGCATATCCATCCTAACATCCCACCCACCCACCCACAAGAATACAGAAGTCATTAAAATTGTGCACCATCCTACCCATCACTTATTATTAGCTGTTTGACTGAATTATTATGGGTGAGGGAAGAGGCAGTGCAGTAGTGGCAGCGGCGGTGCTCTGCTTGCTTGCGGTGGCGCTTCAGTTGGAGGTAGCTCAGGCAGCCACTTATGTCGTCGGCGGCCGTAGTGGCTGGACGTTTAACCTCTCTAGTTGGCCAAGAGGCAAGAAGTTTAAAGCCGGCGACACCCTCGGTATCCTCATTCCTCCCACCACTTTTCATATTTATCTAATCACACTTTATCTCCGACCAATTATTTATTTAAACAACGGTACGCACGTAGTAAACTTACTTCTAAATCTAGATGTTATACCGACTGCAAGAATAGAACCCTTACTATAACAAATACCTTTTCAGTACCGCTAGACTACAACTATCAATTTACTTAACTGGATCTCAAAATATATTGTATGTGAGTTTATAATTTTTAAAAGAATTAAGCTTAAAGTATATAATTTTTAAAAAGGATAAGATCACGTAATAACCAACTTTAAAAACTATTCTATTGTCACTTGTCCCTTTATTTCATATTGTAAAATTTCTTATGAATGATTATGATAGAACAATTTACAAACTTGATCGTTGTTAAGAGTTAGCTCGTGCTACCCGTTGATATACACCGGGTATATTAAAATGCTTATATATAACAATTTAAAGTGCAACAAGTTTAATTACAATATTCTATACATTTTTAATTTATAAAACCAACAAAAAGACATTTTAATTTTATAGGAGGTTGTGTTTTATTTTATTTAACTGATTTTTCATCATTTTACTAGTGTTCAACTACCAAAGAGGAGTGCACAATGTGGTGGCAGTGAACAAGGCAGGTTATGATGGTTGCAGCACCACCCCAAGAAATGCAAAAGTGTACACAAGTGGTAAAGACCAAATTAGGCTTGTCAAGGGTCTTAACAACTTCATTTGCACTCTCCCTGGTCATTGTGCTTCTGGCATGAAGATTCAAATCACAGCTTCTTAATTAATCAAGAGATAACAATAAGAATAAGAATAAACTTGATCGAGTTATATATATGTATTATGAGCTTTTTATATGGTTTTGTTGGTGTTATGTGCTTAACATGACTAATAATTCACTCGGAATATGAATTTAATATGTATGTTAGTATCTTATGTCGATCCGGTTAACTTTATCGTTATTGTATGATTTAAATGTTTAATTTGGCGTTGTTATAGAAGAGATACATATGATATTACACATGTTTTTTAATATATATATATATATATATATAAATGGTAAAATGAAGACTTTACTAATTACACAAATTAATTAATCATTGATATGATGGTTTGCTTAAAAGGTTAATTCATATGGTGTTTGACTTGCCACTTAGCCTAGTGGTAGGTGTTTTTTAAGCAGGAAATTACCTATCTAACTAGGGGTGAGCATGTGTACCGGAAATACCGAAACGTACCGGAACCGGTACCGAATTAGAGATTTCGGTCCGGTATTCAGTACTTGAATTATTGCTAAATCGGTATTCGGGACTTGGTATTTCCGGTATTCGCGACTAGTACCGAACTAACTAGTTAAAATAGGTACTCGGTACCGGTACCGGTACCGTATATGAATAATTCGGTACGGTATTCGGTACAATTTTTAAATCAAATTCGGTATTCGGTAAAACCTGTACCGGTACCCGTCCGGTACCATGCTCACCCCTATATCTAACTATCCCACTGTGACTATCTTTGACCTGCAATTTCATGTTTAGTTTTTTGTTCCAATTAATTTTTAAGTTAATAACTTGTTTATACCCAGTTGAATTATTGTATGGGGTCATGAGAAAATCGGAAATCTTTCTCCTAACATGCCTCTGTTTTCAAACACTATGTATCTCTCTCATTTCCGCTATAGTTGGTGCCTGGTGGTGTTTGTTTGCAACTATTTCCTCTAACAGTCGATCCATTATTTCTTTCTTTGACTCGGATATCATTAAAGTTGATGTCGGTTGTTTTCCTTTTTGCTTCCCGCGCCAGATTGTTTGTTAGCATTTGCGTATACGGTAAGTTATAAAGTGAAGTTACATATCTAATGTAATCGTACATTCAAATATCTGTAAATCAAAGAGTAACGTAACCTAGTTGGAGAGTAATTATTGAGCTATAGTTTCGTAGAGGGTATTACTATTCAGAAGTAAGTTCGTATTAAATTACGGGGTAATGATTTGTAAACAACAAATTTTTGTCATACACAACAAAAAGTTGTTGCTTAGACCATCATGCCCATAAATTTGTGGATGTGGTTAATAGTTAGTGGGTTGGTAGGGGCAAAAAGATCATAATTGTTATGTATGGCTAAAAGTAGTTGTGCACAAATCATCACGAGGTTATTAACCAAGGTATAATTTATTATATACCTACTTATATACATAAAATCAATCTCCTTATCCATTTCACCACACTTAACCAAAAAAATTTAAAAAAAAATGTAGATAAGGTATAACTAAAATAGTTGTCCATTGTGCTATGCACTGTTAACATGCATCTCACCAACCACAAACGTTATTATAATAATCAATTTAAAAGCAAGTTGGAAAATTAACTAATTATACTAAATCCGGTAATCACATTTGATATAAAATAAAGCGCAAGCGTAAAAGTTTCAAAAACAAGTTCACACAAAAGATATTTACACATGTACACCCGAGTTTCGTACCAAAAGCTAGTTATTTACAATGAGACGTTAAATTGCTTTCGCAAAAGACTGAAACTATGGCTGATGTCAAACAGGAGTCTTGTCTTTGTCCTTGCTATCTGCAAAACACAACATATAATATCTGATAAGCTACGAGAGCTTAGTGAGTTTACCAGACTGTCAATCATATAAACACATATATATATAATCACATAGATAACACACGTGTAACAAGAACATGACTGTCACATGATTGTATTCTACAATGTATGAACAATTCACGATTTATAACACTATATAAGGGTTGTATAGCAGTCTACTCACGATCCTACACAAGTCATATAACACATATATCAATGACACCTTATTAATGCACTTAATGAAACTGAATAGGGGCCAGGCACGCCCGTGCCTTTCTAAAAGGTACGGCCAAAGGTTCATCAGGCATGGGCGTACCCAAGACACGCCCGTACCCTATGTAGGTACGCCTGTGCACAGCCACGCCCCGACCCTATGAACTAGGGTTTGTCACGGTCTGTCAGGCACACCCGTACCCCTAAAGGTACGCCCGTGCCTCTGCACGTACAACAATAGTTTGGCGACTGTTCTTGCTGTTTTGACCTAAAACACGAACCAAACTTGATTACAACATATCTGAACAATACAGGGGTGTTTTCCTGCATCCCAAACACCTCATAACATACAAAGAACAATCATTAACATATTAAACACCATGATTTAACCATATGAACCATTTAGACCCATAACACATAAATTCTAAACCAACCATTCATACCTTGCTACTTCTAGTGATCAAATGATGTTAATACGAATCTGAACTGTGTATGTGTATGGAACCTTCATGTTGGTTCTTTGACTTCTAAGAGTCAAATATATCAACCACTGGACAATTAGAAAAACACCCCCTCTACTTAATAAGTTTCAATTTATGTCAAACCTGGCCCTTACACTTTTAACAACACATTGAAACACATATACACTAGTACAAAAAGGACTTTTAACCCCGGTTTTTTAAGGCCTTTAACCCCGGTTTTGAAGGGGGGTTGAATGGGGGGGCGACTAAATGTGGGTATTCAACCCCGGTTAAAAAACCGGGGCTAAATGGTCTTTAACCCCGGTTAAAAAACCGGGGCTAAATAAACTTTTAACCCCGGTTAAAAAACCGGGGCCAAATAAACTTTTAACCCCGGTTAAATAACACGTCTGAAGAGGCGCTACAACTGGGTTTGAAGAAGACTTTCTACCCCGGTTTTTAGTTAAGGAACCGGGGCTAAATAGTTTTTAAAAATTAAAAAAAAAACTGTTTTTACTATTAATTCCATATTTCCTGCTCGTATTTAGCAACAAACCATAACCCAATTAACTACACAAGAATTATAACTACAGAAACAAACCATTGCAATTCAATATACATGAAACTATCAAACCATACAAGTTTTGAATTCCAAAAGCAATTACAAGAAAGCGTATGTAATTTCCTAACTTATAACAAACCACAAGTGAATGTTTACTAACTTCCTAAACAATACCATCAACAAAATGGAAAAATCTAGAGCAAGTTATAGCTCATTTGTTTATTTGATGACTTGAATATGCTTCATCACTTCAAATTTTCTACAATAGCTTCACAAACTATCAATATAAACAAAAGAAGTAAAAATAAGCTTCATATGTTCTAAATCAATAAAAGAAAGTTAGTTCACATCACATATACATTTGTACCCAACCCATTTGGATAGCGGGTCAAAGTAAGCAATTAACAATAACATATACTTTATTGCTATCTAGTCTTAAAAGCATAATTTAACTAAGTTCAAAGGAGAAATAACATAGATATAGATATATATACCTGAGTATATGATCACTTGTTAAAGAAAAGCCGACAAAAATGTTCCAAGCCAAACACGAACGACGGTGTCTAAAATCTTTTGGTCAAATGGAGATGTGTCGTTCCAAGGGATCTATATATAGATATTCAAACGTTAAAACAAAAATAGTTATCTAACAAATGACACTTTAACGTAATAAACAACATTCAAAAGTTTTTTTCAAATTACTTACTTGAGCTGGAAATTGAAACTGATAATTGAAGACAAATTCATGGATCCAGCGCATGACATAGTATCCACACTCCAAACCACCTCTTTGTTGATTGCACTAAATTTTAATACCAAGTTATACATTTAACAAACTTAAACATGCACATAAGTTTAGTATATATGCAAAATAAGATAATTAATCAATATAATTTACCTCCACAAATGTCCACGATATTTGTGTCTCCTCGGTGTCATTCATAAAAGTTCTAACAGCCCTAAAAAAAGAAATAACCAAATTAAATCGCTTTGTTTACATTCTATTATTCTTACATGAAATAAATATCAATTTAAGTATTCTTACGTTTGTAGATGTTTTGTAATGTAGAAGCTGTAAGAATCTTTTCCATGTTTATGATTGATAAAAACATATAATAAATAAGGAAGAGCTTATCTTGATAAATAAGGAAATAAAAACACACAAAAAGAACATTAGATATTATACCTTTATATCTAACCATAGTTGGTCTTTTTCTTTTTGCTCAACTTTTTTTCAAGAATCAATGTTAATACATATTTTACTTCTTGCTTTAAGGCCTATATACGTTGTGAATCGTGATTGCCACTTTCCGACCGCTTGATTATGCTCGTTGAATTCAATATCTACCTCTGTATCTAGGTCCTTTAATAACGTCTTCCCTCTTTTTTTCTTAATTTTTGGTTCTTGGCTACTTGAACTATCGGAGGAAGCCTATAACAAATAAAATAAAGTTAACCCTACAAAATCTTATATTATTTGATCCATTAAAACACAAACAAACATACCATTCACGTTGATCTACTTCAATTATTTGAACTCGTATTGTAGTTAACACAACCTCAACAATTTGCAAAAGGTTCTGATATATATCCATTTGTTGAAAGGTCAACAATTGTGAAACCATCTTAAATTATTTGATCTGATATATTATTTGATATATTATTTGATCCATTAACACCAATTATACGCCTTTTACCATGTAGTACAATGTTCCATCTCGAATCTTTCGGGTCCTCGACATAGAATACCTGGGAGGCTTGCTTTGCTAAAATAAAAGGTTCTGATATATATCCATTTGTTGAAAGGTCAACAATTGTGAAACCATCTTAAATATCGACTTGTAGGAGTAAAGAGAAATGTAGTGACTTTTTCTTAAATATCGAATCCGTTAATACGCATCCACATCCTAAACGAGACAAAATATTCAAAAAGCAGTCCCAACTGGGGACAATCCGCAATTAACCTCTATTAGATTAATTACGGACGGGTATACATACTAAAGGCTATGTCACATATATGTTTACCTACTAATTGACAACCTATACTAAGATAATGCAAATATAATATATATATATATATATATATATATATATATATATATATATATATATATATATATATATATATATATACACTAAGGTAATGCAAATAAATACATATATATATATATATATATATATATATATATGTATGTATATTTGCATTATCTTAGTATATATATATATTATATATATACATATATATAATATATATATATATATATATATATTATATATATACTAAGATAATGCAAATATACATATATATATATATATATATATATATATATATATATATATATATATATATATATATATATATTATGTATGTGTGTGTAAATATATTTGTATAAACTACATAAATATAATTGTAAGAACTAAGACAATGAGAATTAGATAAAAATACCTTTAACTTTTGAATCTAAACAATGTAATTTAATAAGATTCCTCACATGTATACCTACAATATATAACAAACAACAAATATTATTAAAATGGATGTAACACCCAAAAAAATCTAACTAAAACAATGAATATGTATATTATATATATATATATATATTACCTTTAAATATTTGATCAAATGGACAATAGATGTAGACTTTGACAAGAATGTAATAAATAAAACTTGAAATTTGGGAAGAAATTTGAGAATTTTCGGATGGGTATTAATGGTGGTAGATAGAGTGTTTAAATTGGAAAAAAGGTAAAGTAAGAAGAAGATGAATTAGAAGGATGCATCAACCATAAATAGAGGGTATCAGCCCCGGTTTTTTATAAACAACCGGGGTTAAAAGTCTGGGGGAGTTGAGCCACCCGTTGGTAATAAATGCTACTTATTAGTCCCGGTTTTTTACGTAATGAACCGGGGTTAAAAGTTTCAAACTTTTAGCCCCGGTTTTATATTAAGCAACCGGGGTTAAATGTCATATTAGTAGCGCGCCTCTTTTCCAGATCTCCTTTCAGTCCCGGTTTTTTACTAACCAAACGGGGTTAAAAGTTTTGAAACTTTCAGACCCGGTTTTTTAGTAAAAAACCGGGGTTAAATCTCTCTGCACTACTTTTTACCCTTCATCATACCTTTTAGCCCCGGTTTTTTGGGTCTTTTTTATACAACCGGGTTTGAATAGGGGGGGCTGAAAGTCAATTTTGTAGTAGTGATAGGCTAAACCAGTACACATTTAACACATACAATAACTAACACATAGTTAGGGCTAATTGAACATGGGTGTTACAATAGAGTATATGCTTTTTACATTTAATCATTTGGATCGAGTGAGGTGTATGTGTGCGTGTGTGTGTTTTTGGTGTGTATATGTGTTTCCTAAAATTTTTGTGTGTTACTGTGTGTGACCGGAGGTGGATTGACACGATGAAGGGTGGGTTTTTGGATGGTTGGTTTATGGTTTAGGCACAAAAGATTTGTATAATTATATTGTATTAAGATTTGAAATTGTAAGACAGCATGGATATTGTCAAGGAGGCAGCTGTGTTTGCTACAACTATGATGATCATGAGCTCATGAAGTATTATTGTATTCCAAAATCTAATGTTATTATTTTTTTAAATTTTAAATCATCTTTTAGCAGACAATTTTGAAACAATTCTTGCTTGTACTTTTATGCATTTTTCCTATCAATGACTAATATCTTGTAAATGGTTAAAACAAAATGGACTATTCACTATTGTTAATTTGGTTAAATTATAATTTTATTTGGATTAAAATGGTTAAAAAGTTCTCATGTGTGTACTTTAGTTTTATTATTTACGATATTTGACATTTTGACCCATTTCATATTTATATTATAATTATATACAACTCTTTTGATCTTTGACATGTAAAATTTATACATTTTACATGGGCTTATTTGACCCGTTCACAAGTAAACTCGATTTGTAGAAGTTAAAATGGAGACCTTGATGTAGGTGTAGGAGTAAGGTATGTAGTACTGACCCGTTCGGAACAACATGTTCTCATTATATATATTAACCTAAAATTTATGAAGTTCAAAGTTTCAAAGACATAGATCCTCTTTTAGGTTCAAGATAAAAACAAGAGAAAATACTACGGTGTCATGGATATGACTTCGTCTCCCGGATAGAGGAACGACTTTCTACATCTTACTTTCCAATATCTTGTCTAGGCGAGATTGGGTATGGTGGTGTTATATAGACTACAAGTGACATACCTTCAATGTTGTTTTTATAGAATTACATATTCATACTTAGAAAATCAACATAAATCGTCATGGTCCATGCATAGCACGACCTAGAGGACTGTTTTTCATACGAGAACTGCGAGAACCAATCTTAACCGTTGATTTGGTAAGTGGAATTCATGGATGCAGAGCGTGGGGGGTCAAGTGTGGCATGGTACATGTGATGAATTCATTGGGTGGGTGATGACATCAAAGGAGGGGGAATTGGACGACTCAGATTGGTTCTCGCGATTCTCGAACGAAAAACAGTTCTCGTTTGAACTTTTGCATATATATATATATATATATATATATAGGAAAAAGTTCCATTGAGAACCATTTTTAGTGCAAGAACCGCGAGAATCAATCAGAGTCTTCCAATTCCCCCTCTTTCAATATCATTGCCGACCCATGAATTCCTCACATACACCCTGCCACACTTGATACCTCCACGCTCTCCATCCATGAATTCCATTTATCAAATCAACGGCTAAGATTGGTTCCCGTGGTTCTCAATGGAACCCTCCCCTATATATATATATATATATATATAGACAAAAGTTCATGCGAGAACCGTTGTTAGCGCGAGAACCGCGAGAACCAATCTAAGCCGTCCAATTCCCCCTCCTTCAATGTCATTGCCCACCCATTAATTCCTCACATGCACCCTGCCACACCTTATCCCTCCACGCTCTCCATCCATGATATTTCCCATATCCAAGGAACGGCTGAGATTGGTTCTCGCGGTTCTCGCACTAACAACGGTTCTCGCATGAACCCTCCCATATATATATATATATATATATATATATATATATATATATATATATATATATATATATATATATATATATATATATATATATATATATATATATATATATATATATATATATATATATATATATATATATATAGGGGAAGGTTCAAATGAGAATGATAAATTAAATGAGAATGAGAGACTCAATCTTAGTCGTTCGTTTTGTTAGTGGAATTGATGGATGGAGAGCGTGAGGGGATAGAGTGTGACAGGGTGCATTTGAGGAATTCATGGGTGGGCAATGAAATTGAAAGAAGGGGAATTGGACGGCTGAGATTGAGTCTCTCATTCTCATTTAATTTAAGGTTCTCATTTGAACCCTCCACTATATATATATATATATATATATATATATAGGGTAGGGATCAAGTAAAAAAAAACTTAAGGTACTTAATGTAAGGAGAAATATCAGCCAATCAATTTTTAAACTTTATTCCTAAAAATATGGTTTTTTTCTCGTTTTTATTAATTAAAAAAAAGGAGATAAGGGTATAATTGACCAATTTTAAATTTCTCTCTCCTAATTTTTTCATTTCTGGTCGCCAATTTTACAGAACTTGAATTGATGCAAAAGATTAAAAAAATGATGCACGTCTATGTATACCCAGAAACAATTCTGAGTTTAGTATATGTGATGCACAATCTGATTTTAGATGTGTTCATCAAAGAGCATTTCAGAGGATGAATTACATTCATCATCCGAAAAATGATAAACGAGTAATATTCTATAATCATTCATCAAGATTATTTGATGCACATGACGAATCATTAATAATAAATTGATACCATCAACAAATCATCAATAATAAATTGATGCACAATCAATTTTCTATAATCATTCACAAATTTCATACAACCTATAACATTTAAATCAAAATTAGATATTGAGTTTTGATGAACAATGCAAACAGTTACAAAAAAACATCTGGGACAAAAAAAGCTTGACGAACGAAAAAGAAATAAAGATTTGATGAACAAACAAAAATAAAGATTTGATGCACAAACCCCAAAAGAATCCAACCATGGCATCTAAGCCATTAACAAACTGGTGTAACCATCTACACCAAAACAGAAGCCAACAGCGCAGGAAATATGGAAACAGAATCAAAATAAACTGCAGCAAACATACTCTAAACAAACAAAAATATGGAAACAGAAGCCCTCTGCAGAATCGAAAATAATCTGCCACGAAAAACACGAACATCCTCTTTTGTCTTCGTCAGCGTTTACCTCCATCTCTCTCTCTCCGATGACTACGGCCACCGGAGCCAACCATTTCTTTCATAGCAAGAACCCAATCGGAACATATCTCTGTTAGTTAGTTGAATGAGTTTCATGGGTTAAACAGATCGTGTCTCTCGATGCATCACCTCTCTCAATTTCTCGTTACTAATGGCGATTTACGCAGAAAGAAGAAGACGCGGCGGCGGTTTGATTTGGAAGCACGGCAGTGGCGGGATTCATGACTGAGACGCAAAAAAATTAGGGTTTTCGAGGTGGCGGCGGGATTCATCACAACAAACCCTAAAAAATTAGGGCTTTCGAGGAGGAGGATGCACACAGTCGGCGCGGTGAGGAAGCAGGGGCGGCGAGGAAGCAGGCGGCGATAGGGTTTCCTGAGGTGGGTTTTCGGGAGGTGAGAGGTAATGGGGCAGATCTAAACGTTTTAATTAAATGTGGATGTGGGATGTACCGCATATCAAGGGAGGATAGAGAGACTGGGTGTAAAATGCCTCAATTGCCCCTAAACGAATTTTGGCTTAAAAAGACACGTGTCACTTCCAGATTTCTTCTTACTTTTTGTATCTTAAATTTTTTTTACTTGAACCTGATTATATATATATATATATATATATAGGGTGATGTTATTGTAAGACGTAAATCAAAATAAGATGGGTAAGAGGAAATCTCAACCATTGATTTTTTCATCAAAGTCAACAAAGAAGTTTCAAACTTAAAGAAAGAAACTGTCAATTAAAGGGCAAACTGGGAAATTATGTATTAGTCTGCTCCTAAAATTACGTTGACTGACCACCAAAATACACGTTCGCATTCTTTCAAAAGAGTGATGAACCCACATGAGGGAAAAGGTGATGCATAGCGTACTCTCATCAAATAAATATGCGCAACTACAATTCATCAAATATGAAAATTTTCATCAAAAAATCGACAGAGATACTATTAATCAAATATGAGAATTCTAAATCGTGATTTCGTACCTTCAAAAATCGAAACAAATACTTAAAATTACAAAATAACTATTAAGAGAATTGAATCCACTTTCAATCTTTCACACCAAAACAACAAATAATTTCCTATCAACCAAACTGATGAATATATACGAACAAACAAGTACTTTAGAAATTGATGCACAAGACTTAATTTACAAACAAGGAATTTAATACTCAATCTTTGATTAATTCAATTACAAAATTGATACATATATTACTAAACTAATGAACAGATACTAACAAGTGCATCAAAATCTAAAAATTCTAAAAGTAATGATGAATAGAGAAGATGGTGAACAAACTAAAAGTAAAAAATGATTCACCAAAACCTGCCGTCCTCCTAAACGAAGGTATGTAAAAGATTGCATCACGTAAATGGGCCAAATCAATTAGCGTTGAGAGTTCTAATGATACATTGTAAACCCAGATTGTTGTCTTCCATCATTGCTGTGAAGTAGTTGCAGATTTTAGGAAGACGGTGGTGCTGAAAATGGACGACAGGGTTTTGGGGCAACGACGGGGATTTAGGGCTTTTGAAATAGGGGCACCAATAAACTCGAACGGCAGCAGTAGATGGCGGCATCGGTGAAGTCCGTTGGCGGCGACGGGGATTTGGGGCGGCGACGGGGATTTAGGCCGGCGATGTAAATTTGGTGGAGGCGGTAGTTGAGGTTGGGTCTCGAGGATGAATCGTGAGGATGAATCATGAGAGATAAACATATGGTAGCATTATTTAAGGTAAATTAATTTATTAATAATTAATTGTAATTATAAAATACTAATTATATCCTTTTATTAATAATGACACATGTCATTCACATATTACATCTTACACATCTTACATTATTTTACATCTTACTTGATCTCATTATATATATATATATAGAATCAGGTTCAAGTAAAATAAAATTTATGGTACAAAGAGTAATGAGAAACCTGGTGGCGACACGTGTCCTTTTAATTTAAAAAATATAAAAGGGTAAAATAGGTACATCAAAATAAATATATTCTCTCTCCTACCCACTAACCCCAATCCCCACGTCCCTCCCTTCCACCTACATTAGAATACATTTCCCTCTCCCCCTCTTGAAAACCCTAATCGAACCTCTGCAGCCGTCATCCACCATCCCCCGACCTGTGAAGCCCCACCGTAAATGCATCATCTGTTCGCCACCACAACGGCCTCTGCACCAACACCGCGGTGGCCACTACCCACGTTCACATTCATCAATTAGTCCCGCCTCACCCCCAAAAAAAACCCTAATACAATCGGCGGCTTCATCGCACAGGCTTCGTTGCACAGGAGGTCCGCCGCCAAGAATTAATCGCCGATGGCATCGTAGCCGCAACCTCACGATGAATCCGTCACGTATTCTCCGCCGCTGTGTGCATCTTCCGCCGGTAGCATCACGAAAACCTATTCGGCCCTGACGAAAACCTAATCGGCCATCACCGCCGCCGTCATGTATTCTCCGCCACCTATGTACATCTTCTGCCGGCAACATCACGATAGAACAACCGACATCTTTTGTCGTCTCCCGGGCAGATCACCATCAACGGGTTGAAAGTCCCGATCTGAAATGGTTGTTGTGTGCATCTGTCACCGGTGCACCTCTCTTTCTTTGTATGTGGTTAAGGTGCATCGCCGACCACCACCGCCGGTGCACCACCACCGCTGCCCCTTTTCATGTCTTGTGCATCAGGTTGCTCAAGTATGTATCTTTTTATTCCGTGCATCAAATGGTTGTACCTTTGTGTATTAAATGTATAATGTGAATCAATCGTTTATGTTGTGCATCAAATGGTTGCACTTTGTGTAGTAAATGGTTGTATTTTTGCATCTGAGAGTTGGCAAACGGGAATAGGATTTGAAGTTGTCGTGGCCACGTTTTTCTCCAGGCTTTCTTGTGTTTTTTGAAATTACCATATTAACCTTTTTAATTTTTTTTAATTCCGAAAATGTGGGTAGAAAAATGACTTTTTTATTTGACTTTTTGAATAGATCTGTGGTCCAGATTTCACCTTATATTTAGTACCTTAATTTTATTTGTAGCAGATCCTAACCCTATATTTATATATATATATATATATATATATATATATATATGATCAATGAGAACACCTTTTATTTGAAGAATAGTGAGAATAGTTTACAGCCGTTGGATGACATAAATCGATGACTTCTATAATTTTAAGCTTTTTACCTTTTAAATTATATATAAAATACCATAAAGGGTGTTAAAGGAAAAACAACTTTAAAATGCATTTATTAGTGGAAACCGTCTACTCTATTTTCTTTCTTTTTTTATTGTTTTATCATCATACATGATCCATTATTCTACATCATATTCGTCTTTGTAAGAAGAATTTGAATTTATACAAAACAAATAATTTGCTGCAATTGTATATCAGCATTCAAGAATTTGTACATGATCCATTATTCTACATCATATTGTTTTATCATCATACATGATCCATTATTTATTGATTTTTTTTTCCTAAATTGACGTGTATACTTTTCTTTTGTCAAGCACATTAAAATTTTTATCTTTTTTTTTTGTATGGATTGATTTAACATCGTTTGTATGATTAGAAGTATACAAATGATGGGATATGCTGATTAATGAGATTAAAATTGTTATTTAAATTTGTTAGTATACCTTTCTTGTTACTAATAACATTGTTTTGCGTATGAAAGAAGTAGATGCTAATTTCTTGTGGTGAAAGATAAGATTGCATCCGAATGAAGTAAATTTTTATATATGTGTGTTGCATCTATTTTTATTTGCATTTGTTTACATATTATAATTATCTATGTGTTGCATCTGTTTTGATTTGCATTTGTATACACATTCAAGTTATCTATGTTTTGCATCAAAGTGTTCTAGCTCTTCTATGTTTTTTTATAACATATACTTTTTTGGGTTGATTGCATCAAAACGATTGTGTTTGCATCTAACGATTGCATCTAATTAGTTTGTAGTGAAATATATCCAAATTGATATCATATTAAAGAGGATTTAAACATGAATTTAATGATATAATCTTTTTAATTTAATAAATATATATGTGAAAGATATATATATTATAAAATCAATGAGGTATAAAAATGTTATTTGGGGAAAGTTTTTTAGAAGATAGAGAGAGTGTTTAAAATTCCTACTTTACCCTTTTTAGTGATTGGTGGAGAAGTGTTAAAACCATTCTCTATTTAAAAGGTGTTCTCCCTAGATCTCTCCTATATATATATATATATATATATATATATATATATATATATCTTACTCCTATATAAAACATTTACAACCTAAAAACTCTTAATTTTTAAGTAAGTTGAATATACTAAATTACCCTTCATATAAATAAATGGAAACTATTATATAAAGTAACTACTAGATGCATTTAATAAGATTCTTATATTTCATTTTAATAACTAAACCTTCCATACTTAAAAAAAATCAAATAATAAATATTCAATTATGTTATAAACATTTTAACTTATTTTTCAAAAAAATATGTATAATTAAGTAGAGCTTATATATGTGAATAACATATAATTAAAATTTATAAACATATATTTTAATTTTTTAAAATAGCTGCTATAACTAATAGTTTCAAATTAATTTATTCTATAATCTTAATCTCTTAATTTTTAATAGTTTCAAATTACTAACTTACGCTCTGTATTGTCATGAAATTTAACCTACTTTATAAGTAGAGATCGATTTTCTTATTTAATTGTTCTCAAAATTTATTTTAAAATAATAAAAGAGTTGATTGAGAATAAAATAATAATAAAGAAAATGGAAAAAAGATAAAGAAAATAGACATGTTGCCACTTACCAAAGGAAAATTATTTGTTATCACTGTATTGATAAATACCGAAAACAAGCAGGTTACTGAGTAGAAATTAGTTGACGCCGCTGCATTGCGCGGGTAATATGCTAGTATATATATATATATATATATATATTTATTTATTTATATTAGTTAAGTTTGACTTTGAAAATCGATTTATATTTATTAGACAAATTTTTTTTACAATTTTAGATAATATTGTTTAAATTTTGGATAACATTTATATAATATAAGAATTTTTTTAAAGGAAATAGAAGAGTCCTGTAAGGAAATGGAAGAGTCTCGAAACGAGGTGGAAGTGTCTCGCAAGAGAGAAGAAGAGACACAAAATGCTACTGATAATCGGTTTAATCAGCTACAAGAGATGTTACTTTCTCATTCTGGTGTTAACCCTCCCCCTCCTCCTAGTTAGTTATTTAGTTGTATGTTAATGAACACTTAAATTCCAACCACTATAACTTCTTTAAATGATAACCTAAACTCCAAACACTATTATAACTTTATTGAATGCGATTGATTTTGGTATCAAATGTAGTATTATGTTTATATTTGTATTGGACAAGGAAATTTAAAAAAAATACAAAATATAGTTGTGATATTAAAAATCAGTCGCTATGTTCCGCATGTATTGGGACAAATTACCGTCGCTAATCCGCCGGTAAGAAGAACGTCGCTAATCCGTCGTCAAAAATTTCGTCGCTAATCTGTCTCTATGTTCCATCTGGCATTGCGACAATTTCCATCGCAAATACGTCGGTAAGTCAAGTCACAAGTATATGATAAAACCGTCGCTAATACATCGTTAAAATCCGTCCGTAATTCGTCGCTAACATTCGGTCGTTAAGCTCTAACTTTTTAGCACCACTTATATTCAGTCACAAGCTGATGGAAACTATCACAAACAATCAACGCTTAGCGACGTAATCATTTTGTCGCAAATCCGTATTTTTCTAGCAGTGATGACAAACGCTTGAAAACCATTAAAGAGTTCAAACCTGGCAACAAAACTTACTTTTCAATTCTTGTCTGAAATTTACGCCAGGAAAGCTTAGATCACGATGGACTGGTCCCTATATACCGTCATTAAAACGTCGCCAATGGGTTTTTGTTGGTCCCGAATGGATACTACAACAACAAATGTTTGTAGAAGGGGGGTTGAAATTTAAGAGACACACGGTTTACTTTTATATAATTCTTATTGATGTAAATCAAGAATTACATGAACTAGATGCGGAAAATCTAAGTTCAATAAAAGGTGGCAACTAAATTCGTCTAACACATAGACTAAGCTAATCTCAAACAAATTATGTCTAAGATGTTCAACACATGAACAAGTTTGTTACACTGAAAGTAAAATGCTAACTCTTCTAATTCTCAACAAATGAGATTTTAGTGTTCAACTATCTATTCGCATACTTAGCATGTTTCCATGCATGTGTATATATAAGCAATATGGTGTCCGGGTTGATGGAGTGGAGAAGTAGACAAAGGTACTTGATTTAATAATATTATAATAGATAAAGTTAGTGGGTGAAAAGTAAGTTCACTTTATACACTAAGTGTGTAAAGTGAATATACTATCTGGTAAAGTATAAACCCACTATCTATTATTATATTATTAAAGTACTACCTTTATGTCTTGGGAGAGTAAACTTCTCTTTCCATGCTTGTACTTTTATCAACACCATGCTTTTTGAAGACTTGACTTAACCAAGTATAGAGTTGCCAGCCATACTTAGTTGTTGAAGCATATCTTCGAGATCTTATCTTCTAAAGTATCTTTCTCCTTTTCCAGAGGATAAAGATCTATCATTTTTGTCTCTTTGCAGATACAAAAAGTGCCAAGTACTTTTACAAAGAAGGATCTAAGGCATAATATGAACAACACATGTTTTACCTTTGACTTAAGAAAAAATATTACAATGAAAAACTATTAACTGACATATCGTATAAAGACTCAGCTAACAGAAACTGAATTGCAAACATAATTTTGCTCAGCTAAGGATAACTTGGGTACACATAAGAGGATTTTTGAATGTGAACTGTAATAAGATCAGGGAGTCAGATACATCCTTATTTGAGAGCACACGAATGAACTTACAAAATCTTAAAAAAAACTGATGAAACCTGGTGTTGGTTAATTCTTCAAACAATTTCACCAACATTGTGATCTGGGACATCGAAGATGACTGATAAAAGATAACCAAGATTCAAAAGAAACAAGGGATGGATGGCCAAAATCTGGTTTTGAGACAAAAAATTGGTGACGCTAAGAAAGAAGAACCAAAAATCAGTTAAGAAAGAGCCGGATGACTAGACATAAGGGATTAGACATTCCAATATATGGTAACAATGACCCAAAGCAAACCCGAATCTAGAAACATCAGAATGATAACTGAAACAATGACCCAAAACAAACCCGAATCTAACACATGACTTAGGAATCAAGGTAACAAGATAATTCAGTCACAACAACGACGACGGGAGTTCGGGGGCAGCGCCCCTGATAGCGGGGTCCAAGGGGTGGCAACCCCTGGCGGGGTCCAAGGGGCAGAGCCCCTGGCTGGGGTCGAGCTGTAATTCCGGGTGATCTTGAATTCCGATAAAATAGGCAATTTCGATAAAATGTTTCGGAATCCGATAAAATGTTTCGGAATCCGATAAAATGTCTCGGAATCCGATAAAATGTTTCGGAATCCGATCAAAAGTGTCGGAATCCGACAAGTTTCAAACAATCCGATAGAATCATACCAGTGAATCACCATTCAAATTCAGACTTTTAAAATTCAAAAATTTCAACAAACAAATCCAAATCGATTATATCTTTTATCATTCTAAGTATTATTAACAAAGAGTATATCCCCATCAGTGATCATTAAGCATACTAATTACTCACAGTTCATCCCGTAACCCAGTTATGCAAGTCGAAGTAACTGTCAGTGAAATCCAACCTAAACAAACACCCTACAAGAAATCTAACACTATCAAAACATGAAACACATCTAACTAAGCATACCCAAGTCACAAACACATTGAAAAACAAGAAATAAGCACACAAATCAGAAGATTAGTTCAGCGACAGAATATGCTAACAGGGTTTTCGGCCTACAAAATCAAACATGCATAGAAATGTAATACATTGCAGAGAAATCGAAGTGTACCATGAGATTCGCAATTGAAAACCAAACCAAAAGTTAGAAACTTGAAGAAATCCAAAGCCTTTTGAAATCTTGATGAAACAGAGAGAAGAGGTCAAGTTTTGAATCGAAATCCGAGAAAAAGTCAAGAATCCGATTGTTCATGACTTGTAGGCCCACAATACTTATCGGATTCCGATAAAAGTATCGGAATTTTGAATGTGTTGTGCAACTTCTCGGATTCCGATAAAAGTACTTACTTGACCAATGAATGAAAGAAAATCTTTTTGTTATTTTATAATTTTGCAAATGTGTTTGGATTTTTCAGAATTATAACACAAAAAAAAAAAAAAACAGTAATACAAATGAATCTCCCCCTACAAGTATGAACCATTCGTAGTTCATAACTTGTCAACTTAGATCAGACACCCCCGACCCTAAAACACCTAACTGTGCAGAATGTAATTAATAGAATAAAAGTACAGTCAAATACTCAAATTCAACATGCCCAATTTTGAAACTAAAGTGTTAAAACGATTTTCATCCAACGGTTTGGTGAAAATGTCAGCAAGGTGATTTTCAGTATTAACATACTTTAATTCTATCAAACCTTTTTCAACATAATCTTTGAGAAAATGATACCGAATGTCTATATGTTTTGTTTTAGAGTGATGCACGGGATTGCATGAAATGGCTATGGCACTCTGAGAGTCACACATCAGCGGTATGTGAGAATATTCCAATCCAAAATCCGATAGTTGTGTACGAATCCACAGACTTTGAGAGCAGCAGCCGGCAACAGCAACATATTCAGCCTCCGCGGTGGAAGTTGACACGCAGTTTTGTTTCTTTCATGCCCAACATACTAGTCTGTCTCCCAGAAAATGTGCACTGCCAGATGTACTTTTTCTGTCCAGCATGCATCCTGCATAATCAGAATCCGAGTATCCAATTAGTTCAAAATCAGAATCTCTAGGATCCACAAACCTAGATTTGGTGTACCCTTAAGATATCTTAATATTCTTTTTACTGCCAACAAATGAGACTCTTTTGGGTTTTCCTGAAATCTAGCACAGAGACAAGTATCAAACATTATATCTGGCCTACTAGCAGTTAAGTACAATAATGATCCAATCATACCACGAAATGTTTTTAAATCTACTGATTTGCCATCAGGATCAGCAAATAGTTTTGTTTTAATTCCCATGGGAGTTAAAATTGGAGAACAATCAGTCATGTCAAAACGTTTTAATAAATCTTTTATATATTTTGACTAATTTATAAAAATCCCATGATGAAACTGAGAAATTTGCAATCCAAGGAAAAAATTAACTTCCCCCATCATGCTCATTTCAAACCTCTGTTTCATGGTATTTGCAAAATCATCACCATACTTTGGACTAGTTGAGCCAAAAATAATATCGTCTACATAAATCTGTACAAGAATATAGTCTAAACAAATCTGCTTTTTGAAGAGTGTTGTGTCTGTAGTTCCTTTTGCATAGCCCTTGCTCAACAAGTAATCTGACAACTCATCATACCAAGCTCTCGGGGCTTGTTTTAATCCATACAAAGCTTTGTCAAGTAGATATACATGCTGCGGGCGTTTGGGATCCACAAAACCTTCAGGTTGACCAACATAGACTTCCTCTTTGAGTTTACCATTGAGGAATGCAGTTTTAACGTCCATTTGAAAAACCTTGAAATTTTTGAAGGCAGCATAGGCTAAAAATAATCTGATCGCTTCCAAACGGGCGACCGGGGCAAAGGTCTCATCGTAGTCGATCCCTTCTTGCTGATTATACCCCTTAGCCACAAGCCTAGCCTTATTTCTCACAACCACTCCATCGGAGTCTTTCTTATTTTTGAAGATCCATTTAGTTCCCACAATTGATTTACCATCAGGTTTGGGTACTAAACGCCAGACTTTTAAACGGTCGAACTGATTCAGCTCGTCTTGCATGGCAAGAATCCAGTCTGGATCTTCTAAAGCTTCTGATACGCGAGTTGGTTCAATCATACTTAGAAAATTCATATTTAGACATTCGTTTGGAGTTGCAGCACGAGTTTGAACACCGGCGTTCAAACTGCCAATTACTTGAGTATCAGGGTGACTTCTCAACCATACAGGTTCTGGGGTTCTCATTTGTATGAAATCATCAAGTGATTGAGCTTCCGTTGGAAATGGATTTACCAATTCAGGTGCAGCAAACGGATTGATTGTGTCATCTGTTTCAACAGATGGAGAAGTCTGATGTTCGATAAAAGGACTGTTTGTAACTTCAAATTCAGAACTCTCTGGATCCGTATCCCGTGAATCAGTAGGAGTTGTTAAAGTGACTGGTTCTTCTACGGGTGGTGGAAGTGAGTCAGCCCTGTTCACATTAACAGATGAAGATTCATCAGTTTTGAAAAATTCAAACATGAAATCCAGATTTATATCTTCATTCTGAATGTGATTAAAATCTGAGTGATTTGATTGAGAAACCAGATTTTTATTGATTGCAGGTTTGGCTGTCAAAGAATTTAAGTTTACTAAATCATCAAACGTCACATTGATGCTTTCGACAACAACATTAGTTCTCCGATTTAGAATTCGAAAAGCCTTTTTGTCATTAGAATATCCCAAAAAGATTCCCTCGTCAGCTTTTGGATCAAACTTGGACAGTTTGTCTGATTCATTTAGAACGAAGCACCTATTACCAAATACATGGAAGTATTTGATATTAGGTACAATGCCGTTGCATAGTTCATAAGGAGTTTTATTGAAACGACGGTGAATTAGAGATCTGTTTTGGGTATAACATGCTGTATTGACAGCCTCAGCCCAGTAAGATGGTGACAACTGTGAGTACTGTAACATGGTTCTTGCAGCTTCAAATAAAGTTCTATTTTTCCTTTCCACAACTCCGTTTTGCTCAGGAGTGTATGCTGCAGAGAACTGATGAGAAATGCCTTCAGAATCAAGATAAGAATCCAGAGTTCTATTCTTGAGTTCTGTGCCATTATCAGTACGAATTGCTTTTACAGGTTGACCTTGTTGAGTCTTGTGCTTTTTCAGAAACAGAATAATATGTTGAGGCACTTCAGACTTGTGAGAGACAAACCTAACCCATGTGTAGCGTGAATAGTCATCCACCATCACTAGAATATATCTTTTCCCATTTCTGGACTGTACCCGCATAGGCCCACAAAGATCTATATGTATCAACTGCAAAGGAGCTGATGTTGTTGAAACTGGGAAAACCTTGTGTGGTACCCGCTTAAGCTTCCCTAACTCACAATCTTTGCACATATGCTCTTTTTCAAACTTAAGTTTAGGGATGCCTCTAACCAGATTCCCATTCACCAATTTATTAATATTTTTGAAGTTCAAATGGGACAATTTCCTATGCCATGACCAGTTCAAATCTGATGCAGCTTTTGATAGCAGGCAAACAGAAGAACTAGATCCTTTGTCAGACTAGTCAATAGTATACAGATTTGACTTTCTGTTACCGCCCAAAATTATTCATAAGCTGATTTGTTTCGAATCCCGAATGCCACTTGCCATTTGCGTATTTGCCTTCTGCTTGCCAGTGTCGTTCTCATCTTCTCTATAGCACGATAGGCTTGATCATGTTCTTCATCAGTGTAGGCTGCATGGTTATTCCAAATTTTCTGATGTATCTTATGATGAAGGATTTTCAAAGTGCCGTCTGAATATGCCATCAGTTCATCAAGTATGATGAAGATCTTTTCACCTTTTGTATTCTTTGAGACGATGCCTCGATCACCTTTGAAGTTTGGATGCCCATCATAGATAACTGTCAACTCTTCAAGCTTTTCTAAATCTGGATGGCTCTGGTTAGGCTTTAAGAGATTGACTTTCAGATAATTGTTTTCAGCTCCGAGTTGGATATCATGTTCCTCAAAGTATTCCATTAGATTTCTCATATATTTCATCAGTGCAACTCTTCCAAACTCTTCTTCAGGCCACATCCCTTTTTTCTGAGAGAGGGTGTCAAAGATAAAGCTGATGTCTTCAATATTAACGAACCTTAGATCTGCTTCATTGAGGAAGTATGATAGGTTGCTAGCTATTTTGACGTGGAAAATGGCATACTTTATCCTGAAGGTGGTTTGAGTATAGACATTAATGAGTTCAACTATTGGATACTCTGATTTGATTTCTTCTGGTTTTGTCATGGACTAAGTTAGGATGTGTATCTTCTTCTCTGTTTGTCGTCCATGTTTCGCAACTCGGGGGAAATAACATGTATTAGCTCAGTGCTGAATATGTCTGGTATTTTTTCTTCAAGATTGGCAGCATTGACAAAATACCGTTTCCATATTGGTTGTTGACCAGCACTTCTTGTGAACATGTTTCCTGCATCAAGACCTAGATCCCCACGATACACTGGAGGAGCAGGTGACACTATGAAGATTTTTGGCAAAGGCCATTCTGATTCTTTTCTAACTTTCTCAGCTGCCTCTTTCTGCCTGTTTCTTTCTAGTATATTGGCAGCTGATTCTTGAAACTGACCACGAGGAGGAGGGAAGCTTTCATGAACTTCAATGTTTACTCTACTGAGAACCCTGGACACGTTGAAGGTGGTTTTCTTCTGTTTAGGTTTCCTTCTAGCTTCCCTTCTAGAGATTGCTGCACATTCTTTTCTTTTAAGTGCAAGCTCTCTTTCACTGATGACATCATCAAATCTGTGGACAACTCTGGGTGAAGCTGGATGTGTAGTGTCTTTCACATATTCATCTATATCTCTGAACATATCATGAATTTCAGGATCCTCAGGTTCCTCCTCTGGTTGAGCAGAACTGCTTTCTCCCATATGCCTTGTAGGTGATGTGTGTATTGACTCATATAAATCCTCTATTTCATCGTCTGAGTCACTAAACAAGTTAAACATCTCGGCATGGGACTGCTCAAAAGGTATTTCACCTTCTTCAAGATTGATTGGCCTCTGTTCAGATTGTTGCTGAGGTACATAAAGTACAATTTGTTTGTCAGCATTCTCCATCTGCTGTTGTTCATAAACTTCATCGGCCAATTGTTGTGCAGTTTTCTGTTATTGTTGTTGTTGACTTCCAGACCCAGCTGAACTTGTACCTGCAGATAAGTATGAACTGAAACGGGGAACATGTACAACAGGTACATTTGCAACCATAGAGGGAGAAGTCATATATACTCTTCTTTTTTTCTCCCCCTCGGGTTGATCATCAGGATCTTGATCATCCCGCCTTCTTTTGCTACTTTGGGCCTGAGCCTGACATGTTTGTTCAAGTAGTTTCAGCCTGTCAGTAACCTTCTCCAAATAGGTGTATAAGCCTCTAGTCACCCCATCTATCTTGCTGTTGACATCTTCATTAAACTCGTGAAAGTCATCAAAGGAGATTCCCTGTGGACATTTTTCATTGCGTAGAGTTGTCAGAAGGTCTTGATCATGAGCATATTCTGGTCTTTGTTCCAGAAGTTTAACATACAACAAGATCTTTAAGGCATCCACAGTCATAGATGCTGGATCAGGTTGTGGTTGATGCTCTGGCATTGGAGATCTAGCAGTAAGGAGTGCCTCAATCCTGTTGAGTTGCTGTTGCTGGGCCTGGGAGGATTGTTCTATCCAATCCAATTTTTGATTTGTCGTCTGCAGTTGTTGGTGGATTGGTGCCACGGCTTGTTGAATATAAGCTTGAAGTTCTGCACGTGTCACAAACCCGGAATCACGAAGATGTCCGGTTGAGGTACCAGCCACAGAGGTAGTACCACCTATTGGAGCAGCAAGGATGTTGGCTCCAGCAGGATTTCCTTCTAATCCTCGAATGGCACCGTAAGAGGTCACCTATAGAAGTTGAGGAGACTTGACTGACATACAAGCACAGTGCATCAATTGTAACCCTGTGTTGGTCAAGATAAGCGGAGATCCGCAGTATATCAAATTGTGCATTAAAAGGAGTCGAGGACGAGGGAGGCGGTGCTCTATGTTCAATAGATCTAACTCTCGATTGGGGTAGACCTAGTGTATGTGCTAAAGCCCTGTGCAATGAAGACGGTGCCTGTTGAGAGACACCGTAGTAGCTTGGTGGGGCAGAAACTTGCACGGGTGAGATCACCGCGACTTATTCAATATGAGGCCCAACAATGTTAGGCCCCATAGCAGATGTGGCTTCCCGGCTTTCTGGGTTTAGGGGACCCTCAGCACTCTGTTTTTCTTTTCTCACCTCCACTCTGTCACTTGTACTCCTAGCTACAAAACTATCTTCATATTCACCACTACCAGCACCATACCCCGCATATTGATCAGGTTGTAATAGAGAATCAGGGGTGACAGAGCCAGTTTCAACAGATAGGCTATGAGTTGGAGAAGTGACTGGAATGTCATGTTCTGGGGCAACAAGGGACTGTCCTTAGGTGGGAATCTCAGTAGGTTGGGTAGGAGGATTCAAGGTTATGATCAGACCACTTGGTTGAGGAAAGATAGGTTGAACTGTTTGGGTCTGACCAGGAGAGGTAGTATGGGGTTCAGTTAGTTTCATGAAGGAGGGTGTGCTTTCAGTTGACTGTTCAATTGGTTGCTCAGGGGTGCCCATAGAAGAAGTGACAGGTTCAAAGGTAGGGGCACCTCCTGGTTGGGAAGCAGACTCATCGGGAGAAGATTCAGAACTGGATGACTCAGAAGTGTCAAGACCAAGTTCTTCTAGTACAACTTGGGTGCGGGTGGATTGAGAAAGAGATTTGATGATGGTTTGAACGGTGGCGGGATCATATGCATCCCCTCCCTCTCTAATAACTCCACCTTCACCCTCTTCTCCACCCCTCTCTTCATTTTCTCTCTCCACGTCCCTCTCAGCATCTCCCATAGATGTATGAGGCCTATTCTCAAAATCCTCACCAGGTACTACACCTCCCTGGGCAGGTATGGCCGGTTCTGGCACAACCATGGGAGGTATTCCTACACTCGCCCTATAACTCACAAGTATATCATTCCACTCACATAAATCAAGGAGAGATACAGGGAATGGTCTTGGAATATGCAGATTGGCAGGAATGGCAGGTTTAATATGCATAAAAAGCTTAGGAGTAATAGAGGGTAAACCTGTCCGGCGAGGGATTTCAGCATTGTGATCCATCACATATTGGACGATTATTGGTATGAAGCGCTGGTATGGCAGCATGTTGGCATCCTTCTTCTTTTAGGAGTTCTTCCTTAGCATTGTAGCTTTGATGTCTTGGAAGAAAAGGAATGCATAATCCACATGCAAGTGGTTGGCTGCTGCAACAAAGATCTTGAGCTGATGCTCCGTTGGAAATTCATAGCCTGAATGCTTGGGGGTGAGACACCGTTGAAGCACCGTCATAAATGTGTTGTACTTGGGATGCAAGCCGGTGCGTTTGAACTGATTTTTGTGGGTGAGCTCACCATCATAACCCATTTCCCTTATGGCTACAAGACATGCATCTTCATCTGGGATTTCCTCAAATTCTGTTACAGGAGGTCTGCTGTCAGCCTTTGGTAGTCTAAAGATTGATTGGAGACGGTGGACTGGTATATCAATAGTAAATTCATCCACCTCAGCATGAATAACTTCTTGCCCTCTGTCATTGATACGAACATCACATGTCTTCCAAAATTGTTGAACGTATAATTCAGGGACATGTGTGCCGGTTGTAGCTGGGTTGTAAGTCAGGAGGTGGTTTAGTGGGTGTATCTTTAGGATTTCAGTGACAATGGGGTAAGTAGGGTTTTTCAGTTTGGTCAAGTCAATGTAGTGGTTGTTTGCATGAGTCCTGGTGTTTAGGAACTCAGCATGGGGCATTATCTCCTCAGGATCACGTACAGCTTGAGCCATCTTATCTGTACAGATAGATAAAACAGTTAAGTTAGAGATAAAGAGATATGCATGAAAACAACATTCAGCTTTGAATATTTTGTCAAACTTTGATAATTGATTCATAGTTGACCAATTTGACCAATACTATAAGATTTGAATTTTTTTGAGAAAAACCTCAACTCTGAAAGCCTCACTGTGTACAAGATGATTTTAGGTATAAAAAAGTTGTTTTTATACTTTGAAAGTGTCAATTAGATAGCACTGAACAACTTTGTAGTACTGGAGCATAGTCCAAAAATTATCCTAACACTCCTTTTTGAGCCAAAAACCAAATTATTGATGTATGTTCATACATCTCACGAACACGAAGAACACTTTTCGAGATTTTTGAAATATTTTTACATCAAAGTGTTCCCCATGTGTCCAAAATGCCTATCGCAGACTTGGATTGATCAAACAAGTTTGTTTCATGTCCCAAAAGTCCCTTCAAAGTCGCGAAACACTCTATCGCATATGGGTATTCTAAGGCAAAAAATCACCTTTTTAACTCAAAATTTTCAAAATATAAACCGTACAAGTTGTTACCTTTGTGATAAGGAGTATTTTGAGACTAAAATTGCAAATTTTGGCAGAGTAACGAGATGTTTTTCGAAATCAAGTAACCAAAGTTGAGAGAGTTTAAAAATTTGAGTTATGAATCGTATGACGGAAGTTTTGTAACTGATGGGTAACTTATGTCAGTGAAAAAGGACACGTGTCAAGCACTGATTGGCCCTTACACACGGTGAAAAACGCGGCTGATAGCCAATGCGATTGGTAAAACAACCCGGCTTATAGAACTCTTGAATCGCATGCGATTCACACTTTGGTGTGTTAATCGCATGCGAATCACCCTTGGGTTGCCAATCGTATGCTATTTACCCTTTGTTTTCTAATCGCATGCGATTGATACTTCAATTTGTATTTCTGTCATGCGATTAGGGCTTGATTCATGTGTTAGTCTATCGCATGCGATTGACTACCAATGTGATTGATGCCCATGCGATTAAACCAATACTTGGAAAAATTAATTGTTGGGTTTCAAGAGATTCCATGCGATTGAAGCATAGGATGCGATTGGTTGAAACAGAACCCAACACTTGGAAATTTTCTGAAAAATCAAAATATCTTGATTTTGAGATTTGAAAAATTGAATTTCCTAGATATTGTTGATTTGAATGTTTGACTGATACACTCCCCCTAGACTCTTGCATCTGTTGATGAAATTTTTTCAACATTTAGGGAATGTGTCAGTTGTAGACTTCTCCCCTACACATGTGCAGTATATGTATGATTTTTCTCCCCCTACACATATGATACATGTGCATCACCAGAAATTCACTCCGCTTTGAGTGTTGCATCATGAAGCTACACAAAGAACAAACAGTGTAACACTTACTCTAATCAGAAAAAGGAAGAAAGGAAAAATGGAGCAACAGAATGTTATATTTTCAAGTTTAGCATGCCTAACTTGGATACCAACTTAGTGAAGCGAATTTCGTCTAATGGTTTGGTAAACAAGTCAGCAAGCTGATTTTCAGTAGGAACATACTGGAGCTCAATAAGACCTTTCTCTACGTTATCTTTTAGGAAGTGATAACGGATATCGATGTGTTTAGTTTTAGAGTGGTGTACCGGATTGCAGGAGTTGGCTATGGCAGACTGGGAATCGCATAGCAATGGAATGTTGTCATACCTGAGGCCAAAGTCTGATAACTGTGTGCGTATCCAAAGACTTTGGGAACAACACATTGCAGCAGTAACATACTCAGCTTCAGCTGTAGACGTGGATACACAGTTTTGCTTCTTTGAGGCCCAGCAGACTAAACGATCTCCCAGAAAGTGAGCACTACCAGAGGTGCTTTTCCTATCAATCTTGCAACCGGCATAGTCAACATCTGAGTAAGCATGAAGAACCAGATTTGAATCTTTAAGATACCACAGACCTAGATCCATAGATCCTTTGAGATATCTGAATATTCGCTTTATTGCCAGAAGATGCGACTCTTTAGGATTCGCCTGGAATCTGGCACAAAGACAGGTAGAGAACATGATGTCCGGACGACTTGCAGTTAGATACAGTAACGATCCAATCATCCCACGGTAATTTTTCAGATCTACTGGAGAGCCATCAAGATCTGCTGATAGTTGTGCTTTAGCAGCCATGGGTGTGGATATGGGTGTGCAGTTAATCATATTATGCTTCGTTAGAAGATCTTTGATGTACTTGGATTGGCAAATAAAACTACCATGACTTAACTGCTTCACCTGGAGTCCGAGAAAGAATGACATCTCCCCCATCATACTCATTTGAAATCTGTTTGCCATGATCTTAGCAAACTCATCACTGTATTTTGGATTAGTAAACCCAAAAATGATATCGTCCACATATATCTGAACCAAAATCTTGTCCCGACCTTTGGTCTTTGTGAACAGAGTGGTATCAGTCTTTCCTTTGGAGTAGCCTTCACCAATCAAATATTCAGATAAGACGTCGTACCATGCACGTGGAGCTTGCTTTAACCCGTAAAAGGCCTTATCTAAGATATAGACATGATTTGGATGTTTTGAATTGATGAACCCCTCGGGTTGTGAGACATAGACTTCTTCTTTGAGTACACCATTAAGAAAAGCTATCTGCACATCCATTTGAAAGACACGGAAGCTTCTGGAGGCTGCATATACAAGGAAGAGCCTTATAGCCTCAATACGAGCAACAGGGGCAAATGTTTCATCATAGTCAATGCCCTCCTGTTGATTGTAGCCTTTAGCAACCAACCTAGCTTTGTTACCGATGACCACTCCATCTGAATCCCGTTTGTTCTTGAACACCCACTTAGTTCCGACAACAGATTTGCCATATGGAAGAGGAACTAATCTCTAGACTTTGAGACGATCAAATTGGTGTAATTCTTCCTGCATTGCAATTACCCAATCTGGATCATCTAATGCGTCACAAGTCTTGGTGGGTTCAATGATGCTTAAGAAACCCGAGAATTGGCATTCGTTTGCTGTTGCCGATCTTGTTTGAATGCCAAGTGAAGGATCTCCGATAATGTTCTCTTCAGAGTGATGTTGGGTCCACTTTGTTTCGTGGGAAGTGGAAGATGATGGAAAGAGATCTTGTAGGTGACGTGCTTCTTCTTCATCTTCAGGTCAGAAATATGGGTCTGAATCAAACACAGGAGGGCTATCTTGGTCAGGATTCGGAGAAGTCATAGGGGGGCGAGTGACAGAAACAGAAGGAGAATCCTCAGCATAAAGATCTGCCAATGGATTCATCTCAGTGACCGTAGGAGCTGTTATAGTAACACTTGTTTGAACTGCTGTGTTGTCCCTCTTGTCAGTTAAAACAGGAGAAGATTCAGATTTAAAGAAATCAAACATAAAGTCAAGATTAGTATTCGAACTGGACGGATTGTTTGATTCTTTATTTTGAAGCACCGGTCCTGAACAGGTATGTTCATAAGCGTTTACTGTTGATTTAGGTGGAAAATCTGTAACATTCAATGCATCATCAAAGGTTACGTTGATACTTTCAACAATGCTCTTTGTTCGTTTGTTCATAAGCGTTTACTCTTTGCTCTTTGCACCTATTACCAAAGACATGAAAGTATTTGATATTAGTCACTATGCCATTGGCCAGTTCGTATGGAGTTTTATTAAAGCATTTATTAATAAAAGAACGGTTCTGCGTGTAGCAGGCGGTGCTGATTACTTCAGCCCAAAAGGAAGGTGGGAGCCCAGAATATGATAGCATGGTTCGGGCAGCTTCAACCAAAGTTCTGTTTCTTCTTTCCACTACACCGTTTTGTTATGGTGTGTATGCAACAGAGAATTGATGGCTAATCCCAACAAGGTCACAGAAGCTCTTCAGAGTACTTTTTTAAATTCAGTTATATTGTCTGTCCGGATGGAGACAACACTCTGACTATGCTTATTCTGCTGTTGCTTGATGAAGGAAATGATTGTTGGAGTGGCTTCATCTTTTGATCGCAGAAACTTGACCCAAGTATATCTAGAGTAGTCATCCACCATGACTAGAATATACTTCTTTCCACTTTTGGACTGAATTCTCATAGGACCACAGAGATCCATGTGCAGGAGTTTCAAAGGCTTTGTAGTGCTGAACACTTGTTTAGATTTATGAGAAGCCTTCTTCATCTTTCCCTTCTCACAATCTGCACATAGATGATCCTTCTTGAATCTTAACTTGGGAATGCCTCTCACCAAGTCACCCGTGACTAGTTTGTTGATATTTTGAAAGTTCAGGTGAGAGAGTTTTATGTGCCATTACCAAGTAAGATCTGTAGTGGCTTCAGACAATAGCACACAGAGGTAGGGGAGTCATACTTTTCCAAATCAATGGAATACAGGTTAGATTTTCTTGAACCTGCCAGTAACTCATCTCCATTTTCAGTTAAAACGGAACATTTGTTCTTCTTAAACACTACCTCTAGGTCTTTATCACAGAACTGTCCAATGCTAAACCAACCCTTCAACATAGGAGACTCTCTTGATTTTGATATGCTTCTTCTCTATGTCTCCGTACCCCATTATTGGTGCAACATTGTCGTTCCCAAAATGTACATTCCCGGAGTACTTAGGAACGTAATTTTTTAGAAGACTTTTGTTGCCTGTCATATGCTTGGTACAACCGGAGTCTAGGTACCACAAGTGAGGCGCCTGCAAAAAGAGAGTAAAGCACGTTTAGGTCCCCATATATGAATGGGTCCTGAATTGTTAGTTCATAGGTTTGGTTGAGAAAGATCTTTTTGTGCATGTGGTGGGAATACTTCTAATGATTTATCCTTTCGTACCCATGTGTGTTTAATCTTTTGTCGAGAAGGAATAGATTTCGAAAGGATTGGCTTAGGCGGAAGTTTAGTTACCACTGTTGGTATGACAGTTGATGGAATCTGAGGTTTTGGATTCAGTAGAATGGCGGAAGCGTTATGTTTGTGAATCCAAGTTTTCGAGGAATTTGTAAGAAATCGTTGTTGCCTCGGTGCATCAACTGACTTTTGTTGAACAGGAGTTTTAGGAGCAGTAGGTTGTACTACTTTCGGATTGGATGAGGACTTTGATTTGGTGTTTTTGACAGGTTTAGAAGGTGGATTGGATGATCGTTTTTAAGAGTGTAAAAGTTTTTCCTGCGCAATTCATGCCCTTTTGAAAGCATCATAGCCCTGTCTCCTGTAGATTTCCAGCTCCTTGATTGTCAGTAATCGTTTTGATTTGTTTAAATGTTTAAGTGCATGTGACTGACGAGTGGTGATCCACTGATGAATAATGTATCCTTTTGAGTTTATAAATGGAACACATATTTGATTAGCGTAAAAGTCTGTCCAGTCCTCACATGGTTTAATTCCTATTTGTTTTCTTAATTGATCATACTCACAATTAAATTCACAATGACCATGGAGACAACCATCACTAATACAAAACATGGAAGAGGCAATTTTATCATGTAAACTGGAATGATTACAGACAGAATCAAACATCAAAATTTGTTCACATGTTTGGCTAGTATTTGAATATTTCCTATGTGATCTAGGAATGACTCTCTTCCAAGTGGTGTTTATTTTACGCTCTTCACTCTCGAGCTTCTTCACATCTGCAGCAGAATGTAAATGGTTAGTATTGAGTCGTGTTCGACTAGCAGCTGTCTTTGAGGATGCAAGTATGTCAGTGTTTATACGAGAAGTGTGATTAGAAGCGAAAGTGGAAGTCTGTTTGAAAGTCTGTTTTTGCTTTAGAGTTTTCGAAACTGGATTATTAACAGATTTTATTTTGGATTTGACATCTTGGGTAGATGTAGACGCAAGCTTAGAATCTTCAATTCGCTCTGTGTATGGAGAGAGTGTGAATGGAGTAGGAGGCTGCATCTCAGTTTTGACTTGCTTGATTTTCTCCTGCAATGCGAAGTTTTCTTTGCACAAGTCATCAATGATCTTGTCATCAAGATTGAGTACTTTTTGAAGACGCTTGTGGAGAATGGAGTTTTCTTGAACTAGTTGAGAAGATTCAGGGAGTGGTTCAGAGTCGAAAGCTTTGGAAAGGTCTCCTTGTACCAGACGAGTGAAGCAAAACTGCTGTAAGGTTTGGAACCTTTGCTGCAATTCCTTGTGTGGAATGTATAGAAATTGGGGTTTTGGCGTTTCAGGAGTGTATAGTTCCTCATCTGTATATACTGGTGTGGTGACAACAAAGTTAAGTGTTGGAATGGGGTAAGTGAAGTATGAGTCATTGAGATCAGAATAATTGAAGGGAATTTCATTTTTGAGATGTAGGGTTCTTTTGACGTCCTCTTCAAGTCGTTCTTCTTCTTGACCAACAAATACCATTCGTTGAGTTAGTCCTTCGCCAAAGAGATTTGCATTGTATAATTGCTTGGCTGATACTTTACTTAGGACATTTGGGTTTTCAAAACCAAGTCCATCGAATGTCCATCTTGAAAAAGGTCGTTCTTTTTGTTTGTACAGAAATATGGTTTGTTCACTTTGCCCTCTATTAATTAGAAGGTCTTCCAATTCTTTAATTTTCAAACAAAGAACACTTTGATCGTTTTTGAGAATTTCTGAATCCTTTTCTGCACCAATACGTTCTGCTTTGAGATCGTGTATGATGATGTTGGTTTTATCAGTTAATTCAAGAAATTCAGATTCCTTCTTTGCTAATTGAATTTTAGATTCATTTATGTTTTTCCCTAAATGTTCAATTGTGACTTGTGCTTCTTTGTCTTGTGTATGGATAACCTCTTTTAACACTTGATTTTTCTTTGTTAGTTTTGTCACCTTAAATTCTAACTTTTTCATGCGGTTTAGTATGGTTTGTATATGTTCAAAATTAAAACCCATGTTAGAGTTAGAGATAGAGTGTACCTTTCCGCTTTCAACGATCTCGTCCTCAGCATCGGAGAGATCACCACTTTCTTCATCCCTATCACTTGCTCCATTGTTAGCCATGAAACAGAACTGTGCTTGATCCTCACCATCTGGATCACTGTCAGAGTCTGTGTTTTCCAGGAACTGATCTTCTTCTACCATAAGTGCATTCCCAACCTGTTTTTGCTTTGACAGGCGGTACTTTTGTCTGTAGTACTCAGCATCTTTGACTTTCTTTTGTGAACAGTTTCTGATCATGTGGCCAGATCTTCCGCAGTTGTAGCACTTTGAGCCTGTTTTCTTTTCGTCTCTCCTTTCTTCTCTTTGAAATCTAGGCTTGTCAACAGGAGCAAGCCTTTCAGGTTTCCTAGACCCAGAGGTAAACCTTTGTCTGTTGTTGGTTTTATTGAATGGGATTCTGAAGGTTTTGCCAACAATAGAGAGAGCATGAATGGCAGCTTCAACAACATCTTCATCATCATCTTCCGGTTCAGATTCACTGAGAATCACCTGTTTGAATTTCATTGTTCTGGATGAAGATTCCCTTGGAATTCTTTCGACTGCTACGAGGGCCAAAGGATCTGCAGCTGGTTGTTTGGGAAGAGACTTCAGTATTTCTTCTTTGTACTGATTGAGGTCTTCAAATATATTTTGAAAGGTGACTGTGGTGAGATCTTTGTTGACTTGTTTATACAGTCGAACATATTCCTTCCACTCAGGACCCAATGACTTCAGAAAAACACAGTTTAAGTCTAGGTCAGTTCTGATGATTTGGTTTGACCTCATTTCATTTTGCAATTTGCAAAATCTACCATAGGTTTCAGAAAGCAGGTCGTTCTCTCTAACACTGAAGTCATGATAGCTGTTGACCAGTTTGGTACGTTTGATGTATTCTCCTTGTTCAGTACCCTGCAACTGCTTCTTGATTTCATCCTAAATTTCCATAGCAGTGGCTAAGCTATCTATTTTGGTGTAGATCTCAGAGGAGAGTCCTTGTTTTAGATAGTACTTAGCCAGTCTTTCGGCCTTCTTAATCTCCTTTTCTTGTGCTGTGAGCTCATCACCAGTCTTTTCCCTTTCATGACGGAGAATGGCGGGATTGTTGTTCGGATCAGCCTCAACAACTTTAATAAACTTCTTGTTTCCTTTTTCAATACATTCTATCATCCTTTCTCCGTGTGTCTCGTTGTGCTCTAGGAAGTCTCTAAACCTTCCTTTCCATACATTGTATTCACCTCTGAACAAAACTGGTGGTTTTGTATCGGTACCGATGGACATCATTTCATTTGAACTTGACATTTTGAGAATTTAATTAAGAAATGATCGTTCACTTGTTATATATGGATTGATTGTTCGAAAAACTTGATAAACAAAGTGTGGAACTAATTCACTTTAATTCAACTTTGAATTAGATCTTGTAAAGATTAAATTCAACTTTGAATTAAATAGAATTGAGTTAATTTTAATTCAACTTTGAATTATATCTGAGTTTGATTAAATTCAATTTTGAATTAGAATTTTAAGTTTTAAGTCCGATTGTCCTCTTTGTTTAAAATAAAGTCCCAATGGTTCTAACACTTGTTCAATGAGTTCAAGGTATGCGATAGGTGTTATGCAATTGGAAACAACCCTTGAAAATTGAGCAGTGACTTCTTGGTAGTGATTGAATAGTGTAACCAATAGTGTGCGATTGATTCCTGTAGCACCAAACACTTAGAATAAACTGTTAGTTGCTACAATCGAATGCTATTCAAGTAACCTGAATCGAATGCGATTCCCTTTGTGTGTAATCAAACCCTTGAATCGCAATGGCCAATAGAATACGATTGATGAACCAAGATCGGCTGATAGCACTTTAAACCATCCAATTGGATGTGATTGAACCTACACGGCTGATAGCACTGAGTATCACTTGGTGAATTTCAATCTTGACAGAATTCTATAAGCTGCATACACTAGTCAATCGCATTGACCAACAGCCCGACTTATAGGATCTGATGTGTCCCTATCAAATTTGAAGGCCTTACCCCTTATGGTGTCTACCCACTTGTACCTTGATTGGTATGGGTAGTACTTGAGTTGCCTTGTGAAACACTTAAACTTTGAAGAATAAATATTTAAATTTAATTAAAAACCGACTTCTTCTTCTTCAAATCTGCATTTAAGCCTCAAGAACACCATAAATGCTTCATTTCCAGAAAATTAAATGCCAAGAAATCGAGCATTTAATGACCTATTGGACTTTATCCTTTAAAAACGCCACTCGGTTTTGAAGTGTTCTTCAAGAAATCCTTATAAAACAGTGAATATCTTCGAATAAACCCGAAAGGATGATAGTAAAGTAGTGTTTTTATACCTTCAACGTGTTCTATCTTCGGAAATATTCAAAATTGCACCTTTCTTGAACCAACCTTGTTGTTGTATATCTTGTTAAATCCGAGAGCTTGTTCTTCACTTTGGACTTGAACTTTTCGATATTTCCTTTGATGTTTTCGAACAATCACGAGCCAAAAACAAGTTTGGCTCTGATACCAATTGATGGTCCCGTGTTTATACGGATGAAGCAATGCTAGATGATTAGTGTGTGTTTGTGTGTGTGTTCGGTTGAGAGAGAGAGAGAGCCGAGAGCTAGAGAGTAAACACAAAGACAAGTAAGTTGAAATGCAAAGCTTATCTTAGAATTGTGGGGCAAATGCCTTTATATAACATTTGCCCAACTTTGAGTTATTTACATATTACACCCTCACTTTAATAATCTAACAAAGAAGTTCATGGTAATCTACCCTAAGTAATCTAACTCAAATAAACGAGACGCTTTACGGTAGGCAACCAGGTCCTTTAGTTTTCTTTCTTTTCTTTTGTTCTTGTTTTTTTATTAAATCAAAAAAATAAAAATAAACCATAAAACACAAAAAGAAAAAAAAGTTATTCTTACATATATACACTACCATATAAAGTTATAAACCATTTAATACTCTATCATCTCCTTCTAACTTTTAAGAAGTTCTTAAAATTATGTCAATCTCCAATCTTCACCCTTTTTTTATGTAAATTAATCTTATCCACTCAATTTTTAACTATTTATCTCTCCTAATAAACTTTAACTTTTTATTTATTTAAAATATATTCTCACACTAATGCAATTTCTTACACAAATACAATTATCCACCCATATCAATATATATTTTTTTAAATCTTATTAACTTCTTTCTCCTTATTCATAAATAAATATCTTTTTTAATTTTTAAAAAATTGAAGAAAAAGCGGACATGTTGCTGAATTTTTTTTCGTGACATTGAATTATGTGTCACATCCTTGACAACTTGCAAAACAATAACTATTTACAGTCGCGGCATTACGCGGATAAACTACTAGTGTATATATATATATATATATATATGTGTGTGTGTGTGTGTGTGTGTATATATATATATATATATATATAATGGCGGCATACTCTTTTTCCAATACAAACTTGGGCTCTAATAAAGTAGGCCCTTCCACTAAGCCCATTAACTGCAGATGGAGGAACTCTCTTTGAATAAAAAGGAGGAAGCCCACCAGGCCCACTTGAATAAGGAAGCACCCCCGACCCTGATTCGGTGAAACATAAGTCACGTAAGTCATCTTTCAGGCCTCATCACCCAAAATTCGCCTTTCCCATAAATTCTCGCAATATCCTTCATAGTAGCAGAAGATCCTCTTCTTCCTCCTCACACTACCATGGTGATTTTTGGAAGTTGTCGAAACACGGAACTATCGAAGCTGTGGAAGCTTTGGCTGAAAACAAACCAGAGGATAGGGGGTCTATCGACCTCAACAAGAATGCTTCGGAGAAAAAATCGACTTCCAGCTCATGCTCAAATGGTGGTTCAGGCTCAATAAATGTTTCAGAGGAGGTCAGAAATAGAATAGAGATATGAGAAATGCTCGGTTTCCAAATGGAAGGATGTGAGGCTGAGATCAGAGCTATGATCTCCAAAACAGGTGATGTCTGTGTTAAACAATGAATGCTCTTTCTTTAATTTGTAGGGGAGTTTCTTCAGAGGTGAAGCAAAGTTGGATTCGTGAGTTATGTTTTTCTCATAAGATACATTATTTGGGTTTACAAGAATCTTTAGTGGGTGTCCCTGATCTCGCTTTAATCTCTAAAATTTGGGGTCCTTTTGATTCAGAATTTGTTTGTGTCAAAGTTAGGGGCTGTTGGTCCCTTGGTGAGAATAACAACAAGCAACAATGTGTAGAAGGGGGGTTGAATACACTTTCTGCGGAAATTAAACAATCAAATAAAAGTGTTACACACAGTAAATCTAACCACAACTAGTCGAATGCTTTTATTAATATGAAGATGATTACAATGCTTTGATTAAGAAGATGATTACAGTAATTATCAAGTAAGCAACTCTTGATATATAATCACCTAATATAAATCTATCAATCTCTCAAACTTAGTTATCTATAATCAACTTATGATTATAGATACTGACGACTCTCTAAACATGATTTTTCACAGATTGAATCAACTAATGATTACTTACCAATATCACAACCAATGTGACAATTCGAACACACGAATGATCTGGCAATCTGTAAGTTTCTTAATCACGTAGAACTTATAAACAATGATTCAAGAATCGTAACACATATGGTGAGGTGAGGTTTGGCTCTGCAATTCGTTTCAGAATCGTAGTCATCGTACCTCTAAGTGTTTCAGAATCGTAGTCATCTTGAGGATGATCTTTGAGGAATTTAAATATTGTAGTTGGAGAGTCTGGTTCTGAATCTGAGTGATGTTGAGAACTCTGAGGTGAACACACATCCTCAGTCTCAACAGCAGCATTGTCAACAAACTGATGATCACTAAGATTCTCAGTCTGAATGACCTCAGCTCCAAAGGGGTTGATGAACTCATCATCCTTCTCAGCTTGAGAATCCCTTGGAGTTTGTGATGATTTCTTTGATGAACACACATCATCATCACTATCATCTCCTATGACATACGTAGGATTTGATAAGTTGGTTTTCTTAGGCCTTTCAAGCTCACTCAGACTGACCGAGTCAGCTTGACTTTTATCTGCTTGATCAAAACTGTCTTCATCAAATGAGACATGAATTGATTCTTCTATGGATTTTCTCCTTGTATTATATATTCTATAAGACTTGGAGATTGAGGAATAACCAACGAATATTCCAAGATCAGCTTTAGGTTCCAACTTATGGAGCTGATCTCTTTGATTCGGCACATAGCATTTTGAACCAAAGATATGGAAATAACCTATATTGGGCTTTCTAGACTTATACATCTCATATGAAGTCTTTCCATGTCTTTTGACAATGATTGACCTATTTTGGGTATAGCAGGCTGTACTAACAGCTTCACCCCAGAATTAGAGTTTCAATCCTGCCTCCCATAGCATTGTTCTAGCAGCCTCAATTAAGGTTCTATTTCTCCTTTCAGCAACTCCATTTTGTTGGAGAGTTCTGACAGATGAGAAATTTTGTAATATTCCCTTTTATTCTCAGAAGCTTTCAAGGGTAGAGTTTCTGAACTCAGTCGCATGATCACTTCTTAGTTGCTTTACAGACAAACCTTTCTACAACTCTTCCTGTTTGATAAAACTGGTTATCTCCAGGGCAGCCTTACTTTTGGCTTTAAGGAATATTACCCAGGTGAATCGTGAGAACTCATCTACTATCACCAGTGTGTACTTCTTATCACTCAGGCTTGGAGTACTTATGGGTCCAAACAGATCCATATGTAACATATGCAGTGGGTCTGTTATTGAAAAATTTTGCTTTGATTTAAAGGACCCTTTATGGAGTTTCTCTTGTTCACAAGCTGAACACAATTTGTCTTTGACAAATGTGATTTTTGGTAATCCAGATACTAACTCTTTATTGGACAGCATATTTATATTTTTAAAGTTTAGATGAGATAAACGTTTATGCCATAACCAACTCAGTTTAGGAACAGAATGGGAATACAAGCAGGTTTCAGTATAGGGATCAACAGAATTAAGATCAAGTAGATACACATCTCTTTCTCTTTTAGCTATTAATACAGGCTTTCCCTTAGCATTATAGATTGTTCCTGCTTTCTTCCTAAAAGTAACTACATTATCTTCATCACACAATTGATTGATACTAATCAGGTTGTGTTTGAGACCTTTGACATAGGCAACTCTCTGGAATGTAACTTTGCCAGCTTTCATCTTTCCATAGCCTTTAGTTCTTCCATGTGAGTTGTCTCCAAATGTTACTTTAGGACCTTCATCTTCTTGGAAATCACTAAGAAGTCCTTTCCACCCAGTCATGTGCCTTGAGCATCCACTATCCAAGTACCATTTACTTGAACCCTGCACATGATATGAAAACTAAACACATTAGTTTTGTTTGGGAACCCACTTCTTGGTGGGTTCAGATGAGAAGCACTTAGCATCTCCATCTTGTTGAACTGACTGTTCAGCTTGAGCAGGAGCTGAGTCCTGTGCAGGCTGATCAACTTGTTCTTATTCAGTCTTTGAGATTTCTGCATCACAGTCCTTAGCCTCATGACCTCTACTTCTGCACTTGTAGCATCTCCTTCTTCCAATGATTACAGGAGGTAGAGTGTCCAATAATCCCTGTGAGAACTTACTCTCAGTTTTAGGATTATATGTTGTGGATAACTTTTCAACTTTCTTTGCAAGTTGATTCACATGATGATCACTGACTTTGGACTTACCTTTGTCAGGTCTTTGTTTGTTATCCATGGAAGCTTGACTAACAAACTTCTTTTCCATGACCTTGGACTTACCTTTGTCATGCCTACTGGACTCACCAATTTCAACAGGTTTGGACTTACCACTGTTGATCTTCTTGGACTTACCAAGATCCACAACTTTGGACTTACCATTGTCGTGTTTTGACCTCTGACTTACAGTGGTCTTTCTGTTCTTGTAACTTCTCTCCGAGCCAGAAAAAGAGTTTTGTCTTTTGAAAGGATTTGGATTAAGCCTTTCTATGACCGAAGTTCTTTGAACAGACTGAGTGCCTAATCTGTCCAGCACAGACTTACCATGCTGTTTTGATGTTGAGCACTCGTTGTCATAACCTTTTGCCTTTACAAACATATTGTATTTCAGGTTCTGACCATGTTTGTTCTCTGAGGCTGACTTCTGAGACTCAATCAGTTGTCTATCCTCCTCAGAGTCTGTACTAGCTATCTCATCATCAGCTACATAAGATGTTGTTTGATAGTCACCTCCAAGTACAACCTTTACCTGTTTAGGTATCTGTTGGTTTATGCACTTTTCAGCAAGCTTTGATGACTTACACCAAGACTCAGTGACCTTTTGAAGTTGGTCAGCTTTGTCTTTAGCTTCCTGAAGTTCTTCACTTAGAAGTTTATTTATGTTTCTTTGACATTCAAGATCACATTGTGCTTTCTTACCAACATCAATGAGAGACTTATTTTCCTTAATCTCATTCTTGAGTTTAGTTATCTCATCTTTGAGGTCATTTTGAGACTTAAGGACGGTCTTGAAATCATTCAGCAGATAATCAAAAGCAAGACCCTTTTCCTCATCAGTATAAGAGTTGAAATTACTGACCTTATACATGGAAGCAGGATCCCAGTCACTAAGCTTGCTGTTTTCCTCAGCTTCCTTCATGTCAGCTTCAAAAGTTGACTCGGACAAACCATAATCAACCTCATCTATCTCCAACTCTTCATCTTCTTGAGCCATCATACATACATCATCATCTGAGGTAGATGATTATGTATCCCAAGTTTCAGCATATAGTCCTTTTGCACTGGGTTTGTCTTCTGGCTTTCCTTTCTTGAGCTGAGTATATTTCTTCTTGTATTTATCAGCTCTGTAAGCATTCTTATCAACAACTGATGTTGATTCTACCTTCTTTGATCTGCACTCAGGAGCAATATGTCCCTTCTTCTGACAGTTGAAGCACACAGCATTCTTGGGATCAAAGGAACTCTTTCCTTTGCCCCTGTCAGATCTTCCTCTTCCCCTTTGAGCTCTTCTCAAACGTCTGGCTAACATTGCCATTTGTTCAGTGATATTCTGAACATCATCAGTATCACTTGAGTCTGAGTCTGAGTGGTCAGCTTGAGTTTCTGACTCAGTCTCAGATTCAACAACCAGTGTCTTGGAACTTTTCTTCTTTTTCTGTGCAACCAATGCAACTTCAGTTTTATCTAGACTCCTTGAGTTGTTGTTGAGAAGTTCTCTTGTGTTCAGTGATCTGTTCATGATTTAGCAAGAACCCATAAATGGACTGTAGGTTGTACACATGCAGTGTTCCTCCAGCCCTCAGTGCCGTAGTTACATCGTCAAACCTCTCTGGTAACACATCCAGAAATTTCAGCACAAATTCAGCTTCATCTTTCTTTACACCCACACTTAGTAGGCCATTTATCAAACAGTGAAACCTTGTGAACAAATCTGACAAGGTTTCATTCTTCTTTGAAAAGAAATTTTCATAAGATCTATTCAAATGACTTCTCTTATGCTGTTTGACCAGATCCGCGCCCTCATATGTAACACTCAGTGTGTCCCAAATATCTTTTGCTGATTGACACCCAGTCACAGTGCGCAAGATTTCATTTGTCAGGGCATTTGCCAGAACACTTTTTGCCTTTTCATCCAGATTGAAGAGTTTCCAATCTTCATCAGTCCAGGATGCAATAGGGTTTCTTGTTTCCTTTTCAGTTTTTCCAGGAGACGTATCACTGACAGTAGCAGGAATCTTGGGGATGATAGGCCCTTTTGTAATGACATCGAACATACGAATGTCAATGGACTTGAGGAATAGCATGGCTCTAAACTTCCACATAGGATAGTCAGATCCATCAAATATGGGACAACCTTTGGCAGACATCTGTGGAAAGTTTGAAAGATTATTGCTTGTAGACATTTTAAACTTTCTCAGAATCTTGAACTTTCAACTTATGAAATCGTTCAGCCTGCTCTGATACCAGTTGTTGGTCCCTTGGTAAGAATAACAACAAGCAACAATGTGTAGAAGGGGGGTTGAATATACTTTCTGCGGAAATTGAACAAATCAAATAAAAGTGTTACACACAGTAAATCAAACCACAACTAGTCGAATGCTTTTATTAATATGAAGATGATTACAATGCTTTGATTAAGAAGATGATTACAGTAATTATCAAGTAAGCAACTCTTGATATATAATCACCTAATATAAATCTCTCAATCTCTCAAACTTAGCTATCTATAATCAACTTATGATTATAGATACTGACGACTCTCTAAACAAGATTTTTCACAGATTGAATCAACTAATGATTACTTACCAATATCACAACCAATGTGACAATTCGAACACACGAATGATCTGGCAATCTGTAAGTTTCTTGATCACGTTGAACTTACAAACAATGATTCAAGAATCGTAACACATACGGTGAGGTGAGGTTTGGCTCTGCAATTCGTTTCAGAATCGTAGTCATCGTACCACTAAACTTATCAGGAGATAAGTATTTATAATCCTGTTCCTACGGTTCCTAACAAATTGGACTAATCCTAATTTTCTAACTAACTATTTATCTCTCCTAATAAACTTTAACTTTTTATTTATTTAAAATATATTCTCACACTAATGCAATTTCTTACACAAATACAATTATCCACCCATATCAATATATATATTTTTAAATCTTATTAACTTCTTTCTCCTTATTTCATAAATAAATATCTTTTTTAATTTTTAAAAAATTGAAGAAAAAGCGGACATGTTGCTGAATTTTTTTCGTGACATTGAATTATGTATCACATCCTTGACAACTTGCAAAACAATAACTATTTACAGTCACGGCATTACGCGGATAAACTACTAGTGTATATATATATATGTGTGTGTGTGTGTCTATATATATATATATATATATATATATATATATATATATATATATATATATAATGGCGGCATACTCTTTTTCCAATACAAACTTGGGCTCTAATAAAGTGGGCCCTTCCACTAAGCCCATTAACTGCAGATAGAGGAACTCTCTTTGAATAAAAAGGAGGAAGCCCACCAGGCCCACTTGAATAAGGAAGCACCCGCGACCCTGATTCGGTGAAACATAAGTCACGTAAGTCATCTTTCAGGCCTCATCACCCAAAATTCGCCTTTCCCACAAATTCTCGCAATATCCTTCATAGTAGCAGAAGATCCTCTTCTTCCTCCTCACACTACCATGGTGATTTTTGGAAGTTGTCGAAACACGGAACTATCGAAGCTGTGGAAGCTTTAGCTGAAAACAAACCAGAGGATAGGGGGTCTATGGACCTCAACAAGAATGCTTTGGAGAAAAAATCGACTTCCAGCTCATGCTCAAATGGTGGTTCAGGCTCAATAAATGTTTCGGAGGAGGTCAGAAATAGAATAGAGATCTGAGAAATGCTCGGTTTCCAAATGGAAGGATGTGAGGCTGAGATCAGAGCTATGATCTCCAAAACAGGTGATGTCTGTGTTAAACAATGAATGCTCTTTCTTTAAATTGTAGGGGAGTTGCTTCAGAGGTGAAGCAAAGTTGGATTCGTGAGTTATGTTTTTCTCATAAGATACATTATTTGGGTTTACAAGAATCTTTTGTGGGTGTCCCTGATCTCGCTTTAATCTCTAAAATTTGGGGTCCTTTTGATTCAGAATTTGATTGTGTCAAAGTTAGGGGCTGTTGGTCCCTTGGTGAGAATAACAACAAGCAACAATGTGTAGAAGGGGAGTTGAATACGCTTTCTGCGGAAATTGAACAAATAAAATAAAAGTGTTACACACAGTAAATCAAACCACAACTAGTCGAATGCTTTTATTAATATGAAGATGATTACAATGCTTTGATTAAGAAGATGATTACAGTAATTATCAAGTAAGCAACTCTTGATATATAATCACCTAATATAAATCTCTCATTCTCTCAAACTTAGCTATCTATAATCAACTTATGATTATAGATATTGACGACTCTCTAAACAGGATTTTTCACAGATTGAATCAACTAATGATTACTTACCAATATCACAACCAATGTGACAATTCGAACACACGAATGATCTGGCAATCTGTAAGTTTCTTGATCACGTTGAACTTACAAACAATGATTCAAGAATCGTAACACATACGGTGAGGTGAGGTTTGAGTCTGCAATTCGTTTCAGAATCGTAGTCATCGTACCTCTAAACCTATCAGGAGATAAGTATTTATAATCCTGTTCCTACGGTTCCTAACAAATTGGACTTATCCTAATTTGCTAACTAACTATCGGATAACTCGGAATATTGAATCTTGAATCTTCTTATCTTGAGTCTTCAATCTGCAATCTTGATTCTGAAGTCTTCTTATCCGCGCCGTAGATATAGAGAGTTAAAACAGAATTTAAAACACATTTAAATTCACTTAGACTGACTTCTTTAGTCAGGCTGAGTTACTCAGCTTGAAACTCATCAAGCTGAGTTCTTCGAGAACAAACCCGAATTCAAACATACATATAATTATTAACTCATCCTTTAGAAGTCCAAAGAGTTAAATAAAACATTTTTAGTAAATCTGTCGAGCTGACTCTACTTTTGAGCTGAGTCACTAAGCTTGAAACACATCAAGCTGAATACTCGATATATACCTGGTCGAACATATGCTCAGTTTACATTCAGCTTATACTCAGTCTGAATCACTATAAGTGTTCAGTCTGACTAAGCTTCATAATTCTGTTTAAGTTATATGTAGAACTCATCTTACAAACTTAACTTTGTCTCATCAAATCTAAACAGATGAGATCATTTTCCCAACAGGGGCAGATGCGGTGGGCTCATCTCGGTTTGGAACCCTGTTTTTTCTCTAAAATTGACAGCTGCAAATTCTTTAAATCACTGATGAAGTCTCTAGTGATTTTTAGAATATTTTCCCACAAAATCTTTTTTCTGCGCTGGTCTTGGTGGGCGTAGACATTGATGAACCCGCACTTAAGATTTCCTGACTTCCATAACCCCCAAGCTGAGAAAAAACACTAGATGATATTATCTGGATCTTCTTTGGGTATTTTAACGAGGTGAGATCAGCGGAAGATAGAAAAGGAACTTCTTTCTCTTTCGTCAGGGCAAATTCTTTAAATGTTTCTATCTTTGAAGCGGATTTTGTTGAGGTTCGCAGCGGGGGCAGGAAGTACACTAGGATGAGCTCATATGGATTAAAAATGAGCAAATTGGTGTTCTTTGTGTCTTCTAACTTCCTTTCTCGGTGGCCCAATCCTCACGTTGAAATTCTCCCCAAGACCTTCTCCGACCATAGTCCACTTGTCTTTAAAGCAGAGGAATCAAAAACAGGTCCAACTTATTTTAAAATTTTTAACTAGGTATAGAGCCCATGTGAACACGGGCCTGTATTATAAATTTTGTTTATATAGTAGTGCGTCTCCGGTGGTTGTAGACAGGAGGTTTTTTCAAAAACTTGAATATATACATACATACGAGTGCATGATTTAGTAGTTGATATGCGGAACATAAAAGTTGAAAAAAAGTGTATGCAGTTGGATGTATTCCCACCCTATTACAAAACTCCTAAACTGTGTTTCCTCTTGGATGCAACCCATATGCATCGGCCCTTTCTCTGTATCTGCCATGTCAATTAGCGGGGTAATATTAATTTTCAAAGTATTGTGATGAATAATTCAAGTCGGGCCATCCGGTTGAAATTGCAAATGATGTAACGTTGTTCATTTGGAATTTTGTTAACATGGTTTGTTGTTTCTTAAGAAGTGCTCTTACGAGGGATGTTAGGTAGCACGCCAGAAATGAAAGAAGGTATATCTTGTAAGTATTATCGTGTGGAAATGTTTGTTCCATATACATTAATTCAATTAATGTATAGTATTATAATTGTTTAAGTAGTGCATAACAGTCCGGTTTGATACATATGTTCCAATAACACCTGAGAGTCAAATATAGGGTGTTTACCAAAACGTAGTATATTTCATAGATATTCATGCCATTACTAAAAGGAGGCTGTAGTTGGGCATATAATTTCGACATGTTAATTATGTTTGCTAATGCCAAAGATATTGCCTATACTATATGTTCAACCTGAGCAAAAGCCGTAAACAGTTTGGTTTGTAGATCTTGTTTAAGAAGTAATATAGAGATCGATGTGCATATGGAGTTTAAGAATGTTGCTGCATTATTCAGTGGTATTCGACCTTTGAAGCGTGTTTGTAGAGAAAAGTCATCTGCTATTTCGGGAAAATTATGGGCCGGTGGTGCAACTCTGAAAAGGATAGAGGTCATTGAAAATTTGTAGTATCATTAGAACACATATTTTCTTATTCAAGATTGTTGGATTACATACATTTGTGTTGGTAGAGTGGCTCGGTCATCTATTTCGGCCTGCGTTCCAATTCCTGAGTCATTTTCCTGTTCATCTGTTTCATATAAAGCCAAGCCGTCATATGTGAAAACAAAAGTTACACCATGTTTATTGATAGAGATCCTTGTGCATTAGGAATGGCAAATTATACTTGTCAATGCATTTGTGTGTTTCTCTCTTTATTTGTCTGTATACATGTATATATGTATACATATATATATATATATATATATATATATATATATATATATATATATATATATATATATATATAAGTGTGTGTGTATGAGTATGTTTGTGAGTATTGATATTTTCCATTACCATTGTTTTCGTTAATAATCATTATGATATCTTCTTCAGTAGCTTTGTTAACATCCTCATCACTTGGTAGGATTTCGCGACCAGTTTGATCAAAATGTGTAACGCTGATCATTCCTTCCATTATGTAATCAAAAATAAGATAAAATAAGATAATGCCCAAAAGTTATCTTGAGATATGCACATAGTTTTTGCCAAGCTGGACCACATAGGCCCACAGCAACAGCTCCTTCAAACAACATGTTGGTGCATAATTGTAAATCTCTAGTTCTTATCAATCCAATACATACATGTTTACTTGAAATGTTAATTCAAATGTGTTTTGATTAAAGGTTTGCATCTTTATACATTCTAAGTGGTTACTTATGTTTGTCTTAAGCTTACAAGTACTTAATCATGTGTTGATATGTGTTTGGAAGTTTAAGTATGAGTGAAGGTCATCACGTGCGTGATGAGTCCACTACGTGCGTAGTGGAGCTCACTACGTGCGTGGTGAGGTGGTCGATTAAAGTTAAATTAATTATTATTATTACAACTGGTACGTGCGTACTGGACTCGCTTCGTGCGAAGTGCGATACATTACGTGCGTAGTGAAATTAATTACACTATAAATACCTCTTAACCGCATATTAGCGCGGAGAATCGAGTAATCGCGGGTAATCGTGAGGTAATCGTCCGTAACCGCATATAACTACCGGAAATCGACCTTAAGCCTTAGTGAGCCTTCGTAATCGTACGTTTAACCTCGGTAATCGCGAACTTAGTGTTAATCTCGAATCCAAGGGCAGCCTTAAGCATTCTGTGTGAGTTCTTAGAGTTGTTCTTCGTCCTACTCTGTGTGTTCTTCGTGTTAACTGTGTGCCGGACACCTAAGCAGATCTTAGAATCCTTAGGAGGTTTGGGAAATAAATATTCCGCACTATTTCTCATCCTAGATCAGTCCTAGCATTAGGGTGTTTTAGTTTAGAACCCCCATGGTCCTACAAAGTGGTATCAGAGCCTTGTGCTTTGATTGATCACTTTTCCTTAGGTTTCGTGATCTAGGTGTCGTTTTGGTCATTTAGGTGCTTTCGTTTTGTCGTTTTCTAAGTGTTTCTTCGTGCGTATTATCGTCAACAGGGCATTTTTGGGTCAAAAAGTTTAAGTTTTTACGTTAAAAGGTCTAAACTGTTGAATGTTAGCCGTGCGAAGTGCCTTTCATTACGTGCATATTGATCTTCAGTGCGTGCGTATGTGTTGATTGGTCCTCTAGAATCTTTGGTAGCCTGTGTGTCTGCGCGTGCGTAGTGGGTCATCAACACGTGCGTAGTGATTCTCACTTCGCACGTATTGAGTCTGTGTGTTAAATCTTTTTCTTAAAAAACAATTTACTTGTTTCGTACGTAGTCAAGTCACTTCGTGCGTACTAGGTCCCCATTCTGTACGTACCTAAGACTGTGTGGTCTTTTGTCAGTCCGTACGTAGTACAGTTTACTACGTGCGTTGTGTGTTCACTTCTTGTGAACCAATCTCACTTCGTGCGTAGTGTTTACGTTTGTTTTAGGCTTTAATCATAATGTCTGACATGAGTGCTATGGCTGCCAAACAAACCATAACTGCCCTAAGTAACTTAATTATGGATAATGAACAAGGAGGTATTAACAAAGTGCCTAGATTGTTAACCATGGAAGACTACCCATTCTGGAAACCACGTTTTGAAATATTTATCGATGGGGTTGATCCACGGTTGCACCGGACCATTTCTGCTGATTATGTCGTGCCTAAAGGTGAAGGGAATATCGAAGTTCCTTATGATCAGATGAGTGACGATCAGAGGAAGGCTTATGATGCTGAGAAGAAAGCCTACTCTTATTTGATCCAAGCCATTCCTAATGAGATCTTCCACCAGTTCCGACGGTATAGAACGTCACGTTCCTTGTGGAATGCGCTACAAAAGAGGAATGAGGGGAATGCATCTCTGAAAGAGCTTAAGGCCTCACAGTTGAGAAAGGAGTTTGACCATTTCACTTCATACGTGAATGAAAAGCTTCCAGATCTGATCAACAGATACAACCATCTTCTCAGTGAAATGGATAGTTTGGGGGTGCAGATCTCAGAAAGACAACAAGTAGAGACTTTGTCCAAGGCACTACCCAAAAGCTGGAGGCCGTTCATTATGATTCTTAAAAATGGTGAAGGTTTTGAGGGCATGGATCTGAATGACTTTATTACTAAGCTGAAAGAGCATGAACAGGAGGAGCAAAATCTGGACAGATTGAGCAGCTATGTGCAAAATCCCTCATTATACTGTACTGGACCCATTGCTTCTCCAGTCACTTCATCAAATGCTCCATTGCAGACAGCTTTTACATCTAACGTTTGTTCTTCAAGCAAGTCTGCTCCTGAAACTACAAGTAGACCACCATATTCTGCTCCTTCAAGCAAAATGTCTATGCCTGCCTTAAACACTGAGCATTTCAAGCATGGCAGCACTGAAGAAGTAAAGGAGCATATGGGGATGCTTAGTGCTTTGGTCACATCATATGATGATCTGCTAAAGGGTAAAATCGGAAATGCCTACCTGACTCAGGAAGATTATCACCAGATAGACAATGATGAAATGGAAAGACAGGACATTCTATGGTCCTATGCTAATCTGGTAAAGAGAGCAAAGGCCTTGGTCAAGAGAACTGGGATGCAGATTACAGCAACTAAGGATACAAAGCTGGGCTTCGACAAATCAGCTGTAACCTGCTACAACTGTGGAGAAAATGGTCATTTTGCAAGAGAATGTGAAAAGCCAAAGAACTCAGGACCCAAGTATCCATTCAGGACATCTCCTGGATAATCATCAACTTCCACTACCCCAAAGAAAGCTGAAACATCTCATGAGGGATCATCTAAGGCAATGGTAGTTGTTCAGAAAGATGAGGGGATAGACTGGTCAGTACATTTTCAAGATAATGATGCTTTCGAAGTTGCTGAGACCAACCTGGCCAGTGTTCAAGATCTGAATGATGATTCACAATCTGAAGCAGATAGTGTGCAGGAAGCTGATGATGAATTTGTTGCCAGTAAGGAAGACTCAGTGATGCCTACTGATGAGTACAAGGTCAAACCAGTTTCAGTGCCAGCTGCCGAACCAACGCCAGTGATTGTTCAAACTAAATCAGAAGATCTTAAGGCGTGCATGACTGGCAAACCTGCTGATTCAAAGGTAAGTAACAATTCTGGCATTCCTTGTGCTTCGTGCAATGACTATGTGCAAAATATTTTATCTTTGAAATCTCAAGTCAGTGATCTTACCTCTAAATTGCATGAAAATTCAATCATTAAAGGTAGGGAAAAGACACTAAAAGATAAAATTGAAAGCAAGAACAAACAGATTAGAGAACTAGAGGTAGCATTGCTAAACAAACAGGATGCCATAGTTTTCTACATCAATTAGATAGATACACTGAAGCGAGACCTTGCAAGTTCTAAGGTAGATTACGAGACTCTCAATCAGAAACTAAAAAGTTATTCAACTTCATCTTATCTATTTGAGCACATAATCGACCGGAGACCTCAAGGTTCCGATTCAGAGAAAGACAAAAAGGCATACACTAAATGTCCACCACCAGTTTTGAACCAATTGGTGAAAACATATGTCTTTTCTGAAGCTGACCAACTTCCTCCTAAGGTTGATCAATTTGTTGCATCAACCTCAACATCTGAGTTAAAGTTAAAAGGGAAAGTTGGTGAGCCTCAGAAGAAAGATGTCAAACAAGAAGAAAAGCCTGAATCTGGTATGAGAAAACTTCTAGGTAATTCTTCTGGACAAGGCACGTTAATGAAAAATGTGCAAGCAGCACTCCGAACCATAGAAAAGGAGGGTGCAAAGTCTCCTGCAACCCGTACTTATGAAGAAGTTAAAATTTTGCCAAAACAATGTGGTTTAGGAGTAGAGTCAAAATGTCAAGTTGAGCAAAAAGTGCCACATAATCCTGCAAAACATCAATCAACCAGGATTTGTTATGTGTGCAGGAGACCTGGTCACCTCAGTTATGAGGGTGATCAGCAACAACAGAGCTGCAGGGGGAAAGTTGATTTTTCTGAAAATTTTCAGAAAAATAAAACATTTAATCAAAATAATCAAAAATCAACTGCCCCTCATCAGCTCAAAAGGACTGTTGGGGAAACTTCTAGTAAACCCAAAAGTTCTGAGGTTAGTCAGATGGGGAAGGAACCACTTCATAAGGTGATCAATGCTTCTAGTGTTTATCACAAGGCTACTCCCCGTCAAGACTTAAAATGGATCAATAAACCCGAATCTAAAATGTCAAATAGTCCAGATACCAATGTAGACTCAAAAGCTACTGGTATGTGGATTAATGTGCAAGTTGTTGGAGAAGATGGGAAACCCATGACCATTCGGGCTTGGGTTCCTAATGCTAAGTAACTTTTTACTCTTTGTGCAAGGTGCCATCAGATTCCAAGGCAGACCTGTATACTAAGGCATTTGATAAACCCAGGTTTTTGTTCTTAGTGAATGAAAACGGCATGAAAACCAAGTGTGAGGTTGTCCCTGATGATGCGACTTAGTGTCCTTGTTCGTGTGACTGTGTGTCTATTTTCTGTGTGGTTATATCTCGTTTGTCTTTGTGTTTATTTTCTGTGTGTCTTTGCGTTTCTATTTTCTTAGTTTTTAGTTTCTTTAGTATTTTAGGGGGAGATAGGTGCAACATAGAAAATACAAAAAAAATCAGAAAAACATAGAAAATACAAAAAAATCAGAAAACATAGAAAATACAAAAAAAATCAGAAAACATAGAAAATACAAAAAAAATCAGAAAACATAGAAAATACAAAAAAATCAGAAAAACATAGAAAATACAAAAAAATCAGAAAAACAAAAATGAGAAGTTGATCCAAGTCAAATGGAAAATGATGGTACACTGGTTTTCAATACAAAGTATGTCTAGTAAAATTAGGACTGAAGGCATGTACATATTCTTGAGAAAACTGTCTGAAAATTTGAGTCAAATCAGATAAGAAACAGATGGCGTGTAAGACATATGATGAGAGTCTAGGCTGATAAGTGGTTATGCATGTGGAAATCCATCAAAGATTCAAACTATCGAGACATTCCAAGTCTACAAGTCAATAACAGTTGAGACTAACTTAGTCTGGTGCACACACCTGTTACAATGCCAAATGTGCTTAGATGACAATGAGCAAAATGTAAAAAGAGGGTGAAAAATTGACCCCAATCTGAGATGTCAAAAGAAATAGATACATAGATCTATTAGTGTTGAATTGTCAAAGAGCATAAAATGCAGTGACAAAAGCTCAACAGATAGATATATTAGTTTTGAATTGTCAAAGAGCATAAAATGCAGTGACAAAAGCTCAATAAAAATTATCAGAAAAGGTGAAAAATTGACCTCCATGTCAAAGAGCATAAAATGCGTTGACAAAATCACAAAGCACATAAGCATGGTGGTTGGGTATTCAAGTTGTGCATCCTACTGAGTGAGTCAAAACACTGTGAGATTTTAAAAGAGATAACCATGTACTCAGTTCTAGATAATCAGAAAATGTTAAAATTAAATCTGTCATTATCTGAGGAAAGTTAGATTGACAGACAGAAATTGAGAGAGTATGTTTGTGTCTAAGGTTCTGAAATGAATGATAACTAAGTATAGATGTGCTGGTACTGATTCCATCTTGGAACCTTCTCGCAAAAAGATATAATTTTAGTAATTTACTTTTTGCAAATCTTTAGTGTTTTCATTTCTGTATCTTAGTTTTTAGGATTTAATTTGTTAACAGTCTGCATTTTCATTTTCTTTATAATCAGAAAAATACAAAAAGATTTTTGGTGTGTTATTATTACTTTTTTTTGGTGTGTTTAGTTTTTACATAGTTTCTTGTGTTTTCGTGTGCTTAAAAGTTTATGACTTGCATTGAAGTTACTAACCGGTGTGTGCTGAGTACAGGATCATCAAGAAAAATTCTAAGTTTATGTGAGAAATTCAATTCGCACGAAGTAAGAACACCTCGCACGAACTGTGTGATAAATCGTGCGTTGTGTATGCATACTCCGCGGTCAAGGATCAAGAGGCGAAGTGAATTCCATTTCGCACGATGTGAAGGTCATCACGTGCGAAATGAAGAGTCACTTCGGATGTACACTTCAGGTAACAACACACGAAGTGAAAGCACTTCGCACGAAGTGTAGGGGAGTATATAAGCCTATTCCGTGCGTATACTTCATTACGCGCTCATACTTTCTACAGTACACTCCATTCTCTCTCGATTTTGATTCTGACTTTTGTGTTGAAAGAGTTATTCGTTTCATTCGTGTGATTCGCCTTTGTGTTGTGATCATTTTGGTATGTTTTTCGCTTCAATCAAACAGTTGGATCTCGAGTTATACTCGATTTTATGTTTGAAAGACTAAAAACTTTAAAACCGGATTACAAGTGATCGTAATGTGTTAATTTGTTAGATGTAAGTGAAAAGGAACGTTCATGGACTTAATTAGATGATTTTTAATCACTAAATCGAAACAAAAAAATCATAAATTAAGGGTTTTAAGTTGAAAGTTGCGACGAACTGTTCTTGAAGCTTGATTGTTAGTCGTGCGAAGTGAAGGTCATTTCGCACGAAATGATTCCATCTCGCACGAACTCAGTAATGAAGACGATGAACTTGATGAGTTTCGGCCGCACGAAGTGAACTCCACTTCGTGCGATCTGTGTGCATCACGTGCGAAGTGCATCATGGTTTAAATAAATTAAAGTTTTGTTACGTCAAACCACTTCGCACGAAGACCTTTCATCACGTGCGTAATGATGGTCATTGCGCGCGTGGTGAAAACTTCAAATTTTCGAAATGAACGTTTAATTTTTAATCTTCAGATTTTAGCTGTGTGTTGAAATTGTTGGATGTTTCATTATAATGAGCATAATTTTTATTCCACAGAATTTAATCAATGGAACCTACACCAATTGGAAGCTCCTCGACTCAAAACATCACTGGGACTGCATCTGGTAGTCAGGCAAAGGCGGATCTTAAAGCAAGTGACATGCACAATATTCGGGCCTTTGTGACTAAGAATAAATTGACCAGGGATTGTGATGAGATCATTGATTATTTGATGAGGTCGAGAATCTATACAGCAATCACAACTACATGCACTGCTTACACCTCGCATCAACTAGAGTTCTGGAGAACTGCCGTTTATGATGAAGATATGAGTGGGATTAAAGGGGTGGTGAAAGAACAACCCGTGTTTGTTTCTGAAGGGATATTAAATGAGCTGCTCGAGCTCGGAGACGATATCACCGATCCAATCTCTCTGAACGTCTGCCGGGTAAAGGGCTGTCTGCTGAGGTGTGGATACACCGGTGAAATTAGAAATGAATCTATATACTAAACCAAATTCTGCCCTCCGTATCGCTACTTGATGAATGTTATATCTCATTGTTTGGGGCCACGGAGAACTGGCCATGATCAGCTAAATCAAACGTTCTCTCATTTGTTTGTGGCGCTCGTGCTAAATGTTAAATTCAACATCTCAAGGGTTATTTTCAACTGCCTAAAGGAAAACTTGTCCAAGAAGGAGGGGCAGTTCTTGATGTATCCCAGGTTTATTCAGATAGTGATTGATGCCCAAGTTGAGGGGTTGGTAAAAGAAGATGGGGATCGAATCAAGTTGAAACATATGAATGATCAGACAGTGCTACAAATGAGCAGATACATAGGCACCTCAGTTCCTCCGAAAAGAAGATTAATCTGTCACCTGGGAAACAAAGATTATCAAGCTCCAGAAAGAAAACATCTATGGAGAAACGAGGGCTCAACATCTCAGGTTGAAAATATTGAAATAGTGTCTGACGATGAGGATGAGGAACCTGAAGTTCAGAGCCAAGAGGCTCGTGATCCCACTGGGGGAGAGGCTATCCCCGCAAGCTTGGACGATATGAATGTTGATGACTTTTTCGAGGAGGATGAGGATGAGTTGACTAGAAAAAGGAAGGAAAAGGCTGCAGTAGATGAACCTGAGAAAAAGAAGAAGAAAGTTCACAAGTTCAAGCCGCTGATTGCTTCTGCAGAGATTATTGTCAAACCCTCCACAGTAACAGCCGCTCCAGTCACTACCGCTGCTCAAGGTGCTGCATGACCGTCTCAAACTGGTTCTCAGCTACCCAATATAGCCGTCGAAGAAAGTCTGAGCAAGCTCCAAAGCTACGTGCTAGATATGATCAAAGACGAGAAAGAAAGGAAGCTGGAGCTAGAGGAAGTAAAACAGAAAATGGCTGAGAAAGATGCACAGATTGAGGATTTGTTGAAAAGAGATGTGGAGAAAGATGTGCAAATAGAGAGCTTGGTGAAAAGGGATGAAGAGAGAGATTTGAAAATAATTGAGTTGGAGAAAAAGAATGAGACCATGGAAAGGATCTTAATTGAATACACTCAAGAGTTCAAGAAGCTGAAGGCACACATGGAAAAGCAAGACGAAGAGGTGCTAAAGCTGAAGGAGTTTGCCGAGTCTGAACCAGCTGGGGCATACTCAGGAGATGAACAAGGTTGATTTTTAGTCTATGTGACTTTGTAACTATTTAGTTATCATGTATAGAATTGAAACAATCATATGTATTTAAATGTTTATTTTGAAATGAAATGTGTGTTTTCAACTTACACATGTTTATGGTTTCTTATTTCTGTGTGAAGATCCTTTAATTATTCAGCCGTTGAAAGCTGAGATTCCTCAATTGTCTCGTCTGCTGAGTATCCAAGGGCAAATTGTTTCTCAAAATGAGTATGATGCAGAGGAAGGAGAAATCCTTCCATTCTTGAGTAAAGAACAAATTGCCGAACTGCTGCAGATTCCTGTCGAGGACGTAATTCTAGAAGAGGTGGATCAAAGCTTTGTGCCACCACCTCAAGCAGAACAGGAACCGGTGTTTGATACCGATGACATAGAGATTGAGGATGAAACAGATCAGCACTATCCTGGCCAACAAAAGGACGATAACCTGCGTGACCTTGTAGATCTATTTAAAAAAAACTAATGCTGAGGAAATCAATAGACGAGCTGAAGCGAGAGAACAAACAACTGTTGATTTCGACTTAGACAAATATCTAGGTAATCGAAAGTCTAAGCAAGAAGAAAGAGAGGCAAGAAGAAAGAAGTTTCAACGCTATCTTGAGCGTCAGGCAGGAAAGGAGAAAAAGGCTGCAAGCTCACCAGAATATTCAAAGTTTTATCAAACTCTTGGTAAAAAGACTGATGGTGAAATAGTTGGTTGGTGCTATGTGCCTGAATTTAACGTTTATGCAATTAAGAGGGAAAGGGGAGTTGAGTATTTCCAGAGAGCAAATGATATTCAAACGTTACCGTTTTATGATATCCGACAACTTGCTCGTCTGTCCCTTTTAAATTGTGACGATCACAGCATGGCAAAATGGTTTGAGACACTGGTGAAGCGTGAGGCTCGATTTGGATGGAAAAACTTAAAGCCTTATGTGCCAGGTGTCAAGAGCCATCCAACTAAGATTGATCCACTGACAGGAAGAAAGCTCAAAGTGCTTAACTGCAAAGCTCCTCGTTGTATGAAAAAGTTACCGTTGAGAACCATGCCTACTGGGTGGAGTGCAAGGTTTAAATGGTGGTACTTTAACGAGAAAACAACTGAGGCAGTGATTGTATTGGATGATGACATGTCTGGTGGAGAAACGGTTAAAGTATTTGATCCTATGTGGATTAAAATTTTTGGGAAGGACGACATTACTGTTTTGTACTACAATCCAATCCTCTACAAAAATCAGTATATGGATTTGGCATTGCAATTTCAAAAAGTCGTTCGAGTTTGTTTTGCATTCGACATCTATGCTGGATCTGATGAAGTCAAGTCTACAACTTTGTAATAGATAGATTGTCGCTTTTGTTGCTTTGTGTATTTTGCTTAGTGCAATTTTTGTTGATAGAACTAGGTCTTAGGGGGAGTTTGTTGGTGCATAATTGTAAATCCCTAGTTCTTATCAATCCAATACATACATGTTTACTTGAAATGTTAATTCAAATATGTTTTGATTAATGGTTTGCATGTTTATACATTCTAAGTGGTTACTTATGTTTGTCTTAAGCTTACAAGTACTTAATCATGTGTTGATATGTGTTTGGAAGTTTAAGTATGAGTGAAGGTCATCACGTGCGTGATGAGTCCACTACGTGCGTAGTGGAGCTCACTACGTGCGTGGTGAGGTGGTCGATTAAAGTTAAATTAATTATTATTATTACAACTGGTACGTGCGTACTGGACTCGCTTCGTGCGAAGTGCGATACATTACGTGCGTAGTGAAATTAATTACACTATAAATACCTCTTAACCGCATATTAGTGCGGAGAATCGAGTAATCGCGGGTAATCGTGAGGTAATCGTCCGTAACCGCATATAACTACCGGAAATCGACCTTAAGCCTTAGTGAGCCTTCGTAATCGTACGTTTAACCTCGGTAATCGCGAACTTAGTGTTAATCTCGAATCCAAGGGCAGCCTTAAGCATTCTGTGTGAGTTCTTAGAGTTGTTCTTCGTCCTACTCTGTGTGTTCTTCGTGTTAACTGTGTGCCGGACACCTAAGCAGATCTTAGAATCCTTAGGAGGTTTGGGAAATAGATATTCCGCACTATTTCTCATCCTAGATCAGTCCTAGCATTAGGGTGTTTTAGTTTAGAACCCCCACGGTCCTACACAACACATCAACATCATATACTCGTAAGTGAGTATTGTTAGATTATGTGCAGAGATAATTAATGGGCACATTATATCCAATGTTATAAGAGACTAAAGGGTCACACTGCTACACACCCAATTCAGAACAGTTGGATTTCACCATAAATCTGTGCGGAAATAATTAATCAGCTGGATTAATTATTAAAGAGAAAAATAAATAATTAATCAGTAGTATTAATTATTGAAAAGAGAGAAATAAATAATTAATCAGTTTGTATTAATTATTAGAAAGGAAATAAATAATAAATAGTTATTTATTATTTAAGGAGAGTTAAATATTAAGTTTTAATATTTAACGGATTAAGTTAATTAATAGTTAATTAATTAACTAGTAAAGTCCAGGGGGTCAAAGTGAGAAGAGATGAAAGTTTAATTAAAACCAGTGGGCTTTTAATTAAACGGGCTTAGGTCCATTCTAATCCTTATATAATCCTTGAGTCTTAAGGATTAGACATATGAGATAAGGGATTAACCCTAGCCACCATAACTCTCTCTCACACTCTCGATCTCTCTCCTCGTCGCACACTCTCTCTCGGCCGAACTCTCTCTCTCTCTCGGTCTCTCTCTCTTCGTCGAACAAGGAAGAAGCACCAAGTGGTGTTTCTCGGTTTCGAGATCGACGCAAGAAAGGACACACACACAAGGGTTTCGAGATTTGAAGCTCGGGTGATCCAGGAGCGGTCTAGCAGCCAGTTCAATCGGAGGTGCAGTAGTGGTGGACTACTTTAGTAATCCTAAAGGTTTTGTTCAGGTATAATCTTTATAACCTTTTCTGTGGATTGTTTGTCAAGAAACTATGTTGATCATGAAAGTTATAAAGATCCTAACCCTTTTGGGGTTTAGAGGGTTGTGTTCAATCCAGTTCCGCTTTTAGGATTGAACCAGTGGAATCAAACCCAGGTTTGACCAGCTTAAGTCACATGGTGGTTTGGTCAGGTTCAAAACCCTTCAAGTATATACTGCATGTTTTGTGTATTGTTTTAAGTCCATTGTCTGGAACAAGGAATTGTGCAAATCCTACATTTACAAGATATTGAACATGTCAAACACAGATATGTATATGTTTATTTTTTTATTAAATTTGTGGATTGTCTCTTTTTTTACGTACCTGATACATTGGGGTGTTCTTACGAAATTTTGTGAAGTATTTGCTTTCCAAGGAATGGTTGTCCAGTGTAGTCAATATGTGGTTGATTACCTTTGGTATGATATTCAAGAACACTAAACTTGAAAGGATTATTTATTTGGAAGTGTAATATTGTTTTGAAGGTAATTGCATACTCATTTAGAAACCTATACCAATCTGGGCCATCTATTCTCATTCTAAAGTTATTAATTTTAGTTAGGCTAATATGAGGGACATGTTCCACGAGCAAGCCCGCACGGAGCGTTATGATGCCACTAGGGCATTTAACTCGTGCAAGATGGCTAAGGTGAGCTCGGTCAGTGACCATGTCATGAAAATGAAAGGTTATATGGACCACCTAGAGATACTTGGGCACCCAGTACCGTTGCAGCTAGCAACGGATACGATACTGAACTCGTTGTCAGATGACTATAAGCCTTTTATAGTCAACTACAACATGAACAACATGGAGAAATTTGTGGCTGAGTTGCACTCCATGATCAAGACTGCTGAGCAGAGTATCGGGACCAAGTCTAAGGACATCCTTATGGTGGGGCATGGTGGACGTAAGAAGAGAAATGGGCGCAACGGAAGGGGAAAGGGCAAGACCCAGCCCAGCCGGAGTGCACCCAGGGCTAATAACAACAACAAGGGCAAGAAGCCGAAGCCAAACAAGGCAAGGACCGAGAATCGGTGCTTCAGGTGCGGCGAGGCCGGACATTGGAAACGAGATTGTCCGAAAGGTCACGAGGCAGGAGGCAAGTCTGGCTCCTCAGGTATTGCGTGATTAGCTTCTTTGTCACTTTCCTACTTGTAAAGTTTTACGAGTATTCTAACACCTTGCAATCGTTTATTGCAGGAGGAGATGGAAAGTGATGCGGCCCAGCATAAAGAGATCCTACGTGCAGCATGCGAATATTAATAATTTTTATTTCCTAGTTTATTAAACTCTTTTAAGTTTTATTTGAACTTTTGTTTATGGAAACTTTTTGGTTTGAGTTTTATGGAAATTTAATTATTATATCCGTGCACGTGTTCTTATTTTATGAATCAGGATTAGTCCAGTTGTGACTAAAAGAGAACCAATAAGTAAAGTCTTGACTTGTTCAGTGATTCATTATAATTTTCATGCTATGATTTGTTGTAGTTATATAAATGCTGGTTCCACTTTTTCAAACGCTTAAATAAACAAGTATTGTTTTTAAAATTAGATAGTTTTTCTAATTTAAAAAGTGTTTAAGTTATGAAAAGTGAGTGTTCAAAGTCTTGAACATATGGAAATAATAGTCACTATTTCCAGGTAAAGTAGTTTTTGATAAAACGTTTAAGAAGGTATAAAAGTGATTATAATAGTTATTATAATCAAGGGAGTTTTATACTAAATGTTCTAAAGGAAAGAAATTTAAAATACCATTATGAGTGTTTCATACTTGTAATCATGGTAAGTTTAATGAAACCATTTTCCGTAATTGGAAAGATGGATATATGGGTAATCCAAGTTCTTGGTTTCATAAAACAAATTTCTTGCAAAAACTAAGTTATTTGAAACATGTGTTTGGAACACAAGTTTTAGGCATGATAGTCAAGTTTTGACTAAGGCCTAAAAGGATGTTTTAAAGAATGCACTTTTTCATAAAAGATAGTGGGAGCACCTGACTAATGTATTTATCAGAGTTAATAAAAGGTTGTTTTTAACCAGTGTGATAAATACAAGGTTGAACTTTTAAAGTATATAATTATCGGATGTTTTTAGAAGTTATCTAAAACAGTAAGTTCTTGAGAAAGAACTAATCCAAGGAATGCATGACTTATTGAGAGTTATTCAATAAAGATATCATTACAAGATTTTTTTGAGTCAACTTATGACTTAAATAGAAATTATATACGTTCTAAAATGTTCAGTGAGTCAGCTTAATGTTGTTAGTTGGTTAACGCTAGAAATGATAACATAGGATGTTCTTTAACATTCTTAGTAGTAATATTAGATTAGTGTTGGCATACATAGGAAATCTAATTTCAAAGGTTCTTACAAGTAAGTGTAAGAAAGCTTTATCATTTCAAAAGGATAATGAAATCCAGTATATCTACAAATGTAATTAAAGTTTTTAATTACAAGGAGGTTATTTTATAAAATCAGAAACTTAGGAGTTATTTCCAGTTTTCTCCAGGTTTAAGGAATTTCATAAAATAAGTAAGTATAGAACTGTTCTTAAGTTGCAAGAACAATTTCTAGCAAAACCAAGAAGGAGTACTCCAAAGTACTAGTCTTGTGTTTTAGGGTTTATAACCATATTATTTTCTTTGTAATCCGTGATAAGTTACAATGTAAAATAATAAGTAATTCAGATAAACACCGTAAATCGAGTAAGTGAAATGGTAGAAATTATACATCTTTATTCCAGGGTGGAATATGGAAGGGTGTAGAAATTAGTTTCATTGTTCTTCACAATTTTGTATGTTTTGGTTCATCTAGGAATAAACTAGGTTTATTCAAAAACATTATCCGTGACTACTTATCTTGGTGGGAACCTTGATAGGGTTATAAAGTCATTGTAATTTTGGGGTAGATTCGATAGTTTGTCGAATATAGCTGCGAACGGTTTTTGCGGACCAAAATTTACGGATATTCGTTAGGGTTACGAATATTGGATTGACCCACCATGAAAAATACTTCGTGGATTCGTGTCAAAAGTATTTATCACATAGGTTATCCTCAAGCCTGAGGTATTTGGTTTGTGATGCGGTAACTGTTGTCTTCTTAGCACGTTCTAACGCCACGCCGTAACAGGGTGGTCATAAGGGGCGTGTCTAGATTCAGTGGGAGCCGTGTTGCCAAATGCAAATATGCAAGATGGTAATTACACCTCTTTTTTTAGGAGAGATATTTCCGGGCCCCTTGACTGATTAGAGAAACTAGTAAGTGCACGGCCGTGCCCAAATGAACTGATCTGTTCTTTGTCGTTTATCACGCAGTTTTGAAATCAAGTATGTCATGAACAAATTTTTGAGTCTCTGAGTTGACCTTTTCCATGCTCAAGCTCAGAATTGAAATATCGCGCTGCAAGGGACAAACCTATATATATGCAAGTTTGTATATATAAAAACGTACCCATTCATGAACATGGAGTTTATGATAGTTTAGTTTATAAACAGTTAGTTTATAACAGGTTACTTCTAAGCAGGTTGCTTATGATGTTTTATCACAAGTCGCTTTGGGGTATAAGAGTTCTTATAACCTGGTCATCCTAAGTGTCTGGCTAGGGACCTTCTTAGGCTAACAATGTGCAGTAACTATTACTTATCTTGCACAAGTGGGAGTCTGTTAGATTATGTGCAGAGATAATTAATGGGCACATTGTATCCAATGTTATAAGATACTAAAGGGTCACACTGCTACACACCCAATTCAGAACAGTTGGATTTCACCATAAATCTGTGTGGAAATAATTAATCAGTTGGATTAATTATTAAAGAGAAAAATAAATAATTAATCAGTAGAATTAATTATTGAAAAGAGAGAAATAAATAATTAATCAGTTTGTATTAATTATTAGAAAGGAAATAAATAATAAATAGTTATTTTTTATTTAAGGAGAATTAAATATTAAGTTTTAATATTTAACGGATTAAGTTAATTAATAGTTAATTAATTAACTAGTAAAGTCCAGGGGGTCAAAGTGAGAAGAGATGAAAGTTTAATTAAAACCAGTGGGCTTTTAATTAAACGGGCTTAGGTCCATTCTAATCCTTATATAATCCTTAAGCCTTAAGGATTAGACATATGAGATAAGGGATTAACCCTAGCCACCATAACTCTCTCTCACACTCTCGATCTCTCTCCTCGTCGCACACTCTCTCTCGGCCGAACTCTCTCTCTCTCTCTCTTCGTCGAACAAGGAAGAAACACCAAGTGGTGTTTCTCGGTTTTGAGATCGACACAAGAAAGGACACACACACAAGGGTTTCGAGATTTGAAGCTCGGGTGATCCAGGAGCGGTCTAGCAGCCAGTTCAATCGGAGGTGCAGTAGTGGTGGACTACTTTAGCAATCCTAAAGGTTTTGTTCAGGTATAATCTTTATAACCTTTTATGTGGATTGTTTGTCAAGAAACTATGTTGATCATGTAAGTTATAAAGAGCCTAACCCTTTTGGGGTTTAGAGAGTTGTGTTCAATCCAGTTCCGCTTTTAGGATTGAACCAGTGGAATCAAACCCCGGTTTGACCAGCTTGAGTCACATGGTGGTTTGGTCAGGTTCAAAACCCTTCAAGTATATACTGCATGTTTTGTGTATTGTTTGAAGTCCATTGTCTGGAACAAGGAATTGTGCAAATCCTACATTTACAAGATATTGAACATGTCAAACACAAATATGTATATGTTTATTTTTTTTATTAAATTTGTGGATTGTCTCTTTTTTTTACATACCTGATACATTGCGGTGTTCTCACAAAATTTTGTGAAGTATTTGCGTTCCAAGGAATGGTTGTCCAGTGTAGTCAATATGTGGTTGATTACCTTTGGTATGATATTCAAGAACACTAAACTTGAAAGGATTATTTATTTGGAAATGTAATATTGTTTTGAAGGTAATTGCATACTCATTTAGAAACCTATACCAATCTGGGCCATCTATTCTCATTCTAAAGTTATTAATTTTAGTTAGGCTAATATGATAGACATGGTTTCTTGTTTCTAAAGAAGTAATCATAGGAGGGTTGGTAGGTAGCATGGCACAGATAAATAAGGTATATCCTGCAAGGTTTATCAGACGAAACTATTTATTTAATAAACTTTACTTCAATTAGTGTATTGTATTAGAATTGCATAAGTAGTACATACCAATCCAGATTCATATGTTTGTGGCAGTCTGACGAGGAACTCAAAGATAGGGTGTTTCTTTTCCATCTGCAATAATTAACTGACTGTTGAATATATTTAGCAATTAAGTTGATTACAATAACATTATATAAGTTTGTAAAAATTACATTGCAAGCATGTGTTTAGGCGACCTTTATATTATGGTTGCATAATCATAATTTTGCAAATAATAAATTACTAACCTTATTTGGTGTCGGTAGAGTAAGCAGGTGTTGATATAGAGGTATGTAAGTATTGTGATGATTTGGGTTGAATTTTGACAAGAGTTTTTGAGATATTGGTTTTATAAAATCTCATGTGAGGTACATATGAAAGGGCTAGTCTACCAAGGGATTGTAACTACTTATTATTATTATTTAATTGCAATTAGTAGTTATTAAATTGTATCTTTTAGTCTTCCATTTAGTAGTTTCTCAATTAAATGTGTATTGTACTATGAAAGTTGAGATTGTCATTAACTTATTAAAATTATAAATATGTTCATAAGAACATGATATATGAAAATGTCTCTGGTTCACTATGCAAGCTCAACATTGTTAGAATTCCTTGTTTGTTGCAATTGATTTAGAATTCATACATATTGGTATAAACAAACAATCACACACACATACACACACAATTGTTTTGATTTTAGTAATCCACATATTTGCAGAAGTGGAGTTAATTTAAGTTGATGCGTACCGTGCATCTCTTTAATGGATTAGTCAGAGCACAGGAATTGAAGCAGTAAAGCATGAAGGGTACCTTTATAATAGACCTCTAATTATATTTCATAAGTAGTTCATATTTACAACTTAATAAGTCAATACTTTCATATGATGGGGAACTTGTTTCACAAAATTTAGTTGAAAGTAGCAATAGCAATCTTTATATAAAGACGAAACACATTAAGTAGACAAAATAGTTATATTGTTGTCAAGTTGTGATTGTTTTAATGGCAAACACATCATCAGTTATTTGAGGCTGTAAACTTCACTTCACTGTTGTTCTCGAGGGCGTCATTGTCAATGGTGAATGACAGTAGACTGTTTACTTTGAAGTCGAGTAGCTGCTGGAATTGGTTAAAAGCTGCACCATGAAGGACCATGTGGTCATCTACTTTTCCCGGACGGTTTCTGGGAATAGAAGTCATGTGCATTTCCACTTCCACATTTCCAACTTTGACCAAGGCCTTTTCAAATCTTGTCAGATCATGGTACCTAACAAATTCTGCCGAAATGGTCTACAATTCATCATAGAAATCTGTGAGGAGGTATCTGTTTAAACTGTATAAAAGGTTTACTAATAATAGTAGAATGAATGTAATGGGTGATAGTTACAATTGATGATGCTAACTTTTAATGAGGGATGTATTAAAATTGTAAAGACGGTTAACTATAATAGCAAACTTGATTATATCGCTTACCAGTCTTTTCCTTTTAAGTGCCGAGTTATCAATTTTCCTTTCGAATGTGTGACTAACACTATGAACAGGTGCAGTTTGTCTCGGTGAAAGCTACAATTGACAATGCTAACTTTTAATCAGAGATGTATTAAAGTAGTAAAGACAGTCAACCTATAATAGCAAACTTGATATTATAGCTTACCAGTTTTTTCCTTTTAGGTGCCGAGCTATCAACCTTCCTTTCGGATGTATGAGAAATAGTACGAACAGGTGCAGTTTGCCATGTTGATCGAGGACGAATTGACGGGAACATAATCAAATCTAAAAATGCAATAATTATAACATTATTTAATGTTATTTAGCAGTGTTTAATGAGTTTATGTTTGTTATTTAGGGATTGTATAAAGTATCGTAGTGCAGTTAATAATTAAATAATGTAGATACGGTTATTAATTACCTTCATTATCAGCGTATATGATTTGCGAGTGTCTATAGATTTCTGCTCGGGCTTCTGGATCTGTAGACATGTAGACCTTGTCTATTTGCACTATATGAGCCTTGAACTGTGTACTACGGTCGTGAGAAAATATAATTAAATCATGGCGAGAGATGTCCAGATCTGTGTACATTTTCTCCCACTGGATACCATGGAAGCCCACTGGGTTGCCCTTTTCTTTCCTTACTTGAACATCATATGGCCGATCGTTTGCAATGATCTTGTGCACCTCGCCTATTACACACTTTTCTTCCTCAAACCATCTTTTGTGAAGTTTCTCGAATTAATCATAACATTAATAGTTTAGTTTGTTTGAAATGGACAGGATGCATATTTGTATGATTAGTACTAAAAAAAGTTAACTATAGACGTGTTAGTATTGTTGGCAGTTCGAGCATAGGCGTATATAGCTTCCTTTTCTTCAGCTTTATATTTTACCGTGTATGCACCGACTTTAAAGAGATCATGATGTATTGCATGAATTTGCCCTTTAGGTTCAACCCAGAAATGGATGACGTCATCCTTCAAGAAACAACACCGTTGTGCATATTTGTTCCATTCTGGGCCGCATAATACCCATTGGTTGGGATTTAGGTACCAATGTTGTACGTCTACACAATATTCTTGGTTGTCAGATGTGATGATTAGCTTCAAGGGTTTGTTGTAGCCAAGAGCATATGACACATGCAGTGGTAGGATATGTACGTAATATTGTGTTGGTGTTTATTCTTGCGGCAATAAATTAATTTTGCATAGGGAATAAGAATTGATACCAATCTGTCTTTGATCCTGCTGTCCACATTGCAAAAAACCTCCATTGTTCCCTGATAGGATTAAGGATGAGTGAACAGCTGTTAGATTTTAACATAGTGGCAGAAGGTTGACCTGCTAAGGTGTTAGATTAACATTACTTCCATCCTCACAAAATTGCATGCATCACAAGCCACCTTTGGTTCTAATAACTTGTAATTAGATACTAACATATAATAGTCAAGCAAGAACATGTAGTGTAGGTTGCACTGAAGAAACATAAGAAAGTATTACTAATTGTATAATTAAAGATGTTTGATCTGCTAACATGTTAGATTAGCGTTACTTTGATCGTCACAAAAATCTATGAATCACAATCCACCTTCGATTCTAATAAATTGTAATTAGATACTAAAATATAACAGTTAAACAGGAACAGGTAGTGTAGGTTGAACTGAAGGAACATATAAAAACTTCATCTTAAGTCACTATCGCGATGTTGAGAATATTGATGCAAATCAAATCTCTACCGTTGCAATTTTGCAAGGAGGATACTACATAAAGAACAAATTTATTGACCACCAGGTCCACCACAAACATTTATTTAACTCATTAGCTATTCAGGTATCTAATTTGAAAAGGTGTAGAAAGTACTTGCGGATCAATCTCTTGACACTACTACCAAAAGTGATAAACAACACCACAAAAGTGCACATGAAATGAAGTTGGATCATCAACCACATCCGTTTCTAAACTCAGACTTATTTCAAGTATTCAAACAAGAATTTTTTATTTTATATTATTATGGATTAACATATGTAAGTTTACTGTTAATGGATACATTAATAGCAGTTGGGTGTAGTACGGTTTACCTTTGCTCGCCGGAAGATATGACGGTCGATGGTGGGAGGTCGCCGTAGGAGAAGACGGTTTGGGTTCCACGGTTGTGGGCGGCTAGCCCTAACGTACCAGATTAACATTTGTAAGTTTATTGTTAATGGATACAAGAATAGCACTTGGGTGTAGTATGGTTTACCTTTGCTCTTCGGAAGATATGACGGTTGATGGTGGGAGATCGCCATAGGAGAAGCCGATTTGGGTCTCACGGTTGTAGGCGGCTAGCCCTAACTTACCATGACTTTTGACTGTTTGAGGAGAGGAGGTTACCCTTTTGGTAAAACTACTTCTATTTCTATTTAATGCCAATTATCACTCTATATATATTTATTTAATAGTAGGATATATTTGCTTCTTTTTTAAAAATAAAATGGTTTCAAATCCTAGTTAATTGTTTCGATATATTTTGTATGTATTTATTAATCTAGCATTGCCTATTTCTGCTAGTTTTTTACTTATAACTAATCATATTCTTACTTGATACTGCTAATTATACTTTACTTAATTTTTATATTTTTATACTGTATGGTGATTTACAGTACTTAATTGTTTTAGGTTATTTTGTAGACATTGTAGCTTTTGCTTCTAAATGTGGATTTTTGTTAGCTGTTTATATTTTCATATTTCATTGTCATAATTAGAATCGTGCTTAAAAGGAAAAGATTGTTCTCTTCTCTGCTGTATAAATTCAGCATATTATTATATGAGTCTTGAGAAGCTGGATAGCAGGAATATTGTTGTAAAAGCGAAAACAATCAGTCGTATTTGGAAGGTAAATATCCTACTACTTGCTTGCCAAAATTTGGAAGGTAATTTATAAGGAAAATAAAGCAGTGATATATCATATGTAGGTGATATATGCGATTTCATACATGTTTTACATACCGAAATACCCCATACTTAGCCCAAATACAAGGTGATTCTTGCTATAATTGATCTAATATGCTTAACATTCACCATGCAGGTTTTTAGGAGCTTTAAGTGAGATAAATTGGCAAAACAAGGGAAGAATAGAAGAAAAATGAAGATTGTTGAAAAAGACCTCCCTACGGCCGTAGAAGATATTCCCTACGGCCGTAGGAGGTTGTTCTTCTAGAAAGCTTTGATGTCGGCCTACGGTCATAGAAGGATCTTCCTACGGCCGTAGGAACACCTTATCCGCAGCCCACCATTTTCTGACAGATTTCTTGCGTGTGTCAGTTAACCAGCCACCCTACGGCCGTAGAGGATACTTCCTACGGCCGTATACACCCGCCCTTGTTGACAAATTTGTGTGAAAGCATCCCTATAGCCGCAGAGCATTCCTGCTACGGCCGTAGGAGTCTCCGGTGAAAAATGCCTATAAATAGACATCATATTCATTTGAATAGATAGTTGATTGGAGAGGAAAAAAAGAGAGGGAACTTGAGAAAAAACTCGGGAGGAACGGGAGAACTTCACGACACACACACCCTGAGGAGCCGAACCTCTGCCGAACCTCTAGTTCCGATTCTAACTCCACTTCAACCTAACACCTCCAAACACTCTCCCCATGCCCCTATAATGCTCGAGGAACCTCTCGTGGTGATCCTAAGGAGGAGAGCTTGGATTTGAAGGCTTGGAACAACATCTTGGAGCTTGGATTCATTAGTTTTATCATTGCTAGCATGGGTATACTCTTTTCATTTCTGATTCCAGTCATGTACCCATGTGTTCTAGATGTTGTAGTACTAATATTGATGTATATGGATAACTAAACTCATTTCACTTGGGCCAAGATGATTCTTGGCTAGTTATGGCAATATATTTAACCTTTATGTTGACTTGATTCAATTATGCATGTTTAATCTTGAATACAATTGGGTTTTATCAACTTAGTATGTATAATCTGGTCATGTTCATGTGTAAGAATATGTTAGGATAACTCCTTCATGTTTAAGTATGTGAATATTCAATGATGATGTTTGGATCTCACTAATGTCATGTTAAGTTTGTTATTAGAAATGATACATCTTGCATGATTGTCTTTAGAAATCATTATTGGAATATGTTTTGAATCATTTCAGGTTCATCCATTATTGGTCATTTTATTCATATGTTGGTTTTATGCAAGCTTTATGATATCCGATGAAAATCTAGTCATTTGGTGTATTCATGGTTCAAGCATGCTACTAATGATTAAAGGATTCACAAAGATATTTGTTGGTATGTTTAGATGGTGAAATGAACTCACATGTATGCCTTTGATATGCTTGTCTTGGTGTTCAATGTGCATATCGCATGATTCATGTTTTAAGAAGTGTTGGCTATACTAGAAATGATAGGTTTAACATGTTCATATCTTTAGTAATCATGTGCCTAAATCTGAGAATCCCTTAATTGTGAGGTTTGAATTTAGAGGAGTTTGTGACCCCATTGTACCAACTTGCATGTGTTTATGATCTGATATTTAAGTTGTAAATTCATAAATTGTATAGAAATAGGAGTTTCTATGTACTATACTCATGGAGTATATATAAGGATATGACATATGTAATGTGTAAGGTTTGCACACATTGAATGAAATAAACTATGTGTTTCTATGGTGTAAATTGAGTTTCTCTCAACATTTATCATAGTTATCTTATGCAACCTTCAATCTATCCTACATTATACTTTAATCACTTGTTATATGGGACTAACATAAGTCTAGATTGTAATTTTTTGTTGAATGCCTTTATGAAAGATATAACTGTACTGTCGGATCCATTCCTACGGCCGTAGGGAGAAATCCCTATAGCCGTAGGAAGGCATCAACTCCTACAGCCACAAGAAGAATTCCCTACGGCCGTAGGAGGTCAGTTTCACCAATGTGTGCTGTTTCTGCTTGTTTTAATTATTTTGACTGCTTTGACACCTTTTTGGGTCTTGAAGACTACTAGACATGTCATTTGAAAAGATGTTTGTCCTGGTAGTCTGACTTGGACGCGATCTGGTGGATCTATAGTTGAAGTCTGATATGCCATTGCTTTCCTGATCATGTTTGATTGTTGAGTCTGAGTCTTGATAACTCGAGTAATGATTCTTGAATGATAATATGGTTTTGTTGAGTATTTGAACAGCATGCTATGTGCTCAATCTATTTAAGTCTTCATATTAGGATTTGTATTGTAATATTTCAATGATTAGTTAGGATGATTCGAAAGCCCGAGTGAATCTTTATCCTGCCATTGTCTTCGGTGTTAGTCTAGTTTAATCTGTTTTAGTTACTTTGTGGATTAGTTTATCTTGTTACTTGCTTTTATTTTAATTCTGCTGATCAAACAACAATGATACTTAAGTATTGGTAGTTACCTGTCCTGGTGGAACGATATCCGGTGTTACCTAGTCTATACTACTATTGATCAGGTCATACTTGCCCGAGTCTTGTGTAGTATCTGCTTTGTAATATCGTTTTTATAAATTTAAAACAAGGTTGTGATAAAATCTTGTAATCATCTTAAAACCCCGTACGCAGGCTGCACACCAAGTTTTTGGCGCCGTTGCCGGGGACAGCAATACTGAGAAATAGTTAATTGTTGATTCGATCTTTTCCGTTACTTGTTACTTGAGTTAGGTGTGCCTGATTAGGTAGTTCTTTCTTTTTCTACCTCTTTCTCGCACCCTCTGTCAGTTTGTTCTCTTCTGAGCAAATTGAGCCTTTTCAAGAACCGGAGCGTGAGTTTCGACGACGCCGACGCCGTCAACGTCAACACCAAAGAGAACGTTTACTAAACATGGAAGAAGGACCACCACCACCTGTTAGGACACTTAATGTCTATGTTCGTCCGGATATTGACAACATCTAGGACAGCATCATTCGACCTAGGGTGGCAGCGAACAACTTTGAAATCAAACCCAATATAATCCAAATGGTTCAAAACTCCGTTCAATTTCATGGTTTACCCGACGAGGATGCAAACGCTCACATCCGCAGTTTTCTTGAAATCTGCGATACGTTCAAAATCAATGGTGTTACTGATGACGCCATTCGCTTGTGTTTATTCCCGTTTTCTCTCAAAGACAAAGCCAAGCTTTGGCTAAATTCTCTCCAGGTGAATTCCGTCGCTACATGGAATAATCTTGTCGCTAAATTTCTAGCTAAGTACTACCCGCCGGCCAAAACGGCCAAGCTGCGAAATGATATTTCATCGTTTCAGCAGAATGACGAGGAGAGTTTTTTATGACGCCAGGGAGAGATACAAAGATCTCATGAGAAGATGTCCTTCACACGGATATGAGCTATGGAATCAAATCTTCATATTCTATAATGGCTTATCCGTTGTCACTCGGCAAATGATCGATGCTGCCGCAAGAGGTGCATTAGGTAGCAAAGACCCACAAGCATGCTATGATCTTATCAAAGATATGGCAACCAATAGCTCCAATGGAACCCCTCCTCGAGACTAAAAATGCCAAAGACTGGTGGAGTTTTCAATGTGGATGCTTTATCTGATCTCTCCGCACAGGTAGAGAAGTTGACAAAGAAAATGGATCAGATTTGTATTCCTTCTACTCAGGCTACGTGTAATTTCTGTTCAGTACCACATCCTAGTGACCAGTGCCAGGAGGAAACTCCTGTTCACGAGGAAGTTGATTTCAATACTAATCAACCGAGGTCTCAGTATAATCCCAATGCAACCAACTATAATCATGCATGGAGGGATGACGCGAACTTCAGTTATCATAACCAAACTACTAAACCCCCTCCAGGGATTCCATACCCACCGAGACCACGTCAGCCTCAGCAGTTCGATCGTCAACCTCAACAATTTGATCGAAAACCGCAATCATATGAGCAACCACGTCAGTACAACACTCAACCCCCACCTGTCAATCATTCTGCATCATCTTCAGGCTCTTCCAATCTTGAGGATCTTGTGAAGCAATATCTATCGCGATCTAAGTTACGATTCGATCAAACTGATGATAGATTAAACCGAATGGAAGCTACCTTTAGAAATCAACAAGCCTCACTTCAAAATCTTGAAAATCAAGTTGGCCAAATGTCTAAGCTCTTGTCAGAGCGACCACAGGGAGGTCTCCCGAGCAACACGGATACCAATCCGAAAGCACACGTGAAGGCAATCACTTTGCGTAGTGGGACGACCACAGTGCCACCACCTTATCCCTCTCAATCCAAAGAAACTGAAAAATAGGTCCAATCGGAGGATTCTGACGAGGCGCATAACAGGCTAGACCCAGCAAGTACCGCGCAAGTCAAACCTCCAGTCAAAATATTTCACCCTACCATTCCTTTCCCCCAGAGATTGAGGAAAGAGAAAATGGAGGGACAATATGGTAAGTTCCTGGAGCTATTCAAACAGCTCCATGTGAACATTCCATTTGTTGAGGCACTCGCACAGATGCCTAAGTATGCCAAATTTCTTAAGGATTTGCTTAGCAACAAAAAGAAATTTGAGGACCTGTCATTGGTAACTTTAAACGAAGAGTGCTCAGCTATTATTCAAAATAAGTTACCAGCAAAGAAAACCGATCCTGGGAGTTTTACCATCCCATGCTTGATTGGTAATCTCATTGTCAACAACGCATTAGCTGATCTAGGTGCCAGCATCAAATTAATGCCATATTCAGTATTTTCGAGACTGGGCCTAGGAGAACCAAAACCGACTCATATGTCACTTAAGCTAGCCGATCGTTCAGTCAAGTATCCACGAGGGTTAGTTGAAAACATCTTGGTTAAGGTCGACGAATTTGTGTTTCCTGCTGATTTTGTCGTCTTAGATATGGACGAAGACAAAAACGTTCCACTTATTCTTGGCCGTCCATTTCTAGCTACTGCTCGAGCGTTAATTGACGTTTGCAACGGAAAGCTTACGCTTCGAGTAGATGAGGATGAGGTGACTTTTGACATCCAAAAGTCAATGAAACACTCAGATAACCAAGATGACACTCTCTACTTTGTCAATATCTTTCACCATTATCCCGTAGATCACGTTGTTCCTACTCTAGAGAAGGATGCATTTGACACTCAAATCTTTGAAGAGGTTTTATTGGATATAGAGCAGGTGAAGCTTGTCTCTGATGAGTTAACCAGCACTATTCCACCTGTTACGACACCTATCCCAGATGTCTTCGAGGTCCTTGAAAAATCCGAGAGCTCAACTTCTCAACCATCTATTGTGGACCCACCTTCTCTCGAACTCAAAGAACTTCCTCCCCATCTTGAATACGCATTCTTGGAGGAAGATTCTAAGCTGCCTGTGATAATAGCTTCTAACCTTACAGCTGATGAGAAAAGTAAGCTATTACAGGTTTTGAAAAATCACAAAATTGCCCTTGCTTGGAAAATCTCTGATATTAAGAGGATTAGTCCTTCTTTTTGCACCCACAAGATTCTCATGGAAGATAATTATAAACCTTGTGTGCAACATCAAAGACGATTGAATCCCAACATGCAAGAGGTAGTTAAGAAAGAAGTTATCAAACTACTAGATGCTGGTTTGATCTACCCTATCTCAGATAGTCCGTAGGCCAGTCCTGTCCAGGTAGTTTCCAAAAAGGGAGGAATGACCGTCATTTTGAATGATAAAAACGAGTTAGTCCCAACTCGTATGGTCACGGGATGGCGTGTGTGCATTGATTATCGCAAACTCAATGATGCCATACGTAAGGATCACTTTCCCCTTTCTTTCATCGACCAAATGTTGGAGCGTTTGGCAGGAAACGCCTTCTATTGCTTCCTTGACGGTTTCTCCGGATACTTTCAGATTCCTATCCAACCTGAGAATCAAGAGAAGACAACTTTCACATGCCCCTACGCTACTTTCGCCTACCGGCGTATGCCTTTTGGGTTAAGTAACGCTCCTACAACATTTCAGCGATGCATGACAGCTATTTTCCATGACATGATTGAGGATTGTGTCGAGGTGTTTATGGACGGATTTTCAGTCTTTGGTAACTCCTTTGATATGTGTCTTCAAAACCTAGACAAAATGCTATCTCGCTGTGAAGAAACTAACCTCGTGCTAAACGGGAAAATATGCCATTTTATGGTACCCGAATGTATAGTTTTGGGTTACAAAATTTCACAAGAGGGAATCGAGGTTGACAAAGCTAAAATCGATGTTATTGCAAAGCTACCTCCACCCTCCAATGTCAAAGCCATTAGGAGTTTTCTCGGACATGCAGGATTTTATCGGCGCTTCATAAAGGATTTTTCGAAAATCACTCGGCCGTTAACCCATCTCCTTGAGAAAGACGCTCTTTTCATCTTTTCTCCTGTATGCGATCACGCATTTAAATTCTTGAAGGAGAAATTGACAAATGCTCCTATCCTGACGAGCCCAGATTGGTCGCAACCATTCGAGCTTATGTGCGATGCCAGTGATTTCGCTGTTGGTGCTGCCTTGGGCCAACGGAAAAATAATCACTTTCAGCCATTTTACTACGCCAGCAAGACTCTAACTGACGCTCAAGAAAACTACACAGTCACTGAAAAGGAGTTGTTAGCAGTAGTTTTTGCATTCGACAAATTCAGATCTTATTCGGTGTTATCAAAATCCGTGGTCTACACTGTCCACTCTGCTCTCCGTTACCTTTTTGCAAAGCAAGATGCAAAACCCCGTCTCATTCGGTGGATTTTACTCTTGCAGGAATTTGACATTGAGATCAAAGATAAGAAGAGAGCAGAAAATTTGGCTGCTGACCATCTCTCTCGTCTTAAAAATCCAAATCTTGAGGTGCTAACTGAATCCGGCATAAAAGATAACTTTCCTGATGAATTTTTATTTGTCGTAACTAGCACTGAAGAGATCCCCTGGTATGCTGACATAGCAAATTATCTAGCAGCAGGGGTGATGCAAAAAGGTCTCACACACCAACAAAGGAGAAAATTCATCTCTGAGCTTAAATATTACTTTTCGGAGGATCCTTATCTGTTTCGGGTAGGAGCCGACCAAGTCATTCGCAGATATGTGAGCGATTCTGAAACAACTGACATCCTTTAGCACTGCCATGCAGGCCCAACAGGAGGCCATCACGGACCTAGCTATACAGCTAAAAAGGTCATTTATGCAGGTTTCTTTTGGCCTACCTTATTTAAGGATGCTCATCTTTTCGTAAAATCGTGCGACTCATGCCAGAAATCTGGAAACATCTCATCCCGAAATGAGATGCCTCAAAATCCGATCGAAGTTTGTGAAATATTTGACATTTGGAGAATAGATTTCATGGGTCCTTTTCCTGGTTCGCACAGAAACAAATATATCCTTGTGACAGTCGATTATCTGTCTAAATGGGCTGAGGCGCAAGCCTTGCCTACAAACGATGCAAGGGTAGTTTGTAAATTTCTGAAAAGATTGTTTTCACGATTTGGTACCCCCAGAGCATTGATAAGTGATAGGGGTACACATTTCTACAATGCACAATTAGAGAAGGTTCTTAAACGTTATGGTGTTACTCATCGATTCTCTACTGCGTATCATCCGCAAACCAGTGGACAAGTCGAAGTTACCAACCGTGGTCTGAAACGTATTCTGGAAAGAACCGTTGGTAACAGCCTAAAATATTGGGCAGAGAAACTAGACGATGCACTTTGGGCGTTCCGCACTGCCTTCAAGACACCTATTGGTACTACACCGTATAGGTTGGTTTATGGAAAAGCCTGTCGTCTACCTGTTGAACTTGAGCACAAAGCTTATTGGGCTTTGAAAGCTGCTAATTTTGACTCAAAAAGTTCAGCAGACAATCGTTTGTTTCTGTTAAATGAGCTTGATGAATTACGATTCTAAGCTTACGAAAATTCCATGATGTACAAGGACAAGACGAAAGCTTTCCATGACTCCCGCCTGAAGGACAAGAAATTCCAGGCTGGTGATCATGTGCTCTTATACAACTCTCGTCTACGTATTTTCCCAGGTAAGTTGAAGTCCAGATGGACGGGTCCATATACTGTACACACTGTTTTTCCTCACGGTGTTGTTGACATCACAAACTCCGAGGGAGTAACATTCAAAGTCAACGGTCACCGACTTAAGAAGTATATTGGTCCCCGATCCAAGAGGAGCCCCGCGAAGTTCTGGAACTTCACTCCGCTACACCTTAGCGGGGTGAGTTTGGTCATTTACCGGCGAGACCTAAAAGAACTGGATATGCTTTCTTCCTAATCTCGTGCTCTCCTTTCTTGTCTTTCCCTCTGTACTAAATTTCCTTCTGACATTCAGCGTGATATAGTCATGAGACTTGAAAAACACGTGAGGAGAAATCACAATTTTTCCAGATTTCATAGAGGCACTTCTATCTATGCGGCTAAGAGGCATGCAAAACATGTAGGGAAATATTGGAAATGCAGTACTCTGTTGCATGAAGGCGCTTGTAGGAATTTGCCAATGATATCTCAGTCGGAATGTGCTAGTGCTATTCGAGAAGAACCCGTTAAGCTAAAAGCCGAGGGGGTCTTGCGACCTAAAAGTAACATTGGCGCGATGATTGATGAGTTGGTAAGTCTCCGACTAAGCAAACTCGAGCCTAAGACCCATTAGAGATCCCTAAGTCATGCCTCTGTTCATACCGTATCACTCCTCGTGTTTTCTCAGTTTCTCATTCGGTCTAGAGAGACAGGAAATAACTCCGCATTTCAATGCGTCAAAGTGTTCGCTTACACACCGTACTAATAGTGTGTTACCTGTACTTACATTCTGTGTGTCGGATGCCCACTTTCTGGGTTTCCGTTTCTCTTTCGTGCATTTCTGGTTCCGTTGTTTCCTTTCCATTCCGTACATTTTTCGCAGGTTCACAGAGAGTAGAGTGTGTTGTTTAAAATCAAAAATCTGATGCGAAATGGGTCTGGTCAAAGCCAGCACCATACGGCCGCAGGAAAAAGCTCCTGCGCCCGTAGGGACTTTTTGAGCACACTACGCCGTAGGCCACGGTTCGTACGGCCGTAGGAATTTTTCTTTATATACTCTCCGATCAGATTTCAAACCTACGCGATTCTCTCTCTTCTACGCTCTCTCTCTCTCTCAAATCAATCTCGACGACTACCGAAGGGATTTCGCCTCTATCTCGTTCAATCTCCGACCATTTTCGACAAACAAGGTACCAAAATGTTCCTTACACTCGTGTGTTCTTAATTTCATGCTTTAATTTCATTATTATTGCCCTCATTTTGATCGATCGAGCAAAACCCTAGCCGCCCGTTTTCTGCTGTTCGTAACTTCCCTACGGCCGTGGGGAATGCCTTCTACGGCCGTAGGAAGTCTCATTAGGGTTTTGTAACTTTCATTGCCCTATGGACGTAGCAACTTACACCTGCGGCCGTAGGACTTGTTTTTAGGATTTCCGTTTGGTTTGCTACTACGACCGTAGGGACACGTACCTACGGCCGTATGACCCCTTTTTCAACTATTTTTCAAATTTGTTAATCTTGTGAACATTTTCAACACTCGGGGACCTATAGCATACCAAAGCAAACCCGTATCGATCGATAGGATGTGTGTTCTTAATTTCATGCTTTAATTTCATTATTATTGCCCTCATTTTGATCGATCGAGCAAAACCCTAGCCGCCCGTTTTCTGTTGTTCGTAACTACCCTACGGCCGTGGGGAATGCCTTCTACGGCCGTAGGAAGTCTTATTAGGGTTTTGTAACTTTCATTGCCCTACGGACGTAGCAACTTACACCTGCGGCCGTAGGACTTGTTTTTAGGATTTCCGTTTGGTTTGCTACTACGACCGTAGGGACACGTACCTACGGCCGTAGGTCCCCTTTTTCAACTATTTTTCAAATTTGTTCATCTTTTGAACATTTTCAACACTCGGGGACCTATAGCATACCAAAGCAAACTCGTATCGATCGATAGGATGTCTAGCACCATCTTGCACGCGTCTTACTTAGACTTATATTCTTTTCAGGATGCGTCGACGTCCTCGCAGACAGGCTTCGCCTGAGCCACTTATTGACCCACACCATTTTCCGCGGCTAGTCGACCCAGACAGAGTTCCGGTCGAGTGGCCAGCTGACGCCGCACTCCATCCGTTCCTACGATTCGATCGCGAGGAAGATTGTAGGACCGCTGGGGGACGGGGTTCTAAACTAAACTAAAACACCCTTACGCTAGGACTGATTTAGGATGAGAAATAGTGCGGAATTTCTATTTCCCAAACCTCCTAAGGATTCTAAGATCTGCTTAGGTGTCCGGCACACAGTAACACTAAGAAACACACAGAGTAGAAACAAGAACAACTCCTAAGAACTCACACAGAGATGCTTAAGGCTGCGATTGGATTCGTAATGAACACTAAGTTCGCGATTTTGTAAGCTTAAGGTCGTATAAGGTCGATTATGTAAGGCTCCCGGTTGATTTCTAGCGATTTCTGTTGATTGCTCGATTACCCGCGAACATATGAAGTTAATCAGTATTTATAGTGTAATTAATTTCACTACGCACGTGATGCAACGCAATTCGCACGTAGCGAGTCCAGTACGCACGTTGTTTTAATGATAATTAATTTAACTTTAACCGACCTTCTTCACTACGTGCGCACTGAGCTCCACTACGCACGTAGTGAGCCTGACTTCGCACGTGGTGATCTGTCACCTAAACTTAAACTTCCAAACACAAATCAACACATGATTAAGTACTTGTAAGCTTAAGATCATCACAAAGAATCACTAAGAATATATACACATGCAAACAATTAATCAAAACACATTTGAATTAACATTTCAAGTAAACATGTATGTATTTGATTGATAAGAACTAGGGATTCACAATTATGCACCAACAAACTCCCCCTAAGACCTAGTTCTATCAACAAAACTTGCACTAAGCAAAAGAAATGACAATCTAGCTGTTACAACGTTGTAGACTTTACTTCTTCAGATCCAGCATAGATGTCAAATGCAAAGCAAATTCTGACGACTTTCTGAAACTGCAACGCTAACTCCATATATTGATGCTTGTACAGAATTGGGTTGTAGTATAGAACAGTGATGTCATCTTTACCGAAATTCCTGATCCACATAGGATCGAATACCTTTACAGTTTCTCCACCTGATAGGTTGTCGTCTAAAACAATCACTGCCTCCGTTGTTTTCTCGTTGAAGTACCACCACTTGAACCTTGCGCTCCACCCAGTACGCATGATCCTTAATGGCAATTTTTTCATACAACGGGGAGCTTTGCAATTAAGCACTTTGATTTTCCTTCCTGTTAGTGGATCTATCTTGGTTGGATGGATCTTGACCCCCGGTATGTAAGGCTTTAAATTCTTCCATCCGAATTGAACCTCACGCTTTACCAGTGTCTCAAACCATTTTGCCATACTGTTATTATCACAATCCAAAAGAGGCAGGCGAGCAAGTTGACGAATGTCATAGAACGGCAGTGTTTGAATGTCATTTGCCCTCTGGAAGTACTCAACTCCCCTTTCTCTCTTAACTGCATAGATGTTAAATTCAGGCATGAAACACCAACCAACTATCTCACCATCCGTTTTCTTCCCCAGAGTTTGATAGAACTTTGAATATTCTGGAGAACTTTCGGATCTCTTGGCTTTCCCAGCTTGACGAACCAGAAATCTTTCATACTTTCTTCTTCTCTCTGTCCGTTCTTCTTCCTTGGACTTTCTATCACCAAGATATTTCTCCAAGTCGAAGTCCACCTTTGCCTGTTCACGAGCTTCTGCTCTCCGATCAACTTCCTCAGCGTTAGCATTTCTGAACAGCTCAGCAAAGTCAGGCAAATCATCCTCCTCTTGTGGGCTAGGATAGTGTTGATCTATTTCGTCCTCAACTTCCATTTCATCAGTATCAAACATTGGTTCCTGGTCAACCCGAGGTGGTGGCACACAGCTTTCATCCACCTCTTCCAAAATTACATCCTCAATTGGAATTTGCAGAAGTTCAGCGATTTGTTCCTTGGTCAGGAATGGAAGAATCTCCCCTTCCTCTGCATCATATTCATACTGAGGAACAATTCGCTCTTCAACATTCAACAGACGCGACGATTGAGGAATCTCAGCCTTCAATGGCTGGACGATTAACGGATCTTCACACAGAAATAAGAAACCATAAACATGTGTAAGTTAAGATTAAACATATCATTTCACATAGAAGGAATAAATATTTCATTACAAAAGATTCATCGTCACACAGAATACATCAATAAGAAATTAATTACAAAGTCACATAGACTATGATCAACCTTGCTCATCGCCAGAATAAGTGCCAGCCTGTTCAGACTCAGCGGCCTCTTTCAATCTCAGCACCTCCTCATCCTGCTTTTCAACTTTATCTTTTAACCTTTTAAACTCAGAAGTATATTCAAGCAGGATCTGCTCCATCGTCTCATTTTTCTTAACAAGCTCGCTTATTATCATTGCTCTTTCCTCATTACTCTTCTCCAAGCTCTCAATCCTCTCAGCTTCTCTTTTCAACAAGTCCTCCATCTGCGCATCCCTTTTCAGCAGATTTTCTATTTGAGCATCCTTCTCGATCCGTTTCTGCTTTACTTCTGCCAGCTCCAGCTTTCTGTTACTTTCATCTTTGATCATGTCAAGCATGTAGCCTTGCAGTCTGTTTAGGTTTGCTTCCATGGTTAGGGAAGGCAGTTGGGACCTGGTCTGAGATGATCCTTCAGCACCTTGAGCAGGAGAGGTGACTGGAGCAGCTGTGGCGGAGGATGGTTGGACAATTGTTGCAGACGAAGCCACCAGCGGCTTAAACTTGTAGACCTTCTTCTTCTTCTTCTCTGGCTCATCGACCACCCCTTTTTCCTTCCTCTTGCGACTTGCCTCCTCATCATCATCTTCAAAGAATTCATCAACATTGATGTCATCTAGGCTCCCCGGGATAGCCTCTCCCCCAGTGGGATCCCGGACTTCCTGACTCTGAACTTCAGTCTCCTCATCATCCGAAATTATCTCGATGTTTTCCACCTAGGATGTGGAGCCCTCGTTCCTCCAGAGATGTTTCCTTTCTGGAGCCTTGTAATCTGGGTTGCCCAGATGGCAAATCAAACGTCTTTTCGGAGGGATAGAGGTGCCAATGTACCGGCTCATTTGTCGCACAGTCTGCTCGTTCATGTGCTTCAGCTTGATTCTGTCCCCGTCCTCCTTTACCAAACCCTCAACTTGGGAATCAAAAACGATCTGAAGGAATCGGGGATACATCAGAAATCTCCCGTCCTTCTTAGACAAATTCTCCTTTAAACAGTTGAAAATGGCCCTTGAAATGTTGAATTTTACATTCAGCACGAGTGCCACAAATAGATGGGAGAATGTTTGGTTCAGCTGATCATGGCCTGTTCTCCGCGGCCCCAAGCAGTGAGAAATGACGTGCATCAGGTAACGATACGGGGGGCAGAGCTTGGTTTTGTATATTGATTCATTACGTATCTCCCCCGTATAACCACATCTTAGCAAGCAGCCCTTTACTCGGCAGCTGTTCAGAGCAGTTGGGTCGGCTAGGTCATCCCCGAGCTCAAGCAGCTCATTCAATACCCCTGCTGATACAAACACAGGTTGTTTCTGCACCTCCCCTCGAATCCCCCCCAGGGATTCATCATATAGAGCAGTGTTCCAGAATTCTTGCTGATGTGAAGCGTATGCCGTGCAAGCTGTTGTGATGGCGGTGTGGATCCTTGATCTCATCAAATAGTCGATCATCTCATCACAGTCCCTTGTTAACTTGTTCTTTGTCAGACAGGCCCGAATGTTATGCATGTCACCAGCTTTCAGCTCAGCCTTGGTCTGACTCCCACTGCCAGATGCAGTCTCAGCGGGGTTTTGTGCGGACGAACTTCCGAGTTGAGTGGATTCCACTGATTGTTACACACAGTTAAAGTCTGCAGATTAGAATAAACGTTCATATCAAAATTGACATTCTACCACGTGCGAAGTGGTTGGACATAATAAACTATAATTTTAATTAGATTATGATTCACTTCGCACGTGATGGACACAGATCGCACGGAGTAAACTTCACTTCGTGCGGCTGAAATTCATCAACTTCATCGTTCTGATAGTTGAGTACGTGCGAGGTGAAGCCCACTTCGTTCGAAATGGCCTTCACTTCGCACGGCCAACATTCAAATCTTAAGAACAGTTCGACGAATCCTTTGGCTTAAAACCCTTGATTAACAATGTATTTGTTTCGATTAAGTGATTAAATGACATCTAACTAAGTCTACTAAGGCTATTTTTCACTTAAATTTAACAAATTAACACATTAAAGTCTCTAAATCCGGTTTTAAAGGTTATTGGACTTTCGAACACAAAATCGGCTATAACTCGAGATCTAACCGTTGGATTGAAGCGAAAATTATACCAGAATGTTCACAAAGCAAAACCGAATCACAAGGATGGATCAAAAAACACTCTTAGCACAAAATCAGAATCACAATCGAGAGAGAATAGGAGTACACTGTAGAAATTATGAACGCGTACTGACGAATACGCACGAGAACAATATATATACCCTGCTCCACTTCGTGCGAAGTGGATTCACTTCGCATGATGTTATCCAAAGTATTTACCCGAAGTGACAGACCACTTCGCACGTGGTGGATGTTACCTCGTGCGAATTGGATCTCGCTTCGTATACTTCAATCCATTTCGCATGTTATGCTTTTCCACTTCGTGCGGGTTACCGACATTTCATGTGAATTGACTTTCTCACATAAAACTAGAATATTTCTTGATGATCCTGTACTCAGCACACAGTGGTTAGAAACTTCAATGCAAGTAAAAACATTTAAGCACATGCAAACACAAAAAAAATATATAAATAAAGAAAATAAACATACCAAAAGAAATAAGAAACACACCAAAAATCTTTTTGTATTTTTCTGATTATAAAGAAAAATGAAAATGCAAACTGTAAACAAATTAAATCTTAAAAACTAAGAGACAGAAATTAAAACACTAAAGATTTGCAAAAAGTAAATTACTGAAATTAAATCTTTTTGTGAGAAGGTTCCAAGATAAAATCAGTACCAGCACATCTATACTTAGGTATCATTCATTTCAGAACCTTAGGCACAAACATACTCCCTCAATTTTTGTCTGTCAATCTAACTTTCCTCAGATAATGACAGATTTGATTTCAACATTTTCTGATTATCTAGAACTGAGTACATGGTTAAGACTATCTCTTTTAAAATCTCACAGTGTTTTGACTTACTCAGTAGGATGCACAACTTGAGTACCCAACCACCATGCTTATGTGTTTTGTGATTTTGTCAACGCATTTTATGCTCTTTGACATGGAGGTCAATTTTTCACCTCTTTTGATAATTTCTGTTGAGCTTTTGTCACTGCATTTTATGCTCTTTGACAATTCAACACTAATAGATCAATGTACCTTTTGTCACTGCATTTTATGCTCTTTGACAATTCAACATTGATAGATCAATGTATCTATTTCTTTTGACATCTCAGATTGGGGTCAAATTTTTCACCCTCTTTTTACATTTTACTCATTGTCATTTAAGCACATTTGGCATGGTAACAGGTGTGTGCACCAGACTAAGTTAGTCTCAACTGTTATTGACTTGTAGACTTGGAATGTCTCGATAGTTTGAATCTTTGATGGATTTCCACATGTGTAACCACTTATCAGCCTAGACTCTCATCATATGTCTTACACGCCATCTGTTTCTTATCTGATTTAACTCAAATTTTCAGACAGTTTTCTCAAGAATATGTACATGCCTTCAGTCCAAATTTTACTAGACATACATTGTATTGAAAGCCAGTGTACCATCATCTTCCATTTGAGTTGGATCAACTTCTCATTTTTGTTTTTCTGATTTTTTTTTTTTTTTTGATTTTTTTGTATTTTCTATGTTTTCTTATTTTTTTTGTATTTTCTATGTTGCACCTATCTCCCCCTAAAATACTAAAGAAATAAATACCTAGAAAATAGAAACGGAAAAACACACAGAAAATAAACACAAAGACAAACGAGATATAACCACACAGAAAATAGACACACAGTCACAAATACGGATAAGGACACTAAGTCGCATCATCAGAGACAACCTCACACTTGGTTTTCATCCCGTTTTCATTCACTAAGAATAAAAACCTGGGTACCCTGCACAAAGAGTAAAAAGTTACTTAGCATTAGGAACCCATGCCGGAATGGTCATGGGTTTCCCATCTTCTCCAACAATTGGCATGTTAATCCAAATACCAGTAGCTTTGGAGTCTACATTGATATCTGGACTATTGGACGTTTTGGATTCTGATTTAGTGGTCCATTTCAGATCCTGACGGGGAGGAGTCTTGTGATAAACACTAGAAGTGTTAATCACTTTATGAAACGGTTCCTTCCCCTTCAGACTGACCTTGGGACTTATGGGTTTACTAGATGTTTCCCCAACAGTCCTTTTGAGCTGATGAGGGGCAGTTGATTTTTGATTTATTTGATTAAACGTTTTATTTTTCTGAAAAGTTTCAGATGAATCAACTTTCCCCTTGCAGCTCTGTTGTTGCTGATCACACTCATAACTGAGGTGACCAGGTCTCCTGCACACATAGCAGACCCTGTTTAACTGAGGTTTTGCAGGGTTATGTGGCACTTTTTGCTCTACTTGACTTTTTGACTGAACTCCTAAACCACGTTTTTTTGGCAAAATTTTAACTTCCTCATAAGGACGGGTTGCTGGAGACTTTGCACCCTCCTTTTCTATGGTTCGGAGTGCAGCTTGCACATTTTGCATTAACGTACCTTGACAAGAAGAATTGCCTAGAAGTTGTCTCATACCAGATTCAGGCTTTTATTCTGGTTTGGCCTCTTTCCTCTGAGGCTCACCAACTTTTCCCTTCATTTTTAAATCAGGTTTTGAGGTTGAAGCAGAAGGTGCATCAACCTTGGAAGGAAGTTGGTCAGCTTCAGTAAAGACATCTGTTTGCACCAGTTGGTTTAAGACTGGTGGTGGACATTTCGTGTAAGTCTTCGTGTCTTTCTCTTGAACGGACCCTTGTGGTCTACGGTCGATTATGTGTTCAAACAAATATGACGAAGTGGAATAACTTTTTAGCTTCTGATTTAGAGTGTCATAATCGACCTTAGAGCTAGCAAGTTCCCGTTTCAGAGTATCAATCTGATTTATGTAAAAGACAATAGCATCCTGTTTATTTAATAAAGCAACCTCTAGTTCTCTGATTTGTTTGTTTTGACTCTCAATCTTATCTTTTAGAGTCTTTTCTCTACCCTTAATGATAGAGTTTTCATGTAATTTAGAGGTTAGCTCAGTAACTTGTGATTTCAAGGATACTATGGTCTTCACATAATCGTTACACGACACACAGGGAAGACCAGAAGTAGGGTTTACTTTGACATCAGCTTGTCCAGTCATGCACGCCTTTTGATTTACTGGTTCAGGTTGAACAGGCACTGGCGTTGGTTCGGCAGCTGGCTCAGAGGTTGATGCAACATTTTGCTCGTCAGTGGGCAGCACAGACTCGTTATCGTTGACATCGTAGACACTGTCTGCCTCAGACTGAGAGTCGTCGTTCAGATCTAGAACACTGGTCAGGTTGGTTTCAGCAACTTCAAACGCATCCGAATCTTGGAAGTGTACTGACCAGTCAATCCCCTCATCCTTTTGTACCACCACCATTGCCTTGGATGATCCCTCATGAGGTGACTCAGCCTTCTTAGGTGTGGTGGTATTTGACGTTTTGCCCGGAGAGGTTCTGAAGGGATACTTGGGTCCTTAGTTCTTTGGCTTTTCACATTCACGTGCAAAATGACCCTTTTCACCACAGTTGTAGTAGGTTACAGCTGACTTGTCAAAACCCAGCTTTGTATCTTTTGTTCATGTAATCTGCATCCCTGTTCTCTTGACTAATGCCTTTGCTCTCCTTACCAGATTAGCATATGACCATAGAATGTCCTGTCTTTCCATCTCATCGTTGTCGTTCTGGTCATAATCTTCTTGAGTCAGGTAGGCATTGCCGATCTTACCCTTGAGCAAATCATCATACGAGGTGACCAATGCACTAAGCATCCCCATATGCTCCTTAACTTCTTCAGTGCTGCCATGTTTGAAATGCTCAGTGTTTAAGGCAGGCATTGACGTTTTGCTTGAAGGAGCAGAATAAGGTGGTCCACTAGGAGTTTCAGGAGCAGACTTGCTTGATGAACTAACGTTAGAAGTAAGAGCTGTCTGAAGTGGAGCATTGGATGAGGTGGCTGTAGAAGCAATGGGTCCAGAACAGTATAGCGATGGATTCTGCACATAGCTGCTTAGTCTGTCCAGATTTTGCTCTTCTTGTTCATGCTCTTTAAGTTTGGTGATGAAGTCATTTAGATCCATTCCTTCAAATCCCTCACCATTCTTCAAGATCATGATGAAAGGCCTCCAGCTCTTTGGTAAAGCCTTGGACAAAGTCTCCACTTGTTGGCGTTCGGAAATCTGCACCCCCAAACTATCCATTTCACTAAGAAGATGATTGTATCTGTTGATCAGATCTGGAAGTTTCTCATTTACGTGTGACGTGAAGTGATCAAACTCCTTCCTTAACTGAGATGCCTTGAGCTCCTTCAGAGATACATTCCCCTCATTCCTCTTTTGTAAGGCGTTCCACAGGGAACGTGACGTTCTGTATCGTCGGAATTGATGAAAGATCTCATTTGGAATGGCTTGGATGAGGTAGGAATAAGCTTTCTTCTCCGCATCATACGCCTTACGTTGATCGTCACTCATTTGATCATAGGGAACTTCGATGTTCCCTTCTCCCTTTGGCACAACGTAATCGGCAGAGATGGCACGATGTAACCTTGGAACTACTCCATCAATAAAGATCTCAAACCTTGGTTTCCAGAATGGGTAGTCTTCCATGGTTAGTAGTCGGGGTACTTTATTAATGCCTCCCTGTTCGTTGTCCATTATTAAGTTACTTAATGCGGTTATTGTTTGTTTGGCAGCCATTGCACTCATGTCAGACATTTTAGAAAAAGACTTAAAACAAACTAAACACTAAGCACGGAATGTAGAACACTTCGCACGAGCACACAGCACTACGCACGAAGTAGAAGACCTACGTACGGACTGATACGAAAACACACAGACTTTACTACGCACGGACTGAGAACCTAGTACGCACGCATTTAATTGACTACGCACGGAGTACTTAAAATAGTTTTTAAGAAAATGTTCAACACACAGAATCAACACGTACGCAATGGATTGACTACGTATGGATTGAGGAGTCACTACGCACGGACAAAACACACACCCTATCGAAGATTCTAGAGGATTAACGACACACTACGCACGCACTAAGGATCACTACGCACGCACAAGGAGTCACTTCGCACGAGTAACACTCAAACAGTTAACGTAAAAACACGACCTTTTTAACGCAAAAAGACCTATTTTTGACCTAACAACCGATTAAAAACGACGAAAAGGACAAAACACACAGGCCTAATCGACACCTAGATCACGAAACCTAAGGAAAAGTGATCAATCAAAGCACAAGGCTCTGATACCACTTTGTAGGACCGCTGGGGGACGGGTTCTAAACTAAACTAAAACACCCTTACGCTAGGACTGATCTAGGATGAGAAATAGTGCGGAATTTCTATTTCCCAAACCTCCTAAGGATTCTAAGATCTGCTTAGGTGTCCGGCACACAGTAACACTAAGAAACACACAGAGTAGAAACAAGAACAACTCCTAAGAACTCACACAGAGATGCTTAAGGCTGCGATTGGATTCGTAATGAACACTAAGTTCGCGATTTTGTAGGCTTAAGGTCGTATAAGTTCGATTATGTAAGGCTCCCGGTTGATTTCTAGCGATTTCTGTTGATTGCTCGATTACCCGCGAACATATGAAGTTAATCAGTATTTATAGTGTAATTAATTTCACTACGCACGTGATGCAACGCACTTCGCACGTAGCGAGTCCAGTATGCACGTACTGGTTGTTTTAATGATAATTAATTTAACTTTAACCGACCTTCTTCACTACGTGCGCACTGAGCTCCACTACGCACGTAGTGAGCCTGACTTCGCACGTGGTGATCTGTCACCTAAACTTAAACTTCCAAACACAAATCAACACATGATTAAGTACTTGTAAGCTTAAGATCATCACAAAGAATCACTAAGAATATATACACATGCAAACAATTAATCAAAACACATTTGAATTAACATTTCAAGTAAACATGTATGTATTTGATTGATAAGAACTAGGGATTCACAATTATGCACCAACAAAGATCGCATAGACTGCGATAATCTGTGGGCACGCGCCGATAGCCATGGTTTCTAGCCCATCAGGTATCTTGTTTGGGATGACTTATCTACTTTGCACATTCGAGGCCGAGCAGACGCCGCTTGTGCCCCACATTGGCGGCGGTTATTCAGTCTGCAGGGGGCTGTGTACCACGAGCTTGCATTGGAATTTTTCTCTACCATCCACCTGGTTACCCCGCTTATGGATTTCGAGCGGGAGGATGCCCTGACCTTTCGCCTACTGGGGGCAGAGAGGCAGCTTTCTCTACGGCAGTTTGCCGTGTACATGGGGCTTTATACGTACGATGAGTTAGATACCCCGGCCTTTACGGAGGGTATCATTGACTGGCCTGAGGGTATTACTGGTATCTCCTTTTGGCAGGAGGTGGGCACTGGTACCTACAACACCACCAGCGTGCCGAAGAGCACGAAGCTCCGGGATCCACTGCACCGTATTCTGCACCGAGCTATAGTTCACAGCATGACCGCTCGCAGCGCTTCATCTGGGTCTGTTACTTTCACCGATTTATTTTACTTATATACCATGGTTCACCAGAGACCCTGCCAGCTTGCTCTTTGCCTGGCCTGTTGTCTTTTCCAGATCTGTACCACCCGTGTTTCACAGGCTATATATGGTGGGGGGTACATGACTATCTTAGCTGAGGCTATGGGCCTCCTGACCGGAGAGATTACTGATGATCTCGCCTGCTCTGCCCGTGCCGCTCCGATTGATTTGGTAGTCCTACAGCGCATGAAGGTTGCTGCTAGGATCGAGAACTGGATGCGACTGATAAATCCGGATGGTTCGTTATGGGAACCACCGAGGGTGGTTGAGGAGTAGGCAGCAGGTGGAGGAGAGGCGGGAGGAGGAGAAGCAGCAGAGGGAGGAGATGCTGGAGGTGCCCCTGAGCAGGGTCCTCCTGAGTTCACGATTGACGATTTATTTCCTACCTCGCCTCAGCAGCCAGCCCAGGTTTATACCAGAGAGATTCAGCGTGTTGAGCTTGCATATGTCGAGGCTCACCGTCAGTACATGATCAGCATGATGCAGCTCATTGCGGCAGATACCTTGACATCTTCACAACAGATATCACAGCCGCCAGCTTATCCGCAGAGGCTCCGAGACTTCACTGATGAAGCCGGACCTTCACACCCGCCTCCGCCGTAGTTATTATTCTGGGATAGTTATGTTAGTAGTTATCTTTCTATGTATTTCTAGATTAGCTTGGCTGTACAATTTTGATTTGCTGCAGTACATGCCACTTTTTGTGTGTTTGATGTTCTTGTACTCATTTTTGTCTATTTGTATGATATCAAAACACTTGTACATATTCGGATATATATTTTAGCTGTTTAGTTCCTTTTGCTTGCCATAACTTGTGATATTTTTGTCCCTCCCTATGTTTCACTTTTGGTTGAGTTGTTGTTTTGCAAGGATTATTCGTGATATCTTAGCAGCTCAGCTTAAGTGTGGGGAGGAAGCCAACACCTTCAAAAATTTTCAATTTCAGGACACACCTACTGTTCAGGGAGTTCTTAAAGCTCTTTTTTCGCACTTTTTTGCTTATTATTAGTACATTGGGGACAATGTACACTTTTAAGTGTGGGGAGGGGATTATTATTACACATCTGCTATATCTTGTCCTGTTGCAAACTCTTGTATGCTAATTATGTTTTAAACCTTAGAATTAAATTTAAGCGTAAATTTTTCACAAAATTATATCATTTTGGACATGTCTAGATCTTCTCGCATGATAGACTTTAAACAAGTGACATTTCGGCTTTTGCGAATTAGATTTTGCACAAATACTTGAGTTTTAACAATTATTTGACTTCAATTGCACAAGTCACACTTGATATGCATTCCTGAGCATTTAAGCCACTACATTTCATTTCTTACATGATTAGTTTATGGAATTGCCCACTTATATGCTGATTGTTACTTTGATTGTAGAACTTGTTCACTAGTATACATGTCGAGATCATAAACTAAACTGTTGCAATTAACTGATAGAAGCACCAGGATACCCAAATTCAGCCTATATACTTTTGTTTTTAGCCAATTTTTATATATTTTCTCTTAGTTAACCAATTTGAGCCTTAGCCTTTCATTTCATTACCCATGTTTATCCTATTTTAGTCTATTTTTATTTTTAAGTTTCTAGAGTCAGTTTAACCCGTTTCATGGTGCTTAGTTCTGTTAAGTTGTATTCTGTTCGTCAATTGTTCATGCACCGATTAGCGGGACATGAGAAATACATATGTCCCTTGATTTGTTCTGTTATTTCGCATGCAGCTGAGTTATCTGAGAAAATCCAAAAAAATTAGAAAAGAGATAAAAATTCAAAAAAATTAGAAAATGAGAAAAATGAGAGATTCAGTTACTTGGCATGCTTTCCTTGGCTATTTTTGAGCCTGTCATACATTGAGTAGTAGTTCTTTGTCAGTATTACCTGGTTGTTAGCCATCATTCAGAGAATTCTGATTCCACTTCTGCTTGAACTATATTTTCATCAAAAATACTGTGTAATTTCTGTGTACTTTCAATAATAGCAGCCTAAACGGTTTTGAACTTGATTTCTGGATTCTATTTTAGCCACTTTTATATATTCCCATTCCTACCCTTAGCCCTAGCCACGTTATAACCCAGACAAAAGTCTTCTTGATAACTGCATATGTTTATGTTGATTGATGGAGATGTGATCTGTGATCAAGCTTATGCTAATCTTTGCTTCAATCTAGCACATATGCACTTATACACTTACCCAAATACACATTGAGTGCTAGAGTGATCACCGGTGAGGTATGAAGTCAGATGCTTGTCATAATTCATTTACGCGTGTAAAACCTGCTTTTCATGGAACTTTGTTTTCTTTGCTGTGTTTAGCTGTCTATTATGCTTTTGGATCTATTCTGTGTCAGAATGATACATGTTTGCACTAATTTGCTGCCTTTAGTATTTTTTTGGTTTTAGCTATTGCATTAGAGTTTTCTTGAGGACAAGCAAAGCTTAAGTGTGGGGAGATTGATATATGCGATTTTATACATGTTTTACATGCCGAAATACCTCATACTTAGCCCAAATACAAGGTGATTCTTGCTATAATTGATCTAATAAGCTTAACATTCACCATGCAGGTTTTTAGGAGCTTTAAGTGAGATAAATGGGCAAAACAAGGGAAGAATAGAAGAAAAATGAAGATTGTTGAAAAAGACCTCCCTACGGCCGCAGAAGGTATTCCCTACGGCCGTAGGAGGTTGTTCTTCTAGAAAGCTTTGATGTCGGCCTACGGTCGTAGAAGGATCTTTCTACGGGTGTAGGAACACCTTATCCGCAGCCCACCATTTTCTGACAGATTTCTTGTGTGTGTCAGTTAACCAGCCACCCTACGGCCGTAGAGGATACTTCCTACGGCCGTATACAGCCGCCCTTGTTGACAAATTCGTGTGAACGCATCCCTACGGACACAGAACATTCCTCCTATAGCCGTAGGAGCCTCTGGTGAAAAATGCCTATAAATAGACATAAAATTCATTTAAATAGAGAGTTGATTGGAGAGGAGAAAAAGAGAGGGAACTTGAGAGAAAACTCGGGAGGAACGGGAGAACTTCACGACACACACACACCTAGGAGCCGAACTCTACCGAACCTCTGGTTCCGATTTTAACTCCACTTCAACCTAACACCTCCAAACACTCTCCCCATGCCCCTATAACGCTCGAGGAACCTCTCGTGGTGATCCTAAGGAGGAGAGCTTGGATTTGAAGGCTTGGAACAACATCTTGGAGCTTGGATTCATTAGTTTTATCATTGCTAGCTTGGGTATGCTCTTTCCATTTCTGATTCCAGTCATGTACCCATGTGTTTTAGATTAGTACTAATATTGATGTATATGGATAACTAAACTCATTTCACTTGGGCCAAGATGATTCTTGGCTAGTTATGGCAATATATTTAACCTTTATGTTGACTTGATTCAATTATGCATGTTTAATCTTGAATACAATTGTGTTTTATCAACTTAGTATGTATAATCTGGTCATGTTCATGTGTAAGAATATGTTAGGATAACTCCTTCATGTTTAAGCATGTGAATATTCAATGATGATGTTTGGATCTCACTAATGTCATGTTAAGTTTGTTATTAGAAATGATACATCTTGCATGATTGTCTTTGGAAATCATTGTTGGAATATGTTTTGAATCATTTCAGGTTCATCCATTATTGGTCATTTTATTCATATGTTGCTTTTATGCAAGCTTTATGATATCTGATGAAAATCTAGTCATTTGGTGTATTCATGGGTCAAGCATGCTACTAATGATCAAAGGATTCACAAAAATGTTTGTTGGTATGTTTAGATGGTGAAATGAACTCACATGTATGCCTTTGATATGCTGGTCTTGGTGTTCAATGTGCATATTGCATGATTCATGTTTTAAGAAGTGTTGGCATACTAAAAATGGTAGGTTTAACATGTTCATATCTTTAGTACGCATGTGGCTAAATCTGAGAATCCCTTAATTGTGAGGTTTGAATTTAGAGAAGTTTGTGACCCCATTGTACCAACTTACATGTGTTTATGATCTGATATTTAAGTCTAGATTGTAATTTGTTGTTGAATGCCTTTATGAAAGATATAAATGTACTGTCGGATCCATTCCTACGGTCGCAGGGAGAAATCCCTACAGCCGTAGGAAGGCATCAACTCTTACGGCCACAAGAAGAATTCCCTACGGCCGTAGGAGGTCAGTTTCACCAATGTGTGATGTTTCTGCTTGTTTTAATTATTTTGACTGCTTTGACACCTTTTTGGGTCTTGAAGACTACTAGACATGTCATTTGAAAAGATGTTTGTCCTGGTAGTCTGACTTGGACGCGATCTGGTGGATCTATAGTTGAAGTCTGATATGCCATTGCTTTCCTGATCATGTTTGATTGTTGAGTCTGAGTCTTGATAACTCGAGTAATGATTCTTGAATGATAATATGGTTTTGTTGAGTATTTGAACAGCATGCTATGCGCTCAATCTATTTAAGTCTTCATATTAGGATTTGTATTGTAATATTTCAATGATTAGTTAGGATGATTCGAAAGCCCGAGTGAATCTTTATCCTGCCATTGTCTTCGGTGTTAGTCTAGTTTAATCTGTTTTAGTTACTTTGTGGATTAGTTTATCTTGTTACTTGCTTTTATTTTAATTCTGCTGATCAAACAACAATGATACTTAAGTATTGGTAGTTACCTGTCCTGGTGGAACGATATCCGGTGTTACCTAGTCTATACTACTATTGATCAGGTCATACTTGCCCGAGTCTTGTGTAGTATCTGCTTTGTAATATCGTTTTTATAAATTTAAAACAAGGTTGTGATAAAATCTTGTAATCATCTTAAAACCCCGTACGCGGGCTGCACACCAGTAGGCATGTAATTTAGAAATATAAGTGATACGCAACCAATCGTCTATTGACATGATAAGCACATTCAGTTATCTTAAAATATTCTTTTCAGAAAACATGCAACCTAAGCAAAACAGTGTTTGTTCTTGAAAGCGGCGAATTGAAATTAGGTCTTCTTGTCAGGAAACTTTGCTTTCTTCTGCTTGTGAATTGCAGGTTCTATTGGGACTACCGGAGTAGGCGGGAACATTATGACATCTGTACATATGATTAGGTAAGCGAGAATTAATATTTTCAGTGATAAAGTTATATATACAGAACAGCGGGATGGTTAGTTCTGACCTTCATTGTCAGGGTACACAAATTTGTTATGTGTGTACATTTTCCCACGGATGGTTGGATAGTGGTTCATGTAGACCTGGTTTTTTTTTAAATCGAGAGTTTGAACAGACTGGTACATGCATGAGCAAGTACCAAAATATTGCTAGTTTGAATGTTTAAATCTCTATACAGATGATGCCATGCAATTCCATGGAACCTGATGGGGATGTTATTCTTCCTCGTAACTTGTAGCTTGTATGTTACTCCATTTGCCTCAACTTTGTGCATAGTCGATATTTCACAATTTGTTTTATGAAACCATTCTTTGTGAATGCACTGTATATGAGTTATCATATTACATAGATATTTTAATCGTATTAAAGCTGACTTTACGCATTCAAAGAAAATACCGTATAACAATAATTAACTGGAAACTTAACTATGTACTCGTCAGTGTCGTGAGTGGCTTGTGCATATGCGTAAACGATTTCCCGGCCAGTGTCGCCATCATACACAGGGAGAGCATTCATGTTGAAACTGTTGTGGTGTATCATCTGGATTGGTCCATTAGCATAGACCCAGAAATGAAGAAAGTGAGTAGATAATAGTGACTTGTGATGAACAATCCTATGCCATTGTCGCTCTGTCAGAATCCACTGGTCCGAGTTTTGTTGCACAGACTTAACATCTACCGGGTATTCGCTTTCGCCTGAGACTATTAGGATTTTTGAAGGCTTGTTATTCCCCAGTACGCTCGCTAGAGCAGTTGGTAAATCCTACATGTAGTAAATTGTCAATCAATTGTTATAGTGTTGTTTATTAGTTTGTCAGAAACAGTAAACATGTGTACCAGTCGGGTGCATATGTCGCCTGAACGCTCACACATGAATTCCATGTTTAGCCTATAAAGAGTAAACATGTATCAGTGAATATGTAAGTATATGATGATTATATGCCTTTTTCAGTAATTGATAGAACACATGTATCCTGTTGTAACAGTGACTATACATTGGATGTACCTTGTCAAGTTTGATGTACTATGCAGTCTTTTACCAGATGACCATGTATAAAACAAAGATGTATATACAAAATTGTTTAAATCAAAACACAAGCATTTACAGAACCGTAACTAACAGTGGGAAAACAAACCTCTGGTTCCAGGTCGGTCGAACAAATTGACCAATTAGTTTGGCCGGTTTGATAGCGTGTGGTGTAAACAACAGAGCATGGCTAAAGCCCTGTGTTTACCTTGTGATTTTATACTATGGAGGAGGCTCTAAATGTTGGGATCTCGTGGGCAACACAGCGGAAGAAAGTACAACAAACAAAGCCCACGGTACAAGCATACAAAGCACAAAAACATGAAATCCCGAACATGGACCAAACTCTATGTAAAAGAAATGCAACTAAAAGAAGGAAGAAAGTTATACCTTTCTCCTAAGCTCCAGATTTCTGAATGTCTCGTGAAGTGGAGCTCCAAGAACAAACGCGGATCGACTAGAGGGTAGTGCCCCGGTAACACGCCAACCTCTTGAGCTAGCAAGCCTCCATGGTACTTCTACTCGAAAACCACTTCTGGAACAGCAATAAAACGAGACCAATGTATTCTGGAGCAATCTCTCTAGATCAAGACTCTCTTGGCCTTAGTAGCACCAAAGAATGTGTGTATGTGTTAGAGAGAAAAAGAAGAGAGAACCAAAACCCAATTCAAACAAATGAGTCTTCACCCCTTCTCTTGGCTTCAGAATTCGTCCCTTAACCCCACTAACCGGCCATGCCTCGAGAACCCAAAGTTAACATGCATTGGCTGATTTGGGAGGTGGAAATGACAAATGGCACTGGCAGGGTTTAGCGGCGCTAACCAAGAGTTAGCGGCGCTAACTCAAAAGGGTTAGCGGCGCTAACGCGCCCTGTCAGCGATTTGACACAAAGTACATGCAGCCGTAGCGGCGCTAACCTATAGGAGTTAGCTAACGCGGCCTGCGATGTCAACTTTTGTCTTCTGCCATATTTGGTCCCTTAACTTAAATTGCTGTCAGGTTAGACCCCGGCGCATGACCCAATAGGCCCATACATCATCAGCAGCGGTCCATATGGCGTACGTACATTAATGGGCATATTTCTAACAAACTCCCACTTGCACATAATGCACCGTACCCATGTAACCACAGACAAAGAGCGGCCTCTAGCAAAAGCATCAATGCCCCCAAGTCAGTATGGGTTCCGCTTTTATGCAGAAAACCATTATCTACAAAAAGAACGTAGAGGTCCTATTTGATAAGTGATCAATACTCCTTTTGTTCACGATATCCTTGTGAACACGAGACATGGATTGATATATCAATCTCCAGATCGTTCACGATTCTGTTACTCGATCTTGATTGGTGGTGACCAAAATTTAAGGACATATCTGATTCTAAATCAATATTCCTTTGCGCATGGCCATGCTTATTTTGGTGTCAGCGCCCAATCATCGAGGGGCCCAGGGATATCTCTCATACCAGAGGAACAAATCCCGTTGACTATACAACCCCATAGCGTGAACCTTCTCTTACTTGGCTATTCCCTTTATAGTAGCCAGTTACGAACTACGTTTTGAAATGGCTAAAGTAAGAAAGTTTCATGCTATAGCAATTCATACATCTCGGGTCGAAGGACGTAATGATATTATCCTTCCGAGTCACTCTATGACCATGATCCATGAAGTGAACTCGGGTGTGGGTCTTCCAGTTACTTGAAACTCCTTTCAAGCACAGGTTACTGTTGAGTTTCATGCATTCAATCCTTGATTAATGCCTAACCAACACCTAAACTCAGCCTTAATTCAAGCTTCCTTCCCTAGAAAAATGACTGGCTGTGGAAATTTAGAATGTATAAACATTCTGGGAAGTGGTTAAACATGCTAAGATGGAACACAGTAAAGACCAATGAAAGTAACCGCATCATGCGTATATATAGTCCCCACTATATATCGATACAATCATTGGTTAGCAGTACTGCTTACCGTTCCCAAAGCTTATAAATAAATCAAACATTTACTAAAACAATATTCAAGCCTAGTCATATGCATTAACAATGCTTTTATGCCTAGTATGTATAACATCACTAGTGTTTGACAACGGCTTAACTATGGGATCATTCACACAATATCCCTTTTGTACTCTTTTGTATTCTCTTATTAAACCACTTGCAAAGTGTTTATCTAAGAGATCATACACAATATAATCATAGTCATCATATCCTTAATGTTACCGAAGTCAACAATAGGATTAATGACACTTAGAGTCGTCATACTCTCATTGTAACCAAAGTTCATAATAGAGTTACTGACACTCACTTTTATTAGAGTCGACATACCCATAATGTTACCGGAGTACACAATAGGGTCAATGACACTCATTTAAATTTAAATGTCGTATCTACATCACATATTTGAATATTCAAAATTTCGATAAAATCGACAATTTCACAAGTATAGATTTGCTTGCAGTAATAACTTACTCAAGACAACTCTATTTACGTCGAACATCAAGAACATACTTCAATATTTCTTGAATTTAGAATCCTCTTAATTCCATATTTTCTATTTATACTCATAGAACAATAATTCCATCAATAGGTTCTAGAACGACCCTAAATTAGGACATTATTCTTATTGAGCATATTTTCCTAGGAACACATGAAGCTCCCACTAGCCCTGACAAGGGTATCCAGCTTAATCTATGTTTGCTAGAAAACTCATTCCTTTGACTTTCTCGCAAAGCAGGATTACAGCCACAAGATGCAAGTTTTGCTGACTTTAGTCATGGACATAACTTGGACATAATGGATATATAAGACCTCGAAACATGTTTAAAACATTTCCTCAAATTAATCCCGCGAAGGATCTTGGTCTTTTATTTCCATGTGAACATATTAGTTTCCCCAAGGAGACAACAATGTTTCACATAATCCAGACCTAATCTGGATATTACGGATGTATATGACCCTCGGAATTGTGCCTTAAGCATTTCCTCAACTTAATCCCATAAAGGATATAGGTCTCTTACATCCAAGTGAACTAATCTTGTTCCCGCTAGGTGATAACAATATCTCACTTGATCCAAATTATCTTTAACATAACCACTAGAACATGTTTCCATATTTAAACAATATGAAACACTATGTCTCTAGTCGGTATTTGAAGTTGTCCATAAATGCATATATGTTAGTCCCTCATCCTTCTTGGATTACACCTTAGGTGTGGGATTAACCCAAGTCAAGTACTTGGATGCAGCAAATTGATTACATCTATGTACACCATTCATTTCTTATATTCACTAGCGAACACAGGGTCCCACCATGTTTCCGATGAATGGTAACATCACAATGATTTACCATCAAGCTGCTGTTACAAAATATGACAATGTCATATATAAACAGCCTTCTTGATTTTCATCAGATTTAAAGAAGCAATGGATATTGTCAGGTTTTTATCAGCATCTCTATGCAGATCAAAAGCTAGTGTCAACATTAGTTCTCTCATTTAAGTTTTACGTTCTTCCACTGGAATGCTTTTGTAAATTGTCCTTTCCCTTATTAGCAACCAAATATGGTTCTCATAAGTTCAAGAAACAATTATCCAAAACTTGGAGGAACTACTTAAAAATACAAGCATCAACTTATAATTTATCCATCTCCCACTAAATGTAGAATGGATAATTTTAAGTTATAAGATTGACAAGCAAAGGACTCTTTCTAGTCAAAATCTCATTGGATGCTCAAGTGACCATAATGTTGTGTTTTAGATTGAGGACTTGGTTCATAAAATTAATGTATACCAATCAAATTGAATACATGTTTTAGGCCTGCTTTTTACCAGATCATCAACAAAGATATCCGGTTTTGTTTAAAGTAACATCATGTACAAAATGTGTTTCTTAGAGAAAACGAATTATGGGATAAACCCATGATTCATTTCATGTTCAAACCAATATAGATAGTAAAACTTAGTATCTATTCTAGATCTAAGAATTTACGTCTATATGCCCTTATTGATTCTTAATTTCTTAAGGTTATTTCCGAACACCTCCAGGTTTCAGACACAAACCTTTTATCTAGTTAAACATTCTCTCAACAACCATCATAAAGATGGTGATGGAGAATCTTACTAGTGTCACTCTATATGATATACTTGTACGGATTATCCACATAAGTGTGATAAAAATCCAACAAGTTATAATCCTTCCTACCAACATAGGTGAAGGATTTCTTAATCATCCTAGTCCAATAAACAATATTTATATCCTTCATTTAGCCCGAGGCTAAACTTTTACAAAGATCCTAACCACATGGATCCAAGCGATGTAAATGTTGTTTACTTGGTTAAGTTTGATTATGCCATATACTAATGTATCCAAACCACTTTTGGATCTAAGAATCAATTATTTCATGATCGCCTTACTACTTATAATGAGCCTTTATGTATGCAATGATATGGATAAGTTTTGATTGGATAAAACATATCAAAATAATTTTTCAAAATTGTTTCAATTCCAAGTCATCTCCATCTTCATCAAATGTGTATTTAAGCACCATAAATGGTCAAAATAACACATAAGCTTTGACATGGATCGAATTTGAAATGAAACCATCATAATGAAAAATCTTTTAAACAAAATACATAGTACAAAATATCCATCATCTCTAAAGAACATACAATAAAGCAAGTCTTGCCACGCAGGGCGTACAAACAAAAAGTAATAAATTAATCCGGAAACAATGGCGAGATCAACACTCCCAATTCTCTTGTAGAAGACAATCAACAAAATTTCTTCTTGAGAGATCCGGCTCTTCAAGCTCTTCCTTTTGCATCGAACAGACCTACACTTTGCAACAAAATAAATTTGTGACAAACGTGAGTCATATAGCTCGGGTAAACAACCCAGCTTAATAAGGAATAGCAATGAAGTATAATCATGAATGTACCTTAAGTAGAAAAATTAACTCTCTCTTGTCTGAGAAGTTTTATATCCTCTCGGCACGGAGGGCAGGCATGATGGCCCCAATCCCCAAATCTACCGCAGAAGAAGCAAACCAACCCTTGTTGAGTCTCTTTAGGCATATCATCAATATCCATAGACTCAAAACTTGAAGTAAGCTTGGATACACCAACTTCTTCATTTGATGGGATCAATTTCTTCTTCTTGGCTAAAAGTTGTTCCTTAGAGCCAAAAACAGGAGTGAATGAGGATGATTCATGGTTGGACATGTTGGATTCAACATCCTTCAACATTCCATGCAGTTCATCTATAGATATTTCCTTTCCATGCATATGATAGTTCTCTACAAACTTTTCATATGATGCGGGCAGAGACCGAAGTATGAAATTCACACCAAGCTCCCTCCCTATAGGAAAACCTAGTCTCTCCATCTGGTCCATGTATGACTTCATCTTCAAAACATGGGCACTAACACTCCCGCCTTCCCGCATCTTACAACCGGTTAGACTTTTAACGCACTCATAATGTTCTTGCCTAACTTGATGTCGGAAAACATCCTTCAGCTTGTTAATCATGTCATACACAGTCATGTGCTCAAATTGCTTTCGCAGTTCCGAGCTCATACTTGATAACATGAGGCTAACAACATCGTGCGTATCCCGAACACGCTTTTCATACGCGTATCGGATAGCCCATTCCGCATTGGTAGCAGGTGGTTCAGGAAGGGGTTCCTCAAGGATGTGCAACTTGGACTCGGCACGTAGGACAATCCTCAATTGCCTAAGCCAGTCCACAAAGTTCACTCTCGTGAGTTTCTCCCTTTGTAGGAACATACGTAGTGATAAGTTCGACGTGTTGTGGTTTTAATTTGACATCCTATATTAAAGTAGAGTACACGAATTAGTTGTTTGATTTAATCCTTGTTAAAATAATTACCCATATTGCCTCGAAAAATATTTTAACAAGGGCTAAGAACCATATTTCACTCCAATCCATGACGGGGTTGCCGCGGATCACTTCATGGAGCTATTTAGGCCGATAACCATCTTACCGATTGCAATCTCTATTGCAACTCTTAGACACTTGCGGGATCCTACGACAACCATCGGTCGTTTGGCATGTTTGATCCCTACTTGCACCAATTCCAAATTAAAATTCTCGGTTGACTCGTGTTAAGCTCGACAATCACTCAAGGATTTTAATTTGCAATTGTAAATCGTCCGTCAAGACATACGGTAACAAATTCACCAAAATTTGGCTCATGCTAAGCTCGACAACCAAAATTGTGAATTTGCCACACTCACCTTCCACACACGTTTATGGGAGTTGGCTCGTGCTAAGCTCGACAACCAAAACCCATAAATCTAGATTCGGGTGGTATCGACTTACGGATGGCGCAAGATTTACGTTTTATGAAAAACGGGCTTTTGTTTTCGGCTTGGTTACAGATTAACTTGTTTAGTGACAAAACCTATTTCCACTATGTGAGTTAATCTTGTATGTGAGCGCGCGAGAGTTGCAAACCATTTTTACCAAATCTCTTGTGATTTTATTAATTTCGAAAAATTATCTAGCATGCGAATCCTAAGCAAACCATGCAAGAATAAAATGAAATCACATCACACGCATATAAACGAAGTAAATTGGTAACCCTTGCCAAAATCCTATGCGTTCTTCCCGTGAGCCAAAACGGGTAGAACGTGGTCAAACTAGGGGACGGAAAGTCTTCAATGCGAGCTCCCACTAGATCCGCCATCTCCAATGGACTTCATCGGCTTCTATGGACACGCTCCATTTCCTTTCCGACTCCTAAATGTGTGTCTTCATCCAATTTGTACAAAACATACAATAGAAAAAGAAATGGCATACAAGCCACGATAATTTCCTATTTATCTAGTACATTTACACGGATGAATGAAATGGCATGCAAGCCACAATATTATTACAAACAAAACTGAATTAATAACTATTACAGCCCATATGTGATTAAAATCACCAAATTGCATCCAAACACACAAATACAACCACAAGGTCAAGGCAAGGTTACCAATTTCACAACAACCACATACAACCAAACATAATGGTAACTATAATACCAAAACCAAATCTGGAACAAAATTCCAGAAACATAAAATAGCCAAAATACCCAAGAACAAAACTGTTTTTATCTTTTAAAACCAAAATCGTAGCTGCGCGTTAGCGCCGCTAAGTTTAAGTAGTTAGCGCCGCTAACTGAAGACAGTTAGCGCCGCTAACCCGGTTAGAACAGAAAACAAACATTTTGATTTCGGGATTTTCAGGCCACCAAGTGCAAATCTAACATAGAGGTGGCTCTGATACCACTGTTGGGATCTCGTAGGCAACACAGCGGAAGCAAGTACAACAAACAAAGCCCACGGTACAAGCATACAAAGCACAAAAACATGAAATCCCGAACATGGACCAAACTCTATGTAAAAGAAATGCAACTAAAAGAAGGAAGAAAGTTATACCTTTCTCCTAAGCTCCAGATTTCTGAATGTCTCGTGAAGTGGAGCTCCAAGAACAAACGCGGATCGACTAGAGGGTAGTGCCCCGGTAACACGCCAACCTCTTGAGCTAGCAAGCCTCCATGGTACTTCTACTCGAAAACTACTTCTGGAACAGCAATAAAACGAGACCAATGTATTCTGGAGCAATCTCTCTAGATCAAGACTCTCTTGGCCTTAGTAGCACCAAAGAATGTGTGTATGTGTTAGAGAGAAAAAGAAGAGAGAACCAAAACCCAATTCAAACAAATGAGTCTTCACCCCTTCTCTTGGCTTCAGAATTCGTCCCTTAACCCCACTAACCGGCCATGCCTCGAGAACCCAAAGTTAACATGCATTGGCTGATTTGGGAGGTGGAAATGACAAATGGCACTGGCAGGGTTTAGCGGCGCTAACCAAGAGTTAGCGGCGCTAACTCAAAAGGGTTAGCGGCGCTAACGCGCCCTGTCAGCGATTTGACACAAAGTACATGCAGCCGTAGCGGCGCTAACCTATAGGAGTTAGCTAACGCGGCCTGCGATGTCAACTTTTGTCTTCTGCCATATTTGGTCCCTTAACTTAAATTGCTGTCAGGTTAGACCCCGGCGCATGACCCAATAGGCCCATACATCATCAGCAGCGGTCCATATGGCCTACGTACATTAATGGGCATATTTCTAACACTAAATGCTCGGGTGAATTAAAGGTTGTGTTATTAAATAACAATGAATGGTTCATTTATGGAGACCCTTCAAATCACTAACCCTTGAGATGACCATAACAAAACGTAAATTTCATTCATTGCAAGATTTATTTTATAACAGGTAATGATGGAATATAATTTTATACCACTTTCAACATTAATGTTCAAACACTGATGCCATGCCAGATTAAGTTTGCATAGCCGTTAATATGATTAATAATTAACTAAACACCCTCCTCTGTTTAATACCTTAATTTCAGAAAGACTTGAAACAAAACTCTTGTCTTTGCTAAAACACTCATACATGTAATTCAACAGTTCACCTAAGAAAATTTTACAACTTATATAAATGTGAAGAGGCATAATAAATTTGTATAAAAGTTATATGAATGCCCTTATTACCCTTCGGAGATCGGTCAGCAACCAAGTAGCTAGACCACACACAAAATGATAAACATCAAAATAAATGATTCATATTGAAGATAGAACCATATCCTATCATATTAGCAACTTAAGACATGCAACTTCTACAGTGCTGTGAATAGTAGTAGTCATACAGCACCCCTAAGCAACCACCAGCACTTAGCCGTGCACATTACTTCAAAAACTGCAGTAGGTTCATTTTTCATTGTAAGAATATTAACAAACAATTTAAGTATACATAACCCCCTACTGGTAGACCGTAAAATCCCAAATTCAGCAACATGTACCACTGTTGATATAAACCAGCTTTAGAATCTATTATTAACAGCAAACAAGAACTATTAATTGTCAAAATTAATAGGATTCCTTGATTAATAAAGCTAGTTGTCCAATTCTTGTTTCGTATACTAACAAAGAATATTTTAAAAATAGTATCTCTTGATTAATAAAACTACAGTTTAGCCTGCAGGCAGAAATACCAACGTAGAATACCTGTGAAGATAATTCCGGTGGGTAAGTTAAGATCTTAGCGTTATCTAGTTCTAACATGGTAGCACTTATGGGGCAATTGTCGATCTCCACCTTTCTCCGGCAGCATTTCCGGTTCTCTCCCCTGGACACAAACACATGAGAGGCCTGTGCCAAGCCATGCTGCTGACCTGCCACAACCTCAGTTGCACATAAACCAGAAACACTGGTCAAAGTAAAGTTCATAAGTCTGAAAAAGTTACATTTTATTAGTATATGATGATTCGGTTGATCAACCATAAAAGCAGCATCAACCTCAGTTTTCTTATTATCAATGCTACAGGTGATAAACACTTCAGATAACTGCTACTCATACTTACAAGTTACAAGTTGCAAGTCCAACCTTAACTATGATTCAATTCCAAAGGTGCTTAAACTTAGCACCTTAACACATCTATAATCCAACCTACTGATTATTCGTTACCTATAATGAATAAAGTGGCGTACTCTACCAAACTATGTATATATTGTATGTACCTTGTGTGTTGAAATTCCTAAAATATAATCCTATTTAAGAACAAATATGTAACTAAGCAAAGCATGGGTTACTTATTGTTCATACATGCAATATTGCAATGTATTGAATATTTAGTTTGAAATAGGCATTCCATTACAAGTTTTTGTTCTTAGAAATGTAAATAATAATACTGTAGTAGTATGGTAAAGCGTAACAATAACTTGTAATATGTTTATTTTTGGCGGTAAGTCGTTCATGGTTACAAGTTGGAGTTAACATCCACAAGCAAATCAATCGTTAACATTACAAATTTTGTAAAACCTCTTTGTAAACAACATTGTCTGTTGACGACAGCACTAAACCTTCTTTGTCAGTTATGAGGATCTTGATACCAGCTCTGCTTGTCACTCTTGACAAAGCCACATACAATTGTCCATGACTAAATACAGGCCTTGGCAAGTAGAGGCCGACTCTTGAGAGAGATTGCCCTTGACTTTTATTAATGGTCATTGCGAAACATATGGATATTGGGAATTGCTTCCGTGTGAATTTGAATGGCAATCTTTTATCTGATGGTTTTAAAGGGATTCGCGGTATGAATGTGCGTTGTCCGAGGTTACTACCAGAAATAATTTATGCTTCTATGACTCGGCTACCAAGGTGGATGATTCGCAGACGGGTACTATTACATAAACCCATTGACTGGTACTATTACATAAACCCATTGACTGGTCAAGGTTTCTCAACAACATAACAGGCGTCCCAACTTTTAAATTCAACTCATGATCTGGCATTCCTGATACTTTAATCGAATTTAAAACATTTGGAGTACACAAAGCCTTAGTAAGCGGTGTATAACTTTCAGTTTTACAACCCTATCTGAACTTAAGTAAGTAACTGAATCACCCGGCATTAAATCTAGCATGTAATTATTGATCTCAGATACAACCTCATTTGTGGGGGCCAAGATAGCACGATTTTCAAAGTATGATCTATCTCCAAGATGTCTTAAAAAGGATGGATATGTGAACCCCACAATCCTTTAAACTGGATTATCGTCGTCTTCTATTAAAAGATCTGATGGCATTTTGATTGTAGAGTAGCCGTCATTTTCTTCACCAAGGACTCCATCACCGATTTGTAGTAACCAATCGGCAAATGCCTTCACATCTCTAAGTTCATCTGGATTTGTTTTAGCTTGCAGCCGCATATTTACAGTGAACCTCAATACTTGACAATGATACCAAAGAGGTGAAGAATTGAAGGTGGCATTTACTATCTCTTGCCTGCTTGCTTTAGGAAGTACAGGCAACACGTGCCTAAAGTCACCACCAAAAACAATAACTTTACCTCCAAAGGGGAGCGAGTTTTGCTGACTATGACCGTTGGTAACAATATCAGTCAAAGTCCGATCAAGGGCTTCAAAACAATGGCGATGCATCATTGGTGCTTCATCCCAAATGATAAGTTTCGCCTCTTTTAACAACTGTGCTAACTCTCCATCAGCAGGAATTGAACAAACGGTGTCTTCATTTATGTTGATTGGAATTGAAAAACATGAATGTGTTGTACGGCCACCTTCTAAAAGAAGAGATGCAATCGCACTCGAAGCTACAGTTAGGACTATATCACCTTTTGATCGTAAAGCGCTAGACAGAGTTTTCCAGAGAAATGTCTTTCCGGTACCACCATGGCCGTATACAAAAAACATTCCACCTTTATTATCTTGCACATATGTCATTATTTTTTGGTATATACTTTGTTGTTCTGTAGTAAGCTGTGATACCAATAGTGAGTGTTCAAATGTTAAGAGTTCTTTATCATACAACATTTCTTGTTGAATCAAGTTGTTTGTTTGGTTAAATGACACTTCACATTCTGGAAATGGCATATCTGGGAATCTTTGTAAAGTATTTCCATTTTTTTCATCAGCTTCTCAATCTCTACAAGGGCTAAATTTTGTAATTCTTCCATTGGTCGCTCAATTTCTGGAAAGAATGTGGATATTTGTGTAAGAATGGGTTTTTTTTTGTATGATAATAATTTCATGATTTAAAACAGTAAATATGTAAAAAGAAAAAATAGTATATATGTACATATATATATATATATATATATATAACTAAATAACATAATTATATGGTGAAAAGAAATTTTGCAACTATATTACCTATATTTGGTGCCAACTTCTGTAAATTATGCTTGATATCATCTACAAATAAATCCCAAATTTGATCCCAAACATGCCCCGGCTGCGAGAGGTTATGTGATGTGAGCAAAGTTACAAATAAGTAGCGCAAAAAGGAACTTGTTCCCTAGAAGCTCGCCTCCTTGATAGCATCTACGTACTCTCTACCATCATCAAGCAGACCGCGTCTATAACATGCCTCTCGAAATGTTTTGCAAACATCATCTCCGACCTTACGAATATCCTCGTAACATATTGGGCCCTTTATGATATTAAGCAATATGCGTAAGAAATACGCTTCACCGGCTGCGGGAGGAACATAATGAATGCGTCCAACTGCATAACCCCTACTTCGTTTCACCCACTTACGCTCGGATGGTTTCCAGACATATTTAGTCGGGAACTCAACATATGTAAGTTCCCGTGCTTCCATGTATTCACTGTTGCAAGCCATCCATGAGGTAAACATCGAATTTCCAACTGTCAGTTTACCAAGTATATCATTAACATTTTCTTCACCATCGTATACTACAAATTCATCACTTCTAAATGAAAGGATAACCGTTCCACTGCAGGGTTGCGATAATGTATGTCAAAACTAAAGATACGCCACACAACCTCACATGCCGATATGTATCGGCAGTCATAGTATTCATTTATCTCATCTGTACTCTGTACACTCGTCTGTTCAGTTTCCACATTTGGTTTGGATACCGCCAAGGTAACTCGATCTGGGCCTTTTGTAATATACTTGAATAAGTATTTGATTGATCTTGCCTGATTACACCATTCAACATTAATGTGTGCTTGATACCTCCTCAATAGGTATGCATTGTACGGAACAACAAAACCATTATCCAATTTGGTTCCATTTTTCTCAACAAAGCGGTTATCATGTCACCTCCTATACACAGGATAACCATTTTGGTCAATAGTTGTTTGTTCTACCTTCCTTTTGGGGAAGCTCCTACTACAACGTCCATTGTGCATACATGGGCAATTTTTATTTGCAAGCCGACACGGGCCATGCATCATGAACTCTTTGACAAGCGTGAACAAATTCTTGTCCAGTTCCCGATCAGGTATTTCAGCTGATATAACCCGATCAATGTCCTGTGGCGTCGGGAGTTTGTCCTTTTGCTTTAAGAACAGACATATATGTGCATGTGGCAAACCACGCTTTTTGAATTCAATTGTATAAACCACTATCATGAAAATGGCAAAAAATAATTAGATTAGTAATTATCTAACCTTACAAATAGCAGCAAACGTAAAACTATATTCATTAAAATAAAATAACCAATAATATAGTACCTGCACGAATCTCCCCAAATATGTGATGGCGCTTGAGATCAGCAAGAAGATTATCAAGCTTCATTTTGAAGACACGTGTAATAATATCGGGTTTGTCCTCAGGATGTAGATTCATGCTTTTTAACAGTCGCGTAATCTCTGGCCATTTAGGGTTACATGTAAATGTAAGAAACAAATCTGGGTACCCAAACCACTTACACAGTGCCATAGCGTCTAAGTAATTATGCATCATGTAATGACTACCACCAACAAATAAGGATGGTAAAACAATCTTCGTACCAAGCATCTCACCACTTGGATTTCCTTGTGACAAGGATTCTGAAAGATTCGAGACCGTAGTACAACGAAGTCACATTTGTTGATTCTGGATAAAGCTTAAACGTTCAGATTCAATCATGGTATATGCATCAACAATAAATTGCTTCAACAATATCTGAGCATGAAGTAGAATGGAATAAGTTGCAGGGCGATGCTGTAATCGGTATGCAAAAAACTCACGCATAGTTAGGCTAACTCGCTTTCAACTTGCATTGTCTTCAACACCTTTATGCAAAATCCCCAATCTGTATCCATCAGCTCCATATGGAAAAAGCAAAGGGTATTGTAATGCAACATAAGATGGGTGCAGTTCACTAATCCGTTGTAGAGCGCCACTCTTCGTTTCTATTATTATATCACTTTTGTCTACAAAACGGTCTACATCACCAACAACTAACATTGCAACTTCTGATACGCTTGGAAAATTGTACACACGCCTATCTGTACCACGATTTGAGACTAACCGTGACGTTATCCTTTGTTCCTCTCCATCTATCAAATGATCTCTAACTGCTCTATAACTTTTCACTAATTCATTTGTCGAATCAAGGATTTCCTCAACAACTGGATCAGTTTAAAGTCAACCATTGCAGCGGAGGTTGTGGAGAAATTCCTGTTATAAATGTAAACAGATGAATACCATTTTGGAAATGGGAGAAAATAACTAAATACTAATGTTAGGAATGTGTTAATCTATAACCTGGTTGCGTGTAGTCGATTTTGCATTTCATTATGTATGTCATACACATATAACTGGGCAAACTTTGGGTCGCTGCTATCTGTTCGTAGGAGGCTCCCATGGCTATGATAATTTTGGCCGTGTATACGATATGTGTAAGGTCCACGACCTTTGATCACTAAATGATCTATTTTTCCGGCCAATTATGTGAAAGCAAACATCATGTTATATCGACGTATATTTTCAACAAACGTCTTTCCATCTTCGTCCTACATTTAAACAATTGCTTTAGTTTTTTGGGTGCTTTTTTCAATTCAGGTAATTGTACCTTCCCATGCAAACAACAAATCCCAAATTTTCCATTGTGATTATCCTTGTATCCTCTTTCAGCTTCCATCATCCAAACATGCGCACCACATGCAACACATTCTTCAGTAGGATCGCCAAGATCAAAATAATCTGCGTACTTTTAATGTTAATTTGTTATTTGGGTATATAAAATTGTCCTCACAATGTAAGATGTAATGATTTATCACCTTTCGACACACCCGATAAGCTATCTGTTGTAGGTTTTGTCGCGTTCTGGATATTAATGACGTTATTCCAATTATACTCAACAAAAACTTCATGTAATTGGTCTTCTGTTATAATTCACGGATCAAGAAAGAAGTGTTATTATGTAATCCGAATGAATAAGTGTGCACTCTTTTTTTTAGAAATAAGTTACCTTAAATTCTTTTTTTTTGAAAATAAGGTTTTTATAATTCTTAATCTCTTAACACCCAAAAATTATGTACCTCCTTCCATGCTCTGTGTTTGAACAACGTTATCCATTTTCTTTCGTTTCACTTGTAACTTCCTAAGTCGCTTAAGCCTATTATCTTTCGACACCATTTTGGGTATGTAGTGAGTTGGCATTTCTGAAACATTATCAAATTGCAAGGGCATAAATCGTAAGTAGTATCGCAATTGAAATAGCTAATAAAAATAGCCTTATGTATCACTGTTATATACCGATGAGGTAGCTACTCTCATATGTGACACGAACATTTGTTAATGTCATTTCTCCTGCTTCCTTGACTTGCCTTTTACGTTTTAAGATTTTTTCCTCTCTTCGCGGACAAGCATGGCATGATATTTTTTAACATAAACGTACAATATTTTCATCTCTACACTCTCTGGAACAACAACTGTATATCAAGACCCAAGTATCCAATTTCTATTTAAACAGTTTTGAAAAGTATAGTAACTGCATAACAATTTGGCTCTAACCTAAAATGGAATGTAACCGCAACATTAACCAGGATCTAGGAAAAGGGCTTAAAGATTAGTACCTAAGAGCGTAAAATTCTAACTAAAGTAATTCATGTCCATCTTTTGATTAAGAATGTATATGTGTATTTCATAATTAATATGTAGTGTAAAGAAATCTGGCCAAATATATCCTTAAACCGTAAACTTTAGTCAACCTAATACTGCCAGCTTTGAAAAAGCAGGGTTCTGGATTAGCATTAAGGTAGGCTGAAGCAATACGTATTTATGTTCAAATATAAGGGGTGCATGTGCACCACCCAATTAATATATAGTTATAAGGAATTTAACCAAACATATATCACATTACCTCTTGTTGATCTGGTTCCATGTAGCTTTGCTTTTTGATATTGTCGTGCTATTCTTGCCAGGCTCATTTTGTAAGCTGTCGGTGGAATACGTACTACAAAAGTAATTTTGGATGGATAATGGTATGGGAAAAAGGTATTTACGTTGTCCAACTTGGATATAAGTAGATCATACCGTTACTATGATGATGGTTTGACAGGTTTTTTAGCAATCTTTTTCTAGTAAGATGCATTTTACGACATTGTCGTGCAAGCCTCGCATGATATAGCCTATTAGTACCTATATACAAGCCATGTTCTGAGTTAAAAATTGTAATAACCTAAATCACCTACAGAATAGTGAACAGAATATACCTGATATTTCATCCATCAAATAGTGGTGTTCACTGGTCATTTAACAATATGGTATGTGTTTCTCTTAAAATGAAGAGAGTGATGATGAAGCCACTTGAAGTATATGGTTTTATAGCGGTAAAGAGCCAAGTAGGTTATTCATAGCTAAGATGATATCGTTAATATTAACATAGCATTAATTTCAGTGTTGAAATGGCTATATATATTCCATAGGTTAGGAAGACATGAAGGCTACATTATATCTTGAAAGCAAGTTTCATTACATTTTTTTATGGCTAGTTATAATTGACTTGTATACTGTAACAGGTAGGAAATTGCGCACCTACATTCTAAATTGGATCACAACTAAAAAAAATAATGGAATGATTTGAAAACATGAGTGGTTAAAATTGTGATAACCTAAATCACCTAAAGAATAATGAACAGGATATACCTGATATTTTGTCCATCAAAAAGCTGGTGTTCACTGGTCGTTTAACAATGATGGTATGTGTTCCTCTAAAAATGAAGAGAGTGACTATGAAGCCACCTAAAGTATATGGTTTTATAGCAGTAAAAAGGCAGGTAGGCTATTCATGGTTAAGGTGATATCATTAATATTAACTTAGCATTAATTTCAGTGTTGAGATGGCTATGTATATTCCATAGGTTATGCAGACATAAAGGCTATATTATATCTTTAATGCAAGTTGCATTACAATTTTTAATGGCTATTTATAGTTGACTTGTATACTGTAACAGGTAGGAAGTTGCACAGTCTATATTCTAAGTTGGATCACAACTTTAAAAAAAATTATGTCCTGATTTGAAAACATGAGTTTCAGACTACTACTTGTAAGTGCTAGTGATGCATAAGCTAAGGGCTTTTTTCTAAAATTCCAAACTCACGTCTGTACGTGGAATAGGTCAGGAGGGCATGTTAAATAGTAGATACTAAGGTGGGAAGTTCGGCTAAATACATTAGCTTCTATTGTACCTTGATAATGTATTGCATTTTGGTACTCTTGTTCATATTTCTGAAAAGGGATTTCAAGGGATAACTTTAGGCATGGGATATTTTCTCAGAATAAAACTACATGTACATAGGAGTCGGTTTGTAAGTAACAATTTAAACTTGCAACCTCATCATTTAAAACCAAGTTCAACATGGAATAATGTAAACAGGTCTGGCTCATAAGCCTAAAGATTTCTAGGGAACAGTAAATGGTACCTATATATCGGCATACGTTTTTAATAACAACCTGTGAAACCAACCATCACTTTGTTTTAGGCATAACTTTAGGCATGGGATATTTGTTAAAAATAAAACTACATGTACGTAGGAGTTGGTTTGTAAGTAACAATGTAAACTTGCAACCTCATCATTTAAAACCAAGTTCAACATGGAATAATGTAAACAGGTGTGGCTCATAAGCCTAAAAGAGTACCGGAAAACAGTAATAAACGTTTTATTCAATAAAGCGGGAAAAAGTCATCCAAGCGACCGTCATCATATACGCGTCAAGGTTTTTCTTTCTTCACATACACGAGTTTCTTCTTAACGGTTTTGGAACCCTCTGCACCGTCACTATCTTCGCCCGCGCTATGGCGTTTAGTGGCTGATCCAAACCCACCCACCTTAGTTTGATCAAGAGATGTAAGAATCAAACAGTCTTCACTATTACTGGCAGAGTTGTTGTTGCCATCATCGTCCTGTTAATTTTTAAACCGAGAAATATAATCAGCAGCCAATTTAACCAAACCATGTATAAAAATTATATCGGCTTACAACAAAGGATAAAGAGAAGGAGATACCTTCAACAGTGTTGTCTCCATTGGGAAGTTGGCTAGCAACTCTGGCTGGCTACTTACACTATCAACAGTGTAGACGTGGTAATTGTTGATGATATTATACTCGCCAATGAGGAGTACAAAGACGAATCGCTTGCCCACAATTATGTTTAAATCTTCAGGGAACACATCTTCGACTGAATCGGCTGGAAGGGATTTGTAGAGATCGTACGCGCCCTTCCCGATCAGCTTAGAAGCGTGGCGGTAAAAGAGGGTAAGGGAAATGGAGCCTGATGTATCTTTGACGCGAATTTGTAGCTTATACCTAAACAACATCGGGCGGGTTATAAAAATTTTCCCATGTGTATATGAATCATAATAAAAGTGTTAAAAGTACCTGTAGTCAAAGCCGTGTCCAGTCTCTCCACATTTCACACACGTCCATTCTTTTTAATTCTTAACATTGAATTGGTCAAGAGCGTCATCTGGAATACTCCTATAGCACCTACTACAGGCGACATAATACCACAATTGTTCTTTTTGAACACACAATACTTTCCCAACAATGATTACCTTTTTCTCCTAGAAAACATAACAAAACGCATTCTTGATGTGGAAACTTTAGGTATATTACAAGTAGCACTGTTCTTAACGGTCTTACTGTGTACCTTGTTTATATCACGCAGATCGTTCATCAGTACACGTTTACAACCTGGTGCAAACTTGCTCAACATGTAGTCAACATTCAACCTTTCCATTTCTGGGTACTTCTCAGGTGTAGCTGGTACAATACGAGCAGCCAAGACACTGCGTTGTAAAACAACAGGACGAGCAGTCAAGGAATGAAGTGAAACAAATACAAGCGATGCTCAGTGCCAACCTACATGCCAACACAAATGAGGAGTGGGAGAGGGTACATACCGGTCCTTAAATTCCAAGACCGCAACGTCGTCAGAGTCAAAGATGACTTTTGATCCAAAGAGGCAGCTTGAAACACCGGGCTTCCCTACATTATCGCACATGCTTGTTATATAATATGTAGCAAACAATAACTTCTGATGAGAGTACAACTTACTTAGAAAAGGGCGGTACTTCACCAGCTGCAAGACTTCTATAATATGTACATCCTCATCACATTTTGGCAACCGTGCTAGGAAGGAGTCAGCATATTCGGCCCACAAAGTACATCGCAGACGTTGTTTCCTTTGGTTCGTATCAGGCCACAAACGGTCAAATAAGCCAGTTAACGTAGATGAAGAACGCTTGTATATTAATTAAGTCACAATTCATCGTAAACTTGCATAAAATATATTGCATTTGCATATACGAAATGCACACCTTTTAAAGGGGTTACGTATATGATCATAGTTATGCTAAAAAGATCCGGGAAAATACCTCTCACTCATTACTTGTAAAGACACCCTTCGTGTAGACTGGCCATCTTTCGACGAATCAATTAGGTCATTGTAACCACCGAGAACTCCGACAATGTCTGCAAATAACCAGTCAGAGAAACAGAATACACAACCGAGTATTCCAGCAGGGTATAAAACACATGCGGATAGACTCGTATCATGATCATAACATGGTGTCCTAATTTGGTTTTGCCTTGTGTCTCAAAAAAATTGGAGTTTTTACTGGTGCGGTATCTCATGTTAGATGTAAACCAACTTTCTTACTTGTGTATTGTCAAGGTAACTGTAGAAACTTGGGAACAAACACAACTTGATACTGAGCAATGCCTACATGTCTCACTTAAATAACAAATGAACACAATCACATTCTTTAACTTGTAATTTCAGAATTTTAGTTACATGCTAACGGTACAATATTCCAAAGAATACGGTTTTAAATAGGACCAACTGAGTTTGTTACATCAGCAGAAGTATGGGAACAAACACAACTTGATACTGTGCAATGCAAGTAATGTCATAAGTTATAGAAACATGTGGGTAGACGCATATCAATATGAGTCTAAATAAATAGCAATCAGTTCATGAATTCTATAAGAACATATAGGCAACTGGGTTGTTGTGTTTCCCTCTGTATGTACCTGCAACAGTAGTTTTTCATACGATGATTTACTTCCAAGTTGTGGTGTACACAATAGATAATGCACTTTATATGAATAAGAGAATGAGGCGAGATTTAGGACAGCTAATCAACAATCAAGGTAAAAATAGATAATGCACTCTATATGAATAATCGAATGAGGTGAAATTAAGGACATATAATCAGCAATGAAGGTATTGTTCGTATTAGGCCTATTAAAGTACCACCATCTCTTACAAATATCTAACTATATATATGGAACTGAATTGCAGTAGGGAGAAAAATGGATTGAAAGCATTATCGTTCAATAAAACAAAAGGCTTGAAAATGAAAATTGTAGGGTGAATTGAGTGCGTTTGTGAGATGGACAGAAACACAACATCATAATGTGCAATTAAAAAAATATTTGCAACTCAATAAATCATAGGATGGTTATAGACCTCCAAACGTACATGCAACAAATTGAGGATCTGTTGATATGCCATAACCGTCCATATTCCTTATTCATTCAATTCTCAATCACATTAAGGGGTGTGGTATCAATTCTGAAGGCTGTTCATACATGCGAGGCCTAATTAATTTCAGAAACTGTAGCTTAGGCAGTCGAAGAGCCCTAGGTAAATGCAGTTCATTAATTTCAGCAATTATGCTTTCCGGCTCACTTGCTAAGCGACGATCAAAATCACGGGGCTTCGTAAGGATGGCCGCTGTATGACGGAGATGCGCCGCTGCCATTCCATGACGGTGGATGGTTACCGACTTCGGAATAGTGGCCGCAGTTTGACAGAGATGCGCCTCTGCCATTCGACGACAGTGGATCGTTAGGCTACCACCAACGGGCTGTTACGACTAATTAATGAATACTAAATTAATTGTATACCCATATTCATTGAATTGCAGCCCATCTCCATTATAAAGCCCATCCGTCAAACTTCCCTCCAAAGCCCAATCAACAAATGTATGCCAACTCAGATTTACTAAATCTCTAATATGGCTGAATTGAAGATTTGGGGAATGATTAACAATGACACATAGGATTACATAGATATTGTTTTAGTATAGATATAGATATAGATTCTTGGTTAATTGATTCTAATTTACAGCAAGTTGTTTTAAATGCGTGGAGCTCCTCTCGAATCAGAAACAGTTGCTCTCCAATTGCTCAGTTTATGCATAAACTTAGATTGGTGAAGTGTTCGGTTAAAAGCTGGAATAAAGAGGAAAAATCAAGGCTAGCCATTCTAAGCTGTCTATTATGAATAGATTGGATAATCTGGAAAAAAAAAGCAGAGAACTCTTGCCTTTCTATTTCGGATTGCAATCAAAGGAATGAGTATATCGTCAAGTTGAAGGATCTGGAGAGGAAGAAAATTATTGATCTTAAACAGAAGTCAAGGATAAGATGGGCTGTTGATGGAGATGAAAACTTCACGTTTTTTCACGGTATCATTAATATGAATCGTAGGGTCAATTTCATTCACGGCAATTCTCAAAATGGTCGTTGGCTTTCGAATCAAGAGGATGTCAAAGTGGCTGCGTTTAATTATTTCTCAAGTAAATTCTCCATATCTCACTCTCTTCGGCCTTCTCTCTTTAGTCGCAGATTCAGCCGTCTTGACGTTCATGAGTCCACCTTCCTCGAAGCCAATATTGATGCGGGTGAAATAAAAAAGGCTGTTTGGGATCTAGGTTCCGACAAGGCTCCAGGCCCGGATGGTTTCTCATTTGCGTTCATTAAAAGATTCTGGGAGTTTATAAAAAACGACTTAATCGCGGCTGTAAAACACTTTGAGGCGGCAGGATCTTTCGATAAAGGGTGTAACTCTTCTTTCCTTGCCCTTATTCCCAAAGTTGACTCACCAGTCTCATTCAACGAATTCCGGCCCATTAGTTTGCTTAACTGTCTCTACAAAATTATAGCTAAAATCCTAGCAAACAGATTGAAAAAAGTTATAGGCTCGGTGATTGGCAAGGAACAAATGGCGTTCATTGAGGGAAGAAACATTTTGGATGGTCCTCTAATTACCAGTGAGATTATTCCGTGGACTAGATATGCAAAAAAGAAGTTGTTGATCTTTAAGATTGACTTTGAGAAGGCATTCGACTCCGTTCTTTGGGAATTCCTTGATGAGGTAATGCTTCAAATGAACTTCGGGGTCAAGTGGAGAAACTGGATTCACGGGTGCTTATCCTCCACGGCTGTCTCCATTCTAATTAACGGTTCTCCGTCCGACGAGTTCCCGATGTTTAAAGGACTAAGGCAAGGTGATCCCCTTGCCCCATTCCTTTTTATTACTGCGGCAGAAGCTTTCAATGTCGTAATGAAGGAGGCTGTTGATAAAGGGATATTTAATGGAGTTAGCCTTCCGAATAATGGTCCCTCCATATCTCACCTGCAATTTGCAGATGACACAATGGTTCTAGGGGATTGGTCTCAATCTAATATTGCTAATTTCATCATGATTATGCGATGTTTTTACGCGTCTTCGGGGCTGAAAATTAATTTAAGCAAAAGTCACCTGCTGAGGGTTGGAGTAGCAAAAGAAGAAGTTGATCGTATGGCCAATAAATATTTTTGTAAGTCGGGATCTTTTCCATTTGTTTACTTGGGGTTGCCCATTGGGGTTTCGATGAATAAGTGTGAGCCTTGGGGCCCTATTCTTAATAAATTTATGAACAAACTCTCGAAATGGAAAGTAAAGACCCTCTCATCAGGGGGGGGGGGGGGAGAGACTTACCCTTATTAAATCGGTCTTGGGCAGTCTCGGGGTGTATTATTTCTCTCTTTTTAAAGCCCCGGAAAAGGTCCTTAAAAAACTAGAAAGCTTTTGGTCTAAATTTTTTTGGGGCTCAAAAAATGGTGAAAGGAAAATTGCTTGGATCTCATGGAAAGTTGTTATGAACAGTAGAAAAAAAGGTCTTAGTATAGGTAGCTTGAAAGCTTCAAATATTGCTCTCTTATCTAAATGGATATGGAGGTTTAAAGTGGAAAACGACTCCTTATGGAAGGCTACGATACAATCCTTTCACGATGATAACGGTGGCCTTAACGGGGTTTCTTCCCGCGGAAAATTCCCCGGCTTATGGAGAAACATTCTACAGGTCTTCAAGGCCTGCCATAAGGTCAACATTCCACTGGAAAGCTGGTTCCAGACCCGTCAACCTGTCGAAGAAGATAGCGCTGAAGTGGTGTCTTGGACCATTGAAAGATTGGGTCAATTTTCGGTGAGCTCTCTCAGGTTTGCCTTTGACGATTTCTATCTAAAGAAAGGGGGCTGTTCTCAGATTGTTTGGTCTAGCTGGGTACCATCAAAAGTCTTTACTCACGCCTGGAGATCTAGCAACCATAGACTTCCAACCAAGACCAATCTCCAGCATCGAGGTATCATTCTTCTCTCCATTTCGTGTGTTTTTTGCAATATTTCAGACGAGACTGAGGACCACCTCTTTGCTCAATGCCCTACGACAAGGAGAGGTCTTTCCGACATATCAAGGTGGTGGGGATTGTCTTGCGAGGATACGAATTCAGTCTCGGATATTCTTGGCTGGGGGATTAAGATGGGTTATAAAGCTGCCATTTTACATGCCTTCTCGTGTGTGGTGTACATCTATCTCTGGTGTGTTTGGAAATGTTGAAACGGGAAAATCTTTGCACAAGGCGCTCGAATGGGAATTGACGACATAGGCGGGCTGGTTCAAGCTTATTCCTTCTACTGGTTTAAACACCGATCTGGATTAGGATGGGATTCCAACAAATGGGCTAACTGGTGTTTGGCTCCTGCCCATTGTTTTTAGTTTTTGTATGGTATTTATTGCCTTTGGGTGTGTCTTCTGTCATGTATTTTGTTTTTATCTCTGGCGGTTTTTGTTCTCTGTAATATTTGCTCAGCCTCTTGCTAGGCGTGGTGCTAATAATATATTTTGGTGGCTCTAGTGGAGGGTGATGGTATTGCCGAAGCTCTTCACTCGAACTTCTCGATTTGCCATTAAAATTTAAATATATATTAAAAATATATATTTGATATCATAATTCTTTTTAATAACTAATTTTCATCTTTCAAAACTCAAGATTTCAAAGCACACGTTAAAATCGGAACTAACTACATCATCTTTTCTAATCCCTTTTTACTCTATTAAATACTATGTTATTAAATACTAGGTTAGATAACCATGTAATATAGGTGCTTACAAAAATTTGAAGTTATATATAAGCAAATACGTACTTATAAAGTTATAAAGAAAGATCAACAAATTGAAATATGTAAATAATTTGCAAGTACAAATTATTTATTAATCGTATATTAAAAAATGCTTCCTTGTATAAATTATTGAATGTGTTACTACTTACTACTATATATACTAACAGTATTTAAAATTGATAATTTTAAATCTTCTCTTCTTTAAACTCTTGATAACGCTGCAGCTAATCATGGCCAAGTATGAGTTGTTTTAAAAATAAACTAACTTTTTCGTTTTATTTAGCGGCTAGTTGAAATGAAGCCTTCTTTAGTGTCAAATGATATGTAACACCTTTTTTAAGCTATATCAAAATCAATTGAAATAGAGTCATTCCACCTGAATTAACCGAAAGAAAATTAAACATCAAGAGAAAGTCAATAAACTCTTTCTATAAAAAGGTAACAAATAATAAGTAGTATTTTTAATATGATGTTTAGTTTATGTTAAAAGTAAATTTCTAGTGTGTTTTTTCTTTATACAAAAAATTAAAAATTATAAAAAACAACCATCTAGATTTGAAGATTTTAGGTTTGTTACTCCATAATTCAAGATTGTTCTATCATACATTATCTATTACAAATCTTCAAATATATATAAAAGACTAATTTGATAAAATTTATTAAATGATCTGAACGATTCATTTAAGAAAATATTTAATCTAATTGGTCTTTCATTCACTTAAAATCAAAAAACAATTGACTTTTTAGACTAAGATATATTAGAGATAATTTCATATATATCCTTATTAAATCATATAAAATCGTATTTGCCCACCCTAATTTACAAATATCATATTTACACTTTATAATATTTTAAAATATCATATTTAATCAAATTCTTAGTTTTATCATTCTAAAATATTTTATAATCATTTTAATTCATTTTTAATTATAACCAATAACGTTTAGTTTTATTACCCGTAAATGTAAGAATAATGATTGATGATTTATATAAGAAATACAATCATGTCTCTTCTTATCATGCTACCATATTTATGTCGTCAAGTCTGCCCTCCCGCTCGCTCGATGTTTCTACCATTGATTAGAGTGTTGATGTCGTACGTCATCATTTTTTAATTCTCATTTAATTCACGTTTCATTATTATTTAATATATTTTTATTAATATTCAATACTTTTTATCTTTTAAGTATAGTCTAGTTAGAATACATGAAAGAAATATTAGAGCCGGACTCTTTAGCTACCTTCGGCAAATACATAAATTTGTTTCAAATTCTATTATTAAGAGAGATATCATGTTAGATAAGAAATGTTTGCCTCTCTCGTTTAAGCTATAAATTGTATTTAACCCGTTAACTAAAGGGATATATATTTATTAAATAGTTGTCAACTTTCCCTCATTTTTCATTGTGGCACAAATACTTTTTTTTACACATGTGGTCAGTCAAGTCATTAAATATGTGCTAATGTGCCAAAATTCGACCTGCAACATGTCTAGCAGGTTTCTCGATCGGTTCTTGATCGTTTTCGCTAATTCTTTTTGCAGAACCTTGTATATAATCATTCTACCTTACAAAGGGACACAAAATTCACGAATTTTCATCAAGTGTAGGCCAAGAATTTGCTAATTAAAGTCGGTTATGTATCATCTAAGACCATCTTACTATTTTTTTAAAAATTAATTCATTTTAAACTCGTTTTTGGCCTTTTTTATAGTACTTTATAGATAACTCGATTACCTTTCTATAGGATCAAGAATCATAAATCTTCATAATGTATTAATGGAGAATTTCGAGATTAAAGTTCGGGTTGTTCTTTGATTTCAATTAAAAACAGAGCAGGAAAAAAACTCATTTTTCGCTTAATTCTTACTCATTTTACACAATTCTTTTTACAGATTATTACAAATATATTTTTACTTTTCAAAGGACACCAAATTCATGAATTTTCATCAAGTATATGTCAGAAATTGTTAATTAAAGTCGGGTATGACCCATTAGCACCCTTATAGTATTTTGATTATTTGACTTATATTAGACTTATTTTTAGTCGGGTTTTTTGTATTATGTTATAGACAGCTCGATTACCTTTCCATAGACTCAAGAATCATTAATTTTCATCAAGTATAAATGGAGAATTTCGGGTTTAAAGTTTTGATTTTAAGGTGAAGAAGAGAAGGGAGAAGGATGACTTGTTGTAGCAGGTCAAAATAAACAAAATGAGTATATTTATACGTTTATAAGTTAGCTGACCACATGTGTAAAAAAAATGACTTGCTACAATGAAAAATAAGAAAAAGTTGGCAGCTATTTAATAGTTTTACCCCTTAACTAAATTGAATTAAAATAAGAGATAACTCTAGAAAATAGTAACCTACTTTCAATTTTGTTCTCCTAAAGTCACTCAAACTTTTTTTGTATACCAAAAACCACTCAACTTTTGTTTTTGTTCTAATCCTATGTAGTTAACTTGTTATAGCAAGTTACCAAGTCACCTTCCATTTTTTTATTTAAATATCAATTAAATAACACCTAAATATTAAATTAAATAATACTTAAAATTACTAAAGCAAAATCTCGATGCCCTGGCCCTACCCCTTCGTAATCCCAATCTTGGAACCAATTTCACGCTCGTCACTCCACCGGAAAATTCTTCAAGGTAATGTTTTTCATTTTCAGAAACCAAAGGTTGTCTCTTTCTTTTCATTTATCCTTCCATGATTAATGTAATAGTAATCTACATTGCAAGTTTATATATAATGGCTTATTAAGTTTGGGAGTGTTACCCAAAAAAAAGGTTCTCCTTTTCTACCCAATTGATAAGTCGAGTGGTTCAAAGGTTATTTCTTTGTGCAAATTAAATATGGTAATTAGAATGTACGTACTACGTAGGTACCCATGAAGCGAAGGTTTTAGCATCTTCATTTGCAGAATCAAGATTACGAAGGGGCAGAGTGATGCGGGATCAAGTGTGGAGGATCGGGCCATTATGTTTCTGGAAGCCCATGACCGTGTGAGAAAATGGGGTTCACAAAAATAGTCATAAATGGGTTGTTTTTTTATGAAAATATTATTATGTCTGATGTTTATTTTGTGGGGTTTTGTTTGGCCGTTCAAGACTTTTGGTTTTTCTTTTTTGTTTTTTAAAGAACCCTTTGTCATTGTGGTGGGGATATGAATGGTGGAAATAAAATAGTTCTCTCTGGTGTCTCTCAAACTCTCAACTGGAGTTGAAAGATTTTCCCTTTTGCGGTATTCATTTGAATCAACGTGAACTGGGTGGGATTAATCTGGGTATTCATCGAATCAACAGACTAATTCTTATTGATTATTCACATACTGCATCAGTTGGTATGAGAGCCTAAAGCTCCTGATCAGAATGCCTCCAAGGAAAAATCAGAGACCTCTTAATGCTGCCTATGAACGGGAGTTTGAGCAACGTATTATGACGCAAATAGAAGACCGATTGGATCAGTTTGTTGATCAATTAGCAGACCATATGGAGGATATGATGAATCATCGAAGATGGAGGTCTCGAAACCGCCAAGATGATGAAGACGAAGGGTTTGAAAACCCGTTTGGTGATGGTGATGGTTCGTCTTCTGACGGGGATTCGAACGGACAGCCAAGACGTAACCAAGGGCCTGTTGATAGACGTTGGGAATCTGGGTTGAGGATTAATATTCCTGAATTTGATGGCGATACTTTGAATCCAGAAGGTTTCATTGACTGGTTGGCTTCAGTTGAAGAGGTGTTTGAATTCAAAGAGGTTCCCGAAAATAAGCGAGTTTCGTTAATTGCTACAAGATTAAGGGGTAGGGCATCTGCATGGTGGCAACAATTGAAACTGACTCGTGAGAGACTTGGAAAGTCAAAGATTGTGACCTGGAGAAAGATGAAGAAATGTATGAGAGCCAACTTTATTCCTCATAATTATCAAAGAATGATGTACCAACGACTGCAAAATTTAAAACAGGGATCCAAATCGCTTGATGATTACACAACAGAATTTTACCAACTAATCGCGCGGAACGACATACAGGAGACGGAGGTACAACTAGTTTCTCGTTACATTGGGGTTTACGGGTACAAACCATGGACTCTGTCAATATGTTTGATCCGCTTACAGTTTCTGAGGCTTACCAACGAGCGACAACCTTTGAGAAACAGAACCGTCGGGTGGGGGAATCATCCTCTTCCGCCATAATTGGAGGAAATTCTGGTTCGGGTAATGTGACACCTCGTTTCGTGACAAATCAGTCGAGAGCAGGGGGAAACACGGCTGGGACAACTTCTAAAGGGGTAGGCAGTAGTAACTTGAAGTGTTTTAGTTGTGGAGAGACTGGTCACCGGCAATCAAAATGCAAGAAAGCGGGTAAACGAAATTTGTTCGCTGATGATGAGTGGCGTAATGATAGTGATGATGGGAATTATGAAGACGCTCCAGTGTTTGATGAAGAAACACACTATGAAGAGGAAATAGTGACTGGTGATGTGGGAGTTAACTTGGTTGTGAGACGCTCGTGCTATACTCCTAAAGCTGCTAGTGATGATTGGCTTAAGCACAATATCTTCCAGTCAACTTGTACCGTGTTAGGTAAGGTTTGTACTTTTGTTATTGATTCTGGTAGTTGCGATAATCTGATTTCAGAGGAGGCTGTTCGGAAGTTAGGTTTGAAGACCGAAAGTCGGCCTAAACCTTACAAGCTTCAATGGCTTAAGAAGGGTGGTAAGGTATTGGTGTCCAAACGCGCTCTTGTTCCTTTTTCAGTGGGTTTGTCGTATAAGGATGATATCTGGTGTGCTGTGGTTCCCATGGATGCCTGTCATTTGTTACTAGGTAGACCCTGGGAATATGACCATAATATTGAACATAATGGGCGGGCTAATACTTATAGTTTTTTGTTTGGCGGTGTAAAGATAACCTTGGTACCTAGTAAACCACAGGAATTAGCCAACAAGCCCTCTGGTACACTTTTGACTCTTACTCAGTTTGAAGAGGAATTACAGGTGGCGAGTGATGTTTTTGTGCTAATAGGGAAAGAAGTGGCTAAAAGTGTTGAGATCCCTGATTCCATGGTTCCTTTACTTAAGGAGTTTGCAGATGTTTTCCCTGAAGAGTTGCCTGATGGATTGCCGCCTTTGCGTGACATTCAGCACCATATTGATTTGGAGCCTCGGGCTCCATTGCCTAATAGACCACACTACAGAATGAGCCCGCTAGAACATGAAGAGTTGCGTCGACAAGTGGAGGACCTCATCTCTAAGGGCCATGTTCGGGAGAGCATGAGTCCTTGTGCCATTCCTGCTCTTTTGACTCCCAAGAAAGATGGTACACGGCGTATGTGCGTTGACAGCCGTGCCATCAATAAAATCACTGTGAGGTACAGATTTCCAATTCCCCGACTTGATGATTTACTTGATCAACTCAACGGTGCCTCTATTTTCACAAAACTTGATTTGAAGAGCGGGTATTATCAGATCCGTCTTAGGCCGGGTGATGAATGGAAAACGGCCTTTAATACTCGTGAGGGGTTGTTCGAGTGGTTGGTGATGCCTTTTGGGTTATCAAACGCTCCCAGTACGTTTATGTGAGTGATGAACCAGTTGTTAAGGCCCTTTATTGGCAAGTTTGTGGTCGTCTATTTTGATGACATACTCATTTACAGTTCTTCTTTTAGCGAGCATGTTAACCACGTACAACAAGTCTTGACTTTACTTCGAAGGGATAAATTCTATGCTGCCACAAAAAAGTGTGTGTTCATGACCCCTAAAGTTCTGTTTTTGGGGTATGTTGTGTCTGGTGAGGGAATACAGGTGGACGAATCTAAAATAGCAACTATTTTACAGTGGCCAACCCCAACCACCATCATTGAAGTACGTAGTTTCCATGGCCTCGCTTCCTTTTATAGACGGTTCATTCCCCATTTCAGTTCTATCATGGCACCTGTTACAGACTGTATGAAAGGGAAGGCATTTAGGTGGACTGAGGAGGCGGAAATAGCTTTTCAGGTCATAAAAGAAAAGCTTGCAACTTCACCAATTTTAGTATTACCCGATTTCACTCAGGTTTTTGAGCTTCATACTGATGCCTCAAAGGTTGGAATAGGTGGAGTTCTTAGTCAAGGGGGGCGACCCATTGCTTATTTTAGTGAGAAGCTGATTGGGGCTAAGTTGCGCTATAGTACTTATGATCTCGAGTTTTATGCGGTGGTCCAAGGTGTGAAACATTGGCGTCATTATCTATTTCATAAGGAGTTTGTTTTATTTACAGATCATGATTCTTTGAGACACATTCACAGTCAAGATAAAGTATCTCATAAGCATGGGCGATGGTTAGCATTTCTGGAGAAATTCACTTTTATGGTGAAACACAAGTCTGGTACCTCAAATCGGGTGGCAGATGCTTTGAGTAGGAGGAGTAATCTGCTAGTGACTATGCGGGTTGGTGTGCCAGGGCTGGATGTCCTCCAAGAACAACTTACTATTGACCCTTATTTTTCTGTTGTTCTGCAGGATATACAGTCTGGGAAGAGGTCAGACTTTATCTTGCATGAAGGCTTCCTTTTCAAGGGAAATCAATTGTGTATACCTCAATCTAGTCTTCGTTTGCAAATTATCAAAGAACTACATGGTGAAGGGCATATAGGTCGCGATCGCACTTTGCAGCTGGTGCAATCATCTTATTTTTGGCCTACTATGAGAAAGGAAGTGGATCGCTATGTTAAACGGTGTCGGGTCTGTCAAGTATCGAAAGGCACGATTACCAATGTCGGGATCTACATGCCTTTACCTATCCCTTTACAGCCATGGGTGGATATTAGCATGGATTTCGTGTTGGGATTGCCGCGTACCCAAAGGGGAAATGATTCCATATTTGTTGTCGTCGATCGTTTTTCTAAGATGGCACACTTTATTCCTTGCAAGAAAACAACAGATGCAGTTAATGTGGCTCAGTTATTTTTTCGAGATATTTATCGGCTGCATGGTTTACCATCTTCTATTGTTTCTGACCGAGACACTCGTTTTTTGAGTCATTTCTGGCGTACTTTGTGGAAAATGGTGAACACTCAGCTTAACTTTAGTAGTGCCTATCATCCTCAAACGGATGGGCAAACAGAAGTTGTTAACCGATCTCTTGGTAATCTTTTACGGAGTCTGGTGGGTGATCATGTGAAAGCTTGGGATCAGAAACTAAGTCAAGCTGAGTTTGCTCATAATCATGCCGTCAACCGTAGTACCGGGTTCAGCCCATTTCAAGTGGTATATTCTACTCAACCTCGAGGACCACTTGATTTAATGTCACCTCCAATCCCTGGTAATGTCCCGAAGAAAGTGCGAGATTTTGTTGACGAGCTGCATGGGATCCACAATGCTGTTCATGACAACTTGGTTCGAGCCAATGCAAAATACAAGCAAGATGCTGACCAAAAGCGCAGGCACATTGATTTTGAAGAAGGAGACTTTGTTTGGGCAGTTTTGACCAAGGATCGCTTTTCGGTTGGTGATTACAACAAGTTGTCAGCTAAGAAGATTGGACCCGTGGAAATTGTGAAGAAGATCAATTCTAATGCTTGCCGTCTCAAAATGCCAAGCCATATTCGTTGTTCTGATGTTTTCAATGTGAAGCATTTGTTACCTTTTCATGGGGATTCTTCGGATGAGGAGCCTGTTGCCAATTCGCGGTCGAATTTTGTCTATCAAGGAGGGAATGATGCGGGATCAAGCGTGGAGGATCGGGCCATTATGTTTCTGGAAGCCCATGACCGTGTGAGAAATTGGGGTTCACAAAAATAGTCATAACTGGGTTGTTTTTTTATGAAAATATTATTATGTCTGATGTTTATTTTGTGGGGTTTTGTTTGGCCGTTCAAGACTTTTGGTTTTTCTTTTTTTGTTTTTTAAAGAACCCTTTGTAATTGTGGTGAGGATATGAATGGTGGAAAAAAAGTAGTTCTCTCTGGTGTCTCTTAAATCTGAAAGTTTTGACAAGTTCAAACAGTTTCAGAATGAGGTACAAAATCAGCTGGACAAGAAGATAAAGTCGCTTCGGTTGGATCGAGGTGGCGAGTATCTGAGTCAGGAATTTGACGATCATTTGAAGGAATGTGGGATTGTTTCACAACTCACACCTCCGTATACACCTCAGATGAATGGTGTGTCAGAAAGGAGGAATCGTACATTGCTTGACATGGTACGATCAATGATGAGTCGAAGTTCACTACCATTGTCGTTTTGGGGACACACACTCGAGACAGCAGCGTTCATGCTGAACCGGGTTCCAACCAAATCGGTTGAAAAGACACCGTTCGAGGTATGGACGGGGAAAAAGCCCAAAATGTCTTTTCTAAAGGTCTGGGGATGTGAGGTGTATGTTAAACGAACATTCACGGATAAACTCAACCCCAAATTAGATAAGTGTATCTTCGTGGGCTATCCCAAGGAAACCATGGGATACTATTTCTATAACTCAGACGAGAACAAAGTCTTTGTTGCTCGTAAAGGGGTATTCTTGGAGGAGAAATTTCTTAATTCAGAAACTCCAAGAAAAGAAATAGAACTTCAAGAAATTGAAGAGGAGGAGAATACACCACCACCGATTATCGAACCTGTAGTTCAACAAAGAATTGTTGAACCCCAACCCGAGTCTGTGGTTGAGGAGGAAGTGCAAACACAAGACCTTCGCAGGTCTAGTAGGCCTCGTCATGAGCCAGATAGGTATCTGGGATTCCTTTTGCGGTATTCATTTGAATCAACGTGAACTGGGTGTGATTAATCTGGGTATTCATCGAATCAACAGACTAATTCTTATTGATTATTCACAGACTGCATCACAGAGGCAGGGCATCGAGATTTTGATTTAGTAATTTTAAGTATTTTTTAATTTAATTTAGGTGTTATTTAATTGATATTTAAATAAAAAAATAGAAGGTGACTTGGTAACTTGCTATAGCAAGTTAAATACATATGATTGGAACAAAAACAAAAGTTGAGTAGTTTTTCGTATACAAAAAAAGTTTGAGTGACTTTAGAAAAACAAAATTGAAAGTAAGTTACTATTCTATAGAGTTATCCCTTAAAATAAAACCATAAAAGCAAATGAAAAGTGCACGCCAAAGCTCATTTTGTCCATGAAGCTCTCCAAAGTATAATATTTAAAATAAATATTTCCCTTCTCTAAATTGCTAAGAAATATTAGAGTGATCCACTACTTTAAATTTTGAATTTATGGGGTTACTATCTTTTGTTTGCAGAGTGAATTCTTAGGAAGTGTTTAAAACAACAAACAAACCAAAAACAGATGAGATGAATCTTAGAAAATAAGATCACAAATCTCAATCTTAACAAATGTTCATGTTGCCCCCATCAAACTCTACTTCCGGGTCTAAATCGATACATGAGTTGTTTGGCCTTCATATATCAAACCAAACTAACACATATTGAAATTTCATATCCAAATCCCTAATGGTGATGGTATCAAAAGTGTCTTACTATGAATCAATTGTAAAAACCCAAGAAAGGAAAAGGTGAAATTGCGGGAAAGTAGCACATGTCGTACGTAGAATTTAGCAAATCAACTAACCAGATTGTTATAGAGCGTTGCCATGAGCATGAACTTCCTATTATACGAGAATTTAGTAAAGGGTTAAACATGGAATAATCTGTTGGGTGTGACTTGATTAGCGGTACGGTATTTGAAACTAGAATTAATCGAAAACTCGACGTGTGCGGAAATTGCCGGTATTAATTCTTTGTGAATTAAGATTAAGCATGGAATGGAATTTGAAGTTATGCATGGTGGTAATTAATTAATTTGGTCGCATGGAATTAATTTGGTCATTGGCTCACGTGGCAAGGATTATCACAAAGTCGTGGGGTTGTTTTTTGAAATAAAGTGGATAATGTTTATCTTGTATTTGAAGTTCAAATATACGGCCGAGAAGGATTAATGTGTATTCTTGTTTATTTGAGTTAGGATATGATTAGTATTTCTAGTTTGTCTATAAATACCAAGGCTAGGGGTTAGTCATATGTACATCGGAAAATATCTCTGGAGTCATAATAAAGAAGTCTATGTTCCTGCCCGTGGACGTAGGTCGTGTTTGGACCGAACCACGTTATATCTCGTGTTCGTTTATTTTCTGTTTTCCGCATTATTCTAACGCCGGTTTTAGGTGTCTCGATCCTAACATAATCCTCAAAGTTCCATTTGTTTTACTATTTAACCCTCAAAGTTTTTTTTAACACGTAACAACCATAATGTTACATTTAAATTATGTTTTGATCTTCAAAGTTTTGTTTTTATTTTGGTTTAACACTCAAAGTTAGTTTTTAAATAGTTTAACCACAAAGTTTAGTTTGGTTTTTGTTTGAATCCTTCCAGTTTAAGTTTAATTACGATTACGCCCCACTTAAGGATTAAAACATTGATAATCAAACTGAAATACACGTGAGAATTTAAGGATTAAAACATAAATTAAAAGAAACATTATGGTTATTACGTTTTAAAAAAAAGCTAAAAGGTTTAAATTAAAATACAAATGAAACTTTTAGAATTAAAACATAATTTAAATGAAACATTATGGTTATTATGTGTTAAAAAAACTTTGAGGGTTAAACCGTAAAACAAATGAAACTTTGAGGATTATTCCATGTTTAAAAAAAAACTTATCACCAAGTATTGCAGCTACACAGCACTTGCAGCACAATACATAATAGTTGGATAAAAAAAGAGAATAAACCCCAAAACTGAATAAGGTAAACAAAAAATTAATGAATTGTTGTGCTAATAACTTCATTACTTTTCAAGCAGAGTTAATATTTGTCCTACATCGGAAGATTTTCACAAACTCACTCAAACATTGAATTTTTTTTTCTAAGAAACGTACCACATAGAATTCAATATACTCGAATTAGGGCAAAAACTCAAATTTAAAAAAGCATAACTGGAATTCCAGCACGAAGAGGAGCCAATTATAAATTCGACATGAAGGAGTTCTTCAACCTAAGCTCGATATGTAGAGGTTCGTAAGTATGAAACATAAAATTGTTGCTCAACTCGAAATTAGTTCTTCAACCATAAACCCTTAAGCCATGAATCTTTTTATATAAAAAAATTATTAAACTCAATTATCTATTTCATTAATAACTAAAATACAAATAAAAAATTATAAATAAAATTTTAGAAATTCAAAAATTAAATATAACTAAATTAGCATAAAATCTAAAAATTTAAAAATTATGTAATAATAATAATAATGATAATAATAATAATAATAATAATAATAATAATAATACAATTTAAAAAACTAGTCGTCTCCGTTGTTTGGTTCTAGAATACTTCAAATGTATTTGACCAAATCAAACCGAAACATTGTTATGAGTATCTTGGTCTTTTACTTCTCGAACGTTTGTTGCCCATTGTTCCTCACTTAAATTTATGTCTATATCATCTGCTACAATATCATTTTCATCGAAATTGCAAATTGCATGGCCTTCATCTTCGAGGATCATATTGTGTAATATTATGTAAGCGTACATAATACTCCACAAATTTTTCATAGACCATGATCGTGTCGGGTAGTGAAGAATGTGCCCAACATTGTTTAAGCACACCAAAAACCCGTTCAACATCTTTCCTTGCCGATTCTTGTGTGGACTTGAACTTTTTCCTTTTGTTGTCTTGTGCGCACGTAAATGATTTAACGAAAGTTGTCCACTCTGAATATATCCCATCGGAAAGATAATATCCATGTTGTAGGTCGCTCCATTCACCTCAAATGGACACTCAGGTGCTTTGTATTCATACATGTCCTTGAGTAAAGACGACTGATTGAGAACATTGATGTCGTTGTTGGAACCAGAAACTCCGAAGAATGCATGCCAAACCATAGATAATGAGATGCCATCGCCTCTAGAATTATTGTCGGTCCCTAATGATCACCTTCCATATATTGACCTCTCCATGCTACAGGGCAAGTTGCCCAAGCCCAATGAGTACAATCTATTCTACATAGCATGCCAGGAAAGCGATGTTTCAATTCATGTGCGGCGTACAATAATGCCTGAACATCATTATTAGTAGGCTTGCGTTAATATTTTCTTTTATAGAGGTGAATAATACCAAAATTGTGTATGCAATCCCGTGATGTCTTGTCTGACATTATCAAGTACTCCATAAGAGAATCAGAAGCCGACCCGTACGCCAGTCGTCAGATAGCAAAAGTTGTTGGATTATGTGCAGAGATAGATAACATGTATCATCGTATCCAATGCTATGTGACACTAAAGGATCACACCGCTGCACACCCAATTAGAACCTTTTGGATTATAACCTTTTGTGTGAAAAAGAATAATTAATTAGTTTAATTAATTATTGAGAAAGAGAAAAATAATAATAGTTAATTATTATTAAAAGAGAGATGTTAATATTTAGTTTAATATTAACGGGACCAGTTAATTAATAGTTATTAATTAACTAGAAAGGTCAAGGGGTAATTTGTGTAATTGATTAATAGTTTAATTAAAGCTGGGCTTTAATTAAACGGGCTTGGCCTAATAAGGGTTTATTATATAAACCTAATTAAGCCTAATTAATCACATAAGTCATATACAAAGCTACAAAGAAAAACTCTAAGGCTCTCCTTTCTCTCTCTCTCTATCTCGGTCGACCCTCTCTCTCTCTTCGTGAGATCGACGACGGCGCAAGGCCGCAAGGGCGGTGGTCGACGGCGGCATAGGTCACACACACACACACGGGTCACGGCTTGATCCGAGGTTTAATCCTTAGGCGGTCTACCAGCCAGTTCGAGGCGGTGCAGTAGCGGTGGATAGCCTGCAGCTGTCTAGAGGTCAAAAAGAAAAGTTTTAATCCCTAAAGGTATAACTTTCTAACCCTCTTTTCTTTTAGTTCCTGTATGAGTTAGATGAGATCACTAGAGGGGGTTTTGTTTCTTCGCTGTGCATGTTTGATAACCTGTTTTTATACCCTACAAAACCCTTCAGTGGTATCAGAGCCAGGTTTAACCTCATAGGGAACTAGGTAGGATTCTTTTTATCATGATGAATAGTTTTTTTTCTTTTATCAAGGTTTAACTTTTTCTTTTGTTTATCCAAGTATTTTAAAAATCAAGTTTAGATTTTTAAATGGATAACAAGAATTAGTTATGATAGAAGGATAAAGTTTAGGGTTTAAATTTTAAATATTATTATTTTTTATTGTTTGCGTAAAGGGGTGGTGGCCGGCGGAGGCGTCGGCTGGCCAATCGCAGCCACCAATTTGGTCGGCGGCTAAGGTGGTCGACGGCCCAGGGAACCGGCGGCATAGGGGCGGCCCAGCTGCGGCTTGCGCCTACGGCCCAGATCCAAACCTGCCCAGTTTGTGGTCGGCCCACGGTCTCACCTTTTTGGCCCAGTTTTGAGGTCCAAGAGTGCTTTTTTAGTTTTTTGGGTTTAGGGTAACACCTAACAGGATTAAAAACTAAAATATTAATTTTAATCAAGTATTGGTTAGAATTAATTATTTTAGTAATCCTACACGCATAATAATAATTAAATAATTTTATTATTTTAAACCAGGTGATTTTAACAGTTTGTTAAAGCCAAGATAATTCGTCGAGATATGATAATTAGAATCAGTTTTGTATGTATTTAGTTTATATACATGTTTGGGATGCCATAGCCGAGTCCTCTTTTAGACCTTGTGGATTGTTTCCTTTACTGCACTTGTGGTTGTGTTTTGGTTTATTATTCTATGGTGTGGGGAGGCCTGCGTGCCACTTACAACCCCTATTCTATTTTGTAAAAGTACTAGAATTAGCGGGCCTGCGTGCCTTTGATTATCTTGTAATTTTTATTATTTCTAGTTTTAGATTATAGAATAGAATAGTATTATTAGAATATTATTTTTTTGAAGCTGATTCAAGAACCAAGGAGCAGGAAGCAGAATTGGATGCTGGAGTCAGTGGGAGCTTCAGAATGCTATGCCATGTGTGTTGTTTTTCAACTTAGGTTTTGACCGTCGTGTTTTGCGTGTGGCTCACGAAACCGACATTGGTAAAGGGCAAGGCTAAGGCATAGTTGTTTGTGGTTGTTTTATTTCTTTACATATTATATATATGCGTGGTTGTGATTAACACGATGAAATAAAACAAGGGTTTTAATTATAGTTTATTATTGAAACAGATGTTTTTTTAAAGAAAACTGGCATTAATGTTTTTCACGTTAAAAACTTGGAAATCCTGTTTAGAAAAATCTTAGATCAGTGTGCTACCCACCTAATGGTATACCCTTGCTGTTAAACGGTACTCGGGTGTCGGAAGTGCCCAAACCTTGGGCATCCAGGTTCAAACCATTGCGGGAAGGGGCATGAAAGATTCTGCGATAATCGGGAGTCCCGGCCAGAATTCATGCTGTCTTAGGTGGTGCGATCTATTTTGGTGATAATCGGGAGTCCCGGCCCAAAATGCACTAGAGGGACTAAACATGCACGGTTCTCGTAATCGATGTCCCGCGGATCTAGGAGTCGTGTCCAGCTAGGATACGATTGGTATAGTTTTTACCTACCAGAAATAGCATTGTCCCGGTTGGAAGTGCCCAAACCTTGCATCGGGAAATGTGAAATATGGATCCTAGTCTAATAATTTTTTTGTTAAAAGGTAATAATTATTAGAAGATATAATCAATACTGAATCGGTTTTATCTTTTTCTTTTTCTATAGATGTCTATTATATCTGTTATTCCGTTTTATTCACCAAGAGAATCTCTAAGTCTCATCACTAGCAAGTGAAAGCTTTCGGGTCCAAACTTTGCTGTTTGGAAGATGCATCTGAAAAATGTTTTGGATGCACAGGGAAAGCTTCACATCATTGAGACATTGCCTCCAGAACGACCAGGAGTAGATGCCCAGGATAGTGAGTATGACACTTACTATCAGTATCTGGCTGACGAATCTAATGTTATGTCGATTCTCGTTCTCACCGCATCATCAGAGTTTACGGACGATCTCCGTGAGAAGTCATCTTATGAAGTTGTTCAAGGACTGGAGCAGAAGTTCAAGTTTAGTGAACGGATATGTCGTATGCTATTGATGAGGGAAATCCTTTCAGCCAAGATGAAAGAAAGTCAGCCTATTAGCGATCATCTCATTAATATGAGAAAGCTCTTGGATTGCTATGAGAGCTTGGGGTCAAAATCAAAACTACATGAGCTAGTTATGCTCTTGTTCGGTTCCTTGTCGGACTACTACCAGAAAAGAGTAATGTATGTCCTCGGTGATTTTGAGATGACTGTCGCAGGGTTGCACAAAATCCTCATGTGCATTAGCGATGAGTTGAACCCAAAGCAGCTAGAGTCACCAGTTGTGGACCCTATGCAGGAGGATGACTGGCTGGAAGAACTTGGAGAAATTTGTTGCCCAGACTGTGGTAGCAAGGATTCATGCGAGCACTCACTCGACATAGATCAGCTGGACATTGGTTCGCCCAATGATACAGGTATCTTTATGATAGATTGTCTTATTACCTCTTATGAATCATGGGTATTGGATACCGGATGTGGTCATCACATATGCAATCATTTGCAGGGATTCAAGAGAAGTAAGAAGTTGAGACAAGGAGATATGGACATGCGGGTAGGCGAAGGCTCCATGGTTGGGGCTGAAGCTGTAGGGACATATTGTCTTAGTTTGCCCTCGGGCATGGTCTTAGAACTAAAACCTTGTTATTATGTTCCAAGACTAATTAAGAATGTTATCTCGTTTGATTTGCTTATAGACTGTGGATTTGCTTATGTTTTAAATGAAAAGATTATTTCTTGTTTCAAAAATGATGTTTTCTATTTTAAAGCTACTCCAGAAAACGGTCTATATACGCTAAATTTAGATAACAATGGCATCTATCATATAAGTAAGAGATCTAAGTGTAACTTGAATCAAACTTATCTCTGGCATTGTCGTTTAGGACATATAAACGAGAAACGCATTGAGAAACTCCGAGATGACGGAATTCTAGAACCATTTGACTTGGAGTCATATGACATATGCGAATCTTGTTTATCTGGTAAAATGACAAAGCAGCCTTTTAACAGTGAGAATGAAAGGGCTAGTGAGCTATTAGGGATTATACACACAGATGTGTGCGGACCCTTTACTCTGGAGGCTAGAGGAGGATACCGGTATTTCATAACCTTTACTGACGACTTCAGTAGGTTCGGTTATGTCTACCTCATGAGACTTAAATCTGAAAGTTTTGACAAGTTCAAACAGTTTCAGAATGAGGTACAAAATCAGCTGGACAAGAAGATAAAGTCGCTTCGGTTGGATCGAGGTGGCGAGTATCTGAGTCAGGAATTTGACGATCATTTGAAGGAATGTGGGATTGTTTCACAACTCACACCTCCGTATACACCTCAGATGAATGGTGTGTCAGAAAGGAGGAATCGTACATTGCTTGACATGGTACGATCAATGATGAGTCGAAGTTCACTACCATTGTCGTTTTGGGGACACACACTCGAGACAGCAGCGTTCATGCTGAACCGGGTTCCAACCAAATCGGTTGAAAAGACACCGTTCGAGGTATGGACGGGGAAAAAGCCCAAAATGTCTTTTCTAAAGGTCTGGGGATGTGAGGTGTATGTTAAACGAACATTCACGGATAAACTCAACCCCAAATTAGATAAGTGTATCTTCGTGGGCTATCCCAAGGAAACCATGGGATACTATTTCTATAACTCAGACGAGAACAAAGTCTTTGTTGCTCGTAAAGGGGTATTCTTGGAGGAGAAATTTCTTAATTCAGAAACTCCAAGAAAAGAAATAGAACTTCAAGAAATTGAAGAGGAGGAGAATACACCACCACCGATTATCGAACCTGTAGTTCAACAAAGAATTGTTGAACCCCAACCCGAGTCTGTGGTTGAGGAGGAAGTGCAAACACAAGACCTTCGCAGGTCTAGTAGGCCTCGTCATGAGCCAGATAGGTATCTGGGATTCCTTTTGCGGTATTCATTTGAATCAACGTGAACTGGGTGTGATTAATCTGGGTATTCATCGAATCAACAGACTAATTCTTATTGATTATTCACAGACTGCATCACAGAGGCAGGGCATCGAGATTTTGATTTAGTAATTTTAAGTATTTTTTAATTTAATTTAGGTGTTATTTAATTGATATTTAAATAAAAAAATAGAAGGTGACTTGGTAACTTGCTATAGCAAGTTAAATACATATGATTGGAACAAAAACAAAAGTTGAGTAGTTTTTCGTATACAAAAAAAGTTTGAGTGACTTTAGAAAAACAAAATTGAAAGTAAGTTACTATTCTATAGAGTTATCCCTTAAAATAAAACCATAAAAGCAAATGAAAAGTGCACGCCAAAGCTCATTTTGTCCATGAAGCTCTCCAAAGTATAATATTTAAAATAAATATTTCCCTTCTCTAAATTGCTAAGAAATATTAGAGTGATCCACTACTTTAAATTTTGAATTTATGGGGTTACTATCTTTTGTTTGCAGAGTGAATTCTTAGGAAGTGTTTAAAACAACAAACAAACCAAAAACAGATGAGATGAATCTTAGAAAATAAGATCACAAATCTCAATCTTAACAAATGTTCATGTTGCCCCCATCAAACTCTACTTCCGGGTCTAAATCGATACATGAGTTGTTTGGCCTTCATATATCAAACCAAACTAACACATATTGAAATTTCATATCCAAATCCCTAATGGTGATGGTATCAAAAGTGTCTTACTATGAATCAATTGTAAAAACCCAAGAAAGGAAAAGGTGAAATTGCGGGAAAGTAGCACATGTCGTACGTAGAATTTAGCAAATCAACTAACCAGATTGTTATAGAGCGTTGCCATGAGCATGAACTTCCTATTATACGAGAATTTAGTAAAGGGTTAAACATGGAATAATCTGTTGGGTGTGACTTGATTAGCGGTACGGTATTTGAAACTAGAATTAATCGAAAACTCGACGTGTGCGGAAATTGCCGGTATTAATTCTTTGTGAATTAAGATTAAGCATGGAATGGAATTTGAAGTTATGCATGGTGGTAATTAATTAATTTGGTCGCATGGAATTAATTTGGTCATTGGCTCACGTGGCAAGGATTATCACAAAGTCGTGGGGTTGTTTTTTGAAATAAAGTGGATAATGTTTATCTTGTATTTGAAGTTCAAATATACGGCCGAGAAGGATTAATGTGTATTCTTGTTTATTTGAGTTAGGATATGATTAGTATTTCTAGTTTGTCTATAAATACCAAGGCTAGGGGTTAGTCATATGTACATCGGAAAATATCTCTGGAGTCATAATAAAGAAGTCTATGTTCCTGCCCGTGGACGTAGGTCGTGTTTGGACCGAACCACGTTATATCTCGTGTTCGTTTATTTTCTGTTTTCCGCATTATTCTAACGCCGGTTTTAGGTGTCTCGATCCTAACATAATCCTCAAAGTTCCATTTGTTTTACTATTTAACCCTCAAAGTTTTTTTTAACACGTAACAACCATAATGTTACATTTAAATTATGTTTTGATCTTCAAAGTTTTGTTTTTATTTTGGTTTAACACTCAAAGTTAGTTTTTAAATAGTTTAACCACAAAGTTTAGTTTGGTTTTTGTTTGAATCCTTCCAGTTTAAGTTTAATTACGATTACGCCCCACTTAAGGATTAAAACATTGATAATCAAACTGAAATACACGTGAGAATTTAAGGATTAAAACATAAATTAAAAGAAACATTATGGTTATTACGTTTTAAAAAAAAGCTAAAAGGTTTAAATTAAAATACAAATGAAACTTTTAGAATTAAAGTATAATTTAAATGAAACATTATGGTTATTATGTGTTAAAAAAACTTTGAGGGTTAAACCGTAAAACAAATGAAACTTTGAGGATTATTCCATGTTTAAAAAAAAACTTATCACCAAGTATTGCAGCTACACAGCACTTGCAGCACAATACATAATAGTTGGATAAAAAAAGAGAATAAACCCCAAAACTGAATAAGGTAAACAAAAAATTAATGAATTGTTGTGCTAATAACTTCATTACTTTTCAAGCAGAGTTAATATTTGTCCTACATCGGAAGATTTTCACAAACTCACTCAAACATTGAATTTTTTTTTCTAAGAAACGTACCACATAGAATTCAATATACTCGAATTAGGGCAAAAACTCAAATTTAAAAAAGCATAACTGGAATTCCAGCACGAAGAGGAGCCAATTATAAATTCGACATGAAGGAGTTCTTCAACCTAAGCTCGATATGTAGAGGTTCGTAAGTATGAAACATAAAATTGTTGCTCAACTCGAAATTAGTTCTTCAACCATAAACCCTTAAGCCATGAATCTTTTTATATAAAAAAATTATTAAACTCAATTATCTATTTCATTAATAACTAAAATACAAATAAAAAATTATAAATAAAATTTTAGAAATTCAAAAATTAAATATAACTAAATTAGCATAAAATCTAAAAATTTAAAAATTATGTAATAATAATAATAATGATAATAATAATAATAATAATAATAATAATAATAATACAATTTAAAAAACTAGTCGTCTCCGTTGTTTGGTTCTAGAATACTTCAAATGTATTTGACCAAATCAAACCGAAACATTGTTATGAGTATCTTGGTCTTTTACTTCTCGAACGTTTGTTGCCCATTGTTCCTCACTTAAATTTATGTCTATATCATCTGCTACAATATCATTTTCATCGAAATTGCAAATTGCATGGCCTTCATCTTCGAGGATCATATTGTGTAATATTATGTAAGCGTACATAATACTCCACAAATTTTTCATAGACCATGATCGTGTCGGGTAGTGAAGAATGTGCCCAACATTGTTTAAGCACACCAAAAACCCGTTCAACATCTTTCCTTGCCGATTCTTGTGTGGACTTGAACTTTTTCCTTTTGTTGTCTTGTGCGCACGTAAATGATTTAACGAAAGTTGTCCACTCTGAATATATCCCATCGGAAAGATAATATCCATGTTGTAGGTCGCTCCATTCACCTCAAATGGACACTCAGGTGCTTTGTATTCATACATGTCATTGAGTAAAGACGACTGATTGAGAACATTGATGTCGTTGTTGGAACCAGAAACTCCGAAGAATGCATGCCAAACCATAGATAATGAGATGCCATCGCCTCTAGAATTATTGTCGGTCCCTAATGATCACCTTCCATATATTGACCTCTCCATGCTACAGGGCAAGTTGCCCAAGCCCAATGAGTACAATCTATTCTACATAGCATGCCAGGAAAGCGATGTTTCAATTCATGTGCGGCGTACAATAATGCCTGAACATCATTATTAGTAGGCTTGCGTTAATATTTTCTTTTATAGAGGTGAATAATACCAAAATTGTGTATGCAATCCCGTGATGTCTTGTCTGACATTATCAAGTACTCCATAAGAGAATCAGAAGCCGACCCGTACGCCAGTCGTCAGATAGCAAAAGTTGTTGGATTATGTGCAGAGATAGATAACATGTATCATCGTATCCAATGCTATGTGACACTAAAGGATCACACCGCTGCACACCCAATTAGAACCTTTTGGATTATAACCTTTTGTGTGAAAAAGAATAATTAATTAGTTTAATTAATTATTGAGAAAGAGAAAAATAATAATAGTTAATTATTATTAAAAGAGAGATGTTAATATTTAGTTTAATATTAACGGGACCAGTTAATTAATAGTTATTAATTAACTAGAAAGGTCAAGGGGTAATTTGTGTAATTGATTAATAGTTTAATTAAAGCTGGCTTTAATTAAACGGGCTTGGCCTAATAAGGGTTTATTATATAAACCTAATTAAGCCTAATTAATCACATAAGTCATATACAAAGCTACAAAGAAAAACTCTAAGGCTCTCCTTTCTCTCTCTCTCTCTATCTCGGTCGACCCTCTCTCTCTCTTCGTGAGATCGACGACGGCGCAAGGCCGCAAGGGCGGTGGTCGACGGCGGCATAGGTCACACACACACACACGGGTCACGGCTTGATCCGAGGTTTAATCCTTAGGCGGTCTACCAGCCAGTTCGAGGCGGTGCAGTAGCGGTGGATAGCCTGCAGCTGTCTAGAGGTCAAAAAGAAAAGTTTTAATCCCTAAAGGTATAACTTTCTAACCCTCTTTTCTTTTAGTTCCTGTATGAGTTAGATGAGATCACTAGAGGGGGTTTTGTTTCTTCGCTGTGCATGTTTGATAACCTGTTTTTATACCCTACAAAACCCTTCAGTGGTATCAGAGCCAGGTTTAACCTCATAGGGAACTAGGTAGGATTCTTTTTATCATGATGAATAGTTTTTTTTCTTTTATCAAGGTTTAACTTTTTCTTTTGTTTATCCAAGTATTTTAAAAATCAAGTTTAGATTTTTAAATGGATAACAAGAATTAGTTATGATAGAAGGATAAAGTTTAGGGTTTAAATTTTAAATATTATTATTTTTTATTGTTTGCGTAAAGGGGTGGTGGCCGGCGGAGGCGTCGGCTGGCCAATCGCAGCCACCAATTTGGTCGGCGGCTAAGGTGGTCGACGGCCCAGGGAACCGGCGGCATAGGGGCGGCCCAGCTGCGGCTTGCGCCTACGGCCCAGATCCAAACCTGCCCAGTTTGTGGTCGGCCCACGGTCTCACCTTTTTGGCCCAGTTTTGAGGTCCAAGAGTGCTTTTTTAGTTTTTTGGGTTTAGGGTAACACCTAACAGGATTAAAAACTAAAATATTAATTTTAATCAAGTATTGGTTAGAATTAATTATTTTAGTAATCCTACACGCATAATAATAATTAAATAATTTTATTATTTTAAACCAGGTGATTTTAACAGTTTGTTAAAGCCAAGATAATTCGTCGAGATATGATAATTAGAATCAGTTTTGTATGTATTTAGTTTATATACATGTTTGGGATGCCATAGCCGAGTCCTCTTTTAGACCTTGTGGATTGTTTCCTTTACTGCACTTGTGGTTGTGTTTTGGTTTATTATTCTATGGTGTGGGGAGGCCTGCGTGCCACTTACAACCCCTATTCTATTTTGTAAAAGTACTAGAATTAGCGGGCCTGCGTGCCTTTGATTATCTTGTAATTTTTATTATTTCTAGTTTTAGATTATAGAATAGAATAGTATTATTAGAATATTATTTTTTTGAAGCTGATTCAAGAACCAAGGAGCAGGAAGCAGAATTGGATGCTGGAGCCAGTGGGAGCTTCAGAATGCTATGCCATGTGTGTTGTTTTTCCACTTAGGTTTTGACCGTCGTGTTTTGCGTGTGGCTCACGAAACCGACATTGGTAAAGGGCAAGGCTAAGGCATAGTTGTTTGTGGTTGTTTTATTTCTTTACATATTATATATATGCGTGGTTGTGATTAACACGATGAAATAAAACAAGGGTTTTAATTATAGTTTATTATTGAAACAGATGTTTTTTTAAAGAAAACTGGCATTAATGTTTTTCACGTTAAAAACTTGGAAATCCTGTTTAGAAAAATCTTAGATCAGTGTGCTACCCACCTAATGGTATACCCTTGCTGTTAAACGGTACTCGGGTGTCGGAAGTGCCCAAACCTTGGGCATCCAGGTTCAAACCATTGCGGGAAGGGGCATGAAAGATTCTGCGATAATCGGGAGTCCCGGCCAGAATTCATGCTGTCCGGGCCCAAAATGCACTAGAGGGACTAAACATGCACGGTTCTCGTAATCGATGTCCCGCGGATCTAGGAGTCGTGTCCAGCTAGGATACGATTGGTATAGTTTTTACCTACCAGAAATAGCATTGTCCCGGTGGGAAGTGCCCAAACCTTGCATCGGGAAATGTGAAATATGGATCCTAGTCTAATAATTTTTTTGTTAAAAGGTAATAATTATTAGAAGATATAATCAATACTGAATCGGTTTTATCTTTTTCTTTTTCTATAGATGTCTATTATATCTGTTATTCCGTTTTATTCACCAAGAGAATCTCTAAGTCTCATCACTAGCAAGTGAAAGCTTTCGGGTCCAAACTTTGCTGTTTGGAAGATGCATCTGAAAAATGTTTTGGATGCACAGGGAAAGCTTCACATCATTGAGACATTGCCTCCAGAACGACCAGGAGTAGATGCCCAGGATAGTGAGTATGACACTTACTATCAGTATCTGGCTGACGAATCTAATGTTATGTCGATTCTCGTTCTCACCGCATCATCAGAGTTTACGAACGATCTCCGTGAGAAGTCATCTTATGAAGTTGTTCAAGGACTGGAGCAGAAGTTCAAGTTTAGTGAACGGATATGTCGTATGCTATTGATGAGGGAAATCCTTTCAGCCAAGATGAAAGAAAGTCAGCCTATTAGCGATCATCTCATTAATATGAGAAAGCTCTTGGATTGCTATGAGAGCTTGGGGTCAAAATCAAAACTACATGAGCTAGTTATGCTCTTGTTCTGTTCCTTGTCGGACTACTACCAGAAAAGAGTAATGTATGTCCTCGGTGATTTTGAGATGACTGTCGCAGGGTTGCACAAAATCCTCATGTGCATTAGCGATGAGTTGAACCCAAAGCAGCTAGAGTCACCAGTTGTGGACCCTATGCAGGAGGATGACTGGCTGGAAGAACTTGGAGAAATTTGTTGCCCAGACTGTGGTAGCAAGGATTCATGCGAGCACTCACTCGACATAGATCAGCTGGACATTGGTTCGCCCAATGATACAGGTATCTTTATGATAGATTGTCTTATTACCTCTTATGAATCATGGGTATTGGATACCGGATGTGGTCATCACATATGCAATCATTTGCAGGGATTCAAGAGAAGTAAGAAGTTGAGACAAGGAGATATGGACATGCGGGTAGGCGAAGGCTCCATGGTTGGGGCTGAAGCTGTAGGGACATATTGTCTTAGTTTGCCCTCGGGCATGGTCTTAGAACTAAAACCTTGTTATTATGTTCCAAGACTAATTAAGAATGTTATCTCGTTTGATTTGCTTATAGACTGTGGATTTGCTTATGTTTTAAATGAAAAGATTATTTCTTGTTTCAAAAATGATGTTTTCTATTTTAAAGCTACTCCAGAAAACGGTCTATATACGCTAAATTTAGATAACAATGGCATCTATCATATAAGTAAGAGATCTAAGTGTAACTTGAATCAAACTTATCTCTGGCATTGTCGTTTAGGACATATAAACGAGAAACGCATTGAGAAACTCCGAGATGACGGAATTCTAGAACCATTTGACTTGGAGTCATATGACATATGCGAATCTTGTTTATCTGGTAAAATGACAAAGCAGCCTTTTAACAGTGAGAATGAAAGGGCTAGTGAGCTATTAGGGATTATACACACAGATGTGTGCGGACCCTTTACTCTGGAGGCTAGAGGAGGATACCGGTATTTCATAACCTTTACTGACGACTTCAGTAGGTTCGGTTATGTCTACCTCATGAGACTTAAATCTGAAAGTTTTGACAAGTTCAAACAGTTTCAGAATGAGGTACAAAATCAGCTGGACAAGAAGATAAAGTCGCTTCGGTTGGATCGAGGTGGCGAGTATCTGAGTCAGGAATTCGACGATCATTTGAAGGAATGTGGGATTGTTTCACAACTCACACCTCCGTATACACCTCAGATGAATGGTGTGTCAGAAAGGAGGAATCGTACATTGCTTGACATGGTACGATCAATGATGAGTCGAAGTTCACTACCATTGTCGTTTTGGGGACACACACTCGAGACAGCAGCGTTCATGCTGAACCGGGTTCCAACCAAATCGGTTGAAAAGACACCGTTCGAGGTATGGACGGGGAAAAAGCCCAAAATGTCTTTTCTAAAGGTCTGGGGATGTGAGGTGTATGTTAAACGAACATTCACGGATAAACTTAACCCCAAATTAGATAAGTGTATCTTCGTGGGCTATCCCAAGGAAACCATGGGATACTATTTCTATAACTCAGACGAGAACAAAGTCTTTGTTGCTCGTAAAGGGGTATTCTTGGAGGAGAAATTTCTTAATTCAGAAACTCCAAGAAAAGAAATAGAACTTCAAGAAATTGAAGAGGAGGAGAATACACCACCACCGATTATCGAACCTGTAGTTCAACAAAGAATTGTTGAACCCCAACCCGAGTCTGTGGTTGAGGAGGAAGTGCAAACACAAGACCTTCGCAGGTCTAGTAGGCCTCGTCATGAGCCAGATAGGTATCTGGGATTCCTTTTGCGGTATTCATTTGAATCAACGTGAACTGGGTGTGATTAATCTGGGTATTCATCGAATCAACAGACTAATTCTTATTGATTATTCACAGACTGCATCACAGAGGCAGGGCATCGAGATTTTGATTTAGTAATTTTAAGTATTTTTTAATTTAATTTAGGTGTTATTTAATTGATATTTAAATAAAAAAATAGAAGGTGACTTGGTAACTTGCTATAGCAAGTTAAATACATATGATTGGAACAAAAACAAAAGTTGAGTAGTTTTTCGTATACAAAAAAAGTTTGAGTGACTTTAGAAAAACAAAATTGAAAGTAAGTTACTATTCTATAGAGTTATCCCTTAAAATAAAACCATAAAAGCAAATGAAAAGTGCACGCCAAAGCTCATTTTGTCCATGAAGCTCTCCAAAGTATAATATTTAAAATAAATATTTCCCTTCTCTAAATTGCTAAGAAATATTAGAGTGATCCACTACTTTAAATTTTGAATTTATGGGGTTACTATCTTTTGTTTGCAGAGTGAATTCTTAGGAAGTGTTTAAAACAACAAACAAACCAAAAACAGATGAGATGAATCTTAGAAAATAAGATCACAAATCTCAATCTTAACAAATGTTCATGTTGCCCCCATCAAACTCTACTTCCGGGTCTAAATCGATACATGAGTTGTTTGGCCTTCATATATCAAACCAAACTAACACATATTGAAATTTCATATCCAAATCCCTAATGGTGATGGTATCAAAAGTGTCTTACTATGAATCAATTGTAAAAACCCAAGAAAGGAAAAGGTGAAATTGCTGGAAAGTAGCACATGTCGTACGTAGAATTTAGCAAATCAACTAACCAGATTGTTATAGAGCGTTGCCATGAGCATGAACTTCCTATTATACGAGAATTTAGTAAAGGGTTAAACATGGAATAATCTGTTGGGTGTGACTTGATTAGCGGTACGGTATTTGAAACTAGAATTAATCGAAAACTCGACGTGTGCGGAAATTGCCGGTATTAATTCTTTGTGAATTAAGATTAAGCATGGAATGGAATTTGAAGTTATGCATGGTGGTAATTAATTAATTTGGTCGCATGGAATTAATTTGGTCATTGGCTCACGTGGCAAGGATTATCACAAAGTCGTGGGGTTGTTTTTTGAAATAAAGTGGATAATGTTTATCTTGTATTTGAAGTTCAAATATACGGCCGAGAAGGATTAATGTGTATTCTTGTTTATTTGAGTTAGGATATGATTAGTATTTCTAGTTTGTCTATAAATACCAAGGCTAGGGGTTAGTCATATGTACATCGGAAAATATCTCTGGAGTCATAATAAAGAAGTCTATGTTCCTGCCCGTGGACGTAGGTCGTGTTTGGACCGAACCACGTTATATCTCGTGTTCGTTTATTTTCTGTTTTCCGCATTATTCTAACGCCGGTTTTAGGTGTCTCGATCCTAACATAATCCTCAAAGTTCCATTTGTTTTACTATTTAACCCTCAAAGTTTTTTTTAACACGTAACAACCATAATGTTACATTTAAATTATGTTTTGATCTTCAAAGTTTTGTTTTTATTTTGGTTTAACACTCAAAGTTAGTTTTTAAATAGTTTAACCACAAAGTTTAGTTTGGTTTTTGTTTGAATCCTTCCAGTTTAAGTTTAATTACGATTACGCCCCACTTAAGGATTAAAACATTGATAATCAAACTGAAATACACGTGAGAATTTAAGGATTAAAACATAAATTAAAAGAAACATTATGGTTATTACGTTTTAAAAAAAAGCTAAAAGGTTTAAATTAAAATACAAATGAAACTTTTAGAATTAAAGCATAATTTAAATGAAACATTATGGTTATTATGTGTTAAAAAAACTTTGAGGGTTAAACCGTAAAACAAATGAAACTTTGAGGATTATTCCATGTTTAAAAAAAAACTTATCACCAAGTATTGCAGCTACACAGCACTTGCAGCACAATACATAATAGTTGGAATAAAAAAGAGAATAAACCCCAAAACTGAATAAGGTAAACAAAAAATTAATGAATTGTTGTGCTAATAACTTCATTACTTTTCAAGCAGAGTTAATATTTGTCCTACATCGGAAGATTTTCACAAACTCACTCAAACATTGAATTTTTTTTTCTAAGAAACGTACCACATAGAATTCAATATACTCGAATTAGGGCAAAAACTCAAATTTAAAAAAGCATAACTGGAATTCCAGCACGAAGAGGAGCCAATTATAAATTCGACATGAAGGAGTTCTTCAACCTAAGCTCGATATGTAGAGGTTCGTAAGTATGAAACATAAAATTGTTGCTCAACTCGAAATTAGTTCTTCAACCATAAACCCTTAAGCCATGAATCTTTTTATATAAAAAAATTATTAAACTCAATTATCTATTTCATTAATAACTAAAATACAAATAAAAAATTATAAATAAAATTTTAGAAATTCAAAAATTAAATATAACTAAATTAGCATAAATTCTAAAAATTTAAAAATTATGTAATAATAATAATAATGATAATAATAATAATAATAATAATAATAATAATACAATTTAAAAAACTAGTCGTCTCCGTTGTTTGGTTCTAGAATACTTCAAATGTATTTGACCAAATCAAACCGAAACATTGTTATGAGTATCTTGGTCTTTTACTTCTCGAACGTTTGTTGCCCATTGTTCCTCACTTAAATTTATGTCTATATCATCTGCTACAATATCATTTTCATCGAAATTGCAAATTGCATGGCCTTCATCTTCGAGGATCATATTGTGTAATATTATGTAAGCGTACATAATACTCCACAAATTTTTCATAGACCATGATCGTGTCGGGTAGTGAAGAATGTGCCCAACATTGTTTAAGCACACCAAAAACCCGTTCAACATCTTTCCTTGCCGATTCTTGTGTGGACTTGAACTTTTTCCTTTTGTTGTCTTGTGCGCACGTAAATGATTTAACGAAAGTTGTCCACTCTGAATATATCCCATCGGAAAGATAATATCCATGTTGTAGGTCGCTCCATTCACCTCAAATGGACACTCAGGTGCTTTGTATTCATACATGTCCTTGAGTAAAGACGACTGATTGAGAACATTGATGTCGTTGTTGGAACCAGAAACTCCGAAGAATGCATGCCAAACCATAGATAATGAGATGCCATCGCCTCTAGAATTATTGTCGGTCCCTAATGATCACCTTCCATATATTGACCTCTCCATGCTACAGGGCAAGTTGCCCAAGCCCAATGAGTACAATCTATTCTACCTAGCATGCCAGGAAAGCGATGTTTCAATTCATGTGCGGCGTACAATAATGCCTGAACATCATTATTAGTAGGCTTGCGTTAATATTTTCTTTTATAGAGGTGAATAATACCAAAATTGTGTATGCAATCCCGTGATGTCTTGTCTGACATTATCAAGTACTCCATAAGAGAATCAGAAGCCGACCCGTACGCCAGTCGTCAGATAGCAAAAGTTGTTGGATTATGTGCAGAGATAGATAACATGTATCATCGTATCCAATGCTATGTGACACTAAAGGATCACACCGTTGCACACCCAATTAGAACCTTTTGGATTATAACCTTTTGTGTGGAAAAGAATAATTAATTAGTTTAATTAATTATTGAGAAAGAGAAAAATAATAATAGTTAATTATTATTAAAAGAGAGATGTTAATATTTAGTTTAATATTAACGGGACCAGTTAATTAATAGTTATTAATTAACTAGAAAGGTCAAGGGGTAATTTGTGTAATTGATTAATAGTTTAATTAAAGCTGGGCTTTAATTAAACGGGCTTAGCCTAATAAGGGTTTATTATATAAACCTAATTAAGCCTAATTAATCACATAAGTCATATACAAAGCTACAAAGAAAAACCCTAAGGCTCTCCTTTCTCTCTCTCTCTCTATCTCGGTCGACCCTCTCTCTCTCTTCGTGAGATCGACGGCGGCGCAAGGCCGCAAGGGCGGTGGTCGACGGCGGCGCAGGTCACACACACACACGGGTCACGGCTTGATCCGAGGTTTAATCCTTAGGCGGTCTAGCAGCCAGTTCGAGGCGGTGCAGTAGCGGTGGATAGCCTGCAGCTGTCTAGAGGTCAAAAAGAAAAGTTTTAATCCCTAAAGGTATAACTTTCTAACCCTCTTTTCTTTTAGTTCCTGCATAAGCTAGAAAGGACGCACACCCTTTGGCTAAAGATTTTCTAGCCTTCATATACGAGATAAACGGAAGAGAAGATGGAGATCTATCCCCACGAGCCACGACATGCGACCCGTCAACCAGAGGAATAGTTATCAGTTTCTTATGACATTGGATACTAGCCCTATGGTGACTCAACCAATCCATGCCTAATACTAAATCGAAACTAGGTATAGGCATCACCAAACAGTCTACAGGGAAACTAGTACCATCAATACTAACCTGAACTCCAGTTACATAAGTAGTCACAGGTACTACATTACCATCAGCTACTTCTACTTCTAAAGGCAAATCATTCACAGAAGCAAGTAATTTCAATTTATCACACATAGTCATAGATATAAACGATCTATTTGCACCAGAGTCAAACAAAACACGCGCAGGCATAGAGTTAACTATGAACATACCGGTTATCACATCATCACTGCCAGTAGCTTCCTTGGCAGTCATCTTGAAAGCTCTACCCTCAGCAGAAGGTACAGTCTTTCTCTTCTGACCTGCAGAAGACGATCCCCCGGTATTACTTACCCCTGCCCAAGTCCCCACGGTCTTCAACTTTGGACAACTTCCAGCTCGATGTCCCTCCTCTTTGCAGTTCCAGCAAACAAAGGTGTTGAACTTACATGCACCTAAATCATGACCAAACTCACCGCACCTCAAACATTTGCGAGTTTGGGGCGTGCACTGCACGGTGTGCCGAGATTTACAATTATGGCACCAAGGTTTGCTCTGAAAAGATCCTGATCCCTTGAACCTCTGATCGGACTTTCCATGATGACTCTGCCCTTTACCTTTGCTTTGATTCCCACTGACACTTCCACTAAACCTGCTAAACGAACTCTTGTTCATCTTTTCCCGATCCTGGACGTCAGATTCTGCAGATCTTGCTAAAGTGAATGCCTGGACAAGCGATGTCGCCAAACGAGTGTTACCCCGATATTCTGGTAACAAAGCTTTCACAAAGTGTTGAACCTGAGCACGCTCTTCGGGCACCCACTGCTTTGCAAATCGGAGAGTCACTTGAAACTTGTTGATCAACTCGTCCACAGACATATTACTTGTCTGTGTCAAATCTAAGAACTCTCGTTGAATCTTTGCCATGTCAAAAGCATTGCAGAACTGTTCACAGAATTTATCCTGGAATTGCTCCCAGGTGACGGCATTAACAATCTCCCTCGGCAGGTGTGTGGTTAGTGAATCCCACCACGCCAAAGCTTGATCCTTCAGACGTCTCGTTGCAAACTTGACCCATTCAGCTTTCTCACAGTTGCAGGCTTCCAAAGCCTTCACAGTTTCTTTCAACCAGTTTAGAGTAACATTCGGGTTTGAACTTCTCGAATACTCAGGTGCTCCACATGCCACAAAATCCTTATACTGACATTTATTCCTAACTTCTTGCTGTGGAAACCACGGGATGAAGAAGTTCTGTTGTGGGGTTTGATGCTGGTTAGACACTCCTTGTGGCATTTGAATAAATGGAAAGGACCCATAAGGTGTTGACACCGTGCTTGCTGGTGTTGTGGTATAAACAGGTGGTGGTATGGGTTGAGTAACAGGGGCTGTTACATGAGGCATTAGAACTGTAGGGGTTGGTTGAGAAGATTGGGTTTGATTCAACTGCTGTTCAAGCTCTTGAATTCTATCTCTCTGAGTCTGCAAAGTATCTTCCAACTGCAGTACATAATCTTGATTATCAGATTCTCCGTTGTGAGAGGTACCTGCTCTGTGTTGTTCATTGGCAGCAGTAGAGGACACGTTGTTGTGCTGTCTTCTTGGGGACTGTGGGGTAAATACCGGGATTTCGTTGTTATCAGCCATAATCTGTTCTACACAACATCTCACCAGTTGTCAGATTATAATTCGTTGGTACCACATCATGTTCTCTATAGCTACTTTGCTAATTACCCACCCTGGAAATATTGGACTGATCAGAGCCTCGGTTCAAGTATTGCACATCTATAATGCAAATCCTCAAACCAGGGCTCTGATACCAACTTGTAACACCGTATTTTCTATAACACAACTTTATAATACGCGCGGAAGCTAATAACATAATTACATATATATAATATGGTAAATACAATTTTTCTGGTTAACTTTACAAAACTACAACAGTGTTACTACAAAATCAGGCTCTTTACAATTACAAAATAGATATCAGAATTAGATCAGTCCGTAATTCCAGTTTCACCTCTATCTTCAACCTACTAGGAATATCCTGTAAAAGAGTTCAACAGTGGGGGATTAGCACAAAGCTAAGTGAGAGAACAGATATAAAAAACATACAAGGCATCAAGCCCAAACCAACATTGCTCAAACAACAAGAGAACCGGCGGTCTTGCAGGACCTTCAACCAAATGCCGGGCAAAGCATAGGTTTACCGATAGCCTAGTTACAACAGACAACAATACTAGCAACTCTTGATTACAACAAATGTTATCAAGACGAATGCTAGTATTGTATATCCCTAAACCAAGGCCCAGCTGAAAAACAACCGCCAAGCTGATCTCCCAAACAACATGTATATATACAGTTAACAAGAGAATACTTCTCAAGGAGCAACAATCAGGTGATATATCTTATACATCCAAGATATATATCCACTCACCGATATCTTCAAAAGTTCAGGTAACTCAGTCTCTACTTATCTACTGAGTTTTGTCTCCACCTGAACAAACAACTAATAATCAGTATTTGCTTAATCAACACACAATAAGCACAATACTTAACATGTACATAAATCAACAAGTACATACATCCACATATCACATGTACCAATAATCGACAAGTACAGATCAACTAATGTATATTCAAACAATATACTGTAATTCACTATTACTCTTTACTTACTGTAATCTTGTGAATTCATTCAACTCCTTAGCTTAGGTAATTCGAACATTCCTTTTGTAAGTCAAGGCAAATACTTGAGGTATAAACTCATGCTCATATTCAAATCATCAAATCCGATCAATAGTCTATTTCAACACAACCAATTGAATTCCGAGTAACATCAAATCCTAGTGAATAGGCGGAATCCGAGTAATCAGGCGGAATCCGGATAAATAATCACAATCCGAGTACAAGGCGGAATCCGAGTAAACAGGCGGAATCCGGGTAAACTTCACAATCCGTTTAAAGCATCAAATCCGATCAACATGAAATCCGAGAAAATAATCGGAATCCGAGTAAATGGGAAATCCGATTACAAGCTAAGGCAAACAGTCAGATTCTATCGGATTCCTATCAATTCTGATAACTTTAATCGGATTTCCACAATCCGAGTCATTCAAACTCCAAATCCGACTGATTCATAACTTCATCTCCATTCTTGATTTCTAACTTAAATCACTACTGATTTTAAGCATGCAAGTTATATATGTTTCCAGAAATCATTCTAAACATATAATGAACATCCTAACATCATAATCTAACATTCATGCAACCTAGAATCATCAATTCATCATATAATTGCATTTAATCGGATTCTCACATAAAATTCATATAAATCCGAAATCAAACAACAAACAACATAATGGTATAGAATTTCTAACCTTCTAAGGAAAAAGAACACTTCAAATCAAAGGATAAACAATGAAATAATTTTCTTTCTTCTTCTTCTCTTCTTTTGTTGCTCTCGGCCGTAGCACACAAAACACACACACAACACACACTCACTTCTTTGTATATCTTAACAAGTAACCAAAAGCATGGGGTGGTTTGACCAACCACCACCCCATCGTACCCCCATCATCATCATTACACACACACAATATATATTAAATCTAATAATATATAAGATAATAAATATTTACAAATAAATACACAACGCCAATTTAAAACAATTAGTCCACATAACGATTAAATTTCCAGATTAATTAATTAATTACCTCATAATTCTATGCCGGTAAAGAGGATGTTACAGTAAAGGGCAAGGCTAAGGCATAGTTGTTTGTGGTTATTTTATTTCTTTACATATTATATATATGCGTGGTTGTGATTAACACGATGAAATAAAACAAGGGTTTTAATAATAGTTTATTATTGAAACAAATGTTTTTTTAAAAGAAAACTGGCATTAAAGTTTTTCACGTTAAAAACTTGGAAATCCTGTTTAGAAAAATCTTACATCAGTGTGCTACCCACCTAATGGTACACCCTTGCTGTTAAACGGTACTCGGGTGTCGGAAGTGCCCAAACCTTGGGCATCAGGGTTCAAACCATTGCGGGAAGGGGCATGAAAGATTCTGCGATAATCGGGAGTCCCGGCCAGAATTCATGCTGTCTTAGGTAGTGCGATCTATTTTGGTGATAATCGGGAATCCCGGCCCAAAATGCACTAGAGGGACTAAACATGCACGGTTCTCGTAATCGATGTCCGCGGATCTAGGAGTCGTGTCCAGCTAGGATACGATTGGTATAGTTTTTACCTACCAGAAATAGCATTGTCCCGGTGGGAAGTGCCCAAACCTTGCATCAGGAAATGTGAAATATGGATCCTAGTCTAATAATTTTTTTGTTAAAAGGTAATAATTATTAGAAGATATAATCAATACTGAATCGGTTTTATCTTTTTCTTTTTCTGTAGATGTCTATTATATCTGTTATTCCGTTTTATTCACCAAGAGAATCTCTAAGTCTCATCACTAGCAAGTGAAAGCTATCGGTTCCAAACTTTGCTGTTTGGAAGATGCATCTGAAAAATGTTTTGGATGCACAGGGAAAGCTTCACATCATTGAGACATTGCCTCCAGAACGACCAGGAGTAGATGCCCAGGATAGTGAGTATGACACTTACTATCAGTATCTGGCTGACGAATCTAATGTTATGTCGATTCTCGTTCTTACCGCATCATCAGAGTTTACGGACGATCTCCGTGAGAAGTCATCTTATGAAGTTGTTCAAGGACTGGAGCAGAAGTTCAAGTTTAGTGAACGGATATGTCGTATGCTATTGATAAGGGAAATCCTTTCAGCCAAGATGAAAGAAAGTCAGCCTATTAGCGATCATCTCATTAATATGAGAAGGCTCTTGGATTGCTATGAGAGCTTGGGGTCAAAATCAAAACTACATGAGCTAGTTATGCTCTTGTTCGGTTCCTTGTCGGACTACTACCAGAAAAGAGTAATGTATGTCCTCGGTGATTTTGAGATGACTGTCGCAGGGTTGCACGAAATCCTCATGTGCATTAGCGATGAGTTGAACCCAAAGCAGCTAGAGTCACCAGTTGTGGACCCTATGCAGGAGGATGACTGGCTGGAAGAACTTGGAGAAATTTGTTGCCCAGACTGTGGTAGCAAGGATTCATGCGAGCACTCACTCGACATAGATCAGCTGGACATTGGTTCGCCCAATGATACAGGTATCTTTATGATAGATTGTCTTATTACCTCTTATGAATCATGGGTATTGGATACCGGATGTGGTCATCACATATGCAATCATTTTCAGGGATTCAAGAGAAGTAACAAATTGAGACAAGGAGATATGGACCTGCGGGTAGGCGAAGGCTCCATGGTTGGGGCTGAAGCTGTAGGGACATATTGTCTTAGTTTGCCCTCGGGCATGGTCTTAGAACTAAAACCTTGTTATTATGTTCCAAGACTAATTAAGAATGTTATCTCGTTTGATTTGCTTATAGACTGTGGATTTGCTTATGTTTTAAATGAAAAGATTATTTCTTGTTTCAAAAATGATGTTTTCTATTTTAAAGCTACTCCAGAAAACGGTCTATATACGCTAAATTTAGATAACAATGACATCTATCATATAAGTAAGAGATCTAAGTGTAACTTGAATCAAACTTATCTCTGGCATTGTCGTTTAGGACATATAAACGAGAAACGCATTGAGAAACTCCGAGATGACGGAATTCTAGAACCATTTGACTTGGAGTCATATGACATATGCGAATCTTGTTTATCTGGTAAAATGACAAAGCAGCCTTTTAACAGTGAGAATGAAAGGGCTAGTGAGCTATTAGGGATTATACACACAGATGTGTGCGGACCCTTTACTCTGGAGGCTAGAGGAGGATACCGGTATTTCATAACCTTTACTGACGACTTCAGTAGGTTCGGTTATGTCTACCTCATGAGACTTAAATCTGAAAGTTTTGACAAGTTCAAACAGTTTCAGAATGAGGTACAAAATCAGCTGGACAAGAAGATAAAGTCGCTTCGGTTGGATCGAGGTGGCGAGTATCTGAGTCAGGAATTCGACGATCATTTGAAGGAATGTGGGATTGTTTCACAACTCACACCTCCGTATACACCTCAGATGAATGGTGTGTCAGAAAGGAGGAATCGTACATTGCTTGACATGGTACGATCAATGATGAGTCAAAGTTCACTACCATTGTCGTTTTGGGGACACGCACCCGAGACAGCAGCGTTCATGCTGAACCGGGTTCCAACCAAATCGGTTGAAAAGACACCGTTCGAGGTATGGACGGGGAAAAAGCCCAAAATGTCTTTTCTAAAGGTCTGGGGATGTGAGGTGTATGTTAAACGAACATTCACGGGTAAACTCAACCCCAAATCAGATAAGTGTATCTTCGTGGGCTATCCCAAGGAAACCATGGGATACTATTTCTATAACCCAGACGAGAACAAAGTCTTTGTTGCTCGTAAAGGGGTATTCTTGGAGGAGAAATTTCTTAACTCAGAAACTCCAAGAAAAGAAATAGAACTTCAAGAAATTGAAGAGGAGGAGAATACACCACCACCGATTATTGAACCTGTAGTTCAACAAAGAATTGTTGAACCCCAACCGGAGTCTGTGGTTGAGGAGGAAGTGCAAACACAAGACCTTCGCAGGTCTAGTAGGCCTCGTCATGAGCCAGATAGGTATCTGGGATTCCTAGTTGCTCAAGACGAAGGGGATCTTTTAGAACCCACTACCTACCAAGACGCTGCCTCAGGTTTAGAATCTGAGAAATGGCTGGAAGGCATGAAGGCAGAGATGCAATCCATGTATGACAACCAAGTTTGGAAGTTATTGGATTTGCCTCAACACAGTAAAGCTGTTGGGTGCAAATGGGTCTTCAATAAGAAGACAGACATGGATGGAAAGGTGCATACCTTTAAAGCAAGGCTAGTGGCAAAAGGTTTCACGCAAACTCATGGTGTTGACTATGATGAAACTTTTTCCCCAGTAGCAATGCTTAAGACTATTAGGATTCTGATGGCCATATCAGCATATTTTGACTATGAGATATGGCAGATGGACGTCAAAACCGCTTTCCTTAACGGGAAACTGACAGAGGATGTATATATGATACAACCGGATGGTTTTGCAGATCCAAAGAACCCAAATAAAGTATGTAAGTTGCTTAAATCCATTTATGGACTAAAGCAAGCATCTAGGAGCTGGAACTTACACTTTGATGAGCGCATCAAAGAATTTGGTTTTACCAAAAGTGAGTTCGAGTCGTGTGTTTACACTAAATTCGGTGGGAGCGCGGTAACCTTCCTAGTCTTGTATGTAGATGACATATTGTTAATAGGAAACAATATACCAGTATTACAAGGAGTAAAATCCTGGTTAGGTAAATGTTTCCAGATGAAAGACTTGGGAGAAGCTGCTTATATACTGGGTATAAAGATCTATAGGAATAGATCTAAGCGGCTTATCGGACTCAGTCAAAGTACTTATATTGACAAAGTCGTAAAAAGATTCAAGATGGATGGATCCAAGAAAGGATTTATTCCTATGCAATCTGGCGCGATTTTGAGCAAGGCTCAATGTCCTGTGTCTAGTCAAGATCAGGACAAGATGAAATTGATACCATATGCCTCGGCAGTTGGTTCAATTATGTATGCCATGCTGTGTACTAGACCCGATGTTGCCTATTCTATCAGTGTCACGAGTAGATATCAGCAAAATCCTGGTGAAGCTCATTGGGTAGCCGTCAAGAATATTCTCAAGTACCTGAGAAGGATGAAAGACATATTCCTAGTTTATGGAGGTTCAATGGATGATCTCAGTGTGACTGGTTACACTGATGCTAGTTTCCAAACCGACAGAGACGACTTCAGGTCGCAGTCAGGATTTGTCTTTACCCTAAACGGAAGAGCCATATCTTGGAAGAGTCAGAAGCAAGATACAATAGCAGATTCCACTACAGAGGCAGAGTATATTGTGGCAAGTGATGCGGCAAAGGAAGCTGTCTGGCTGAAGAATTTTATCTCGGATCTTAGAGTTGTTGCCAGTATCTCTAGACCAATTGATATATTCTGTGACAACTCAGGGGCTGTAGCGCAAGCTAAAGAGCCGAGAGATCATCAGCAGACTAGGCATGTACTCAGGAAATATCACCTCATCCGAGAGATCATTGGAAGAGATGATATTAGACTGCAAAAGATACCGACGGATGACAACGTTGCTGACCCGTTGACGAAGCCGCTAGCTAGGGCTAAGCATGAGAGGCATGCGAGTTCTATAGGAATGCAGTACTTGGAACATAGCAGCTAGTTCGTATTTTTGATTATTACTATGGATGTAACTTGAAACCTTTTATTATGTATTTACATTTCATGGGATTGAAATAGGAGGTATTTGCATAATGTTTCGTAGTTATCCATTTTTAGCATGTTTAACCTATCCATGACAAGTCAAGTTATGAATTGTCTAATTGCCCGTAGCTACTTAATGTAGTGGGAGCTACATTAGGGAGGTAACGCTATTATGGATATTTGATGATTTATTCGGGTATGAATAAAAACACAAGGTTGTGACAAAATATTCATAGATATTTATCAGGGGATAAATATTGGGGTGATCCGCATCGGGCTTACTTCATGGAGCATTAACATAAGTAAACCTGATAGGTTGTCCTTAGACCTGAGATATTTGGTTTGGAGCATGGTAACTTTTGTACTTTAGCATGTTCTAACGTCACGCCGTAACAAGGTGATCATAAGGGGCTTGTCTAGGTGCAGCGGAAGCCGTGTGCTCAAATTGCAAATAGTCAAGATGGGATTTGCACCTCTTTTTTAGGAGAGATATTTTCTGAGCTCCTCGACGATTAAGACTACTGAAAATGCGTGGCCGCGCTCGGTTAGAATGATAGTTATTCATTCAGGAAACCGTAACTGCAGAGTGTCGAAATCAGAGTCGAGAAAATCTGAGTATTAGATGAGATCCCTGCTCCATGTCAAATACTCACATTACGAAATATCGCGATGCAAAAGGAAAAGCCTAGATAATCCAAGGTGTGGATTATATCTCTAGATATAAGAGATCTCATAGTCTGGTTAACCTAAGTGTCTGGCTAGGGACCTCCTTAGGCCAACGATGTACAAGAAGTGTTACTTACCTTGCACAAGTGGGAGTCTGTTGGATTATGTGCAGAGATAGATAACATGTATCATCGTATCCAATGCTATGTGACACTAAAGGATCACACCGCTGCACACCCAATTAGAACCTTTTGGATTATAACCTTTTGTGTGGAAAAGATAATTAATTAGTTTAATTAATTATTGAGAAAGAGAAAAATAATAATAGTTAATTATTATTAAAAGAGAGATGTTAATATTTAGTCTAATATTAACGGGACCAGTTAATTAATAGTTATTAATTAACTAGAAAGGTCAAGGGGTAATTTGTGTAATTGATTAATAGTTTAATTAAAGCTGGGCTTTAATTAAACGGGCTTAGCCTAATAAGGGTTTATTATATAAACCTAATTAAGCCTAATTAATCACATAAGTCATATACAAAGCTACAAAGAAAAACCCTAAGGCTCTCCTTTCTCTCTCTCTCTATCTCGGTCGACCCTCTCTCTCTCTTCGTGAGATCGACGGCGGCGCAAGGCCGCAAGGGCGGTGGTCGACGGCGGCGCAGGTCACACACACACACGGGTCACGGCTTGATCCGAGGTTTAATCCTTAGGCGGTCTAGCAGCCAGTTCGAGGCGGTGCAGTAGCGGTGGATAGCCTGCAGCTGTCTAGAGGTCAAAAAGAAAAGTTTTAATCCCTAAAGGTATAACTTTCTAACCCTCTTTTCTTTTAGTTCCTGTATGAGTTAGATGAGATCACTGGAGGGGGTTTTGTTTTTCCGCTGTGCATGTTTGATAACCTGTTTTTATACCCTACAAAACCCTTCAAAAGTACACTTGAACTACACGCTCGTATAGTCCTTTGCTCATTTAGAACCGTCGCCTAAACATATCATCGTCATATACCGGGTTGTCGCTAACGTAGTCGTGATGTTCGATCACAATCCTCGCAAATCTCTCACCAATTAGTGAGGGATTAGCGACGATATTCCTTAATTCGTAATTTGCGCAAATCTGTCACAAATTAGTCGCTAATTAGCGACGAATTAGAGATGATTCTTTTCCTCGCTAATTTGTGATGGAATTGGTATCCATCGCAAATCCGTCGCAAATTAGCGAGGAAACAACTGAGGGATTGCCCTTAATACCTAATCACTCAATTCACTCGTAGATCCGTCGCTAATCCATCGTTATTTAGCGACGGTTTTTGCCCGTCGCTAAATTTTGTCATAAATTTCTTTTTTTCTAGTAGTGCGACGGATGTTAATAAAAGCGTGATACAAAATATTCATCATTGTTAATATATATAAGACACGAGTATTAAATTAGTAGCATAACATATGAAAACTGAAACCTACTTCTAACTTTACACCTTTCTCACATTAGTACCGTTTAGCTACACCTTTCTTACATCTTTAACCTTTTCTATAGTTTTCTTATGTATTAGTTTCTCATGTTGGGGATTATGTAAATGATAAATCATTTTATCATAAGAGGATATTTGTCTAAAAGACGTACTTTTCAAAATCGTTATATATTACTAAGAAATACAATTTGTTGCACTTTTTAATTAAAAAGTTTCTTTTTATGGTTTAGAAACTCTTTTAATTTCCATCATAGCTTTTTTCCACTAAAATTTTAACACTTTTGTTTACGTTTTAGTTTTTACATATTGTTCATTCTTATTTTTCGTTAATTTCCTATCATGTTACTTATGCAAGCAAAAAATGTTGATTTTCCTACATATAATACATATGTTTTAAATCCCGCTGCAATGTGAGGGTTACTAAATAACTCGTGATCCTTAAAATGGAGGCGGCTTTGACAGATGCATGAGCAGCAATGAGAAGGTGGAACATTATTACATAAACACAAGTTTCTATATACATACTTTATGAAGTTCATGGAATTCTTGAGTAAGATTTTAACATGCACTTCATGCTCCTTATGGTAACCGTTCTTTTTTTGTTTGGTAATTCATTTAACTTTAATTTAAAAAAATCACATAAAATTTGTCGTGCTTATGTGAAGTTGCACTAAAAAATTAACACCTTTGATTTACCACAATTTTATGGGGGTGTGAGTCCATAAAATTCGTCCATATCCACCACTGATAGATCGAATCAGGTGGATGATCGTCGGATCGGATGATCATTGCCATCCCTAGGTGTGACGAGAGAACATGTATTTAAGGCTTGGAGAGAGGTCAAACTCTGGGTAGTTTCTTAACCAAGCATGCAGTCCGTTTTGAAGTAAAATTGAAACTTTTGGTAAAAAATGTAGTTTAGTCTGTTACATATAGTTTTTACATTATTTTGTTTTCTATATGCTAAGCTCTTATTTACATTTAATTCAAAATTTTGGTGTTATGTATGATAGGCTATCTATTAAGTATTTGTTTCATATTACTAATCATTTTATATATTTTTTATGAACAATAACAAATGGGCACTAAGGAGAGAGCTTCGTCATGACCATCACACTTCCTATATAACCCAAAGATATAATTAATAAACCGATCTAGCAAGATGCCAAAGATACAAAGTTCAAAAAGTTACACCCCCAAAATTAAATACAAAAGCAGATCAAAACCCATAGAAAATAAAAGAAACTACATAAAATGGATTACATAAAAATAGACTCTAATGGGTTAGAAACCCAATCCTCATATTCTATCTTCTTCTTCATAGCATTCCTTGTATTTATCTAGAATAAGAATGTACCTTGGACATAGCCCATAATGCTCATATCTTCTATATGTTTTGCTGCATATATCTTCTCATTCCTCCACTACCACAAAGCCCAACATAATATGAATAAAGCTATTATGAACACCATAAGTTGTTTCCCTTTAAGCCCAATATCACTTCCCCATTTCAACAATCCATCAATCGAATTGAGAGAGGGGATCACCACCCCCCACCATCTGTAAAATTCATCAAAAATCGCAAGAATATTTAGGCAAAAACAAAAAATATGAAGCTCACTTTCAGGAGCTAATTTACAAAAACCACATAAATCATCCAGAATAAACACACCAAGTTTGGAAAGATTAACCAAGGAAGGTAACCTTTCATGTTGCAACCTCCAAAAAAGTATTAAATTTACTTGGAAAGATTAACTAAGGAAGGAAATCTTTAATGTTTATATGTCGTTTCTCATAGCTACCGGTAAAGAGACTAAAATAATGCGATATACCACACACTCTATTGCGGATTTTCTTATTCCTATACAACTATACTTTATTTTGTTCATGAAAAAGGGGTTAGACATACACCCTAGTTTATGATTTCAAATACCTATTGTTATAATCTAATAAAATCAATATCATTTGGTAAATATAAAAAGTAAACCACATAACCAATCAAATGTGATAAAAATATAGACTGATTAGAGTGTATGGATCATCACCCGTGAGAAATTACGAATAGATCGACCTACTTAGTGCCTTGGTTACTGACTATTACTAATGATTCTACTCTGACGCCAATGATAATAAGACTTTTGAGAAAGCCGAAAAAAAAGTGAGAGAGAAGCAATGGAGGCTTATTGCATCACGATCTTTTTTCTCAAGTTCAACAATTAGCATTATTTTGGTTTCAATTTAGATCAAAGCAGCCGGAGCATCACTGGTCTTCTTAGGTCTCTAACCCTCTCGAGCGCTGCCGGAGGAGCTGACTTGGCATTGTTTTTTTTTTTTGGTAGTTGATATTGTATGACTCCAACTTGGAGTCTTCTTAATTCACTTCCTTTTGTTTCAAAAAGGCCTTGTATCTTTTGTTAATATATAGCTAGTAATGAATCGACTGCCTTTAAAAAAAATGGAGGCTTAGTGAGAAAATAGCTATTGGGGGAAGTTTCAAACCTACTAGAAAAACAAATTTGTTGAGTTCGATACGCAAGCTCCGTGCGTCTTTTTAACTCTTTTTTTTAATAGCAATAAAACATATAACAAGGGGAGCTTCAACATTGTCATCACCCCGCCGGTGGCCCGACGTTTATTAAAATACAAAAATTCTAGCAAGAAGCTAGAAAACAACCCATGTACAACTAGGAGAAACTAAAAGCAATCAAAAGGAAAATTACACCTGTCATTCCACCTATGTTTAAAAGTACCCACACCCGATCTTTGATTTATCCAAAAGAACCAGATGGCCTGAACATTTTAAAAAATGGCCTCCTTTTATGACTCCGAATTCGAGTGAAAGATTACTGCATTCCTGCACTCCCACACAGACCAAAGGAATGAATAGATCACAGTTCACACACACCAAGGCCTTCCTTTTATCACCTTTGAGTTTAGTCAAGGAGGCCCAAGTAAACTAACCTTCAAGGCCCACCATTTGCAAATGTCTTCCACCATCTTTTATGCCACTGCACAGTCAATGAAAATGTGTTCCTCCTTTTCCTCCATCAAATTGTAAAGTGGACATACAGTACACAGTGAACTAATTGCCAGTGTTCACCTTTGTTCATTAAGGCTCCGACTGGAACTCCAAGGTATAAAAATGGAAAGGAACCCAGTACACAGTGAACTAATTGCCAAAGAACAACTTCCTCCTTGCTTGATCCAATACCCATAAGAGAACACTTATCAATGTTAATTTTTAGATCCGAAGATAGATAGAAGCAACGAAAAATGCGAATAAAATTGCATAAATTCGCAAAGGACCAATCCCCTACAAAGATGACCATCCGCGTATTGCATGTGAGATATCATATGTCTGTGTTTTAGGGAGTTGAACACCACGAAAGACCCCTTTTCTACAAGCTTCTTTCATAGCTACATTTAGTGCCTCGACAACTATAATGAAGAGACAAGGTGCAAGGGGATCACAGTGTCTAACCCCTACGCCCATATTAAATTCCGGTGTGGAAGAACCATTGACCAGTACGGAAACCCTCAAAGAGGAGAGAAATCCTTTAATCCACTTCCGCCAAGTATCACCAAAGTTCATATGCATCATAACCTCATCCGGAAAATCCCACCAAGGTGGCCTAGTGGAAAGGCGTCACATCCTCAAAGAGGTCACAGGTTCAAATCTCACTAGATAAACATCTTGAGAGTGGCCATGGAAGGGTAAGGAAACGGTCACAGGGATACTCTGGTTAGGCCGCATACATCCGAGTCAAGACTCGCCCTCCCTAAATAATTTGAACAGGGAAAATCTATCCGTAAACCGTATTGTTAATACTTATTAGACAATAACATATATCTTTTGAGGTCATTACCACCTGGTATGTCTCTTTTACATCTGTTTTTATCTGCTATATACGTGTGGAGATAACCGAGCTTAATAACCTGTATTAACATTGCGATGTTTAACGTAACTTTTAAACACAGTATGAAAAATTACAATTATATATAATAAAACAAAAACCGTAAACAACACAAACTACATTTATTTTGATAAATTTATTAATAATCTGACATTTATACATACAATTGTAGGTGTATAATGGATAGGTTTCGGTAGGACTTACAACATTAGCACTTAAGCAACTTAATTGATGTTCATGAGTTTTCCCTCCACTAAAAATTCATTAGTAGAATATTACTAAACATGTTTAGTCTTGAGATTAGAAAATTAATATGGGACAATAAAAGCTTACTTTTAGATAGATGTTTGTTGAATACCAAACACCAACATGTTATACATTTCTTTTACCACGGGGTGTTTGTTTTTGCGTATTTTAGTAGCTTTATAGCTTATTAGATTATTTTATAAGCTTATGAAAGATATGGTGTTTGGTTTAGCTTATTAGATTAAGCTTATAGGCTTATTTTGAGTAAAATTAAGCCAATATTTATAAGCAAAGTGAAAGCAACTTATTTTTTCTCATGAGCACCTTTGTACTTTTACGTATATACTCTTACCTTTCTTACTTTACCCAACGCCTTTCTCTTCCTCAAACGTAAGCTTGTCTTTCTAGTTTTTTTACAATAATAAGATAACATAAACATTTTTTTAAAAGTAACTTATTAGCTTATAAGTCATAAGTTAATCTAAACATTTTTTTACTAATAAGCTTAAAAACTAAAAAAGCTTATAAGTTAAAAAGCTAATAAGCTTAAGCTAAAAAAATAAGCTTACTCAAACACCCCTAATAACAGTGATGAAAATGAACGACAATGTGTTTGTAAACCAACAACGCTTGTTGTCACATATTAAAATTTAGTATTTTGTAAAATTATTAGATATTTCTATTTTTCTATAAGACGATTTTATATCGTTATGTATTATTTATAATTAATTTACTATATATGTTAATAGTCTTATACAATATAAATAAACAAAATATGCTTAAAATTTACATTTATTATCTCCGTATTTATACATGAAGGGTTTAAATAGTAAACTTAAAAACAATAAAAATTTCAAAAATATAAAAACTCAAAAAAAAAAAAAAAATCGAAAAAAAATATAATTGTAATAATTCAGAGTTCTGGTCGCTGACATCTTGAAGGCTGGTCAAAAGCTGAAGTGAGTAAATGTCTGACTGCCCACTTGAACGCCGAGCTGCAGCCACACGCGTCGTGGCAATGTAGTCCCCACGATGAGGTCTGGAATCTCACGAAGTGGACCATATCTGTGCAGTACCAGACAAATTTCTATCATTTCTTTATTTTGGGTCCCAAAGCGAGCAGATAAATCCACGACGTGGACCGACTTTTGAGATTTGAGAATTTTTCTTTTTTTTTTTTTTTTTTTTTTTTGAGATTTGAGATAACACCTCGGCGAGTAGACGAATCCCACGAGGTGGACCTTGGGTTAAATTCAGTCTTCAGTTTTTGTCCTGTTGCTCTCGGCGTGCGTATCTTCCCACGTTGTGGGACCTTGGAAGCCCAGCAAATGCTTCCTTGTCTCTTTTAATCTTTTTAAATTCGACCATAATCTCACTTATGTCATGTAACATTTGAGCACAGATTGTTTGCATCTTTCTTCTATATTTCTCTACTACTCTGTTTTTCATTTCCTTTTACTCTTCTGTTCACTCAAACAGTTCCAGCATGGCACCAAAAAGATCAAGAACAAGAGCTGATAAACATTCTACAGCTGAGGCTGAGTTAGTAAATCTCATGGCTCCCGATGGAAATCACATTTTTATCACTTTCGGGAATGATATTGATTTAGAGAAGCGAGCGAAGTATAACAGCCTGTTGCACCTTCGTTCTAAACAGCGCTTTGCGGCTGCCCGCACATTAGACTGGAACTTCGTGCAAAGCTTGGGGATGTCCGTAGACATTAGAGGGTATCTGCAACGAGAGTTGCAAAATAGTGACGGCACCCAGGGGTTTCTGTGCACTGCTTGGGACACAGTTCTAAATCTACGAGAACCTATATACAGAGAACTCGCCATCGAGTTTTTTTGTACTGTCACCTTTGATGCGGAGCAAAAGGATTTTTTTCAAGATAAATGGCTTCATTTTCGTCTCGGAGGAGTCATGAGACACATGTCTCTTTCAGAATTCGCGGTGGCAATGGGTATCTATACAAGGGAGCAGCTACAGAATCCCCAATTTCATCGGTACCTGGATATGGCTGAAAAGTTTCCCAGCCCGAACTTCTCGGCTGAAAATACATGGAGCCGACTGGGGAACGGACCGTTTACCTCGAAAAACACAAAAGCGGTGGACATAAAAAAACCAGTGCACCGGGTTCTTCACCGTATGATTGCTAGCACAATCAACGCTAGGACGGAGGGGAACAAAGTGAACAGACAAGATATTTGGCTACTTGATCAGCTAGTTGACGAGAGGAACTTTACAAACATTCCTGCAGTCCTAGCCAAATATTTGTCCGAGTCTTGTGGACCAAAGAGTACGAGCCACATTTGTGGCGCCCACTATGTAACCCGCCTCGCCCGATTTTACAACATTTTGTCGGTCCGGGTGATTCAATCGATGAACCAGATGGAGGACATGCTTTACATAGATCGTTCACAACTTTCAGGAATGAATGTTATCGTCCCCGCCCAGGGAAGAGGGCATTGGGTTTGGGTATCCTCGGAGAGTTCAGAGAAAGAAGGAGAGGAGGAGGCGCATCAATCACCACTACCTCTACAGTATTACCATGCAGAAGCCTCGGGCTCAGGGGGTAGAGGTTACGACCCGCAAACTGACTATCAGAACCTGTGCAATAGGTTTGGCCAGCTAGAGACCATAATGACTAATCTGGTAGGTTCAGTTAATCAGCTGGCAGATGCACAACGCACACTTACTAACTCCAACAGACGATTAGAGTATGCACATTTGGGAACACAACATGAGATGAACTATCAACGTGAAATGCTGCAAGGATGGTTTCAACAGCAGCAGCCCCAGTATCAGCCACCAGAGTACCACCCCATGCCCAGATGGGAACCAGACCAGCCAGCACCATACGAGAGTCAGTCTTTTCAGACTGAATGGTATGGGTATTTGTTCCCAGGTCACCATCCTCCTGATCAAGGTCCACCGCCTCAGTAGTCTACCGTGTGTTTAGCAATTTAGTGAAGCGTTGGTTTATTTATTTATTATGATTTGTATGTGCTCTTGTTTGGTAGTTGTTTCTCTTTGGTTAATTTATATTATTCTAGTATTTTCATCGTTGGTTTTTTTTGAATTAGATTTATTTCTTCTCTGTTGTTGGTTTGTTTGTTTTTTTTGTTGCTTACAATTTTATTAAGTCTCAATGATGTGATGAATGTTCGAGTTCGATATGTTGATTTGTCGCCGAAAATTCCCATGGAGTATTGTTCCTTTAAATCATATGTGTTTCCACATTATTTTGCATTTATCATTGCATTTGGGACAATGCAAATTTGTAAGTGTGGGATGTGGGTTAAATACTTAACCAATTGTGTGTTGTCTTGTGAGCTCTATCTTTGAGTTTAGATAGTCTTTAAGTTATGGCAATTGTGCCAAACAATTCAATTTTTTAAACACTATGCTAATTGTATTTAGCATTGTTAAAAAAAGAATTTAACTTGGTGGCGAGATTATGTTTAGACTTTATGTATCGGTGTTTGTGACTTTTCATCATTATAAAATTTTGTATCTCATTTTTAGTCCTAAATAATTTAGAAAGTACAACAAGTTTTGCATAATAAATATGATGAAACCTTCAAAAAATTATAATCAGTGTGTCTGTATCCTAAGATTTCACAATATATAATGAGATGCTGCAACTGACAAAAATAAATTGTGATTGATTCTTTAGTATTACAAAACTTATATGTTGCTTACAAGAGTCATGTGCCTTAATTAATAGTGAAAACAACTCTGTGGTATTTTGGATTCGGACAATTAGACCCGAAGGATATTTCAAGTCTAGCATACTAAGACCAACTGGTCTGGATATGTTGTCCAAAAGTTCGCTACATGGATCCGTTAGAAAGTCACGTTTGATCTATTAAATTAAAAAAAGGCAAAAAAGAGAGAGAAAACAGTAACGCGTTGTCGACTAAGCTTTGGAATCACCAATAAACCTTGAGGTCGAAAGTTTTCTAGAGAAATATGTTAATAAAATATGCAAGAATTAGTATGGTTTGAGCTATAAGGGTTGATTCGTGTACTAAGAAATTATTTAGAATAATGTAAAGTTACAGAAGATTTGTACACAAACATGTGCATTAATCTTAATGTGATTTGTAGTTTTCGAGTTGAGTGACATGTCTGACGATTCTTTTGATTGTTTGACGTTTTACACAGAAGTTGTTATTGAGTTATTCATTTGATTTGACCGGTGCAATGGTTTTAAAAGATAGTTGCTTAAGGGCAAGAAAGGTGTAAGTGTGGGGTGTTTGATATTGTCGCATTTAACTATATATTATTTGGATTGATCTATCATTTCATATTATTAAAATGAGTTTAATTAATTATATACGTACACTAATTGCTTCTTGTTGTGTACAAGTTATAAACAAGAAGAGAAGAGCCAATATGCGCGAAAATATGATCGTTTAGTTGAAAGTTGGTAAAATTGCGAACTAGAGTCAAGTTAAAGATGGAGAATGAATGCAAGACTACACTCCACGACGTGCACTCATGCACCACGCCGTGGACCTGGTTTGGCCTATTAAAATTCTTTTTAATCAATGATTAGGTCACGAAAGCAGAGGACCACATCACAACTTCTTTCGAGCGGCGCTCAAGGCAAGTCTTTATGACTTGTAAGCTTTATACAATGTTTACATATTATTTATTTCTTGATCTGTGTTTGATTTTCTAGTATGATTATAGGCTAAGTTTTTATTGTATTTACCATGATGAACAATCCCTATGTTTAGTTTATTTAGTTTATGATCTTATAATCTTATGATCTTAAAACTTATGATTAGTTTTGTTTATGCTTAATCATGATCCTTGAGTTTTTTATCTTAACTTTTGTTGAGTAATTTAGTAAATATAGTTTGTGCATCATGTGAGATAATACCTTGCATGCATATTTTCTTCTGGATTACTGTTTGCTTGTTCTGAGACAATGACATTTGCATACAATATGATAGATAACTTTTCTAAGGTTGTGAAGGTTAAGATTATTCGGTGATACCATAAATAAAAGTTTAGGTTCAATTCACGTTTAGTAAGACTGATGGTTGTTGGTTCAAACGCCCTAAACTTATTATATTAACCGTGTCTATAACAAATTGAACCTAGGGGGAATGATTCATTGGCAAATGCAACTTTGTCACCTAATTTCAACTTCTTATAAATTGCTTTCAAGTTTATTGCTTTAATCTAAATATTCAATATCTTGGCAGCGGTTAGCTGCTAGTTTCAAAAACCTCATACTTACATTTTAAGCAAATTAGTTCAACTAGTTTATTTCTTAGTAGTGCATTCAATTCCTATTTTCTGATGATACGATCTTGGTCTTACCCTGATTATTACTATACGATCAAGTGCGTTTGTCTGGTAGTGTGTCAGTCGAATTAAGTTAGATTAGTGTTACAATTTTAAGACTGGTATTTGCGTATCACTATACATGAAACAAGGATAACCTCTAAAAAAACTAAAATCATCTTTTTTAAAATCTTATCCACAACCCTTAGTCTGTGTTAATAATTATAAAATACAAAATAAATGAGAGTGTAATAATATAGTGATGGATGTCGTCAATACTTAGACCAGCTGTGGATATGTTAGCACGAAGTGGAGTGCAGACATGATGCAAATCGTATTATTATATAAAGAGAAGTGATTATATCTTATAAAAGCTATCGATCACGTGAGAAGCAATATAGTTAAGTATTTCTCCTTTATAACTAAAATGAATGTAGTCTGATTACAAATTTTTCTAAAATGATAAAAGTAAGAACTGGGTTTTAAAATTAAGGTTGGAAAATATGATATTTATAAGGTTTTAAATGGGGCATATAAATCTCTATTAATTTTGATCCAAATTAAAGAACTTTGACTTTTAAAAATGATCAAATTACATTTTGAATTTAAATGAACGATTGAAATTTAACTTTATCAAAATAAACGTATAGGATTGTTTAAGAGAGATTATTAAAGTTAGTTTTAAATAAGAATTGGGTTTTAAAATTAAGGTTGGAAAATATGATATTTATAAGTTTTTAAATGGGGCATATAAATCTCTATTAATTTTGATTCAAATTAAAGAAATTTGACTTTTGAAAGTGATCAAATTACATTTTTAATTTAAATGAATGATTGAAATTTAATTTTATCAAAATAAACATATAGGATTGCTTAATAGAGATTATTAAAGTTACTTAATATGACTATTCAATTTAATTTAAGTAGTTTGATAGTCCGTCTATAAACACGAGGATTATTAAAGTTTATTTTAAATGTTTCTATATTGTAAAACAATTGTAAATCATACAAAAAGTATAAAAAATAATACCCCGTGATATAAATACATATATCGATAACAAATACCACGTATATACATAGTATCACAAAGTAAAATAACAAATCAAGATAGAAAACAGAAATAACAAAGAAATAATGTACTTAAGTGATATGTTATGACGTCATTTTCGAAATGATTCCCGAAAATATAATAGTATGACGAATCGAATAGTGAAATTTCAATGTATTAATTTAATCAAATTGGTTAACGTGTTTACATAAATTATCATGAAAAAATATATCTACTAATATATTTATTGTCATAATATATTAGCCTGGACAAACTAAATCAACTAAAAGTAAAAATTTTAAATAATATGCAATGCTTATGGTTTTTGACGTAGGAACAACTCATTTAAAGGTATTTAAGAAAGATATGATTGGAATAAAAAAATTCTAAATATAGGATGATTACATCTTAATCCTATCTTTTAATATATATATCAACTGTATTAGAGATTAGTGTAAACACACGGTTAGATATAATAATTTTTATACATGTTTTATTTATACTCTCTTAGCAAAATATATAATTGTTTATGTTAATGAAATAACTGTTTAGTCTTTTTTTCGAACGGCAGAAATTTTATTAAATTAAATCAAAATAGAAGAACGACCAAAAAGTGTTTTCGCAAGCTACATAAACACTTAACCAAAAGTTACAAACACGATAAAAAACAACTAAGTCTTATGGAAGAGGAACAACAATACGAAGACAAACAACTATAATGCCTATACACGGAAGTTGAAACATAATTCTTATGGGAAAAAAATTATTCAATCTGAGCTTAAAAATAAAAAGAATTTTATATTAATTCGAGTCAATATGGAAAAGCCAATGATGACAACTTATAGAATGATGTAAAATATTATTTCAGTAAAATTTATATTATAGTACTAGTTTAGAGACCCGTGTATAATACGGGGTTGTATTAAAAAAGTGTTAACAAAAAATTATTAAGGATGTCAAGTAATTAAAAGAATATAATATTTCTACTTGCAAAGTTGATTCATTGAAGACAAATCTATGCTTCATTACAAGTAATTAATGGGTTGGAAAAAAAAAATACTTGTGTAATAAAATGAAATGATCATTGCACTCTTACTAATGTAATCTATCACAATCTTTGAAGTATCTTTAACAGATAACATTCTATTGTAATCCACTATAATCCACATAGGAGCTCTTGCTATACAAACTTGGACCCCTCCCCACATCAAAACAACCTTTGAATCCATCACCAAAACTGCATAGAAGCAAACATGAAACTTGTTGGAACAAAACTTTTAACTCCAAAAAAAAAAAAATACTCACATACAACATACCAGTTAAATACCAAATTGAAAAGTTGTGAGCTAACTAATAAAAGTCCAAACAAACATATACTCATAATGAATTAAAGAAGTTTAAAAACTTTCCATTGATCCATCAAAACTAAGAATAACCAAGAAAATTAAAAGAAAGATTTACAGGACTATATGAGTTTCACCATTGTATGCTATAGTCACAAAATTAATATTTTGTGAAGAATCGGTATGTGCTTCAGCTTATTTTTAAAGGTTTGCTGTTTTCCAGCTCCATTAGTGTTCTATGAGATGAGGTGAGAAACCTTTATCTGTCTGTAGAAAGTTTGAAAGGGGCAGTAAGAGGTAAGGTTGTACTTTGTGCCTGGCAGAGGTGATCAGTTCAGGAAGATGGGCATTAACGACGACATTGTGTTAACGATGAGATCTTTAGCCTTCAAATTTACATGTGTTGTAGTCATCGTCGTCCCAGAAAATTTGGTTGTAATTTTCTTAAAGTCAATAATGGTGTATCTGTCCTAGTCAAATATATGAAATCAAAATTATCATGTTATTCAAAGATAAAAAAGAATAACCCTTCAATGAAATCAGAAAGAAGGTTAAAGCAAAAATTATAGCACCATAATCAACATGCAGCTAACAACTACAAGCTGACACATAATTACAAAATAACCTTGATACCACACAATCCACATGTAACAAAAAGATCTACTCAACAAAATGAGGCTTCTATGCCTGTTGTAGGCTTGCAGCAACCAAAATCAATCATTCCAGCCAGCTCCTTATATAACTTCCATTGTGAAACCTCTACATTATACACAATTTTACATCTATAAGGGAACTCCAAAGTGACAATTAAACCAAATTGATGCAAATGCAAAACAATATTAATATATTATCAAAGCATAGATTCTGAACTCCATCTAAACAAAAGCAAGTACAGAAAATTATAACCCACAAATTTTGAAGATTAATTAAAGGGTTTGCCCAACACATGCAATAGTAAAAGGGTCTTCCAGTTTAAACTATTTGTGGTATTCACATAGACACATAGGCACAACTTATATAATCAAGACGAACCGATCTAACACTATATATGTCCATAATCAATTGCCAAGTTTTGTTCTTCTTTAATTCGTCAAAGATTGGAAATGTGTTTGGTGTGGGAACCCTTTAATGGTTCATCTAAAAGCAAGCAAACCTCGAAATCAATTAAAATTGAAAAGTTGCAGTATGCCACTAACAGGTTCATAGCAAATCTCAATTCAACTATAAAATAAATTTGAAAAGTATAAAATAAATCCATCTAACTCTTAAAACTGTAACACTTGACCAATACCATCTATTGAAATTAGTAACAGTGATGATTTTTAGCTTAATATTGATATTATGAACATGAAACTCTAATTAAGTTTTAATATCAAGTTCCACAGATAATCCATCAAGGCCTTATGGTGTGACTAATACACTTAATTATGATACTTTTAAACCTCGAGCTTAATTAACAGGAAACAAATCTAGTATGATGTTCATGTAACTACATGAAAGCACAATCCCAAATCAAATTGAAGCAATTTTGAATCTAGCAAGCAAAATAAGCAACTGAATATCCTCTCTTTGCTAACTATGTTGGAAAACTAACCCCATGATTAATTCAATTCAGTGTAGACAGTAATGCCACTACACTTGCTGATATTTGTATATTATTGTCGTATATAGAAACTTTCAAATAATTTAGGCTATAATACCAATATCCTATTACCTAGCCTAATTCTTTACATGAATCAATTTCATACATACAGTTTCTTATAAGATTCTAAACAACATTTGATTCGTTTATTTGTAATCCAACAGTCGATTAAGGTCAGGACCAGTTCAATCATATTTGAGGTCCGGGACGAACCAAAAAGGGGGCTCTAAGAAACTTCACAGTCTCGACACAAACTTTTGAAAGTATGATTAATATAAAACACAAACTAACTACACAGAAACAAAAAAAATTAACCGAAGATAATAAGCAAACAAACACATAGGCATTAGCAATTATAAAGGATAACATTACACTTGATGAACTTATGCATCTTTTAAGAAATTAAATTAATCTGAAAGTTTGAAAGACAAAAAAGAAAATAGTGATAATCAAATAATGTGTAGTGAAAATTTAAAAACAAACCCTATAACCTAATCCCTATTTCCTAATACTCCGGCGTCTATTGCCATGAGCTATTCTTCCTCCACCCTCCTTTAATCTTTGTCTATAGAAGTCGATTACTAAGTGTAAAGTTCTATCTATCTGCTTAGAAATATATCATAAATAAAAATAAATGACAAATAAACTGATTTAAAAAATTACCTTGAGTCCTCACAGAAGTGAATAACGGCTTACTACTTACATTAAAAGATCATGATCATCTGATGAATATTGCGACGATGGAATCGGGAATCTGCGATTGGTGATGATGATTAATGAAGAGAATTTTTGATTTCGATGAGGGCAACAGAGGAGGCCTGCGTGAGGGATGATGGCAACAGAAGAAGAGGGCAACTCAACCAAAACCTTAATCGTTTTTTCGAGTTGCAAGAGAGAAACCCCTCGATTAGTGCAGAGAGGAGAGAGAGACAGTAAGAGGTATATAAATGAGGATTTAAAAAAGGACACGTGGCAGAAGCAAGATATGTTGGAAATGAGTGGGAAAATATAAAAAGAGTGTCTAAAAAAATGACATGTGGCAATTAGTTAGATGTTTATTAATATTTAAAGATATAATAAATATAGATAAAGGCAAAGAATATTAATATGTATACAATTTATTATTGATGGAGTCTATGATTTAATATATCTCTCTCTAAATTAACGCAAAACATAAGAAATCCCAAAATTGAAAAAACACAAATGAAATTTATTTTCAATTATGTCTATTTAGAGTTAAGATCGAGTTTCAATTTTTAACCGTATAAATGGTTAGGATTTAATTTTTAATTAATGAAATATTAGGATTTTCTAATAAATTGATTACGGTTAGTGTTTAATAAAATTAAAACAAATAAAATAAATACTTAGTTATGGACTTATGGACCATCAATTTATTGAAAAAATTGATTGTATTTGATTATTTATTAAGAAATTTTGCTACTAAAAAATCAACTTTAAAATCCAATAGTATGGATTCAAAGTTCACACATAAGTTTATCACGATTATCTCAAAATCTTATTTTCTAATTTTCTATATGATATTTATTAACGTTTGAACACGTTTGAACATTAAAAGTTAAAATTAAATTTTATTTTTTATTAAATGGATGGTTGTGTTATAATTTTGAACAAAAATGAAAGGTTAAGATTGTTTAATTAAATTGATTAAGGTTAGTCTTTTATCTTCAAATTTAAATAAAAGACTAACTAGAAAAAAATTATTAGACAATCTAAACATTTTATTTAACAAAAAATTTAATCTTGATCGTCCAATTGCTTCAAATAAAAATTCAATTTTGATATTTCAGAGTCAGAGTATTTAACTTTTAGGGTTTAATTCATAAAAGTGTATCCAACTTTACCCTTTTGCTATTGTGTGTACTAGACTTTTAAATTTACCGTTTGATGTATTAAAACTTTAAATTTTAATATTTTTGTTTTTTACCTATAGAGCAAGTAGCTGGTAATTCCTTGATGACATGTAATTTTTCTTAATTTTTTTATTTGATGTGGAAAATGAGGTGTCATTAAATACACTTGTTTTGTCGACCAAGACCCAAACTCAAACCCATACCCATACGTCTTGTTTAATGCCTTTTCGTTATTCTTATCGTCTCATTCAAACCGCCATTTTTATTTGCTGCCAACTCTTCGATCATCGTCCCTGCCGTAGTCGTGTATATGCAATTCCGCGTTAGTTTTTTTGTTATCCTTCGTTATTGATGCTTAATTTTTTTACTATTTGGTCGATCATTGTAAATGAGGACCGATGCTTTGAAGTGTGCATTGAAGGGTTATACTACTAAGATATTTGAAAATTTTCTTCTTTATTAATGTGTTTTCATAATCGATTTGGAATCATTAGGGTTTTAGTGATGTATATTAGGCGATAACCTTAGTCTTCATTTGATTACATGATGGTGAAGTCTTACTTATTAATTGTGCACAATGATGGATGTTTCATGTATAACCCCTTACGGTATGAGAATGGTAGTAAAATAAAAATACATATTACACGAGTATGTTATCAGAAAATGATATTCTTTTTTGAGAAAGACACATCAAGTATAGTGACTGCTCTGTATTGGTGTCTTCCAGACAATGAAGTTGATACTGGATTATGTAAAATAGATAATGACAATGCTTTGGAAACATTATTTGATATTATGGATAGTTATGGTCATGTAAATATCTACATAGACCACTTTGGTGATGATATGTGTAGGTTCATTGCAAACAATGATGGAGGGGAGGGACAGGGCATGGATGAAGGGGATGCATGGGGCATGAATGAGTTGATCGAAAATGATGAAGTACAAGTGGAAACACATATAGGGGAAAATGGAATCTGATAGTGATGATGAATTAGAGATCGAGATGAAGGGTTTTGATCTAACCAAACCACTATATGACACAAACTGATCAAGCCCTGGGTTTGATTCTACTGGTTCAATCTTAAAGCGGAACTGAATTGAACACAACCCTCTAAACCCTAAAAGGGTTAGGATCTTTAAATAATAATGATCTATTACAGTTTCTCAATATCCTACAATAAAGGTTTAGAATTTTACCTGCTTTGATCCTGTGTTTGCTAAAGATGGTCCACCACTACTGCACCTCCAAGCTGCTAGACCGCTCCTGGATCTACCCGAGTATCACGCAAAACTTGTGTGAGTATGTGTGTATGCGTGAGACACAAACCGAAACCCCCTTGGGGTCTTCTTGGTTTCGACGCAAAGGGAGAGAGAGCCGAGAGAGAAAGTGAGTCGTGAGAGAGAGCGAGATGGTGGCTAGGGTTATCTTTTTCTTAATCACCCATAATCCTTAAGGCTTATAGGTTATTTATAAACCTTTTTAAAAAACCCAAGCCCGTTTAATTAAAGCCCATGTCTTTAATTAAACTTTCATTCCTCTCACTTTGACCCCCTAGACTTTTCTAGTTAATTAATTAACTATTAATTAACTGGTCCATTAAATATAAAACTTAATATTTAATTTCTCTTTAAATAATAAATAACTATTTATTATTTATTTCCTTTCTGGTAATTAATTCGACTTTATTCATTTTTTCTCTCTAATAATTAATCCAACTGATTAATTATTTTCACACGGATTTATGGTAAATTTCAACTGTTCTAATTTGGGTATGTAGCAGTGTGACCCTTTAGTCTCTTATAACATTGGATACAATGTACCTATTAATTATCTCTGCACATAATCCAACAGACTCCCACTTGTGCAAGATAAGTAATAGTTACTGTACATTGTTGGCCTAAGGAGGTTCCTAGCCAGACACTTAGGATAACCAGGTCATAAGAACTCTTTATAACGAACGCCGCGGGTTTTCACAAGCTTAATTTATAAAATATAATTAAGACACCAACTGTTTAACCAAAAGATATCTGATGGTCCCGTAATACAATACGGATGAAGCAATGCTTAGAAGATTGTTCTTCTAGTGTGTGTTTGTGTGTGTGTTCGGTTAGAGAGAGAGAGCCGAGAGTAATATAGAGAAACACAAACACAAGATATGTTGTAAAATGCAAAGCTTAGTTTAGAATGTGGGGGAAATGCCTTTATATAGCATTTCCCCAACTTTGAGTAATTACATATTACACCCCTCACTTTAATATTTCTAAAATCTCCCCCTAAGTGAGGTGTGTAATCATTCACAACAAATAAATACATAAAGCTATTCATAAGTAGATTTGTTGCGAATGCCAAATGCCACTTGCCACTTGCGAATTTGCCTTCTGCTTGCCAGTGTCATTTTTATCCTTTCTATAGCACGATAGGCTTCAGCATGTTCTTCATCAGTATAGGCTGTCCGGTTTTCCCAAACTTTCTGATGTATCTTATGATGGAGAATTTTCAAGGTGCCGTCTGAATACGCCATTAGTTCATCAAGTCTGATGAAGATCTTTTCGCCTTTTGTATTCTTTGAGACGACCCCTCGATCACCTTTGAAGTTTGGATGTCCATCATAGATAACTGTCAACTCTTCAAGCTGTTCTAGATCTGGATGATTCTGATTAGGCTTAAGAAGATTGACTTTCAGATAGTTGTTTTCAGCTCCGAGTTGCAGATCATGTTCCTCAAAGTATTCCATTAGATTTCTCATGTATTTCATCAGAGCAACCCTTTCGAACTCTTCTTCTGGCCACTTTCCTCTTTTCTGAGAGAGGATGTCAAATATGAAGCTGATGTCTTCAATACTTACAAACCTTAAGTCTGCTTCGTTGAGGAAGAATGACAGGTTGTTTGCTCTTCTCACATGAAATATGGCATACTTAATTCTGAAGGTTGTCTGAGTATAGATATTGATAAGTTCAACTATTGGATACTCTGATTTGATCTCTTCGGGTTTAGTCATGGACTGAGAGAGGATGTGTTCATATCTTCTTCTCTGTTTATCGTCCATGTTCCGCAACTCAGGGGAAATAACCTGTATTAGTTCATTGCTGAATATATCTGGAATTCTTTCTTCAAGATTAGCAGCATTGACAAAATACGGTTTCCATATCGGTTGTTGGGCAGCACTTCTTGTGAACATGTTGCCTGCATCAAGTCCTGGATCCCCACGGTACACTGGAGGAGCAGGTGGCACAATGAAGCTCCTTGGCAAGGGCCATTCAGATTCTTGTCTTAACTTTTCAGCTGCCTCTCTTTGTTTGTTTCTTTCAAGTACGTCAGCAGCTGATTCTTGAAACCGACCAGGAGGAGGAGGGAAAGTTTCATGAACTTCAATATTAATCCCACTGAGAACCCTGGATACGTCGAAGATTGATTTCTTTTGTTTAGGCTTTCTCCTAGCGTCCCTTCTAGAAATTGCTTCCCTTTCTTTTCTTTTCAGTGCAAGTTCTCTTTCACTGGGAATATCATCAAATCTGTGGACAATTCTAGGAGAATCTGGACGTGCAGCAATCTCGACGTATTCATCAATACCCTTGAATAGATTTTCCATCTCAGGATCCTCAGCTTCCTCCTCTGGTTGAGCAGAACTGCTTTCTCCCATATGCCTTGCTGGTGATGTGTGTATGGACTCATATAAATCTTTCATTTCTTCTTCTGAGTCGCTTGACCATTCAAACATCTCGGTATGGGGCTGCTCCGAAGGTATCTCACCTTCTTCAAGATCACTTGGCCTCGGTTCAGTTTGTTGCTGGGGTACATATAGTACAATCTGTTTGTCAGCATTCTCTTTCTGTTGTTATTCATAAACTTCATCGGCCGTTAATGATTCGGATCTATGTTGTTGACCCGTCTGGCTTCCAGATCCAGCAGAACCTGTACCTGTAGATAAGTATCTGCTCAATGATGGTACTGGTACAGTTGCGGCGGAGGGGGTTGTGATATATCTTCTTCTTTTCTCCCCCTCGGGACGATCATCAGGATCTTGATCATCCCGCCTCCTTTTTGACCCCTGAGCCTGGGCCTGACAGGTTTGTTCAAGTACCGTCAGCCGGTCAGTAACTTTTTGCAGGGAAGTATAGAACCCTCTTGTCACCCCATCAATCTTGCTGTTTACATCTTCATGAAACTCTGTAAATTCATCCAAGGAGATTCCCTGTGGACGTAGTTCAGTTTGCAGAGTAGTCAGAAGGTCTTGATTATAAGCAGAGTCTGGCCTTTGTTCAATCAGTTTAGCATAGAGGATGCTTTTTAAGGCGTCGACCGATAGTGAAGTGACATCCGGTTGAGATTGAGGGACCGTTGCTGGAAGACGAGCTGCAAGTAGATTTTCAATACGCGACAGCTGCTCAGTCTGTTCTCTGGAATCCCTTTCGATCCGATCCAACTTTAGATTTGTCTCCTGCAGTTGTTGGCGGATTGGAGACACGGCTTGGTTGATAGCATTGTTAAGATCTACACGTGTAACAAACCCGGAATCACTAAGACTTCCGGTTGAGGTACCTACCACAGAGGCAGGACCACCTACTGGAGCAGCAGGGATGTTGGCTCCAGCAGGATTTCCTTCCGATCCTCGAATGGCACCTTGAGAGGTACCACCTACGGAAGTTGCGGAGACTTGTTGAGTCAACAAGCTCAGTGCATCTATAGTTACCTTGTGTTGTTCAAGATATGCGGATATCCGCGGCAAATCAAATCGTGCACGAAGAGGAGTCGAGGACGAGGGAGGCAGTCCTCTGTTTTCAATAGGTCCAACACCCAATTGGGGTTGGCCTAGATTGTGTGCTATAACCCTGTGCAATAAAGATGGTGCCTGTTGAGAGACACCGTAGTAGCTTGGTGGGGCAGAAACTTGCACGGGTGGGATCACCGCGACTTCTTCAATATGAGGCCCAGCAGTGCTAGGCCTCATAGTAGATGTGCCTTCCCGGCTTTCTAGGTTTGGGGAACCCTCAGCACTCATTTTTTCTTTTCTCACCTCCTCTCTATCACTCGCACTCCTAACTACAAAGCTATCTTCATCATCACCGCTACCGGCACCATACCCCGCATATTGATCAGGGTGAATAAGAGAGTCAGGAGTGACAGAACCAGATTCAATAGATAAAGAATGACTTGGCGAAGTTACTGGAATGTCATGTTTAGGAGCAACCATGGCCCTGCGAATGATTGAGGTGGTTTGAAGTGGTATGACCAGACCACGGGTAGGAGAGGGTGGTGTTGTCTGAGTGGTATGGGCCTGGTTTGGACTGATAGGATTGGGGTCGGTTATTTTCATGAAGGATGGGGTGCTATCAGTAGGTTGGTCTATTGGTTGCTCAGGGGTGCCCAAAGGTGATATTTCTGTTTCGGGGTCAGGGGCACCACCTGGATGGGAGGCTGACTCTTCTTGAGAAGAACTGGATGACTCAGAAAAGTCAAGTCCAAGTTCGGTTAAAACGGCTTGGGTACGGGTGGATACAGAGAGGGATTGGACAATGGATTGGATGACTGCTGGATCATATGTATCTTCTCCCTCTCTACTCTCATCACCTTCACCCACTTCTCCTCCCCTCTCTTGATTTTCTCTCAGTACATCCCTCTCAGCATCTCCCACAGATTGCTGAGTCCTATCCTCTATATTCTCACCGGGTGCTACTCCCTCTTGGGTAGGTATGGCCGGCTCTGGCACAACCATAGAGGGTATCCCTACACTCTCCCTATATGTTCTCACTACATCATTTTGCTCACACAGATCCAGCAGAGACTCAGGGAATGGTTTAGGAATGGGCATATTAGTAGGAGTAGCAGGTTTAATTGATTGGAAGAGTTTGGGTGTTACAGAGGGTAAACCTGACCGTCGTGGAATGTCAGCATTCCTATCCATCACATATTGTATGATCATCAGAAGGAAGCGATGGTAAGGCAGCAGGTTGGCCTCCTTCTTCTTCTGGGAATTCTTCCTTTGCATGGTAGCTTTTATGTCCTAGAAGAGAAGGAATGCGTAATCCACATGCATATGTGTGGCAGCAGCAACGAAGATTTTTAGCTGGTTCTCTGTTGGAAACTCATACCCCGAGTGTTTTGGGGTGAGGCACCTTTGCAGCACGGTCATAAAGATGTTATACTTTAGGTGAATACCAGTGCGTTTGAATTGATTCTTAGTTGTGAGCTCTCCAGCATAGCCCAACTGTCTTATTGCTGCCAGACATGTTTCCTCATTGGGGATCTCCTCATAATCCACCACAGAAGGTCTGCTATTAGCTTTTGGTAGTCTGAAGATTGACCGTAGACGACTGACCGGGATGTCTACATTAAACTCATCCACCTCAGCATGGATGACCTCCTGTCCTTTTTCGTTTATTCGTACATCACATGTCCTCCAGAATTGTTGAACATAAAGTTTAGGGACATGTGTGCCTGTAGCTGCAGGGTTGTAGGTTAGAAGGTGGTTCAGAGGGTGAATCTTGAGGATTTCAGTGACAATGGGGTGAGTGGGGGTTGTGAATTTTGTAAGATCAATATAGTGGTTGTTGGGGTGAGTTCTGGTGCTAAGAAACTCAGCCTGAGGCATGATCTCTTCTGGGTCACGAACAACTTGGGCCATTTTATCTGTACAAATAGAGAGAAACATTAAGGTACAGGTACAAGAATGAGATTAGATATCAACAATTCTTATGAATTTTGGATCCAATGTGTAATATACAGAGTTAAGTATACATTGGACCAAGAATTTCAAGTGTCAAGTTTTTGATAAAAAATTGTCTAACTCTGGATGGCTTCAGTTGTGAAGATATCAATTTGATGTGTTTAAATATTATTGTTAGCCTCTTATTTCATTAAATGAACAATAATGAACACATTTGCAGTACTGAAGCACCCCCCAAAAATCACTCTAACACCTCTTTTTAGGCCAAAAACCGAATCGTAGAGTGTGTTCATACCCCTCAAGAACACGAAGAACACTTTTTGAGATTTTTGAAATATTTTTGCATCAAAGTGTTCCCTAAGTGTTCAAACATCCCATCGCAAACTTGGTTTTATCAAACAAGGTTGTTTCATGTCCCAAACGTTCATTCTAAGTCTCGTAATCCTCATTCGTTTTCAGTGTTCTAAGGCCAAAAAGTACCCTTTTAACTCAAAATCTTCAAAATGTAAACCATACAAGTTGTTACCTTTTAGATTAGAAGTATTTTGATACTAAAATTGCAAATTTTGGCAGAGTAACGAGATGATTTGTATGTTAACGTAATCAAGAACTCGAGAGAACACTTTGTAAATTTTGAATAGCGTAAATGAAGAATGGCAACTGTTGGGGTAACTTGTAGCAGTGTAAAAAGACACATGTCGAGCCCTGATTGGCTGGTGCAACGGTTAAAAAACGCGGCTGATAGAAGTTTGGATGCGGCTGATAAGTGTTTTCAATCGCATGCGATTCACACTGTGGTGTGTTAATCGCATGCGAATCAGCTTGGGTGTTAGAACCATGGCATCCGAATCGCATGCGATTCACACTATCTGAGCTTAATCGCGTGCGATTCAACCTTAGACTGAATAGCATGCGATTCACACTAACTTAGCTTAATCGCGTGCGATTCAACCTTAGACTGAATAGCATGCGATTCACACTAACTTAGCTGAATCGCGTGCGATTCAACCTTTGTCCAAATCGTATGCGATTCACACTATCTTAGCTTAATCGCGTGCGATTCAACCTTAGACAACATTGCATTCGATTCACACTTGTTTCTCACAACCTTTTCACATGCAATTAAAACTTTTAACATTTGCATGCGATTCACTCACATAGCTTAATCGCATGCGATTGAGCTATGACTTGGAAAAATTTGAGATATCTGAATTTTGAGATTATGAAAGTTAAATTTTCAGATATGGTTGATGTGAGTGTTTGTTTGACACACTCCCCCTAGACTATTGCATCTCTTTATGAGGAATTTTTCGAATGTTTCTAGAGAAAGTGTCTGTTGTCAAACTTCTCCCCTTACACATGTGTAATATGTGTATGTGTATGAAATTCTCCCCCTACACATATGACACAGGTGTAGCATTATGAAGTCAAACCCCCTACACAAAGTGTCTTTTCTCTGTAGTATGTGCATGATCTTTCTCCCCCTTGAAGAATGCAGTCGTTAGCTGCATAGAGAACAAACAGTGTAACACCAACTCTAAACAAAAGAAAAGAAAAAAAAGAAGGTAACAGTATGCTAGATTTGTAGATTGAGCATGCCTAACTTGGATACCAACCCAGTAAATCGACTTTCGTCTAAAGGTTTGGTAAACAGGTCAGCCAGCTGATTTTCAGTAGGCACATACTGTAGCTCAATTATTCCTTTCTCAACGTTATCTTTTATGAAGTGATAGCGAATGTCGATATGTTTGGTTTTAGAGTGGTGTACCGGATTGCAGGAGATGGCAATGGAAGATTGAGAGTCACATAACAATGGTATTTTGTCATACCTGAGGCCAAAGTCTGAGAGTTGTGTACGTATCCATAGGCTTTGGGAACAGCACATTGCAGCAGCAACATACTCAGCTTCTGCTATAGAAGTGGATACACAGTTTTGTTTCTTTGAAGCCCAGCAGACTAAACGATCTCCCAGAAAGTGTGCACTACCAGAGGTGCTTTTCCTATCAATCTTGCAACCGGCATAGTCAGCATCTGAATAAGCATGAAGATCTAGATTGGAGTCCTTGGGATACCACAGTCCTAGATTCATGGACCCTTTGAGATATCTGAAAATTTGCTTAACAGCTAGCAGATGTGACTCCTTGGGATTGGCCTGAAACCTAGCACAGAGACACGTAGAGAACATGATGTCTGGACGACTTGCAGTGAGATATAGTAATGATCCAATCATCCCACGGTATGTCTTGAGATCCACCGGAGAACCATCAGGATCTGCCGATAGTTGTGATTTGGCCGCCATTGGAGTTGAGATAGGGTTGCAGTTGAGCATATCATACTTCGTGAGAAGATATTTAATGTACTTGGATTGGCAGATGAAAGTGCCATGACTCAACTGTTTAACTTGAAGTCCTAGAAAGAACGACATCTCACCCATCATACTCATTTGGAACCTGTTTGACATTGTCTTTGCAAACTCTTCACTGTTCTTTGGATTTGTAGATCCAAAGATGATGTCATCCACATAAATTTGGACAAGGATTTTGTCCCTACCTTTTGTCTTTGTGAACAGAGTGGTGTCTGTCTTTCCTTTGGAGTAGTCTTCCCCTATCAGATATTCAGATAAGACATCGTACCATGCACGTGGAGCTTGTTTTAAGCCGTACAGAGCCTTATCTAAAATATAAACATGATTAGGATATGAAGAATTGATGAAGCCCTCAGGTTGTGAAACGTAGACTTCTTCTTTGAGTACCCCGTTGAGAAAGGCTGTTTGGACATCCATTTGGAAGACTCGAAAGCTCCTGGAGGCTGCATATGCAAGAAATAAGCGTATAACTTCAATTCGAGCAACAGGAGCAAAGGTTTCATCATAGTCGATACCCTCCTGTTGATTGTATCCCTTAGCAACCAACCTTGCTTTGTTACGAATGACCACTCCATCCGAATCCCGTTTGTTCTTGAACACCCATTTAGTTCCGACAACAGATTTGCCATATGGAAGAGGAACTAATCTCCATACTTTGAGACGAGCAAACTGGTGTAATTCTTCTTGCATAGCTAGTACCCAGTCCGGATCATTCAGTGCCTCACAAGTCTTTGTGGGTTCAATCATGCTTAAGAAACCTGCAAATTGGCACTCGTTAGCTGTGGCTGACCTTGTTTGAATGCCAACAGAGGGATCTCCAATGATATTCTCCTCAGAGTGATGTCGGATCCATTTTAGCTCATGCGAGTTAGAGGAGGAAGGGATGAGATCTTGAATATGTTGCGCTTCCTCTTCCATTTCTCTGGAGAAGTTTGGATCGGAGTCGAACACATGTGAGCTCTCCTGATCAACTATTGGTTCTGTCACAGGGGATTGTGTGACAGAAACAGATGTAGAATCCTCAGCAAATGGATTCGTTTCAGTGATTGTTGTATCTGTGATCGGGTCGCTTATCTGTGCACCTGCATTATCCCTGTTGTTAGCCAAAACAGGGGAAGAGTCAGATCTAAAGAAATCAAACATGAAATCGAGATTATTATCAGAAGTAGAGGGAATGTCTGATTCATTAGAGTTAAGAACTGGTCCTGAACTGGTATGTTCAGAAGCAAAAGTATTGGACTGTGGTGGGGAGCCAGAGACAGTCAATGTATCATCAAACGTTACATTGATACTCTCGATGATGCTCTTTGTGCGTGTGTTTAAAACTCTATATGCTTTTGAGACGGTAGAATAACCTAAGAAAATAGCTTCATCAGCTTTCGGAGCAAATTTTCCTAGATTATCCTTTTCATTTAAGACAAAACACCTATTACCAAATACATGAAAGTATTTGATATTAGGTACAATGTCATTTGCCCGTTCATAAGGAGTTTTATTAAAACGTTTGTTAATGAAAGAGCGATTCTGCATATAGCATGCTGTGTTAATAGCTTCAGCCCAGAAGGAAGGTGGGAGCCCGGAATATGAAAGCATTGTTCGGGCAGGTTCAACCAAAGTTCTATTTCTTCGTTCCACTACACCATTTTGTTGTGGTGTATATGCAGTAGAGAACTGGTGGCTGATTCCCACAAGATCACAGAAGCTCTTCAGAGTACTGTTTTTGAATTCTGTTCCATTGTCTGTCCGGATAGAGACAACACTCTGACTATGCTTGTTCTGCTGTTGTTTGATGAAGGAAATGATTGTTGGAGTGGCTTCATCTTTTGAGCGCAGAAATTTGACCCAAGTATATCTAGAGTAGTCATCCACCATGACTAAAATATACATCTTCCCATGTTTGGACTGGATTCTCATTGGACCACACAGATCCATGTGCAGGAGTTCCAAAGGATTCGTAGTGCTAAATACTTGTTTAGATTTATGAGAAGCCTTCTTCATTTTTCCTTTTTCACAATCTGCACACAGATAATCCTTCTTGAATCTTAACTTGGGAATGCCTCTCACCAAGTCACCAGTGACTAAGTTGTTAATATTTTGAAAGTTCAGGTGAGAGAGTTTTCTGTGCCATTGCCAAGTCAGATCAGTAGATGCTTCAGACAGTAGACACACAGAGGTAGGAGAGTCATATTTTTCCAAGTCAATGGAATACAGGTTAGAATTTCTGGAACCTGTAAGCAACTCATCTCCATTTTCAGTTAAAACTGAACATTTGTTCTTTTTAAATACAACCTCTAGGTCTTTATCACAAAACTGTCCAATGCTGAACAAGTTATGACCTAACCCTTCAACATATGAGACTTTCTTGATCTTGATGTGCTTCTTCTCAATGTCTCCGTACCCCAAAATTGGTGCAACATTATCATTCCCAAAACGTACATTCCCGGAGTACTTAGGAACATAATTCTTGAGAAGACTTTTGTTGCCGGTCATATGTTTGGTACAGCCGGAGTCAAGGTACCACAAGTGAGGCACCTGCAAAAAGAGAATAAATCACGTTTAGGTCCCCGTTTAGATATGGGTCCTTGATTGTTAGTCTCTAAGTTGGGTTGAGTAACAACTGTTGGTTTTGATGATGATGAAACTTCTAATGATCTATTCTTTGGTACCCAAATGGACTTAAGCTTTGGACGTGAAGGAATAAATTTGGAAGAAATTTGCTGAGAAGAAAGTTTCTTCACCACTGTTGGTTTGACAGTTGATGGAATCGGAGGTTTCGGATTCGGTAGAGTTGCGGAAGCGTTATATTTGCGAATCCATGGTTGAGAGGAATTCTTAAGAATTCTTTGTGGCCTCGGTGCATCAACTTGCTATCGCGGAAATGGAACACTGCGATTAGCAGGTTTTGCTACTCGTTGAATGGATGATGACTTGGGTTTCGAAGATTTTGAGATTTTGGAAGGGGAATTGTGAGAACGCTTTTGAGAATGCAAGTGTTTTTCCTGTGCAATCCAAGCCCTTTTAAATGCTTCATAGCCCTGCCGTCTGTAGACTTCCAGTTCCTTGATCGTGAGTAATCGGTTGGATTTGTTTAAGCGTTTAAGAGCATGTGATTGACGAGTGGTGATCCATTGATTAATGATGTAGCCTTTTGAATTTAAAAATGGAACACAGATTTGATTAGCATAAAAATCAGTCCAATCAACACATGGTTTAACACCTAAAGTCTTTCTCAATTGATCATAGCAACAATTAAATTCACAGTGTCCATGAGTACAACCATCACTTATACAAAACATGGTAGAAGCAATTTTTCCTTGTGAACTGGAATGATTACAAACAGAATCAAACATCAAAATGTTTTCACAGACAGGTTTCAAATTTGAACACCTCCTAGTGGATCTAGGAATAGCTCTTTTCCATGATGTATTTATTTCAAACTTCTTGTATCCAACCTTCTTCACATCTGCAGCAGAGGATAAAAGATTAGAATGAAGTCGTGGTCGACTGGCTGCAGCTTGTGATGATTCAGGTACTTCTATGTGCACACGAGAATTGGGATTAGGAGTGGATTGTTGCTTTGGTTTGTAAATCTGTTTAAGCTTAAGATTTGTTAAGTCAGGTTTATTAACAGATTTTACAGAAGTTGTGCAATATGTACCCTTGGTGTTTGCATGAGTTAGATCATCCATATCTGAACCAAAAAGTGAGAAGGTAAAGGGAACTATTGGAGTTTCCATCTTTACTTTGAGGGCTTTGATTCTTTCTTTCAAAACAAACTGTTTCCTACACAGTTTATCAATGATCTTTCCATCATGTACAAATGACATGTTGGGAATTTGTTGACAGGTGATGATTTCATGCATTGAAGGGAATGTCTCAGAGGTAGGAGGTTTTAAATCATTTTGAATGGCTTTGGTGAGGTCCTGTTGAATGACTTGGGTAAAACAAAATTCCTGCAGGGTGTTGAATCTGTCTTGTAATTCTTTGTGAGGAATGTATTCAACAGTGGGCTTTGGTGAAACAGGGGAGTAGAGTTCTTCATCAGAATAGACAGACGATGAAACATCAGAATCAGACGAGGAAGAGAGATTGGCAAGGTATGAGTCATTCAAATTAGAATAATCAAACGGAATTTCAGTTTTGACATTAAGAGTTCGTTTGAAATCTTCCTCTATTTGTGTCTCTTCTTGGCCAACAAAGACCATCCTTTGGGTTACAAACAAATCAGCATTATATAATTGTTTGGACGTAATCCTTTTCAATTTGAAGCCAAGCCCATCGAAATTCCATCTGGAGAAAGGACGTTCATTTTCTTTGTATTGAGAGATGGTATGTTCACTTTGATCACGTTTGGACAGAAGGTACTCAAGTTCATTGATTCTAGAGTAAAGAGTACTTCGTTCTTTCCTAAGTTCATTTTTGAGAATTTCTGAATCCTTTTCAGCACAGTTACATTCTGCTTTGAGATCTAATATGGTGTTATTAGTCCTACTGGTTAATTCTAAAAGCTCAGATTCTTTTGCAGCTAATTGGTTCCTAAGGCTGATTAAGTCGTTATCTAACTTCTTAATTATTGTTTGTGCCTCCAATTTTTGAGTGTGTGAAACATCTTCTAGAACTTGATTTCTTGTGGTTAAATCTAGTGCCTGACATTCTAACTCTTTTATGTGATTTAATATGGTTTGAATGTGTTTATGATTAATACCCATATTAAAGTTAGAGCTAGAAGATACCTTTCCACTGTCCAAGCTTTCCTCATCTGACTCGGAGAGATTATCTCCGTCATCATCCTCTCTACCTTCTTCACTATTGTGAGCCATCAGACAGAATTGAGCGTGATCTTCACCATCTAGATCACTGTCTGATCCTGTATCATCAAGGAACTGATCCTCCTCAACTAGCAGCACGTTCCCAGCCTGTTTTTGTTTAGACAGGCGGTACTTCTGCCGATAGTACTCTGCATCTTTTGTCTTTTTCATTGGGCAGTTCCTGATCAGATGTCCTGACCTCCCGCAGTTATAGCATTTGAAATCAACCTTCTTTTCTTCCTTCTTCTCATCCCTCTGGTACCTTGGCTTGTCAACAGCAGCAGCTCTTTCGGGTCTCCTTGAACGTGATGTGAATCGTTGTCTATTGTTAGTCTTGCTGAAACGGTTCATGAAGTTCTTGTTGGCCACTGTGAGAGCTTGAAATGCTGCTTCGATTGAATCATCATCATCATTATCATGATCAGAATCACTGAGAACCACTTGTTTAAGTTTCAAGGATCTTGATGATGTTTCCTTATGGATTCTGTCAGCCACCACCAAGGCAAGAGGGTCAGCAACTGGTTCTTTAGGGAGAGATTGCAAGATTTCATCTTGATACTGATTGAGATCTTTGAAGATGTTGTGGAAGGTGACTGATGTAAGATCTTTATTAATCTGTTTGTAAAGTCTGGCATAGCCTTTCCACTCAGAACCTAATGAATTCAGAAAAACACAGTTCAAATCAAGATCAGTTCTGACAATTTGATTAGATCTCATTTCATTTTGCAGCTTGCAGAATCTCCCATATGTTTCAGAGAGCAGTTCTTTTTCTCGAGCCTTGAAGTCATGAAAGCTGTTGACTAGCTGAGTTCGTTTGATGTATTCTCCTTGCTCAGTGCCCTGAAGTTGTTTCTTGATCTCATCCCAGATTTCCTTAGCTGTGCCCAAGCTATCTATTTTGAGATAGATTTCAGATGAGAGGCCCTGCTTGAGGTAGTACTTGGCCAGTTTCTCTACTTTCTTTGTTTCTCTTTCTGTATTGGTCATCTCATCATGAGTCTTCTCTCTTTCATGTCTGGGAATGCCAGGGTTGTTATCTGGATCTGCTTCAACTACCTTCGTGAATTTGGTGTTTCCTTTGTTGATGCATTCAATCATCTTGTCACCGAAGAGGTCATTGTGCTCGAGGAAGTCCATGAACCTTCCTTTCCAGACATTGTATCCCCCCCGAAACAAAACAGGAGGTTTTGTGTCGGTGCCAATGGACATCATTTCATTTGTACTTGACATGATTAGTGATGTTTGTGAGAAATGATCGTTTACTTGTAAGATGGTTTGATTGTTCGAAAAACTTGTCCTGATTTTAAAGTGATTTGAATGATTGATTAACGAACTAAGTCTTGTGAATTTCAATTTTGAATTAGATCTTAAAAGATTAAATTCAACCTTGAACTAGATAGACTTGAAGTAATGTAATTCACCTTTGAATTAAATCTGATTTAAATTAAATTCAATTATGAATTAGATTGTTTGATTAAGTCCAAACGTCTTAGAGTTCTTTAATTCAAGTCCAAAGAGTCAATCACTTGTCCAAGTATAAGGAATAACTTGATTGGGATTTGTCTTATCAAATGCGAATACAAGTCAATCGAATGCGATTAGGTGTCCTTGAAAACAAGCAGAATAAGAACTTAGTTATGATGGTTAATCGAATGCGAATCAATCCTGTTTCATCAAAAACTTAGAAAATAATCTGTTAGTCCTGTCAATCAAGTGCGAATCAAATAGAAACCTTTCAATCGCGTGCGATTCCCTTTACAAGCCGGCTGATAGATGTAAGTGTTAATCGCATGCGATTCAGGTAAACTTATCAACTGCTTCTATAAGCCGCACAGTCTAATCGCATGCGATTCACTGAACTTGGCTTATAGCTATTTGATTAACACTTAGGTGTTCTAATTTGACAAAATTCTATAAGCCGCCCCAAGAGTCAATCGCATTAACCAAGGAACCGGCTGATAGACTCTGATGTGTCCTTGTTAAATCAGATTGCCATACCCTGAATAGTGTCTAACCACTTGTACTTGATTGGTATGGCAAATACTTGATTTTCCTTGTACAACACTTAATCTATTATGAATTTATAATTAAATAAATTACAAAATTCGATTTCTTCTTTTTCAGTTGTACTTTCAGACCAAGAACACCATAAATGCTTAAATACCCAGAAAATTTAATGTTGAAAAAGTGGGTATTTAATGACCTTCTTGACTTAATACTTATAAAAACACCCACGGTTTGTGTTTTTCTTCAAAGAATGTTTTGTAACCTTTGTAAGACTATCGAAACAACTCAAAAGAAAGTTAAAGGAGATGTAGTTTATACCTTTAATGAGTTCTACCTTTAAAAGTCGTTTGAGCTTGAGTTTATCTTGAATAAAACTGACGTTCTTGAACCTTTGCACAACCGAGAGCTTTTTCTTCTTAGAAGCTTGAACACTTCGAGATTTTGTTGTCTTCTTTTGAACAATCACGAGCCAAAAACAAGTTTGGCTCTGATACCAATTGATGGTCCCGTAATACAATACGGATGAAGCAATGCTTAGAAGATTGTTCTTCTAGTGTGTGTTTGTGTGTGTGTTCGGTTATAGAGAGAGAGCCGGGAGTAATATAGAGAAACACAAACACAAGATATGTTGTAAAATGCAAAGCTTAGTTTAGAATGTGGGGGAAATGCCTTTATATAGCATTTCCCCAACTTTGAGTAATTACATATTACACCCCTCACTTTAATATTTCTAACAATATCGTTTAACAAACACAGCGGAAGTATTTAACTAACTAATTATGCAAATTGTAGTATAAATTTTAACAAAATACCCAATGGTGTTACCGAATATCGGCCGACCATTAATCAACATCAGAGTAAACAAAAGCGAGAGTAAGAAGTGTTCCCCATAATTACCAATTAAATAACCATAGCATGGCACCCTTCCTCATGATCAACTATATACCTGCATATGGGTGAGTTACATGGAGGGGTTAGCTATAAATAGTTAGTAAGTAACGATTAAACATAAGTATCGTAACAAAGATGTTATAGCATGCAGATGTTCCGGTGCCTAGGAGAAATCACGTCTTGCAGAGTAGTAAGCCCGGCTCAATGATCCAAACTGGGAGAAACCGAATACATCTATCATATCGCGCCGGTCGGGGAGCGGGTAACAGCCCACCATTGCATTAACGAGCGGGGAAATCAGTAAGTACCCCTATTTACTTAACGAGCGGAGAAGTATATGAGAGCCCCTGGTTGAGGCACGGGGTTTAGCAAGAACCCGATCCGTGGCCGCGAATCACCGTACCCCAACAGCAACAAAGTGCCGGAACGAACACGTATTGGCCGACTCTGGCCGCATCATAACATAATTGGCCTACTCAAGCAATAACATAACATATTGGCCTACAAAGAGCCATAATACTAGCATATACCAAGTTATGATTGGCCTACTCAAGCCTAATACAAGTGCATAGCAGCGTATACCATAGCAAATTAACAACACATAATCCATAACTCACCTTAAGCTTGTTACAACATGTTTATCACGAAACTTAAGGTTAACCGGTACTCACCTTAACAGCTACAGCAAGCAAATATAGTGCTCAGTATCTTCTGGTTCCTCAGAAGTGCCTAACACATCATATACAAGCTTGTTAACACTTTGACACTTATCACAAAACACGAATTACAAGCTATTCATACTGGACAGGGTCCTACGGCCGCAGAGGTCAGGTCCTATGGCCACAGAAGGCATAACAAACTCCTCCTACGGCCATAGAGGCAACCCCCTACGCCCGTAGAGTTTCTCTCCATTAAACCGAGCCCTATGGCCATAGGAACTTATCCCTACGCCCACAGGAGCTGTTCTATGGTGAGCTACGGCTGTAGGTTACGTACCTATACTCGTAGACCTTGTTCCTTAGTCCGTAGACGGTAAACCATACAAAATACCCTCCTATGGCCGCAGAAACCTTTTCCTACGACCACAAAAGGCTTAATTTACAAAAATTCTGAAAAACACCCTTCTACGGCCGTAAGAACTTTTCTCTACGGCCGCAGGAAAGAAACTGCTCCTACGGCCGCAGGAACTTTCCCTTACGGCCGCAGGAAGGGTCTGCGCAGCAGACCTTCTTCCTTGTTTGCGGACAGACCTGCAAATACCCTTTTTTTGACACCCTATCGATCCAAAACTCATTTTCAATTGCCTACATACATTATTTAACATTCCTTGAAGGTTACTAACACTTTGGACAACTAAAATAACCATAAGAACACAAATCACACCATCAAATTGGTGTATCTCCTCATAATACCATAACTAGGTTTCAAATCAAGAAAACTTACTTGGAGAAGATTAACAGTAGCTACATGAACAGATTTAGACTTGACTTCAACTGCTAAAACCTTTTGATTTTGATCTCTCTTGACTTCTCCTCTCAAAAGTGCAAGAGTTTGAAGTGTGTGTGTATACGAGAGCTTGTGTGTGTGTTTAGTGTGTGTATTGTGTTTCTCCAGGGGATAAGATAGAAAGGGAGACCGTCCTTAAGTGTTTAATTAAATCAAACGCGGTATTTTGTTCCCCTTTTTTAACCTACAACTTAACCCTTGTTTACCCGTTTTACCTAACGAGGATATTTTTAGAACCATCATCTAAAACTGGTTACTAACTTACCAATTTTACCTATTATTATAATTATTTTACATAACACCTTTTTATCACGTTTAATTAACAAATAACACATTTAGCAACAAAATACATTGATTAAAATCAACGTACAAGCATATAAGCATAAAGTACAACTACTAATAACTAGGCCCTATTTTGGGGTGTTACAAATCTACCCCCCTTAAGAAGATTCCGTCCTTGGAATTTGTTCGGTCTCAAACAAACGAGAGTATCGGACCTTCATCTCGTCCTCTGCCTCCCAAGTGAGATTAGGACCTAAATTATGTTTCCACTTTACCAAAACCAACTTGATCATCTTTTTACGTAGCTTTTTGACTTTAGCATCTAGGATTTCAACAGGTTCCTCCACAAGGCGTTTAGCTGGAACAAATTTTAACTCTTGATTTGATCATCTTCGACTTTTCACTTCATCAGATAGCATACATTGAAAGTGTTATGAATACCAGACGGTTCAGGTGGAAGTTCAAGAGATACTATTTCATTAACGTAGAGTTGGGCTAACCGATTCATAGGCGCAGATTCGTTAGTTACGAAAAAATGAGCACTCTTGGTAAGTCGATCAACAATAACCCATATCATACCATACCCTTTAGAAGTACGAGGTAATTTTGTCACAAAATCTATGGTAATATGATCCCATTTCCATTCGGGGATCTCTAACTGCTGTAAACTACTGTAGGGATTTTGATGCTCTGTTTTTACCTGAGCACATATTTGATATTTCTCGATAAACGAAGCTATGTCACGCTTCAGGGTAGGCCACCAATACAATTGTAATACCTCGCTTTTGAAAACCAGACTTTTCATTTTAAAATAGTAATTCAAGAATCCAAACTGTGTGGATCCGTTTGTAAACTTAACTTAAACCAAACCTGTTTTTCAAAACTTACCTAAACAGCGGAATATCTAAAAGTGGCTATTAACTACAAACAAAATTAGCCACGATACTTAAAGTACTGTTGGTGTTACTGAAATTGTCCACCAACCATAAACAAATACATACAGACATAAGTATAAAGATAAGTGTTCCTCCAGAAACATAAATAAAACCAGCTGGTACCCAAGCTCACGCGCCTAAGCATCATCTGAGAGGCTAGAGGCTACAACAAATAGATATCATGATCGTCTCATTCGTCAGAGTCGTTCGACTCACCTGCATCCTTCGTCTCGTTTGTAGTCCTTTGTCTCGTTTGACTCACCTGCTCCAGATGAACCACCAGCACCCGAACTTTGCCACTCAGGGCAATTAGATATTCTATGACCAGGCTTATGACACTTATAACAAACATTATCTTTGAATCTACATTCACGCGTCTGGTGAACCTTTGTTCCACACCTGCCGCATTTAATCACGTCCCAGCTCCTAAATTTCTGAGATGAATCACCACTTGGCCTATTTCCAGATCCACTATCACCTCTCCTATTACCAGATTGTTCAAACTTTCTCTTGTTCCCTTCTCCTTGTTGTTGTGGTTCTGCCTTCGGATTTTGTCGATAATCATCCTCGGTCTGCCGAGCTATATCAAAGGCTGCATCCATTGTTGCTGCAGACCTCACAGCAGATCGGTATTCAACCGGTAGAGCATTAGCAAACTTACTAATCTTAGCTCTCTCGTCCGGTAGCAAATGAGGAACAAACTTCATCTTATCTGAGAACTTCGAAATTACATCTTCCACCGGTTTATCGCCTTTCTGAAGAGCTCTAAACTCGTCCTCAATCTTCTGCATATCGTAATCTGAGCAGTATTTCTTCCTGAGCTTTTTCAGGAAATCTTCCCAGGTTAAAGCATCCAGAACCTCTGGCAGTGTAACACTCACAACCGTATCCCACCAGGTACGTGCACGATCTCGTAACATTTGTCTAGCAAAAGTAACTTTCTTCTTTTCTTCACACTCACTGGACTCGAAAGCGTTTCGTATGTTCCGAATCCAAGTTTCCACAACAAAAGGATCACTTACACCAGTAAAAACAGGAGGCTTACAGCTCATAAAATTCTTATAACCAGCAGACTTAGAAACTTCGTGAGCGATTCGTAGCGACTCTCGATCATTCGCTTGCTTCAACTGGGTCTCCAACTGGCGTATGTAGGCATCTCTATCTTCATTACCGGAGGAACTAGCCATCGGATTCAACTTCTATACCAAAACAAGAATACTAGCTATAACTCAAGTAATTTAATAGTTATCACATACCAGTATTATCTTAACATTTAACAATTAACATATAAAGCACATCACACCCCAATACCACCCAGGGAACACTTAATAATGGTCGGGCCTGGGTTTGAGATTGAATACTCGTCAAAGTACTCAATTCCCTCAAACCAAGGCTCTGATACAAACTTGTAACGCCGCGGGTTTTCACAAGCTTAATTTATAAAAATATTACGTAATACATTAGCTGTTTAACCAAAAGATATCTTTACTAAACACAGCAGAAGCTAAGAGTTACTTATTTCCACAACTGTATCAGTGTTTAAACAAAACAGCCCAACGGAGTTACCAAATATCTGCCGACCATTAACCAGCAAAACAGAGTTAACAAAAACAATAGCAAAAGTAGTGTTCCCCAAAAATCTTCGGCAGTATAAGCCAAAAAATGGCACCCGTGCTCACCATCATCTAATTACCTGTACATAGGATATATACATGGGTGGGTTACATGGAGGGGTTAGCTACAAATAGCTAGTGAGTAACGATTAAACAAAAATATTGTAACAAAGATGTTATAGCATGCAGAAGATATCACTGAATAACAAACAAGTCTATCCAAACAGCTAGCGATGTTCCGGTGCCCAGGAGGAATCACGTCTTGAAGAGTAGTAAGCCCGGCTCAATGATCCAAGCTGGGAGAAACCGAATACATCTATCATATCACGCCGGTGGGGGAGCGGGTAGCAGCCCACCATTGCATTAACGAGCGGGGAAATCAGTAAGTGCCCCTATTTACTTAACGAGCGGGGAAGTCTATGAGAGCCTCTGGTTGAGGCACGGGCTTTAGCAAGAACCCGATCCGCGGCCTCGAATCACCATACCCTAACAGCAACAAAGTGCCGGCACGAACACGTATTGGCCGACTCTGGCCGCATCATAACATAATTGGCCTACTCAAGCCATAACATAACATATTGGCCTACAAAAAGCCATAATACCAGCATATACCAAGTTCATAACATGATTGGCCTACTCAAGCCTAAGACAAGTGCATAGCAGCGTATACCATAGCAAATTAACAACACATAAACCATAACTCACCTTAAGCTTGTTACAACATGTTTATCACGAAACCTAAGGTTAACCAGTACTCACCTTAACAGCTACAGCAAGCAAATATAGTGCTCAGTATCTTTTGGTTCCTCAGAAGTACCTAACACATCATATACAAGCTTGTTAACACTTTGACACTTATCACAAAACACGAATTACAAGCTATTCATACTGGACAGGGTCCTACGGCCGCAGAGGTCTGGTCCTACGGCTACAGAAGGCATAACAAACTCCTCCTAAGGCCGTAGAGGCAACCCCCTACGCCCGCAGAGCTTCTCTCCATTAAACCGAGCCCTACGGCCGTAGGAACTTATTCCTACTCCCACAGGAGCTGTTCTATGATGAGCTACGGCCGTAGGTTACGTACCTATACCCGTAGACCTTGTTCCTTCGTCCGTAGACGGTAAACCATACAAAATACCCTCCTATGGCCGCATAAACCTTTTCCTACGACCACATAAGGCTTAAATTATAAAAATTCTGAAAAACACCCTCCTACGCCCGTAGGAACTTTCCCCTACGGCCGCAGGAAGGGTCTGCGCAGCAGACCTTCTTCCCTGTTCGCGGACAGACCTGCAAATACCCGTTTTTGGACAACCTACGATCCAAAACTCATTTTCAATTGCACACATACATTCTTTAACATCCCTTGAAGCTTACTAATACTTTGGACAACTAAAATAACCATAAGAACACAAATCACACCATCAAATTGGTGTATCTCCTCATAATACCATAACTAGGTTTCAAATCAAGAAAACTTACTTAGAGAAGATTAACAGTAGCTACAAGAACAGATTTAGACTTGACTTCAACTACTAAAAGCTTTTGATTTTGATCTCTCTTGACTTCTCCTCTCAAAAGTGCAAGAGTTTGAAGTGTGTGTGTATACGAGAGCTTGTGTGTGTGTTTAGTGTGTGTATTGTGTTTCTCCAGGGGATAAGATAGAAAGGGAGACCGTCCTTAAGTGTTTAATTAAATCAAACGCGGTATTTTGTTCCCCTTTTTTTAACCTACAACTTAACCCTTGTTTACCCGTTTTACCTAACGAGGATATTTTTAGAACCATCATCTAAAACTGGTTACTAACTTACCAATTTTACCTATTATTATAATTATTTTACATAACACCTTTTTATCACGTTTAATTAACAAATAACACATTTAGCAAAAAAAATACATTGATTAAAATCAACGTACAAGAATATAAGCATAAAGTACAACTACTAACAACTAGGCCCTATTTTGGGGTGTTACACTCTTATACCCCAAAGAAAGATGTGATAATATAAATTCTCATAAATCACCTGTTTATGAGCAATCTATTATGAACTAGCTGTTCACAAGTCAACTATCATAACCTACCTGTTTATGAATGGGTACGGTTATTATAGGTTTGTCCCTTGCAGTGCGATATTTCAATTTTTGAGCATGAGCATGGAGAGTGTCAACTCAAAATCTCAAGAGTTATGTTCATGACATACTTGATTTCAAAACTGCGTGATAAACGACAAAGAACAAATCATTTCGTTTGGGCACGGCCGTGCACTTACCAGTTTCTCTAATCAGTCAAGGGGCCCGGAAATATCTCTCCTAAAAAGGAGGTGCAAATACCATCTTGCATACTTGCATTTGGCAATATGGCTCCCATTGAATCTAGATACGCCCCTTATGACCACCCTGTTACGGCGTGGTGTTAGAACGCACTAAGGAGACAATAGTTACCGCATCCGAAACAATTACCTCAGGTTTGAGGATAACCTATGTGATAAATACTTTTGACACAAATCCACGAACAGTGGGTCAATCCAATATTCGTAGCCCTAACAAATATCCGTCAATTTTGGTCCGCAAAAACCTTTTGCAGCTATATTCGATATACCTTCGAATCTACCCCAAAATTACGATGACTTTATAGCCCTATCATGGTTCCCACCAAGATAAGTAGTCACGGATAATGTTTTGAATAAACCTAGTTTATTCCTGGATGAACCAAAACATACAAAATGGTGAAGAACAATGAAACTAATTTCTACACCCTCCATATTCCACTCTGGAATAAAGATGCATAATTTCTACCATTTCATTGTCTCAATTCACGGCGTTTATCCGAGTTACTTTATTATTTTACATTGTAACTTATCACGGATTACAGAGAAAATAATATGCGTATAAACCTAAAACTCAAGACTAGTACTTTAAAGTACTCCTTCTTGTTTTTGCTAGAAGTCGGTTTCGCAACCCAAAAAACCAATTCAAGACTTACTTATTTTATAAATTTCTTAAACTTGGAGAACTGGAAAAATAACTCCAAAGTTTCTGAGTTTATAAAATAATCCCCTTGTAATTAAGACTTTAATTACACTTGTAGATGTGATAAACCTTACTAGGTTCATATCCTCCTTTTAAAAACGATAAATTCCTTTTATACCTACTTGTAAACTTGAGATTAGATTCCCAGTGTATGCCAACACTTATCTAATTTCTTTACTAAGGATATTGAAGAACATCCTATTTTATCATTTCTAACGTTTATCCAACCAACAATTTTAATTATTCTGACTCTTTGAACCTTTTAAAACGTATATAATTTTATTTAAGTCATAAATTGACTTAAAGTCTTGCAATGAAATCTTTATTAAGTACCTCTCAATAAGTCATGCGTTCCCTAGATTAGTCCCTTTTCAAGAACTTACCCTTTTAGATATCTTCAAAAATTATCCGAAAATTATATACTTTAAAGGTTCATTCTTGTATTTATCATACAAGTTAGATCAATCTTGATAACTTGATAAATAAACTAGTCAAATGCTCCCACTATCTTTTTATGAAAAATGCATTACTTTAAAACATCCTTTTAGGTTTAGTCAATCCTTGACCAAGTTACCCAAAACTTAAGAAAAGATTTAATTGTTCTATGAAACCAAGAACTTGGATTTCCTATATATCCATCCTTCCAATCATGGAATGTGGTTTCATTAAACTTAACACAATTACAAGTTTAAGACACTCGCAATGGTATTTTAAATTTCCTTTCTTAAAACATTTAGTATAAAACATCCTTGATCATAATAACCATTATAATCACCTTTATACTTTCTCAAATGTTTTATCAAAAACTATTTCACTTAGAAATAATAACTATTATTTCCACATGTTCAAAAACTTTGAACATTCATCTTTCATAAGAAATCCTTAAATACTTGAAAAATTAGAAAACTATCTAAATTTATAAACACAACTTGTTTATCCAAGTATTTATATAGTGGAGCCAGCATTTATGTAACTACAACAATATACTGCATAAGATCACTATGAATCACCAATTAAGTCACGACTTGACTTATTGGTATCCTTTAGTCACACATGGACTAATCTGATTCATTTAAAAGCATACGTGCGCGGATATAAACTAAATAATTCAAATTTCCAAATATTTAAAACAAAATCGTCAAAAACAAGAGTTTTAAAGAAACCAACTAAATAAAAGTTTAATAACTAGGAACGACGAATTATTAAATATCCGAGTTGCACGTGGGATCTCAAAAAATGCTGGGCCGCTTCACTTTCCATCACCTCCTGCAATAAAACGATTGCAAGATATTAGAATACTTGTAAAAACTTTACAAGTGGAAAGTGAAAAAGAAGCTAATCACATGATACCTGAGGACCAGACTTGCCTCCTGCCTCATGACCCTTCGGACAATCCCTTTTCCAATGTCCGGTCTCGCCGCACTTGAAGCACCGATTCTCGGTTCTTGCTTTGTTTGGCTTTGGCTTCTTGCCCTTGTTGTCATTACTTGCCCTGGGTGCATTCTGGCTGGGCTGGGCCTTGCCCTTTCCCTTTCCGTTGCACCCCTTCCTCTTCTTGTAACCTCCATTTCCCAGCACAAGGACGTCCTTAGACTTTGTCCCGATACTCTGCTCCGCTGTCTTAAGCATGGAGTGAAACTCAGCCACGGATTTCTCCATGTTGTTCATGTTGTAGTTGACTATAAAAGGCTTATAGTCGTCTGACAACGAGTTGAGTATCGTATCCGTTGCTAGCTGCAACGATACTGGGTGCCCAAGCCTCTCCAGGTGGTCCATGTAACATTTCATTTTCATGACGTGGTTACTGACCGATGTCCCCTTCACCATCTTGCACGAGAGAAATGCCCTAGTGGCATCATAACGCTCTGTGAGGGCTTGCTCCTGGAACATGTCCCTCAGCTGGCGGATCATGTCGTACGCAGGAGTTTCCATCATGCTTGACTGCAACTCAGGACTCATCGTTGCAAGCATGAGGCAACCTACATCCAGGGCGTCATTGGAGCGCTTCTGAAAAGCCTCCCTGACTTCTGCCCTAGCGTTGTTGGCAGGAGGGTTCCCCAGAGGTTGTTCTAGGACGTACCACTTTCTCTCGTGCCTCAGCACGATCCGAAGATTTCTCTCCCAAGTGAGAAAGTTAGGTCCGGTGAGCTTATCCTTCTCAAGGATAGAGCGAAGAGAGAGGTTGTTAGTATTGGTAACGTTGGTTGCCATCTACAAATTAAAACCCGGTTTAATTAGTAATTGCAAATAAACTTTTCTAACATATATCATCAAAACCCATTAATAATATATATTAGACCTAGGACCCATATTTCACATACTTGACGCAAGGTTTGGGCACTTCCCGCCAAGTCATGCTATTTCTGGTAGGTAACACCCTGTACCAATCGTACCTAGCTGATACGACTCCTAGAACCTCGTAGAGCACTTAGACATAGTCTAGTATGTTTAACGATACTCTAGTGCTTTTTGGGCCGGGACTCCCGATTATCACCAAAATAGATCGCACCACCTAAGACAGTATGAATTCTGGTCGGGACTCCCGATTATCGTAGAATCTTTCATACCCTTTCCCGCAATGGTTTGAACCCGGATGCCCAAGGTTTGGGCACTTCCGACACCCGAGTACCGTTTAACAGCAAAGGTGTACCATTAGATGGGTAGCACACTGATCTAAGATTTTTCTTAGGTTTTATAATTAAGTTTAAACGAAAAAACTTAATTTTCCAGTTTTTGAAAAACCATTTTAAACCCAACTGTTTTAAAAATACGATTTACATGTGTACCTTCACTAGGTGCACAAAACGGTTTTATAAGTTCCAAACTTATAATCTTGACAAAACTTTAAATTTGTAAAAATTTAACTAATATGACTAACAAGCTGAAATCATATTCTAGTTTGTCATAAATCGTGGTTTTTCACTATTTAATAATTACCTATTATTAAACTCCCTTTTTATTCAGCATCACATACATATCACATACATATATGAATAGGCAATAAATAAAATCACATCCACGCAGATAATAAGCAGATAAAACCCTATAGTTTTGCCAACTAATCCTAAGGTCAAACCTAAGGACAACTGGACTTGGATCGCCTTCGTGATGAATTACTCCCACTAGCCTTGACACCTCCTCCGAAGTCTCCGAGTATTGTGTGAGCCATCATCTCCAAGATTTCCTTGAACTCCATTTTTGGTAAAGGGACAAAAAACTATAACTATTCTATTACAAATTACAATAATGAATGGGGTTGTAAGTGGCACGCAGGCCTCCCCGAACCAGTACAAAATTACATTCAGAAAGGGATTGTAATTGGCACGCAGGCCTCCCAAAACCAAAAACAAACAAAAGGAAAAGAAAAGCGAGTCCTAAGTCGGAAAAAACTATAGCTATATATCACAACCACGCAATATATATAATCAACAACCTTTTGATCAATAACTATCAACCAAAAAAAACGAGAATCATGATCTTCTAAAAATTTAAATTTACTTGACCAAAATAGTTTTCCAACAAACCTTTGAAAAATTTGACTTCACTCAAAACTTGAATGAAATCCTATGTCAGGTTTTTATTAGTTTTACCAAAAACTTAAATACTAATCTGTTTTAATATCTGTATTTAATCAAAAACCAAAAATACTATTAATTATTAATATTAACAAGAATTGTTCTTATTAATAATTAATTATCCTAAAACAAGATTTTAACCTTTTAAACAAAACAGTTTAAAATTTCTGGTCAAGATCGAGTTTTAGATAAAAAAAAGCTTATCTTTTAATCGTTTAAACATAATCCTTGTTTAAACCTATCTGATTAAAGTCAAAACTTTTATTATCCGGATAAAAATAGAAACTTGTTTTTATCACCCTATGGTTTTCGAGATTTTATTGTGGAGAAGAACAAAATGAAGTAGAAGATCATACAACTTAAACGGATCAATTAACTGGATTAACTAGGTTTAATAATTAAAACAAACTGTTTAATTTATCTTAATCCAAACTTGTTCTTATCCAAAAATCATAATCCTTTTAACCGTTTAAACTAACTGTTTAAACTTTATGATTAATAGGATTAAACCTGATAACAAAAACAATCTGTTTTTGTCACCTTCTTGATTTTCGAAAATACCAAGAACAAAATAGGAGATCAAGAACAAAACCTTAATCCTAAAAACAGATAAAACTAGAAACTAAAAGATCATAGAGCCGAGGCTCTGATACCACCGAAGGGTTTTGATCTGACCAAACCACTATATGAGAAAAACTGGCCAAGCCCTGGGTTTGATTCTACTGGTTCAATCCTAAAGCGGAATTGAATTGAACACAACCCTCTAAACCCCAAAAGGGTTAGGATCTTTAAATAATAATGATCTATTACAATTTCTCAATATCCTACAATAAAGGTTTAGAATTTTACCTGCTTTGATCCTGGGTTTGCTAAAGATGGTCCACCACTACTGCACCTCCAATGAACTGGTTGCTAGACCGCTCCTGGATCTACAAGAGTATCATGCAAAACTTGTGTGAGTATGTGTGTATGCGTGAGACACAAACCGAAACCCCCTTGGGGCCTTATTGGTTTCGACGCAAAGGGAGAGAGAGCCGAGAGAGAGAGAGAGAGTGAGTCGTGAGAGAGATATGGTGGCTAGGGTTATCTTTTTCTTAATCATCCATAATCCTTAAGGCTTATAGGTTATTTATAAACCTTTTTAAAAAACCCAAGCCCGTTTAATTAAAGCCCATGTCTTTAATTAAACTTTAATTCCTCTCACTCTGACCCTGGACTTTTCTAGTTAATTAATTAACTATTAATTAACTGGTCCATTAAATATTAAACTTAATACTTAATTTCTCTTTAAATAATAAATAACTATTTATTATTTATTTCCTTTCTGATAATTAATTCGACTAAATAATTATTCACTTTTTCTCTCTAATAATTAATCCAACTGATTAATTATTTTCACACAGATTTATGGTAAATTCCAACTGTTCTAATTTGGGTGTGTAGCTGTGTGACCCTTTAGTCTCTTATAACATTGGATACAATGTACCTATTAATTATCTCTGCACATAATCCAACATGAGAGTGATGCCAATAGTGATGCAAAATCATTGGACCATTTATCTGAAGGAGAGGAGTTGGTTCAAATTAGGAAAGATAAAACAACTTCAAAGTATGATCAATCACCAAGAAAACTACCAAAACTAGGTGTTGGTAAAGGAAATGATGGTTTTAAAGATTATTTGAAGTCTGAACATGATGAGTTTATTAAAGACTTGTTACATTTTTTAAGGAATGATGAAGATGGTGTCAATGAAGAGAATGTGGATGACCAATCAGAAAATGGAAGTGAAAAATATCCAATTCATGACCCATCAATACACCGGAGATTGAAAAAACCAATAGTATATACTTATCTTTATAGTATCTTCCTTTTATATGATTCTTAAACTTACTGATGAAATGTTTATTTTGTAACAGGTTGGTGAAAGATATGAGAATTCAAAGCAATAGAAACAGTGTATTACCCACTATGCACTATCAAATGGGTATTCTATATGGTTTGATGTAAGTTCAAAGAATAAGGTGATTGCAAGATGTGGTACAAAACAGGCACGGATATCAAATCTAAGCAAAGTAAAGCAAAAGAAGACAGCAAGATACCCCAAAGAAGGTAAGTAAATGAATGAGATATTTGACTGCCCATGAGGTGTTTTGGGAGTTGGATGAGAAAAGAGGATTCATTTAAGGTGATATTAATGAATGATATACACATTTGCACTACGATGTTCAAGTATGGTTCATTGATAAACTAAAAATGGATTGCCAAGGAGTTCGGGCACAAAATTAGGTTGAATCCTGATATTATATTGGTTGAGATAGCTGATTTAGTATCTAACAAATACAAGTGCACTGTAACTCCTAATTAGTGTAGAAGGGCTAAAATGAAGGCAATCAATGTATATGAGAAGTCACTTGTGGAGCATTATGGAATGTTAGGCGCATATGGGGATGAACTGTTGAGAAGCAATCCTGGGTCAAAAGTTAAGCTTGGTGTGACTACTAATCCTGATGATGAAGTGTACTTTGACAAATTCTATGTTTTCTTGGCTGCTTTGAAAGAAGGATGGAACAAAGGTTCTAGAAGAATAATTCCAAATGATGGTTATTTTCTAAAGGGTGTTTGTCAAGGAGAATTGTTATCTGCCATTGGTAGGGATGGGAATAATCATGTATTCCCTATTGCTTGGGCTGTTATCAATGTGGAAAACAAAGATAAATGGTTATGGTTCATAAGAATTTTAGGAGAAGATTTCTATGTTGGATATGGTCAAGGACTAACACTCATGAGTGATCAACATAAGGGCTTGTTGGAATCTATGAAAGAGGTAATGCCATATTCTAAGCACAGACAGTGTGCTAGACATATATATGAGAATTTTAGAAAACTTAAGAGTGGAGTTGAATTTAGAAATATGTTCTGGAAAAGCTTCAAAGACATCTTATCCACTTGAATTTGAAAGAATCATGAATGAGATTAAAGCCGATGACCCAAATGCTCATGACTATTTGATCAAAGAAGAACAAAAAACATGGTCTAAAGATTTTTTTTAAACAAACAGTTGTTGTAATACCCGAGTTCGAATTAGCATTTATATTATTATAAGTCGAGATCAAATTATATTGTTATATTTTATTATTAGTATTTTCAAACTTTCAGATTTAATGGATAAATATATATAAGCAATTCAAGAGTTGATACTAATGGGTAATTATTGGATATTTTTATAAGTGTAAGTAAGATTTTATATTAAGATAACTTATTTAAGAGTGCTTTTCTTGTTGGTTGTTTTTAAGTAGGCTTTTAGAGTTATAATTTATCTATTGGACTTGGATGTGTTGGATAATTTAAACAACGAGATATTGAACTTGTTGTTTATGGATATATTTAATTGGTGATGGACTTAGTTGATTAGCGTTGGTGGGCTTATATGTAATTATGATACAATTGGGTTTATGTTGGTGTTTGGGCTTAGGGATTTAATGAGAAGTTGTGATTAGTGACTTAGTGTAAGCGCTTGGCCCATTAAGAGGGTATAAGTATATTATATTAGGGCATAGCCACCCTCACTTTCATTTTTCCTTGTCGTGGCATTCATCTAATTAAATTAACCAAAGTTTGTGTTTGTGTATGTTCTTGGCCAAGGAGAAGAGAAGGAAGCATTCTTCTCCATTTTTGCCTCTTCAACCAAGAAATCATCAAGGTAATTAATCCTTAGCATTATGTCTAGTTAAAATTCCTAGCAATTCAACAAGTTTAGATGGGTTTTTGGTTAGATTTGAGACTTTGTTCTTGAGTTTCCATGAACACCCTTCAAGAAAAGAAATGGAATTTTAGCTCACCTTAACCTTGTTAATTACCCAAATATGTAAAAAGGATTCGTTTAATCATGCTAAGGAACCTTTATAACAACTAACGGTGTGCATTAGTTGAGTATTAAGTGATTTCAAATTTTAAGTTTGGGGCTGTTCGTTAGTTGCCATCCGACGAAGAAGAAATGAGTTCCAACTTGACCTCCATCCGAGTTGACATACAATTACATGTTCAATCCGACTTTTGTGGCCTTAGTATTCGGTTTTCATAGCATTATATTTTTATATTCGACTTTAGGCCGTGAACAGACCCAATGGCATCCGACTTCATTTGTTTCTACGCGACTTCGTAGCCATGCATACCTAGCAGATTTGTTTTTGTAAGACTGCCCGCATCGGTGGTGTGATGGAGCTCGTGAGAGCCCATCACAAGCAGGAACACCATCGCGGCCTTGTGTGACCGGCCGCTCACGCTCACTCATGTGAGCCGGGTCGCGTGCGTGAGAGAGGAGGAGGGAGAGTAGCCATTGGGGGAGGTAGCCGTTGGGGGAGTTTTCAATTTTTTTTAATCTATTTATCTCCTATAAATACACATTATATTCAATCATTTTTTTCACACACAATTTTACTCATCTCATATATTCTCTACATTCATCTTTTCTCTCATAAAAAATATACATTCATCTTTTCATCTTTTCAAAAATATATTTCACAAATATAAAAGGGCAAACAATCGTTCAAAACCCCATGACGGGTTTCAAAGACGGGAAAAGGCACGAGATCGCAACCGACCCCACCGGATAACATGTTGGGGATGTCATCTCCACCACCGAACTACATCTAAAATATACAACAATTTCCGATGTATTCACCTACTCCGATTCCAGGTGGTTTTCATAGTGGAGTTTACCGGGCACAACCCCAGATGTTCAATCAATTCCAAATGGGTTTTTCGGATTTTCAAAACATGAGTCAAGGTGGCTTTACAACCCTCCTTCAAAGCCAAACGTATCTGGGTGACGATGAACCTGAGATGGAGGAAGATGAGGACGAGGAGGCTATTCCCGACACCCCACACGAGGAGGTGGTACCCGAAACACAACCCGATCCGGTGCAAAAAGGAAAAAGAAGGGCGGTGCCGTGGAGTACCGGGGAAGAGGTTTTGTTGGCTACGGCATAGGTTACAATATCCGAGAATTGTGTGACCGGCAACAACCAAAAAGCAAGTAAGTATATATATATATATATATATTATTTAAATATACTTATGTATTTATTTAAATGTATATATTATTATTTAATATATTTATGTATTATTATTTGTAGTAAATTTTTGGGGGAAGGTGCGTGATTTTTACAACGAAAGGAGAAAGCAGTTCATTGAACGAACCAAAGACCAACTCACGGGCAAGTGGAACGATATGCGGAAAAAAATAACTTTGTTCAATGGCTTGAACAAAAATTTCGCCAACAACCCCCAATCCGGATGGAGTGAGGTGGACATCCTCAAGAAAGCCAACAAACAATATCGGCTAGAAAATAAAAATCAATCGTTTGCTCACGAGGAGGCATGGAGGAAATTGAAAGACCATCCTAAATGGTCAAATGTGCCCCAAATAATGGTTGAAACCCCGAGACCATCTAAAAGGAGCAAGTCTTCGGACCCGTCAACCCCGCACACTGCGTCTTCCAATGCCGGGGTGAACATTGATCTTAACTTTGAAGACATCGACGAGGATGACGATGATGTTCAAGTTCACGAGCCGATACGCCCACCGGGGCGGGACAAATCTAAACGTGTTAGCAAAGAAAAAAACACGGGAAGAGGCTTGGGCTCGGGTATCATGGACATGATGGCGGAATTCAAGGATTACGTTGACAGGTTCGCATCCGGGAACGAAGAAGTGATTAAAACCGAGCAACAAAAAATAAACACAATGAATAACGTAGCCGAGTCGATAAAAGAGAAAAACCATCTAATGAAAGAAAGACAAGAAAGCAAAGATTTCGATTTTGTCTATGGCCGGCACGATCATCTCACGGGGGAAGCGTTTGATGCGGTGAACAAACGAAAAGAAATTATCAAGAAAAAATACGGGTGATAAATCTTCCTTTTTTTAAAAATTATGTACTCTTTATTTTTATTTTTTTAAGTTATGTACTTTTTAATTTTTAATATTTGAATTTATATTATTATTTAGTGTTTTTTATAATTATTATGCTTTAATTATATTGTTTTAAAAATTAAATAATGTTAAAAAAAAGAAAAAGAAAAGAAAAGGAAAAAGGATGTGAAGGGTGTGATGGATGCAGGGGTTTGTGTGATGTGATGAGAAAATGGTAGGATGCTGATGTGGCTGTGTGAAGGGTGTGATGGATGCTGGTGGTCTAAACTCCGCTTTGTATTATTCTACTTATTAATTACTAGCATGCCCTCCCCCCACACACACACACACACACACACACACACACACACACACACACACACACACACATATATATATATATATATATATATATATATATATATATATATATATATATATATATATATGTATGTATACGGTGGTTGCGTTTTAATCCAACTTGGGCCGTTAACCAGGCCCATTTTCTTCCGTCTTATCCATGCATCATGTACGACTTGTTCATGCAATTCGACTTGGGTTTCACGAAGTTAACTTATGATCCGACACATATCCTTTGTTCCATCCGACTTAGTAATCTATAACATGCTCCGACTTACAATTTTAAATTTTTATCCGGATACGGGCCTAAACTCCTAAATCTGACATAAGTGACAAATTATATTGGTTCAACCTTGGTTCATAAATGGAAGTGCGACTTGAAGGCTTACCGAAAATGCGTCGCGTTCGACATAGAGACGAGTGGTTAGATTTTGGACTAGGTCCGGTCTAAGGACTGGGCCGCCTAGGGGTTTCGAGTATTGATGTGTTGTGTGATCCAACAACTTACTCAGTGTTGATTCGGTAATTGCATTGTAGGGTTTTGCAGTCAGATTCACTAACTGTTCAATTCCCGCGAATTATGACTGTTACAGTGTTGTATTGTTGTTGCTGCTGATCAAGTGAGTTACCTTAGCTTACTTACATTTCCCTCAATGTGTAAGTGATATGTTGTTGTTGCTATGTGCACTATGTGTATATAATTGTGATAAGTGTTATGTAATAGTGTTGTGGTATGTTAATAGACGATCGTGCTTGCGTGGCCAGTCTGGGATGTTGACGATATCTAAAGGTGAGACCTGTGATATTTGTGGCTAGCGGGGTCCGGTTAGGCATCAAGCGGGTGTAACCCGAGATGTGGCAGTGTGCAAGGCCTAAGTTAGATGTTGAATGATAACATGAAGCGATTCCTGTAAGAGGGCGAGACCCAAGCTATATGTGTATGTGATAACAGGATGGGATCCTGTGGAGGGTAAGGGTAGCGGTAATTTACTATGATTTGTGCTTACCCATTGTTGTTGACATGTTTCTGGTTCTTTGGGAATCGTTTAGGGCAAGGCTCTGGTACAGCGGCAGTAACAGCAGTGTTGAAGTAATTTAAACCAGATTACAGTTATTGTTTCATTTATACTGTCCGCGATTTGTTACAGTTTTTAACGTTCTTTTACTTTCGCGTGTAATTATATTTTTGGAACACGTGGTTGATGTTTTCTATATTTTATTATATTTAATAAAAATTGGGGCGTTACAACTTGGTAACAAAGTCTCGGACTAAGGGATTCAAGCACGCGGGTGGTGTGTTTGGACTTAGACCTTGGTTCAATACGAGATTTTCTAATATGATTTTCTTAAACCGTTTTCAAAACACGCTGTTAGCTGTCAGCTGGAGCCGAAGGTTCTGATAAGCAATTGTTGATGAGATGAATTCTGAATTTTGTTTATTATTCAGATTGATGTACAGTAGATGATATTGATACCTAGTATATTGTGAACACCTTAAACTATGCATGAGACTAGACATATAGGTTTAGAATACTTGAATTGGCCTTATTGCATGTTCTTACTTGATTGTTGTGATAGGGCAGATTCAAGCTTTCGACCACTTATATGCCTAGGGTTATACATAACACTGTATTCACACCATGCTAATTGATGAGGATGTGATAGTTGAACTGTAACTAGTATTCAGATAGTAATGATGTTGATGTGTAGTGTACTGTGAACACCCCATTGCATGCACAAAACTGGTTATATAGGTTTAGAGTTCTTGAATTGGCCTTATTGCATGTTCTTGTTTGAGTTTTGTGGTCGGTAGATTCAAGCTTTCGACTACCTATGTTACTAGGGTTATGCTTAGCACCGTATTCGCACTATGCTAGACCAATGAGGATGATGATATTTTATAGAGGTAGTGACTAATACATGATGCCTAATATGTGAAGCTTTATATGATTAGAACTTTAGTGATGCATGACCTAATCCCGTGAATCGAGAGACTTAGTGGTGATGCTAAGATCTGGTATGTATAGTGTGCCGCTAATGATATGAAGGACTATATTGTTACAGACACATTGTAAACATTAGAAGTTAATGAAATAATGAAGTATCTTGTGAATCTGGTGAAGGGTTACTTGTGTGATGTATATTGTTCTTAGCTAGGGTTACTTTAGTGCACGTAGGGCTACTCATAGATAAGCTAAGTGTGCAAAAGGGAAAACAATGTGTTGAGAAGTACATGCGGTAACACCTAAATAATCTATAGAATGTTATCTACACTTCAGAATGGTAGATACAAGAAGGAACCAAACTTGTTGGCTGGGGGAAATGCTGACAAACCCCGAGATAGAGATACGGTGAGCCATACGATTGAGGTGGATCCAAGCGCCAGCCAAGGATACCGGTAGTTACTATTGAGGGTGGAAAAGTGGATCCCCTTGTGATTGATGCTTGATTGGTGGTTGCAATTAGGAAAGCTCTCCAACAAATTATGCCGAACATGTTTAAGCAGATGGTTGAGGAGATGGAAGGTATGGTTTCTGATGAGGTTGCAGAAGCACTGGATGCTAGGGGAGTTCATAGACAACCGGCGACACCAGCTGGAATTCAAGGAACTACCCGGGGATGCACATACCGGGAGTTTACGGCTTGCCAACCGCCGATTTTCGAGGGCAAGCCAGACCTGGTGGCTAGTACTAGGTGGTTGGGTGAAATCGAGGGAACCTTCAGCACTAGTTAATTCCATGCAGACCGTAAGGTCCTCTTCGCGAACAACTTGCTTCGTGGTGCTGCCAAGGACAGGTGGTCCTTGTTGTTACTACGAGGTGAAGCGCTGGTAAGATCATCGTGGGGAGAATTTAAAGAGTTGTTTACTACAAAGTATGCACCGTAGGTAGAGGTGGAGAGAGTGAAGAGGGAATTCCTGGCTATGAGACAAACAACTGAGACTATCACCGAACTTAACGAGTTGTTCATGGAAAAGGCTAGATTTTTCCCTGAGTAGGTGGCGGATGAACAGATGAAATGTTCCGTTATATGGAGTTTCTTAAAACGGAAATAAGGGAATTCGTGGATGAGTCCTAGTAGCAGACCTTAGAGCAAATGATGGCTGCGGCGAGGGACATAGAATTAGAATTAGAGAAACAAGGCGCTGAGAGGCAGAGTTATTGATGCCTAAGCTTGAATAGGGAAGATTGAATAAGGGACTGGACCTGACAAGAAACTCAAGTTATCGATGCCTAAGCTTGGAGGGAAGAGGGAACCGTCTAGGTGCCCGAAAGTGTGGGAGGAGTCATGCGGGGGAATGAAGACTAAGATTTCATGGTTGCTTCAGTTGTGGTCACGTAGGTCACTTCAGCAGAGACTGCGAGGGAGAGAACATGAAAGTTTGTTTTAACTGTTATATGCCTGGCTATACGAGGTATGAGTGCCCACAACTAAGTAAAGGTTTCCATTGCACCTGCAACACTGCGAATTACAGATGGAAACCAAGGGAGGAAGAATGAAGTCGTTAGAAGAAGGGGTCGAGTCTTCCAACTCACTACAGGTGACGCCTAAGCCGAGCCCGATGTAGTCGTAGGTATTCATTCGTCAATTCAGTATTTGTACTTGTTTCAATTGGTTCTAAAGAAGGTAGACTATTGTAACACTTATAGTTGTATTGAGTAAGCACCATTGGAACTAGGAGTGCCCTTAGAAGTAGAGGTACTCGATGATTAGGCTTTTAGGCATGGTACCGATTGCTACGCGAGAATTCCAGGGTATCGTGAGGATAGGAAGGTTAGGTCATCATCAAGCTACCATTGGATGTAACCAAAGAAAGAGTTAGGACTCAGACTCCTAGTGGGGGAGAAATCGTTGTCACAAGGGAGACTTTCTTCCAAGATTTCAAGTGCAAGTATGGACGCTAGTAGTATCGTTCTGAGATCTTTTTGTGAATAAAGATGGTATAAGAAGCGAACCTTGCAAAGTTGGAGGCCATTAGAAAGAGCAAGTTTCACTAACCCTTGTTTTATGTTGTGATACGTGCTCTAGGTGATATTGTAATCATGTGATACATACGTGGTGTCGTGAGCAGCTGGGGTCGTTTGACAGATGGCCACTTCGCCCGTATGGTGTATTTGATCTATTACACCTTATTTGTATTGTGTCACAGCGGGTGAGACCCGGGTTGTGGCAGTAAGGGTGGGACCTAACTACTATTTGTGTTATTCTTTGAGGTAATCTTGAGGCTCCCAGTGTAAGTAGTTTCTGTCAAAGATACGAGATCCACAACAAGATTTTGGGAAGTTTCATAGCGATTTAACACGGTTACACTTTAGTACAATGATCTGAGTGAGCAGACGATACAGGTTTTAGAAGACATGCTTCGGGCATGAGTATTAGAGTTCGGGGTCAACAAAGCTAATTGTCTTCCATCAGTAGGATTTCCGTGTTATGCCAGTTTCCGCGTAAGTATTAGAACATCACCATGCAAGATGTAGCACAGTAGGAAGTAAAGAATGCCGATTTGCTTGGGTGAGATGGGGTATAGGAAGCCCGACAGTACAAGAATGGCACATAAAACGATTGAGAATGTTCAAGAAACCCGAGTAAGGGAGATTAGTCATAAAAGTTACACAGATAAGCGTATTGGAATAGTTAAGAATCAATGGGAGCTTGGTAGTGGGTTGGCTAAGCTTGAGAATTAGAGTGAGATGAGGCAGAATTATCCCGAATTGTTAGAATAGAAACTTTCAGGACGAAGTCGTGTTCTAGTGAGGAAGAGTTTTAATACCCGATTTCGAATTAGCATTTATATTATTATAAATCGAGATCCAAATTGTTATATTTTATGTAGTATTTTTAAGGTTTTAGATTTAATGGATAAATATATTTAAGCAATTCAGGAGTTGATATTGATGAGACTTGGCTAATTATTGGATCTCTTTTTAATAGTACGTAAGATTTTATATTAAGATAATTTATTCAAGAGTGCTTTCCTTGTTGGTTGTTTTTAAGTAGGCTTGGTTATTATTTAGAGTTATAATTATCTATTGGGCTTAGAGTTGTGTGGGATTATTTAAGCAAAGAGATATTGGAGTTGTTGTTTATGGATATTGTTAGTTTAATTAAAAAATAAATATTTATTTAAATGTTTTGATGACACAATTTTAAGTTTTGGATTTAATATTGAGTATCTTATAAAAATCCAAGTTTATATGAAAATAATAAGTTTGACAAAAGAAATGATTAAATATAAATTTGCATTGATCACAGTGAACATTTTACGAGAGGATTAAAAAGAATATAGTATGCAAAATTTACAAACACCCAATGTATACAATGCTCATCTAGTTAAAAACGTTTTTTGAACGAACATTAACTTTATACACAAAGTGTGTAAAGTGAACATACTTTTCAGTAATGAGTTTACCTACTATCTATTATTATATTATTAAAGTACTACCTTTATATCTTGAAAAAGTAAACTTCTCCTTTCACGCTTGTGCTTTAATCAACACCATGCTTCTGATGATTTGACTTAACCAAGTATAGAGTTGTCAGCCATACTTAGTTGTCAAAGCATATCTTCGAGATCTTCTCTTCTAAAGTATCTTTCTCCTTTTCCAGAGGATAAAGATCTATCCTTTTTGTTTCTTTGCAGATACAAAAAGTGCTAAGTACTTTTACAAAGAAAGATCTAAGGCATAATAGAACAACACATGTTCTGCCTTTGACTAAAGAGAATATTACATTGAAAAGCTATTAGCTGATAAACAAAGTAAAGACTCAGCTAACAGACACTGAACTACAAATGTAATTTTGCTCAGCTAAAGGATAAATGTGAAAGACTCAGCTACTTAGATTTGCTCAGCTGATCGAAATGCTCAGCTGATAATACAAATCTTGATAGCAGCTAATAAACTGATTAACTTAACTGTCAGCTGTTCCCAACGGCTCAGCTAATCATTTGAGTATAGTCAGCTCATGAAGAAAAGATTGGATAAGTAAGAAATACCTTATCTGACAGGTGGGAGGCATCCGCTGATCAATGTGATTGTGTCAGCTGATCCATTAGCTGATGGTTTGGACCATCAGCTGATCCAATGTGATTCCTCAGCTGATGCTTTTTTACTGATCTTTTCTTCTCAGCTGTTCTTCCTGAAGCTGGTCCTTTGGCTGATACTTAGTGTTCAGCTGACACTTGTAATCTTCAGCTGACACTTGTAACTTTATAATTTTCTTTAAGTCTAATATGAAAAACAACACATGTTTTTCTTTTAACAGAGTCCAAACTGAATATATGGTTTTCTTAACATCAAATTCTATTTTACTTAATAGACAGGTTTGATTTAGCTTTGATTATGCTATCTACCCAACAATCTCCCCCTATTTGATGATGACAAAACCTTATCTGATTTAAGAAGAATCAGTTTGACTCGGATTTGTAAAGATAAAACTTTTAAGTGTATTTTGGTTACCTAGCTATCTGTTTTTGGTAACTCTTTTGAAGTATGTTCCCTGATATTCTGTTTTTGGGAATCTTTTCATTTATGAAGTACCATGTTCTGTTTTTGTGCTATCTTTCATCCTTTTTTCATTTTTAGGATTTTTTGATTTTCTATATTTACACTAGGTGAGCTATCTACTAAGATACATCTATACTTGCATTTTAGCTAAGTAGTACATGATCAAAGTTTCAAGCATGATTACAGAACAAGTAAAGTACATGAGAGTTTGTACAGAGTAATTTAAACTAAGAGTTAAGCTAAGAAGAGAAGTTGAATTACTCTAGGAATTGAAAATACAACTAATCTAGTTATGAAGTATCAATTGTCTTCCCACCAAGGTTCTTCTTTAACATTTAGAAGTCTGTCCAGAGGATTTGCAGCCAACAATTCTTCAGCTCTTGCTTGAATCAGACTTTTAAAGTGTTCACTTCCTGTCTGTCCCCTTGTTGAAGTTGCAGCTTGAAATATCAGCTCTTTAGGGGCTCTTCCTAAGTCAGATTCTCTTAGGAATTTCCAAATACCAGCTCTGTTCTTGAAGAACATCCCTCTTTCAGGTTCAGTTATGTATTTAAACATTTCTGGTTCGATATTAGAGGGCAGAGCAGTGTTTAGACTTTCATAAGCAGACAAGTAAGGATGATCAGGATTAAATATAATCTGTTCAGCAGGTACAAAAGCTTTGGAGGTTTTCTTGAAGGCATCCTCAATCACATCAATGTGTTCCATGTATTGATCATAAGTGCAAACCTTGTGGTAAACAGACATTCTGATCCAGCACTCAAATTTGCCTATGAACCTGGTGGCAATTTCACTTTTGGATTTAAGGAGATGGTACAGGATTTCAATCATTTTAGTGAAAGAGAGTATTTTGCAATGCTGAATGTAGACATTTTCATACGTATGTCTTTCATCTCTCCTCACTACTCTTAGATAAGGTCCTTCATCTGTACCTTTATAAGGGATGACCCTTGCAGTGAGAGTTGGATCCTTTCTTTCTACCAATCTTTTCTTGTTTTCTAAAATCTCTTTGATCTCACTAGCCGATTGCTGAGTTGTAATTCCAAAATTGTATTCATGCAATGTTTGGATGGCTTCTCTGTGAGTTTTTACTCTTTTAAGCACTTTCTTGGCAGAAGGATCCTCTTGCTGTGGTACACTTTGTGTTTGATGTGGTTGAGAGGATAGTATCATTACTTCTTCTTCTTGTAGCTCTTTTAACTCATCATCAGTGACACCATTTATTGTAGCAAGATCTTCAGAAGTAGTGAAATCCTGGTGTCTCTCTTTGGCTTTCAGAACTTCTTCAATGGTTGAACCAAGAGCAACAGCCAGTTCACTTAGCTCTCTGAGATACTCATCCTCTTGATTTAATTCTTGTTCCTTTCTTTCCTCAGCTTCAATCTCCTCATCAGAGGAAGCTTGGACTGTTGGAGCTTTTGTAGAGGGGCTCTGCTTCTTTAAGTTGAACAGAGAGGACAGAGGCTGGTCATCTTCTTTATCATTATCAGAATCATCTACTAATATGGAGATTGGAGCACAGGATTCACCTTGCTTTGATTTCTTAGCACTCTTCCTTCTAGCCATTGTTTTTAGCCTTCTTTTAGGCCTTTGCTGTTCTTGAGCAGATTGCTCCCCCTTAGATAGATTCTCCCCCCTCAACATTTGATTTCCTTTGAGTTTCTGTTTCATTGGGGTCTATTTGATCTGTTGCTGCTGTCTTATCAGCTTCTACTTTTTGAATAGGATCTGGTGAAGAGCTTGAGTTAGTAGAATCCGAGGATGACTTCTCCCCCTTTTTGTCATCAACAAATGAAAAAGGAAAGTTGTCAGAAGGCTTGGCAACAGAAGGTGGGATAAATGAGTAAGGAGATGGAGAAGGAGTGGAGATAGATGGAGGTTAGGTGAAGGATGGAGGTTGTCTTATGCTTAGGATGGCATCAGTGATTTTGGTTAATGCTTGAAGGGTTGTACGGTGCCTTTGGTGAGAGGACTGGCTTAGTCTGGTGACCTCATCATCAATGGTATGAAGAAGGGAGGGTACTCTGAGAATAGAGTCAGGGATGGGTACAGAGATGTTAGGAGGTAAAGGCCTTAAGGTGGATAGTTGGGTTAGAAGGTTAGAAATGGTTTGGTTGAGGGTGGTAATGGTTTGGTTTAAGATGGTAGGTGAAGGAATAGGAGTAGGATTAGAAGTTTGGGTAAGAAGTTGATCTAATTTGGTGAGAATTGGTGAAAGATCAACAGGGGCAGGGGTGGGTTGGGGTTGGGATTGGGTAGATTTGAGTGGCTCAACCTCTTGGGTTAAATGAGAGAGTTGAGTTTCTGTTTTAGTTTGGAAGGAGGTGAAGGAGGCTTGAAGACTATCCATCTTTTGAGAGATGGACAATAGGCTTTGAAGTATGTGGGGTGAGGGTTCAGAGAAGGTAGAGGGAAGGGGTTTGGTAGGAATTGATTGAGTTGAAGTGCCAAGAACAGGAATAGATTGAGGTCCCTCACTTAGACCTTGGTTTATAGGCCTAAGATCACTGGGAACAGAGAGTGTGCCATGTACCAATGGCTGGGTTATGCTACTAGTATTGACAGGCAGTGCACTAGTATGTGTAAGTATTGAATCAAAAGTAGGTGCAAGTATGTGAGTGTGAGTGAGGGTTGCACTCAATGGGATATCCCTTATTTCAGTAGCAAGTTGTTGTGAACTTACTAAGGGAAAGGCTTGACTCACAGGGGCTAGAGACACAGTATGACCTTGGGAGGAGGTCTGTCTTTCAATGGTATCACCCTGTTGGGAGGGTGACCCAGATTGCAGCAATCCCATATTTACAGATGTGTCCTGTTGTGAGAACACATCCACTGGCTTCAGGGTATGGAGCTGAGATCAGAGGTGTGGATGTCACTACCTCAGAAACTTGTGAATAATGCACAAACTCTGTTGATCTTAATTCTGTATAGGTTTCAGTAGGAGTAGAACTAGCAACTGTTGGGAGTTGACTAGAGCTTGGCAGTTGTGGGGGTGTTACAACTGGAGGGGAGGATGGGTTCTCACTGGTTGGGTTTACTAAGTGAGTGTCCTCAGAGAGTGAGAGTATACATGTGATGTGTCTTTCCTTGCTGATCTCAATGAGCTCCTCCAGCTTATCGGAGACCACTTCATCATCAGGGACATCTTCATCTCCACCACTTGGTGCTCTATGAACAGAGTCACTTGATCCTTGTTGTTGATCAGGGTTGGGATATGCAATTGTACCTCCAAGAGTTCTACTGGGAGAATCATCATTAGATTCTTCATCACTATCATCATCACCATCACCATTATCAGCATCAGTGCCATCACTTGAATCATTACCTTTTACAGGTTCATCAACATTCACTTCTTCTAAATTTCCTCCTTCAAATATGGCTTCATCATGAGTAACAGATTGAGCCACTTTCTCAGTTATAACATCAGGGGACTCAGAATCATGAGCCATTTGTTCCTCAATGTTTTCAGCAAAAACCTCTTCTTCAACCTCAGCTTCATCACCAGCAATTTCAATTATTTCTTGCATCTGGGCAGTAATAGCTGGACATTGCTCTTCCCTTATTAAATTAAAAATCTTTTCACCCATTTGAGGCATGGTCATTGCATCAAGCACAACAGTTATCCCAGTATACTATTCCCATTGCATCTGATGAAGGACAAGTAAGCTCAAGTACCTTATGTAGGGAACAATAGTCCTTGTGGACTTCTTTGAAGTAGCGAGAGTAATTTTGTCCACCATATCCGAGAATATGACTTGGGCAAAGTCAATATTCCTCCATGTGACTAAGGCATGAAGTACCATCAGCTCTGCCTGGTTAAGTTGATCGAAACTTCCAGTTTTGGGACCAAAACAGCGAGTGATGATACTTTCCAGATACTTCCATGGGTTTCCCAGCACGGACAACTTGTACTGACCATGGGCAACAGGAGCATTGTAGCCAATTAGGGGTAGTACCTCCAAAACTTGATCCATTTGAGCAAATGGTTGATAAGGAGCCAAGTTTGGCAGAGAGATGGCATGTCGCAGAGTGTCGACAGTGAAATTTATGTTGATGTGGCCATTCAGACAGGTGCAGGTGATGAGGTTTTGATTGGGATGGTACCTAGCAGTGTACCACATCTCACCAACAATGTGAGGGAAAATGAAGTAAGGATGAGCAGAGAGACAAGGGAACAGGGGATGGGTAGTAATAAACGCAACCATGGGTTCGTATCCCTGGTTTGCCTTGTTTGAGGAAATTTCAGTGGTTATCCGAAAGTTATTGGGACGAATGATGAGTTCAGAGTTGGGTGCAACATTCTCACCAGCAATGGCAAGAGGAGTGGAAGCAGAGTTGAAAGTCACCATGATTACAGAGTGAAACAGTTTGAGCAATGAAGGTTTAGGGTTTGAAAATTTTAGAGAGAAAGAGTGTTTGGGAATTTTGAAAGAGTAAGAAATGAAGAACCGCCCGAAAACACCTTTATATCTTCCTTGGAAACCTAAACTGCCACACAAATATTTTCTATAAAGTAACTGTCACGTCTGCAAAAAGGTAGATAAATTTAAGATAATAAATACACGGACAACTAACGGACAAGTTAACAGATATTAAATACTACCTAGTAACACACTAAATACAAATGAGAAATTAATAACATAAGTGTGGGGACACATAATTTTTGACTTTTGAAAATCATCAGCTGACAAGAGAGAGTGTCAGCTGATTCATGTTGAGATTAAATAAGTGTCAGCTAATGAGTGCACTTAGCTGAGCTTCTAAGCCTTAGCTGATGGTTTATCAGCTGAGGTGTAGTGTCAGCTGATGGTCGTCAGCTGACATAATTCCATTAGCTGATCTACCATAAGTAACATATAGCTTAGATAAGTACTTCATTTCACACGCAAATAAAATTATTTTCTCACAAAAAATTATCTTCCTAAGAAAAGAATATGTTACAAATTTAACATGCCAAGTTTGGATATTAGGAAGTTGAACTGAGACTCATCCAAAGGTTTTGTAAAAATCTCAGCTAATTGAACATCAGTGAACATCAGTGTTTATATAGTGCATTGAATCTTTTTTTTCTGCACATTATCTCTAAGAAAATGATGTCTGATTTCAATATGCTTAGTTTTTTAATGCAAAACAGGATTGTTAGAGATAGATATGGCACTTGTGTTGTCACACAGAATTGGAGAGTTTTCAAACTGTATGTCATAATCCAGTAGTTGATTTTGCAGCCATAGCAATTGAACACAGCAGCTTCCAGCAGCAATGTATTCTGCCTCAGCTGTAGAAGTTGAAACAGTATTCTGTTTCTTGCTTGACCAGCTGAGTAATCTACCACCTAATAATTGACAACCCCCAGATGTACTCTTTCTGTCTAGTGTGCAACCTGCAAAGTCAGAATCAATGTATCAAACTAACTCAAAATCAGAGTCTTTGGGGTACCAAAGTCCTAGATTAGGAGTTCCTTTGAGATACCTGAAAATCCTTTTAACTACAGCTAAGTGATATTCTTTGGGATCTGCTTGGTATCTAGCACAGAGACATGTGGAAAACATAATATCTGGTCTACTTGCAGTGAGGTATAAAAGTGACCCTATCATACCTCTATAATGCAGTGGACATGGGTGTTTTCATATAAGAACAATTTTCAAGCTCAAATTTCTTAAGTAACTCATTTACATACTTTGTTTGATGAATGAAAATTCCATCAACCTCTTGTTTGATTTGAAGACCTAGAAAATAGTTTAACTCACCCATCATACTCATTTGATAATTGTCAGACATGAGTTCTGAAAACTTTTTGCAAAGATCAACATTTGTAGACCCAAATATTATATCATCTACATATATCTGCACTAGTATTACATCACCCTTGAATTTCCTTATGAATAAAGTGCTATCTATGCTTCCTCTAGTAAATCCTTTAGTGGTCAGAAAAGAAGAGAGGGTATCATACCAGGCTCTTAGAGCTTGCTTTAGACCATACAAAGCTTTGTTCAAGAAATAGACATGGTCTGGCTTGCTAGCATCCTCAAAACCAGGAGGTTGTTTAACATACACCTCTTCAGTTCACCATTGAGGAAAGCACTCTTGACATCCATTTGGAATACTTTGAAGTCTTTGAAGGCAGCATAAGCAAGAAACAATCTTATGGCTTCAAGTCTAGTAACAGGGGCAAAGGTTTCATCAAAATCGATTCCTTCTTCTTGACAATACCCCTGAGCAACTAGTCTTGCTTTGTTTCTGATGATTAGCCCTTGTTCATCCATCTTGTTTCTGAAAACCCACTTAGTACCAATGATGGATTTGCCCGTTGGTCTTGGCACCAAAGTCCATACATTGTTCTTAGTGAATTCAGCCAATTTCTCTTGCATGGCATTTATCCAGTGAGGATCATTTAGAGCTTCATCTTCCTTCTTTGGTTCAATTATAGAAACAAAACCTGTGTACAAACAAACATTGCAAGCCTTTGATCTTGTTAGTACAGGTGCTTCTATATTACCTATGACCTGATCAATTGTGTTGGGAAAATATGAATTTAATTAATATCCTCTTTTGTTAATTCAAAAATATACAATATGTTTATATAATTGTATACACTAACATTAACATATGTGCACATATACATCTATATATATAATCAAGCAAATAAATATTTGTTACAAAGTTTGTTTACAACAAATCGTCAAAATCCAAATCGTCCAAGATAAAGCGCCACCAACATTCAAGATGAAGTCTTCGCCGAAGATACCTACAAGAATATATTCAATTGATATGAGCATAAAAATAAAATAATTAAAATAAGTTTAAGTTTTTATAAAATTATTTTTATAAAACTTTTATAAAAAGTGACAAATTTTTATAAACTTATTTTTGTGGGTTGATTTACTCTAAGACTTCCCATTTTAAGCAAATACCAAACACAATCTCACTTTGAAACAATACACAACCATATCTAGCAAAGGAATCTCCCAAAGTGGTAAAATTCCAACATACTTTGTGTATTGGTTTCTAAACTTCCATTTTTGTGTTTGAATTCAAACATTAGAAGTATGGGATCAACCAACCTTTTAAACATCTACTTTTCAGTTGATTTTTATGGTAAAAATGAGTTGAGTGTGGTTTTAAATAAAGCCCAACGTCTATATTGCAAAAACCAAAAATTGCCAGTCGACTCACGGTCGAGACACGGTCGACCGTGGATCGACCGTCGCACATCTGGACAGTTTTGAGACTTGGACTTTTTTTTATTTAAACCAACTCAAACCTCATTTATTACTTACCTCTTGCAAACACAAAATATCCAGAATACTCTCTAACACTTGAGCTCATATCTTTGAATATTAATTCATCTTTCAAATTCAAGATTCAAGCAAGAAGTCAAAGCCATCAAAGCTTAAACACCACTTATTCATTTCATACATTTTGTAATAGTGTGAGGATCAACTCTAGCCTTCTAAATTAGAGTGAAGTAAGGATCAACTCTAGCCTATAGAATTAGAGTGAAGCAAGGTTATCTTTACCTTACTTGCAAGTTTGAAGATTAATTCTTGCAAGTTTAAAAAAGAGAAGTGTAAAAGGTTTATCTCTACCTTGAAAGAGAGAAGATAGTGGATCAAACTCTTGGTGGGTGAGGCCAAGGAGTGGATGTAGTGCAAGTTTGTTAACACTTGCATGAACCACTATAAATCATTGTGTTCAACTTGTGATTGGTGATATCTCTCTAACTCTATCTTTTTTATTTTCTTGCAAGAACTCTTTAAAACTTCAAAGATTGGACATATAACCTATTCACCCCCCCTCTAGGTTCTAACAATTGGTATCAGAGCAAGTTGCTCTTGATAATTTTTGAAAACTTGCTTTGAAGTGTTCTAAAACATTTTTCAAAAATTCTTTGAGTTGAAAATGGGACCAAACTTTGTAGAGAGGAATTCTATGGTTAGACCTCCACTTCTTGAAGAAGAAGGTTTTTGTTTTTGGAAACAAAGGTTTATGACATATGTTAAAGCCAAAGATGTTGATCTTTGGGATATCATAGAGGATGGTGATCATGTGCCAAAAACCTTTGATTCTAAAATTGATGCATATGTACCAACTCCTAAGTACAACTGGGATCAAGAGGACAAGAAGATGATTTCCAAAAACTTTGAAGCAAAACTCTTTTTATACAATGCACTACCTAGAAAAGAGTATGAAAGAGTTTTTATGTTGGATAGTGCAAATGCCATTTGGAAATCTCTTGTAACTACCCATCAAGGAAATGCTCAAGTCCTTGACAACAAGATTGAGTTGCTTGTACAACAATATGAGCAATTTCAAATACTTGATGAAATGAGCATTGATGATGCTTTCTCTAAATTCAATACTATTGTTACTAGTCTCAAGTCACTTGGGACAACGTATTCTAACAAGAAAATTGTGAGAAAGTTTCTTAGGGCTCTTTCACCAAAATGGAGAGCTAAGGTGACGGCCATAGAGGAGTCAAAGGATTTGAATCTACTCCAAATGGATGAGCTTATTGGAAACCTCAAGGTGTATGAGGTGATAATGCAAAAAGATGATGAAATTGCCAAGTTGAAGAAGGAGAAATCAAAATCCATTGCTCTCAAAGCCAAACATGTTAAAGAATCCTCAAGTGATGAAGAAGATGATGCAAATAGTGATGATGATGAAGAATATGCTATGATGGTGAGGAACTTCAAGAAGTTCTTCAAAAGGAAGGGCAAACATGTGAAGGCTCCATTTGACCCAAGAAAGTATAAGCAAGGCATTGATGCCAAGAAAGACAAAAAGCCTTCAAGGGAATGCTATGGATGTGGTGATTCCTCACACCTCATTGGTGATTGTCCCAAAGTTGCATCCAAGAAGAAAGAAAATCACAAAGCATTCCTAGGAGGTGCATGGAGTGATAGTGGTGATGAAAATCAAGATGACACCAAGGAGGAAACATGTCTCATGGCCTTTGAGACAAGTGAGGTACAATCCGATTCAAGTTATTATAGTGATAATGACTAATATGATCAATTGTGTGACTTTAGCTCAAAAATTCTTGCAAAAAATGAGGAACTAAAGTTTGAAAACAAAAGTTTGAAAAAGGAGATTGAGAAGTTAAACTTGACTATTAAAGATTTATAAAGTCAAGTTGTTCCTCAACTATCTCCAAGCTTGATTGGTTTGGAGACTAAGCTAAAGACAAATATTGACAACTCCACCTTGTCAAGATTTGAAGAGAGCACACATAGGCTAGATGAAATGCTAAAAGTCCAAAAATCATCAAATGATAAGGGTGGCCTTGGTTTCTCAAGTTTTTCTAACACCATGCCTATATGCCATGAGACAACAATCCGATTTGTGAAAGAAAAAGGAAAAGAAAAAATCCAGGAGACTCACGGTCGAACTACGGTAGATACCGTGGATCGACCGTCGGCCCACTGGAATTTTTCTAATTTTCAAAACTTGTCTCTTGGCTCTAGTTCTTCCACTTGTAGACCAAAAGTTGCAAGTGTTGAACAAGTAAAGAGGTTTTACACTCCAACCATAAGGCATGGACTTGGATTCAAGAAACCCAAATCAAATGTGGTTCAAAGACCTAAGCATTATGTCAAACCTATCAACTCTATGAGCACATGGTATCATAAGGGTTTCAAGATTACTCCAAGGTGGATTAGAGTAGGAGTTTTTGATGCTAACCATCCCGGACCCATGAAACATTGGGTACCAAAAGCTTGAATGATAATTGTATGAATGTAGGGATGCAACAAACATGAGATTATGTCTCATGAATGGATACTTGATAGTGGTTGCTCAAAACACATGACCGGAAATAGAGAACTCTTCACTTCATACAAGGAGTATGATGGAGGACATGTTGTGTTTGGAAGAAATCTAAGAGGAAAGGTAATTGGTAAGGGTAACATCCTTCATGATAATATCAAATTTTCAAATGTTGAGCATGTTAATGGGTTAGCTTACAATTTGATAAGTGTTGGTCAATTATGTGATAAGGATTTAAATGTTAGATTTTCCAAGCATGAAAGTGTGATATGCAAAGATGATCATGTGCTAGTAAAAGGTGTTAGGAGGAATGGACTATATACATGTAGACTTGGTGACAATCCTAACACTCAAGTATGTCTTGCATCTATTATTGATAATTCAACTTTGTGGCATAGAAGACTAGGACATGCTAACATGAGATTATTGCAAAAATTGTCTAGTAGTGAACTTGTTAGAGACATGCCTATTGTGAAATTTGATAATCATTTTTGTGATGCATGTAAGATAGGTAAGCAAGTGCATACATCTCATAAGTCTAAAAATGTCATATCTTCTAAGAGATGTCTTGAGCTTTTGCATATGGATCTTTTTGGACCTTCATCAATCCAAAGTTATGGAGGAAACCTCTACACACTAGTTGTTGTAGATGATTTCTCTAGATATACATGGACATCCTTTTTGAAAACTAAAAGTGAAGCATTTGACAAATTTAAAATTCTTGGAAAGAAAATTCAAAACCAATTCGGTTGTACGATTATTTCAATTCGTACCGACCATGGTAGAGAATTTGACAATGAAGCGCAATTTGGAGCATTTTGTGATAAACATGGAGTTTCTCATAATTTTTCGGCTCCTCGCACTCCTCAATCAAATGGGGTAGTTGAGAGGAAGAATAGGACTCTACAAGAGATGAGTAGAACTATGCTTAATGAACAATCCATACCCCAAAAGTTTTGGTGTGATGCGGTCTCAACGGCCACATACATACTCAATAGAGTTTTGATTAGACCAATGCTAGGTAAGACACCTTATGAGATTATCAAAGGTAGGAAACCTTCCTTAGGTCACCTTAGAGTATTTGGAAGTAAGTGTTTTATTCTTAACACCAAAGATTATTTAACCAAGTTTGACCCAAAAGCCTATGAGGGTATCTTCTTAGGATACTCTCTAAATAGCAAAGCCTGTAGAGTACTAAACAAATCCACTATGGTTGTGGAAGAATCCCTTAATGTCACATTTGATGAATCTCCACCACCTAAGAGTCAACCTCTAGTAGATGATGACAAACTAGAAGAAGAAGCCATTGAAACACAACTATCTAGACTTGACTTAGATAAAACTAATAACCAAAATCCTATAGTAGATGATAAGTTCACTAGTGAACAAAATGAGGTTAGGGAAAATAGGAATCATCCAATAACCCAAGTTATAGGAGATCTAAACCAAAGACTCACTAGATCTCAAGCCCAAAACCTTAGTACATCCTTTGCATTTGTGTCTCACATAGAACCCAAGAACATTAAAGAAGCAATTAAGGATGAAAGTTGGGTAATGGCAATGCAAGAAGAGTTGAACCAATTCACTAGAAGCCAAGTGTGGGATTTAGTACCTTTGCCTAGTGGTCATACCATAATAGGAACCAAATGGGTGTTTAGAAACAAAGTGGATGAAAATGGGATTATCACTAGGAACAAGGCTAGACTAGTTGCCCAAGGATACAATCAACAAGAAGGAATTGATTATGATGAAACATTTGCTCCGGTTGCTAGATTGGAATCCATTAGGATTCTACTTGCTTATGCATGTGCAAGGGATTTTAAATTATATCAAATGGATGTCAAAAGTGCTTTTCTAAATGGTTTTATAAAAGAGGAAGTCTATGTATGTCAACCTCCCGGATTTGAAGATCCAATTAATCCATCTCATGTATACAAACTTAGAAAAGCATTGTATGGCCTTAAGCAAGCACCTAGAGCATGGTATGATAGATTAAGATCATTCTTGTTGAAAAATGATTATGTCATGGGTAAAGTTGATAACACTTTGTTTACCAAAAAGAAAGAGCATGATATATTACTTGTGCAAATTTATGTGGATGATATTATCTTTGGATCAACATGTCAAGATTTATGTGATGAATTCTCAACTCTTATGCATAATGAATTTGAAATGAGCATGATGGGTGAATTGAATTACTTTCTTGGTCTTCAAGTTAAGCAATATGAAGATGGTACATTCATAAGCCAATCAAAATACATCAAGGATATGCTTAAGAAGTTTGATCTAGAAAATGTGAAACCTATGTGTACACCCATGGCCACAAACACACACTTGACACTTGATGAAGAAGGTGAAGTATTTGATAGTACTAGATATCGTGGTTTAATCGGGAGCTTGCTTTATCTAACGGCAAGTCGCCCCGATATTATGTATAGTGTTTGTGTTTGTGCACGTTTTCAGGAAAATCCAAAGAAATCACACTATGAGGCCGTTAAACGAATATTCCGGTATATAAAGGGAACTATCAACTTAGGATTGTGGTATCCAAAGATGGGTGGACTTGACATCATGTGCTATGCGGATTCGGATCTTGGAGGATGCTACTTGGATAGAAAGAGTACAAGTGGAGTATGTGCATTCATTGGATATTGCCTTACTTCATGGTTTTCAAAGAAACAAACATCCGTAGCACTATCAACAACCGAGGCCGAATATGTAGCCGCAGGAAAAGCATGTGCACAAGTATTGTGGATGCAACAATCTCTATTGGACTATGAGGTACATTTAAATGATATTCCTATTTTGTGTGATAATAAGAGTGCTATTGATTTGAGTAAAAATCCTGTTTTGCACTCTAGAACTAAGCATATTGATATTAGACATCACTTCCTACGTGACAATGTGCAAAAAGGTAACATTAGCATAGAAAAGGTTGATTCTTGTAAAAATATTGCGGACATATTCACTAAACCACTTAAGAGAGAAACATTTGATCTATTGAGACTTGGTTTAGGAATGATGGAGCATGTGCCTTAGAAAAATTATGCATGATTGTATGAAAATTGCCAAAAATTGATTTCCAGGGGGTTCACGGTCGAACCACGGTCGAAACCGTGTATCGACCGTGGAGCCACTGTCCATAGAAGGCCATTTTTGAAAAGGAACACGCGGTCGATACGAGGTCGACCGTGTATCGACCGTCGTTCGTCTGACGAGAAGAACCCTATTTTAGCCCACTTTCTCTTTCCTCTCCTCACTTTATCACTTCCACTATCTCTCTCTCAAACCCTAGCCGCCATAGCCGTTTTTCAAGCTCAAAAATCTCAATTTTTCCTTCAAAAACTCACAAGAAAATTAAAGATTACCTTACGGTTGAAGATCCGGTCGAACCCACGAAGCTATTCTCGGAAGATTCTCGGTAAAAAGTTGCGATTTCTTCATTCTTTTTCGAGTTTTCTTCAAGATCCACGAGTTCTCTTGGTTTTCTCCATCTATTCTCGGAAGATCCACGAGCTTTCTTCACGAATCTTCTTCTCCTCTTCACGAAATCTTCATCTCCAAAGGTATATTTTTCACCATTCTTGTTTTCTTCCTCATTAGGATCTCGTTTTTGCACCCAAAACTCATGTAATTTTAGGTTGTGTATATTTCTTTTGGGGTTTTGGTTATGGGTATTTGGTAAAAACTTGAAATATTTGGGTATGGTTGTGGGTGTAGTTTAATGATGAGGATTATGAGAAAATTATGGGTTAAGTAAAGATATGTGATAAATATATTTTAGATAAAAGTTATGTTAGAAAATTAAACAAAAAGTACACAAAATCGATCTGGTCTCCCACGGTCCATATACGGTCGACCTCGGGAAAAACCATCGTGTACTTAATTAAAAAAAAAAAAAAATGGAACAGCAGGTTCACGGTCGAACCACGGCTGAAACCGTGCTAAAACCGTGACCTTGCTGGATTTTTTTAATTTTTTTATTTTTTGACATTTAATTCCCAAATTAATCTTCTTTAGGTTTGTTATAGTATAACTAAGACTAGTAATCACATAATTTCAAATTTTCATAAAATCTTCTCACGTTTAGGACATACACACACAATGTATGAACATATTCCTATAGAGTTTGTTGTATCAATTGACTATACTCTCTAAATATGTTCATATATATTGAATTATCATCCTCTTGTCATAACTTTGCAAAACAAAGTGTCTTTTATAATTCTAGTATCATGACAAGCTTGGATGAACATTTGTTACACCATAGACACACACTAGGTTTATTCTTATTCATTGCGATTATTTGTGAATGATATACGACTTATTGCATCACTAGATTACCATGCCGCGTCAAAAGACATCTTCATCTCGCTCCGCTGCTCCCTCTCAGAGGGATATCATGGTTAACCTCAACAAGCGCCCCATTAATGAAGGGCGCTTGGTCGTTCCTGCCCACCTCCAACAATTTAATCTACAAGTGACCTTTGACCAAATGCATTGGTCAACTTTTCTTCGTCTCCCTAGTAACACTTTTCCTAGGCGTATTCGGGAGTTCTATGCAACATATGCATACGATGAAGATAACGACTTGATCACATTTAAGATAGCCGCCCAAGATTTCTCCTTCACACTTGCTCAACTCGGGGATATGTTGCAAGTCCCATTCTCCGGGTTGAAATTCTATCATGACTCCCATAGCCTCAACCACCTCCCAACGGCCTTTACTATTGACGAGATCATTGGGTCCATCTGTCAATCCAATGTTCCTCGTAACAAAACAAACCTCTTAGGCAAGGATCTATTACATGAGTGCAATGTTTGGAACAAAGTCATTGACTCCAACATCTTTCCTAAATCCGGCCACCACTCCGAAATTAGTGTCACTCAGACCGTCCTCCTACATGCTTTGAAATCGAGATCCGAAATCAATATCATGTACATCCTTGCAAAAAGGATGATTGGTCTTCCCTCTAGCCGACGGGATCTTCCTTATGGAAGACTTCTCACACTCCTCTTTCACCAACTTCCGAACCTTCCTCCTCTCAACCCAACTCCGGGTACTTCTTTACCAATCGATCTTGCTACATTACGCAAGATGGATTCACATTCCCGAAAAGGGAAGAAGAGGGCGCATTCCTCCTCCCATGACACGGAGGAGGACATTGAGAGATTCTTTGAAGGGGATGATGAAGGGGACGCGTAGGTGGAAAGAACTCTTGCCCCGGATTATGGCCTTGGTGAGGGCTCTACTGATGAAAGAATTGCGGCTCTTAATCGCAACATTAATGAATTGCGCAATTAGCACCGATCCTTACGGAAGGAGGTCACGGGCATCAAAGGGATGTTGCGGACGATCATGAATGCTCTTAAATGCAGCTCCGGCACGGACGCGGGCGAGCCATCTCACCGGGAATGATTTCTTTGCTTATGCCATGTTTTTGATATGTATGTTTCAATACAATTTATCTTTGGGTTGTATGCTTTAAAAACAATTTCACTTTAATTCGTTTGGTGTGTTTGGTGTGAGAACAATTAACTATTTTATGTATGGATTTAGACATGTATAATTCTTGCTTGTAATCATGGATGTCTTATGCTTTTATGCTTTTCTATGCTTTGCTCTTATGATTGTCTTATTGCATTGGTTTGACATGCTTAAAAATATTATACATATTGGATGAATTATATATATTTTGCACTCACCCTCCATGGCAAGTCCTTGGTAGTATCTCCATGCATTTTTATAGATTTCAAGAAGTGGAGTTCTACAATCAAGGGTGAGTTCTCTTCAAGGGGGAGCTTGTGTCTAGGGGGAGTCCTTTTTGTCAAAACAAAAAAGGGGGGAGAAGGTATATATATATATGTATAAATGCACATGTTAACATGTTAAAGTTATTTATACAATTTGTTCACAAATTGTAAATTTTTGTCTTTAACAAAAAGGGGGAGATTGTTGGGAAAATATGAATTTAATTAATATCCTCTTTTGTTAATTCAAAAATATACAATATGTTTATATAATTGTATACACTAACATTAACATATGTGCACATATACATCTATATATATAATCAAGCAAATAAATATTTGTTACAAAGTTTGTTTACAACAAATCGTCAAAATCCAAATCGTCCAAGATAAAGCGCCACCAACATTCAAGATGAAGTCTTCGCCGAAGATACCTACAAGAATATATTCAATTGATATGAGCATAAAAATAAAATAATTAAAATAAGTTTAAGTTTTTATAAAATTATTTTTATAAAACTTTTATAAAAAGTGACAAATTTTTATAAACTTATTTTTGTGGGTTGATTTACTCTAAGACTTCCCATTTTAAGCAAATACCAAACACAATCTCACTTTGAAACAATACACAACCATATCTAGCAAAGGAATCTCCCAAAGTGGTAAAATTCCAACATACTTTGTGTATTGGTTTCTAAACTTCCATTTTTGTGTTTGAATTCAAACATTAGAAGTATGGGATCAACCAACCTTTTTAAACATCTACTTTTCAGTTGATTTTTATGGTAAAAATGAGTTGAGTGTGGTTTTAAATAAAGCCCAACGTCTATATTGCAAAAACCAAAAATTGCCAGTCGACTCACGGTCGAGACACGGTCGACCGTGGATCGACCGTCGCACATCTGGACAGTTTTGAGACTTGGACTTTTTTTTTATTTAAACCAACTCAAACCTCATTTATTACTTACCTCTTGCAAACACAAAATATCCAGAATACTCTCTAACACTTGAGCTCATATCTTTGAATATTAATTCATCTTTCAAATTCAAGATTCAAGCAAGAAGTCAAAGCCATCAAAGCTTAAACACCACTTATTCATTTCATACATTTTGTAATAGTGTGAGGATCAACTCTAGCCTTCTAAATTAGAGTGAAGTAAGGATCAACTCTAGCCTATAGAATTAGAGTGAAGCAAGGTTATCTTTACCTTACTTGCAAGTTTGAAGATTAATTCTTGCAAGTTTAAAAAAGAGAAGTGTAAAAGGTTTATCTCTACCTTGAAAGAGAGAAGATAGTGGATCAAACTCTTGGTGGGTGAGGCCAAGGAGTGGATGTAGTGCAAGTTTGTTAACACTTGCATGAACCACTATAAATCATTGTGTTCAACTTGTGATTGGTGATATCTCTCTAACTCTATCTTTTTTATTTTCTTGCAAGAACTCTTTAAAACTTCAAAGATTGGACATATAACCTATTCACCCCCCCTCTAGGTTCTAACAATTGGTATCAGAGCAAGTTGCTCTTGATAATTTTTGAAAACTTGCTTTGAAGTGTTCTAAAACATTTTTCAAAAATTCTTTGAGTTGAAAATGGGACCAAACTTTGTAGAGAGGAATTCTATGGTTAGACCTCCACTTCTTGAAGAAGAAGGTTTTTGTTTTTGGAAACAAAGGTTTATGACATATGTTAAAGCCAAAGATGTTGATCTTTGGGATATCATAGAGGATGGTGATCATGTGCCAAAAACCTTTGATTCTAAAATTGATGCATATGTACCAACTCCTAAGTACAACTGGGATCAAGAGGACAAGAAGATGATTTCCAAAAACTTTGAAGCAAAACTCTTTTTATACAATGCACTACCTAGAAAAGAGTATGAAAGAGTTTTTATGTTGGATAGTGCAAATGCCATTTGGAAATCTCTTGTAACTACCCATCAAGGAAATGCTCAAGTCCTTGACAACAAGATTGAGTTGCTTGTACAACAATATGAGCAATTTCAAATACTTGATGAAATGAGCATTGATGATGCTTTCTCTAAATTCAATACTATTGTTACTAGTCTCAAGTCACTTGGGACTACGTATTCTAACAAGAAAATTGTGAGAAAGTTTCTTAGGGCTCTTTCACCAAAATGGAGAGCTAAGGTGACGGCCATAGAGGAGTCAAAGGATTTGAATCTACTCCAAATGGATGAGCTTATTGGAAACCTCAAGGTGTATGAGGTGATAATGCAAAAAGATGATGAAATTGCCAAGTTGAAGAAGGAGAAATCAAAATCCATTGCTCTCAAAGCCAAACATGTTAAAGAATCCTCAAGTGATGAAGAAGATGATGCAAATAGTGATGATGATGAAGAATATGCTATGATGGTGAGGAACTTCAAGAAGTTCTTCAAAAGGAAGGGCAAACATGTGAAGGCTCCATTTGACCCAAGAAAGTATAAGCAAGGCATTGATGCCAAGAAAGACAAAAAGCCTTCAAGGGAATGCTATGGATGTGGTGATTCCTCACACCTCATTGGTGATTGTCCCAAAGTTGCATCCAAGAAGAAAGAAAATCACAAAGCATTCCTAGGATTGCCAGTCGACTCACGGTCTATATTGCCCAACGTCTATATTGCAAAAACCAAAAATTGCAAAAACCCAACGTCTATATTGCAAAAACCAAAAATTGCCAGTCGACTCACGGTCGAGACACGGTCGACCGTGGATCGACCGTCGCACATCTGGACAGTTTTGAGACTTGGACTTTTTTTTATTTAAACCAACTCAAACCTCATTTATTACTTACCTCTTGCAAACACAAAATATCCAGAATACTCTCTAACACTTGAGCTCATATCTTTGAATATTAATTCATCTTTCAAATTCAAGATTCAAGCAAGAAGTCAAAGCCATCAAAGCTTAAACACCACTTATTCATTTCATACATTTTGTAATAGTGTGAGGATCAACTCTAGCCTTCTAAATTAGAGTGAAGTAAGGATCAACTCTAGCCTATAGAATTAGAGTGAAGCAAGGTTATCTTTACCTTACTTGCAAGTTTGAAGATTAATTCTTGCAAGTTTAAAAAAGAGAAGTGTAAAAGGTTTATCTCTACCTTGAAAGAGAGAAGATAGTGGATCAAACTCTTGGTGGGTGAGGCCAAGGAGTGGATGTAGTGCAAGTTTGTTAACACTTGCATGAACCACTATAAATCATTGTGTTCAACTTGTGATTGGTGATATCTCTCTAACTCTATCTTTTTTATTTTCTTGCAAGAACTCTTTAAAACTTCAAAGATTGGACATATAACCTATTCACCCCCCCTCTAGGTTCTAACAAATTGGATGATTTCTGAGGTCCTTGTAGGCATTTTGGATTGAGGGAGTGTTTGTATTGCTTTGGATTTGGGGAGTTGGAATTCTTTGATCAGCTGATGATATTTCTGGTTGATCAGCTGACAGAATTTCTTGGTTACAATCACAGGAAACTTCTACTGAAGAAGGAATGTTGGATATGGAATTTGAATCCAATGATGTTGAGTCATGATTCACATCATTCAGTAAAAGTGTGGGTTGATTTAGGATAGGTTGTGCAGAGGTGTTTTGTAAGTTTGGAACAGGTTCATCTAAGTCATCTATGTCAGCTGTCGGGATTGAATCAGCTGATGGGAGTGGATCAGCTGATACTGGAATGTTATCTTCAGTATGCAGCAAATCATTAAATTTCTCACCTGTAGATGAATTAGTAGAACAGGAAGCAACAAAGTCATTTTCATTAAAACTTACATTGATTGATTCTTCTATGACCTTTGTTCTGATGTTGTAAATTCTGTAAGCTTTGGAGATCACAGAATATCCAACAAAAACACCTTCATCAGCCTTGGGTGCAAACTTTTGTAGTTGATCTCTCTGGTTCAGTATGAAGCACTAACACCCAAAGATGTGAAAGAAACTGATGTTTGGATTCCTTCCCTTAAGCACTTCATAGGGAGTTTTGTTGTGCCTCTTGATCACAAGAGATATGTTCTGTGTAAAACATGCACAGCTGACAGCTTCAGCCCAGAAGTTAAATCCTAGCCCACTCTCACACAGCATGGTTCTTGCAGCTTCAATCAAAGTTCTGTTTCTTCTTTCAGCTACACCATTTTGTTGTGGAGTACTTGGAGCAGAGAAGTTTTAAGATATTCCTTTTCTCATCACAGAAACTTTCAAGAGTTTGATTTCTAAACTCAGTTCCATGATCACTTCTAAGCATCCTTACCAGATTGCCATTTAGCACTTCCATCTTTCTAATAAAGCTCATTGTCTCTTCAGCAGCCTCACCCTTAGCTTTGAGGAAGATGACCCAAGTATATCTTGAGAATTCATCAACCATGACTAATGCATACTTTCTTCCACCAATACTTGCAGTAGCAACAGGACCAAATAAGTACATGTGCAACATGTAGAATGGTTCAGTAATGGAGAAGGCTTGCTTAGATGGAAAAGATGTCTTGTGCTGCTATCCCTTCTCACAGGCAAAGCAACGTTTAGGCTTAACATATGTCAGTGAAGGTAGTCCTGACACTAGATCACCCTTGCTCAGCTTGTTAATATTTTTGAAGTTTAAATGGGAAAGCCTTTTGTGCCATAACCAGTTTGTGTCAGTTACAGACTTGGTATACAAACAGGTCAACTTTGATGGATCACCAGAGGACATATCAAGAGTGTATACATCCTTGGTTCTTTTTGCACAAATTATTGTTTTACCTTCTTGATCTAAAATGGAACCACCTGTCTTTGTAAAGAGGACTTTATGATCACCATCACATAACTGACTTATGCTGATGAGATTGTACGTAAGCCCTTTAACATATGATACCTTGGACAAGGTTAGGTTCCCATTATGAAGTTCTCCGTAGCCTTTTGTTTGCCCACAATTGTTATCACCAAAGGTCACTCTTGGACCCTTTTCCTTCTTGTAGTTACTAAGCAGAGCTTTACAACTTGTCATGGTCCTTGAACATCCACTGTCAAGATACCATGTGTTCAGACCCTGCATAGATGAGATTGAAAGAAGGTTAGTGACATTTGGGCATCCACAGTTAAGTGAATCCCTGTGGATTGCACCTAGCCATCCACTTTATATTAGGTTGTTTATGAACAAAAGGAACAACTATGTTATCAACATCTGTCCGCTGTCTTGAGTTACCTTCAAGAGAACAATTACTTGCCTTATGTTCTTTGCTCCCACATTTATAACATTTTTTATTTTTGGAGCCTTTAACATGTTTTGGTAATTTCCTAAGAGATGTCTGAACTGTTTTCTGATGACTATGGGTCATCAGCTGACAGATTTCACCATTCAACTGTTGCAACTGATTCTGTAAACTAATTAGGTCTTTATTTACAGTCACCTTAGGTTGACCCTTAGTAAAAGTGAGTTTTTGATCAACTTTAGATGTGGCAGACTTAGACTTTTTGTAAAAAAAAAAAGTCTTTTTCCCTTAGTTTCTCCTATTGAAAGAGTTTGAAGTGATATTTGATCAGCTAAGCAAACAGAAGAGGATCCATGATCAGCTGACAGGCTATCAGCTGAGCAGTTATCATCTACCTTTTGATCAGCTGATGTAATATCATTAGCTAAAGAATTTTCAGTCAGCTGAGTTCCTATATTTAATGTATCAGCTTTCAAGGTTTAACAACATAATGTCTCTTTGGTATCAACAAATGATTCCATTCCTTTACTTACTTCCTTTACAATTGAATTTTCAGTACTTTTGCTTTCTGTCAAAACAATTGAAGGTAAATCAACTTTTAAAGTGGTTGAATCTTTCAGCTGAGTACATTTACTTTTGACAAATCTGTTGGTGATTATACTTTTTCCTTTTACAATCTTTTGAAAAGTAAGAGGTAAAATATCAGCCTTTTCTAAGATATTTTTGTCCTTGCTAAAATCAACACAGTTAGCATCTTGAGAATAATTTCCACCAATAATAGCTTGAATTTGTTTAGGAATCTGCTCATTGACACACTGAGTGGTCTTTTCAGCAGATACACACCAAGATTTAACTACTTTTTGAAGGTCATTAAACTTTAATGTTGCTTCATTGGTTTCTTTTATCAAGATCTGATTAAGCATCTTTTGATTAGCTAAATCATCTTCCAGTTTTGTCATTACTTTCAATTTCTCATCTTTAAGACTTAATCTCTCTTTTAGTTATTCTATTTCTGATTTTAGCTTCTTTTCTCTTTGAATATTTGACTGAAACTCAACACACAAATAATCAAACATAGTGTTCTTTTCATTATCTTCATAGTTAATAAATTTTCCAACCTGATACATAGAAGAAGGATCCCAGTCAGGAGAAATACAAGCTTTAGCAGCTTTCTTCATGTCCTCATCAAAGGAACTTGTACTTGCTGTGTTGGCCATCAAGCTGAGTTGAGTAGAGAGGACTTCATCTTCATCATTTGAGAGATCTTCCTCAGCCCAGTCTTCTTCTTTAGCCACCAACACTCTGTTCTGAGCTTTCTTCTTCTTCTTGTCAAGGACTGCAGCAAGAAGCTTCTTGTACTTGGCTTCATAGTCAATCTTGCTGTCAGAGCTTGAGGAACCCTTAAAGCATGTGTTTCCTCTGGACTTACACTCACTGGCATAGTGACCAGTCTTGCCACAAGAGAAACAACCTTCAGAAGCCTTTGGTTTTGACAAGGCTCTTTCTCCTTTGAAGGGTTTCTTCTCAAACCTCTTGACGCCCTTTCTTTTCAAGAAAGGCTTGAACCTTTTAACCAACATGGAAGCCTGCTCAACAGCAGCTTCAATGATGTCCATGTCCTCCAAATCTTCATCTCCAACAGCCACCTGCTCTTCATCAGAAGTCTCTTCCTCTTCCTCCTCACTGGACTTATCCACTACTACAGCAAAACTTCTAGATCTTGTATCCTTAGACACAAGGGCATTTGATGAAGCCTTTGCACTCTCCTTCAAATCCTTGGTAGAGAGTTTCCTTTGCTTCACTGATTGTTCATGGTTTATGAGATTACCATACAAACCAACCAGTGTTAGACCCTTGATTTTCTCACCATGTTTGAGCACAGTGATAAAATGATCCCAAGATTCTGGGAGAGAGTCTAGAAACTTGTTTACAAGTTCTTTGTTGCTCTTGGGAACATATGCCCTTCTCAAGTCATTAATAAGGCAGTTGAACCTGGTGTAGGTCTGAGTTAGACTTTCACCTTTATGAGCAAAGAAGAACTCATATTCTCTAACAAGAAGGAGTTTCTTGTTCTCCTGCACTTCTTCAGTGCCTTCATATGCAACTGTCAAAGTGTCCATCATCTCCTTTGCAGATTTGCAGTTAAGAACTTGATGATAAACATCATTTGGGAGTGCTGAGACTAAGGCTGTCCTGGCTTTGACATCAAGATTAACCAGCCTTTTGTCTTCATCAGACCATAGATGAACAGCTTTGACAACATATCTATGTTCTGCAGGAGTTGAATCAGTGGCAGCAGTGACCTCAATAGTGGAGGTAGGAACATATCGACTTTCAGTAACAGTCTTAAGCATCACATCATCAAGGCTTGACATATAGAGAAGAACTCTACTCTTCCAGAGAGAAAAGTTTTCTCCATCAAACATTGGACACCTTGTGAGTGAGCCATTGTTTGAAGAACTGTTAGAAGCAGCAACGGGAGTGGCCATTTTGTAGTGTGGGGTAAAAGCAGTTGAAGAGTAAGCAAAACAGATCTTAGATATGAGTTATCTAGCCTGCTCTGATACCAGTTGTTGGTCCCGAATGGATACTACAACAAAAAATGTTTGTAGAAGGGGGGGTTGAATACAAACTTTAGCAAATAAAAATTTAAGTGACACACGGTTTACTTTTATATAATTCTTATTGATGTTAATCAAGAATTACATGAACTAGATGCGGAAAATCTAAGTTCAATAAAAGGTGGCAACTAGATTTGTCTAACACATAGACAATGCTAATCTTAAACAACTAATGTCTAAGATGTTCAACACATGAACAAGTTTGTTACACTGAAAGTAAAAATGAAGTTGGTTGTATACAATGGCAATATAGGCATAGTTTGTTGTATTTTCACGCATTTTGCCCTTTAAAAAAAACCCCATTTAACTTTAAATGATTATAACTCATTCGTTTTTAAGAATTTTAGCAAAAAAAATATCGTTAGATTCAGTTTTTCGTCGTCTTTCAAACAAGACCAGGCTTGATACATTTCTAAAACTTTTTCTTTATTGAAAATGCAAAGTTTGCATTTTGAGCTGGGTTTATTCTAAAATGCAAAGTCCAAAAAATTGAAAAATGCAAAATATGAACATGCAGGTCATGGAGATGCTTCCGAAAATTCAAAATATGAAATCGCATAATGCAAACCCAAAATGATTCAATGAAAATGCAGCCTAAAATGCAAAACAAAATTTCCATATTCAAAAAAAAATTAGAAAAATATGGGAAGAGTGATCTTGATTGTAAGAGGATTAAAAAACTAAAAGATTAGTATAACTTTTTTGTTTAAATTCACAAAACATAAAAAGTTATGACGATTTAAAGTTTTGAGGGGTATTTTTTTTTTTTAAAACATGGGTTTGTTGGGGGGATTTTCCATGTTTTCCCTTTCACATGTTAATTAATATATAATAATTACAATTATGTCATCTTGAATCTCATCCATTGATTTTGATTATCTAATAGTCCAGATTGGTTCTTTAGGTTCTATGTTTAAAGGGTAATTCTAAGTTAATCCTATTTCTCTCTCTCTCTCTCTCTCTATATATATATATATATATATATATATATATATATATATATATATATATATATATATATATATATATATATATATATATATATATATATATGTTGGTCACGAATGGATACTACAACAAAAAATGTTTGTAGAAGGGGGGGTTGAATACAAACTTTAGCAAATAAAAATTTAAGTGACATACGGTTTAATTTTATATAATTTTTATTGATGTTAATCAAGAATTACATGAACTAGATGCGGAAAATCTAAGTTCAATAAAAGGTGGCAACTAGATTTGTCTAACACATAGACAATGCTAATATTAAACAACTAATGTCTAAGATGTTCAACACATGAACAAGTTTGTTACACTGAAAGTAAAATGCTAACTCTTCTAATTTCAACTTATGAGATTTCAGTGTTTTTCAACTATCTATTCGCATGCTTAGCATGTTTCAATGCTTGAGTATATATAAGCAAATGGCATCCGGTTGATGAAGAGAGAAGGAGACAAAGGTACTTGGTTTAATAATATTATAATAGATAAAGTTAGTGGGTGAAAAGTAAATTAACCGTATACACAAAGTGTGTAAAGTGAACATACTTTTCAGTAATGAGTTTACCCACTATCTATTATTATATTATTAAAGTACTACCTTTATATCTTGGAAAAGTAAACTTCTCCTTTCACACTTGTGCTTTAATCAACACCATGCTTCTGATAATTTGACTTAACCAAGTATAGAGTTGTCAGCCATACTTAGTTGTCAAAGCATATCTTCGAGATCTTCTCTTCTAAAGTATCTTTCTCCTTTTCTAGATGATAAAGATCTATCCTTTTTGTTTCTTTGCAGATACAAAAAGTGCTAAGTACTTTTACAAAGAAAGATCTAAGGCATAGTAGAACAACACATGTTCTGCCTTTGACTAAAGAGAATATTACATAGAAAAGCTATTAGCTGATAAACAAAGTAAAGACTCAGCTAACAGACACTGAACTGCAAATGTAGTTTTGCTCAGCTAAACGATAAATGTGAAAGACTCAGCTACTTAGATTTGCTCAGCTGATCGAAATGCTCAGCTGATAATACAAATCTTGACAGCAGCTAATAAACTGATTAACTTAACTGTCAGCTGTTCCCAAGGGCTCAGCTAATCATTTGAGTATAGTCAGCTCATGAAGTAAAGATTGGATAAGTAAGAAATACCTTATCTGACAGGTGGGAGGCATCAGCTGATCAATGTGATTGTGTCAGCTGATCCTTGACTGCTCAGCTGATCGTGAAATCTTCATTAGCTGATGGTTTGGACCATCAGCTGATCCAATGTGATTCCTCAGCCGATGCTTTTTGACTGATCTTTTCTTCTCAGCTGATCTTCCTGAAGCTGGTCCTTTGGCTGATACTCAGTGTTCAGCTGACACTTGTAATCTTCAGCTGACACTTGTAACTTTATAAGTTTCTTTAAGTCTAATATGAAAAACAACACATGTTTTCCTTTTAACAGAGTCCAAACTGAATATATGGTTTTGTTAACATCAAATCCTATTTTACTTAATAGACATGTTTGATTTAGGTTTGATATTGCTATCTACCCAACAATATATATATATATATATATATATATATATATATATATATATATATATATATATATATATATATATATATATATATATATATATATATATATATATATATATATATATATATATATATATATATATGGCTGGGTGTTTAAAGGGTTCAAATGAGAACTGCGAGAGCCAATCTCAACCGTTCCTTAGATATGGGAAGTTCATGGATGGAGAGCGTAGAGGGGATCAAGTATGGCAGGGTGCATGTGAGGAATTCATGAGTGGGCAATGACATTAAAAGAGGGGGAATTGGACGGTTCAGATTGGTTCTCGCAGTTCTCGTACGAAAAATAGTTCTCGTTTAAACTTTTGCATATATATATATAGGGTGAGATTATTGTAAGATGGAAATTATTGTAAGATAGATAAGAGGTAATCTAGACCATCCATTTTCATCAATCTACAATTTAAAGAAAGGGTTTACTTTTTTAAAATGTAATTAATAAAAAAGACAATTAAGGGCATTATAGACTTTTTAAAAGTTCCTTATAAATGCAGTTCCTTATACATTCAAGTTGCCAAGTACTATACACTGAAATCTGTTTGAATGATGATTCGACATCTTGACCCTTGAAGAGAAACCCCGCAATGTAACAATGCTCAAACCCAATAAATTGATTCTCAAATTCCTTGTAATTGAACACTGGTTTAAAAGAACAGGTGCAAAAACCAATAAATTGATGCATAATTCAGTAGATTTAACACCTATTCATAAAAAAAACCGATTCACAATAAACCGATGCACACTTCTTTATAATAAACTAATTTTACACGGAATTTATAAGAAACAATTTACATAAGAAAATGATATATAAGAATTTGATGAAAATATAGATTGCGCTCGACCTCCTAAAATCGGCTTCATTTTCCTCCTCCACGGCTATGTTGATTATACATAAACATCATGCCTCGAAAATCAGTTGATGACAAGAGTTGTTTTGATGGTAGAACTTTTTGATGAATATAGTTAATCATACATATATATCAGGATCAGTTGACGATACATGAATAAAACCTCTAAAACAACAATAGAATATTTGATGAAAAGGATCTTTTTGATGAATATTTAACACCCAAATCAGTGGCCAACGACCTAGCTTCGAATTCACACATTCACAAACGTAGAGGCGGGGCAACCTCAGATTGTATAGTTTTCACCGATTTACAGAGGCATCGACTTCACAAACATGTGGTGGTAGTCGCCGAAACGGATAAGGGCTGCAACTCTTGGGTTCGTCGGCCTATACGAACTCATGCCTGATGTAGAAGTGGAGAAATGCTACAGGGGTCGCCATTAGTGGAGGCTGTGAGAAGGCAGTTAAGCAAAGTCATTGGATATGGAATCGCTGAGAACTGTTCGGTTGTTTTTGAGTATCCTTTTGAAGGTAATCCTACATGTAAATAAACAAACAAACAATCTCACTGATCGATCGAGTCCATTATGTTGGAGTGAAACTTAATAATTAATTGACCAGAAGAATTCAATTAAAATTATACAATTGAGAATTGAATGAATATATATAGAAGCTATATACAGCTTACGTAAGTTGGTGCGAGGAAGAGAAACAGACCAGTAGCATCTCGTGGAGTAATTCCAAATTATCAAAATGAATCAGATAGAGAAATTTTTAAATCGGTAGTAATTAAACAAGTCATTCAAATTGAAGACGCACCGAAACCACCAAAAATTGTGTGACGATTCAAAGATATATAATGAAGCAGAAATTGTTGTTATTGATCTAGCTAATGGATTAATGGATTAATGGAATAATGGAATGATTAATACCAAGACGAAAGGTAACGTCCTCTGAAACCTGCACACATAAACACACACAAATGCACGGAAATAGCGTCATATCAGACGGAACGGAGGCGGTGAAATTTTAGGGTTTGGGAGAGAGTAAAAGTGTGAAATTCAAATATAGGGGGAACGGCCAGCAACTCTAATCAAGGAAGGAATGAGAAGGTTTTAAAATATCTAGAATACCCCTTAGATGATTAGGCCACGTGTCAATTTCTCACTACATCTTACATATGTTACATTAATTCCCCTCTTATTTGATCTCAATCCTATATATATATATTGAATTTTTTTCAAAATTAAGTTTGTTTTTGAAAAAATTAACAAAAGTAGGTTTGTTTTTTTTATTTTCAGAACTAATGTAACTGGAAATGGGAATCCCGGATACTTTTGCTTTTTGTTCAATTGTCACATCAACAGAACTCTTGCTACCATGTGAGTTACTTTATAAAGTTCCCGAGATTGACATTCCCGGTTTGATTGTATGGATAAATGACTACCATTTAAATGCCATTGAGATGTCTCATCGCTGACTTACTTTATAAAGTTCCCGAGAATACCATTCCCGGTTACTTTAAATTTGCCACCTAACCCTAGACAGCTTTTACTTTTTTGTTATTACTCCACCTATCAACCACCTACAGAATTTGCACCATGAAATCTCTTTAAAACCCAAAGAGGTGGTGCTTCATAGAGCACACAACACTTCAAACTTCCAGAGCAAAAAAAATTTCAAGTTTTTTTCTTTTTATCTGTTTCAGTTCTTGCATTTTATTTTGTTAAAATGGCGAATATGAAAGTTACTGCTGGTCCATTTACCAATCCAGGGCCCAGTGTAGAAAACTCCTCCCGTATACGTAATGTTGGAGGAAATTTTGAAGTTGCGGTATGTATATCATCATAATTAGTTTATTTTGGTTGTAAATTGTAATTTATTTATTATCTTTATTATCCTTCATTTTTTTTGTTGTAACGTATTTATCTGTTTTTAACTTAAGTCTATTGTATGTTAGACTAATTTATTTCAATATAAATATTAACTTCTAAACATATTATAAACAAAATAATAATCTTAAGAATACAAAAAAACTTTAAACTAAAAACATTTCATGTTATTAAAAAACTATCAACCAATACAAATTAAACCACTAACCTAAACCACTAAAAAAATCACTAACCTAAACCACCATAAAATATCCTAAACAACTAACCTAAACCATTTTCAAAAATCCTAAAAATTTATTAATTATAAATAAATCATTGGTTTTTACGTTGATAACATGGCCGGTCAAATTCATTCAAAGTATCCGGGAACGCAAATCTCGAATACTTTAATATGATGGGACTTCTCCCTTACAAATGCATGGTACAAAATTACAAGGAAAAGTATATGGGAATCGGAATCCCGGTTACTTTATTGTTTCAGAAGGTGGGTCAGAAGGTGGAGCTGTAAGGGACATGTGGCCAAAAAGCAAAAGTATCCGGGATTCCCATTCCCGGTTACATTAGTTTTGAAAATTAAAAAAAACAAACCTACTTTTGTTAATTGTTTAAAAAACAAACTTAATTTTGAAAAAAAAATCATATATATTTCATATTATTATCAAGTGTTTAAGTATTGTTAAAAATAGTTGCTTACAAACCTAATAAGATAATTAAAAAAAGTAGCACTTTCATGGTCGACCGTGAACCTGCTACCGCGACCGTGGCTTCAAAAAAATTTTACTGTCCGCCACCGTGGTCGATCACGGTCGACCGTTGACTGCTACCGTGGAAGAACAAAATTTTAAAAATTTTGCATTTTAAGTCATTATCACATGTTGACACCTATGGTCATAATACTTCACTTCTTAGTGCTAAATATAACCAAAAGAGATGTTTTTATAACCATCAAGATACTAAGTTGGATACTTTAAACCTTTTAGGCCTTTCATGTCATATCATAATAATCAAAGAAGGTTTTCAAATAATAGATTTGTAACTTCAAATGTCAAATCTAAAACAAACTATAATTATTTCTATTACAATAAGGATTATTCTCAAGAAAGAATAAATCATTTTCAAAAGTCAACTTTTAACAATCAAAATTTTATGAATTATATTAAAGTTCTTGTTCAACTAAATCATATCACACTACATATAAATGGACAAAAGTAGGTATGTTTGATGTTAACAACCCCCGGACCCATGAAACATTGGGTACCATCTTTGTCAATTGTTTAAATTACTAGGTGAACACAAGCGAACATCCGCGATCACATGAATGTTATTTGATAAGTGGATGTCTCTAGCAGATGGTGAGCAACAAAGAATTATTTACTTCATATGGATGTCATGTGGTGTTCAATAGCAACCTAAGGGGTAATATCATTGGTAAAGGTAACAACTCTCACAATAACATAACCTTGATAAGTATTTGTCAACTCTATGACAATCATTTAAATGTCACATTTTCTAAGTATCATAGCATGATAACCAAAAATGGTAAACACCCGATCAAATGAAAAAGAAGAAATGATTTATATAAACTAAATTGTAATCCCTTCATCCAAGTATATCTTGCATGTTTAAATGATCATTATATTTTGTGGTATAGGAGATTAGGTCATGCTAATATGAAAATTAATCCAAAGTATTGGCAATTAAGAGCTTGGATAATTTACCAAAATTAAAATTTGATAAACACTTTTGTGATGCTTGCAAAGTTGGAAAACAAGTTCATGTCTCTCACAAGGCAAAGCATTTAGAACTTTAGAATTCTTGTATATAGACTTGTATGGTCATTCATCAATACAAGGCTATGGTAGAAACTTCTACACTATATTAATTGTATATGATTTTTCAAAATATATGTGGACCATATTTTTGAGATCCAAAAATGATTCAAAATTCTTGGAAACAAATTCAAAACCAAAAGCCACTTGATTATGTCCATTCTACGGACTATAGTAGAGAATCTGATAATGATTTTTAATTTAAAGCATTTTGTGACAAACATGATATTATTCGTAACTTTTCGGCTCCTAAAACTCCTCAATCTAATGGGGTAGTGGAAAGAAAAAACCGTACACTCCAAGAGAAGAATCGTACCATGCTTAGTGAACAATCAATTCCCCAAAAGCTTTGCTATGATGTCGTAGCAACCGCAACTTATATACTTAATAAAGTTCTAGTTCGGTCACTCATAAAAAGGACCTCTTATGAGCTATACAAGGGTAGAAAACCAACACTTAGACATTTGAGTGGTGTATAGAAGTAAATGCTTCATTTTAAATAATAAGAAACACTTGATAAAATTTGATCCTAAAGCCTATGAAAGTGTGTTCCTAGTACATTTCCTAAATGACAAATCCTATAGAGTCCTAAATAATCAAACTATGGATATAGAGGAATTCCTAAATGTCACATTTGATGAAACTCCTCTGAACAAATCAATGCCTCTAATTGATGATGATCTCAATGAATAACAAACCATAGAACATCAACTAGAAAAGCTTAATGTAAATGAATCCACTCCCTCTAAAAGGCCTAGTGAACCTTTCAACACTAGAGAAGTTAGGGTCACCTAATTGACCAAGTCATTGGCAATATAGGTGAAATTAGAACTACTAGATCCAACACCTTTCAAAGAAGATAGTGCCATAATGACTATTTAAAAAATGATTGAGTAGCACCAAATAATGAAGAATGGCCAATCCAAATTAAACAAATCATCTAATAGTCATTCATTGGGTCTAGTTATCTCATAAAAAGTCAAAATGAAAAAGAGGATTATGAGTCGGTTGCATAAACGAATCTTACAAACAAAAGTTAGGGAATTGATTGTGACAAAGTAAAAGTTGTTACTAGTGCAAAAGTATTGCTAATAATCATGCTTTGAAATTTCTTAAAAGAACAAATGTTTGCAAGCTCTATAATTGAAAATTCATGGATTAAATTAAAGCATGTAGATTAAATTAATTTATCAATACTTGACATATATAGGAAATGTCTTACTATATGTCTTGTATGTGCTTTAAGAGCATTAGAAAAGTATCTGGTAGCGACCACGGTCACACACGGTCGACCGTGGGACATCAACTGTCGTAGTAAAATTAAAAAATTTCAAAATTAAAACATCATTCATCATTCATAACTAATAAAATCTCTAAAAGATCATGCATTATAAGTATAGTTTACGAATTAAAAGTTTTCCTTAACAAGAGAGTAGAACATGCGTAAACCAATCTAAACACATGATTAAGAAAACTTTGATGTTGAAATGAGAAATTAATATATACACTCATGAATACTTCGTGCGAATTAAAACAAAAGGAGTGAGTTATTTGATAGCACCAAATAATGTGGCATGATCGGGAGCTTGCTTTATCTAAAAGCAAGTAGACTCAATACTACGTATAGTGTTTGTAGATGTGAACTATTCAAGTAAAATATTAAGAAATCACATCTTGATGCAGCAATGGATATCTCTATACAACAAGTGAACGGTGGATTACTAGCTTTGAAATCCAACGAAAACCTGTATAGACATGGTAAGCATAATATATTTGGATCTTGAATGATGTCAATATTATCAAAAGAATACAAGTGAAGAAATTACATGGTCATGCAAAAGCTTGTGCTCAAGCACTATAGATAAAACAAACACTTGCTGATTACGAGGTAAGTCTCTCGGAAAGCCCATTATGTGTGAAAACTTAGTTGTCACTCTTTACATGACAATATGCACGAATTAAATGTCATAATTAAACAAAGCCATTAAAAAGGAGGAAACATTATCCTTGAAAAATAATATTTAATAACTTAAAAAAAATTTCGTTGAGCTAATATGCAAAATTTGAAAAATCGCGAAAATCGACCTGAAAGGATAACCCATGCTCGTTCGTAAGCTATCCTAGTATACAAATATAAGATGAAAAACTCTAATAAGATTTGCATCTTCTTTATGATCAAGGTAAAGTGTCAATAAATACATTGTAGTGCAATCAAGCTTTCTCATTCTTCTTCTTATAAAAAAGAAAAACAATCATTGGTATTTAAAGAGTTAAAAGATCTTAGAACAATTAGGAGGTAACTTCGACAAGAGCTATAGCCAACTATAAAGATTTTAAAACATTGTAAGCTCTACAAATCAAAGATCCTTTAAGAAAAAACACATCCTTTAGGCATATTAAGTATGATGAATGATTGATTTGATAAATTTCTTTGATTAATTATTAATCATGATGCATGCATGTTTTAAAATGATATGATATGTTCTAAGAATATTAAATGAAAAATTCAAAAAATTGATGAAATACAAGGTCACGGTCGACCACGGTCAAAGGGACTGCAACCGTAACATTTTTGGAGTCCCGCTGGTCGCAACCGTGGTCGATAATGACTATTTAGATAATGCATAAATGCTTGGATGGATAAAATGGAATAGATTGAATAAAAATTGGAAAAGTATACCCTTAAGGGATATGTGTGTGTTTACTTATTATGAGAAAATCTTATTTGAACTATTTTGATGCATGCTAGTTTAGTCAAGTATAACTTTGCACGCTTTAGGAAATTTTGTACTTAATATGATTGGAAATGAACACGCCTGATTAATTGACTACTCGGATAAATTATCAATTGTGAGTAACAATGACACAATTGATTAATCAATGTGTGTAATAATTGATATCTTGAATGGATGACTTTAAACACTTTATGTTGTTTTCATAAAATTTATAGAATTTCACTTTACATGATTTCAATTTAAATAATACACTTGGCTAACCCCCAATCCCCCAAGATTGGAAAATATTGTTTGTTTTGTGTGATAAAAAATATAGGAAACTATCCAATCAAATGTCAAAGAAGTCAAGGCATAGTTTCAGGGGGAGCGGGAGCATTACTTTAAGGGGGATGTATTATTAAAAAGAAGAGACATAAGGAGACTAGCACAATAAGAAAAGGAAATGGGTTTCTTTTTTACAAAAAATTAATTAAAAATCTCTCTATGCCAAAGAAAAGAGGTCACTCACATATCCTTTGATGCCAATGGTACTATTAGACTCATTCTCTCCATATGATCAAACCAAATAACAAATTTATCAACCTTTGATTTCCCATCCTCATGTCCTTTTAAAGGGGAGAGAAATCAAGAAGGATAGAATATTATCCTTTTAAAGGGGAGAGAAATTCCAAATTTACTTCAATACACATAATTATACTTCAAAGAGGAGAGAAATTAAAAGGGGAGAATAATTTAGAAAACACAGGGGAGTAGACATTCCAAATTTAGAGAAATTCAAAGGGGGAGAATATGATCCGTCTTTTTAATGATGACAAAGAGGGAGAGAAATCCAAGTTTAGAGCTTGTAGTCAAAAATGGAAAAGACTAAATGCAAAAGAAGCAAATGTCCAAGTCAACAATTATCAAAGCTTTGAAGATCCAAATTCAAGATTGTTGATTTAAGTTAAGTCAAGAATGAAAAAGTGAAGACACGTTGATCAAAGCTAAAATGGAACACCACAAAAAGGTCAATTCTTGAATCACCTATTTATTTTTCCATAACATATTATGGAATTATTAACTCGGATTATTTTAAAATTGTCATCATCAAAAAGGGGGAGATTGTTAGTGCAATTAAAGAATAAACATTTATTTAAATTTTTTGATGACGCAATTTTAATATTTGGATTTAATATTGAGTACCCTATTAAAATTCAAGTTAATATGAAAATAATAAGTTTGCTAAAATAAATGATTAAATATAAATTTGCATTGATCACAGTAAAATATTACGAGAGGATTAAAAAGAATCGAGTATGCAAATTTTACAAACGTCAAACGTATACAATACTCACCTAGTTAAAAACGATTTTTGACCAACATTAACAAATATATATAAATCAATTTTTACTAAGATGCATTTTTATAAATCAATTCCATATGTTCAAAAGATATATATTTTGAAAATTGTGGTTTTATAAAACAAATTGCCATGAACTAAAACGAAATATATTTTTAGTTGGCAATTTTATAAAAATGAAAAATGAGAATAAAAGTGTACACAATTTATGAACAACTTTTATAAAAAGAGAGAAAAGATATTTATAAATTCAAATCTCAAAAAATATTTGGTAGGAGGAGACAAAAGTACAACCATCTTTTGAGGTGTCACACTCCTATTAGTCCTCCAAGATTTCTTGTGGATAATATTGAATGTAAAGATCAAATTTAATTCAAATATTTAGAAATCAATTTTTACTTAAATGTATTTTTATTTTATAAAATCAATTCCACATGATCTTAAAAATATTTAATTTTGGAATTGAAATTTTAAAATAATTTGCCAACTATTATTAAACGGAATTTTTTTATATTGGCAAATATGAAAATACGTATTTTGGTATACAAGTTAAATATCTTTAAGATGTATTATTATACTGTGTATTAATAACTCGTGGAATGATATCTTATGATATTTTACATTGGCTATTGTGCCATCAAAAAGTACATATGTGGCACAATATTGGCCACATGCTTTGGGTGAACACTTGTATTAATATTTAAGCCAGTCTAGGCACACAACATAACAGTATTTAATTCTGAATATTCAACAGTCAAAATACAGGTTGAAAAGAGAAAGCCGAAACATAAAGATTACATTTTAAACCGGCTCAAAAAACTATGCAGGTGTGCCACGGACGACCGTAAGCTGTAGCCGTCCGACCACTTGACAACACAAATTTCTCTTTCTTCAATCTCTATAAAAACAAATCTCTTGCAACATAAATTCTTTGTAATATGAATCACACCTTGTAATCTTTCATCTTTATATTTTATGTGTGTGATTCTTGAGTTGTTCAACTCTAAAAAGATCAAAACTTTATCTTCTTCAACAACTCTGAGAGCAAGAGAGATCAAGACAGAGAGAAAACAAGAGAGCTTCAATTCCAAATCTATTTTCCTCTTTATTTGTATAAAGTGAGTGATTATCTTGTAAATACCATTGTTGGTGTAGTGAGCTAAATTGTAAATCATCACTTTGCGAGAGTTCTAGTGGTAGAACTTTGATACATGTAGGTTTGATATTTCCCACATTGTTCTTGGGTTGTTTTTGTTCTTGGTGAAGAACACTTTGTAAAAGTCCTTTGTGAAAGCACTTATTTGAAGACCTCAGTGGAGGTAAGGAAGTCCTACGGTGTAGGAAAGGAAGTCCTCATTAGAGGCATTCCGGGTTCTTGCTGAAGAGCTCGTGTTTGGTATTCTAGGATAAAAACATCATGATGTGGTCACGTCCTCGTATCAAAGGTGATTGTAACCATTGGTCTCTTCCGTTCTAATGAGACTTTTGCACATTGTGCTAGTGAAACTCTTGACGGAGGTCAAGGAGTGGATGTAGGTTGGAATTCAACCGAACTACTATAAATCCTGGTGTCATCTCTCAACCCTTAAACTCTGTACATACTTGCATTTATATTCTTGCTCTTATATTTACGCATTTATATTTTCGTTTTTATATTCTTGCTTTAATATTTACGCATTTATATTATCGCTTTTATTTTCAAGTTATTTGTTTTATTGTCAAGAATATATATATATATATATATATATATACTTATGTATATTTATATATTTATATATATACAATATTCACGTATTTATATTCTTGCTTTATTATTTTCACTTTTATATTTTAGCTTTTATATTATTGCACTTACATTTACGCATTTTACTTTCAAGTCATTTATTTAATTGTCAAGAATATACTTATATATATATAGACAAAAGTTCATGCGAGAATCGTTGTTAGCGTGAGAACCACGAGAACCAATCTAAGCCGTCCAATTCCCCCTTCTTCAATGTCATTGCCCACCCATGAATTCCTCACATGCACCATGCCACACCCTATCCCTCCACGCTCTTCATCCATGATACTTCCCATATCCAAGGAACGGCTGAGATTGGTTCTCGCGGTTCTCGCACTAACAACGGTTCTCGCATGAACCCTCCCCTATATATATATATATATATAGGGGAGGGTTCCATTGAGAACCGAATTTATTGCGAGAACCGCGAGAACCAATCTTAGCCGTTGATTTGATAAGTGGAATTTATGGATGGGGAGCGTGGAGGAATCAAGTGTGGCAGGGTATATGTGAGGAATTCATAGGTGGGCAATGACATTGAAAGAGGGGAAATTAGACGGCTCAGATTGGTTCTCGCGGTTCTCGCAATAAAAATGGTTCTTAATGGAACTTCTTCCTATATATATATATATATAATTCATATTATTATCAAGTGTTTAAGTATTGTTGGAAAAAATAATATCTATAAAATTTAAAAAGTGGACATAGAAACTATTTAACCCTCCTTATAGTTTCTAGATATATATTTAATTAGTGATGGAGTTACTTGATTAGCTTAGGTGGGTTTATATGTAATTAATATAGAAATGGGTTTATGTTGGTGTTTGGGCTTAGGGATTTAATGAGAAGTTGTAGATTAGTGTAAGGGCTTGGCCCAATAAGAGGGTATACGTATATTATATTAGGGCATAGCCACCCTCACTTTCATTTTTCCTTGTCGTGGCATTCATCTGATCAATTGAAGCAGAGTTTGTGTTTGTGTGTGTTCTTGGCCAAGGAGACGAGAAGGAAGCATTCTTCTCCATTTTTGCGTCTTCAAACAAGAAACCATCAAGGTAAGGAATTCTAACTCTACATTATGTTCTAGTTAAAATTCCTAGCACTTTAACAAGTTTAGATGGGTTTTTGGTTAAATTTGAGACTTTGTTCTTGAGTTTCCATGAACACCCTTCAAGAAAGGAAACGGAATTTTAGCTCACCTTAACCTTGTTAATTACCCAAATATATAAAAAGGATTCGTTTAATCATGCTTAGGAACCTTTAAAACAATTAATGGTGTGCATTAGTTAAATATTACGTGATTTCAATTTTTAATTTTGGGGCCTGTTCGTTAGTTGCCATCCGACGAAGAAGAAATGAGTTCCGACTTGACCTCCTTACGACTTGACATGCAATTACATTTTCAATCCGACTTTTGTGGCCTTAGTATTCGTTTTTCGTTGCGACTTAGTGTTGTTCCCAAAATTATGAATAATACTAACTTAAGGAAATATTAAGTGCGGAAATAGTAATTATAAGAACAGTAAGAAATGTCTAAAGTTTGTTAATATTGATATAACGAACCTTACAGACTAGAATTTAAGAAGAACAGACTTCTTAAATTTAACCAACACTCAAGAACAGACTTAAGAGAATACAGACGCACAAAGCTCTTGCAATATCTGAACAGACAGAATTCGCAAGCTCACTCTTCTCTATTAAGAGAAGAGTATTTATACATTTCCCTCATCAATCCTAACCGTTGAACTAGTGACACATGTCACAATCTTGTAGATTGATGAGTAACAGATTTCCTCATGCATAACCAACTTGAAAGGGACAGCTGATGACGTCACCGAGGGGACCATCTGCTGAAGATAAACTTCAGTAGACAAAAACTGAAAGTTTCAGAGATGAAACTTTCAGCCCTTCAGATGAACTTTATTTGAGACGAGAGACAAATCTTCAGAAATCTTCTTTTGCTGAAATCTTCTTAGAATACATCAGCGCTGATGGAGTGTAAACAAATCAAGACTAACAATCTCCCCCTATTTGTTTATAATCCATCATTATTTACAAAGAATAAACAAATAGAACTATTTACATTAAAGAACTCATATGTACATGATCCATACTGATTGTTTTTGGATTCTTTTCATTTTGCTAATGTTTTTGATTTTTTTTTTTTTTTTATATATATATAAGGGAAAAGGAAACAAGAAAATAAGGTACATAGAGGTTTAAGAGCTTTTTGAAGGCTTGTGCATTTGAGAGCTTTCTAAGATCTTGGCCTTTTCTTCCCATATATTAGTTTCAGAATCTCTAGGCTTCTTGGCTTCAAACAGTTTGACAATCTTCAGACGAATGTCGGCCGTTTCAGGATCCCTTGAATCAAAGTAGGATAAAAGAGCCTTCAGATGCATCCAATCAGCATTATCAAGTTCAGACACTCTCTGAAACCTGGGTTTGTCATAAGCATCTTTGAAGAAAAATCCTCTAGGATTTTCAAGGACCTGTTTATCAATGAATATGAAGCCTGGAGGAATTGAACAATCCATATTTCGACAGTTTGGAAGAACACCAGCGGTCATAAGCTTTATGATCTCTTCTTCAAATCTCCTAGAGGACCTTTTTCTTCTTCTCTTTAATGGTTGATCTTGTTCAGGATTTTCAGAGTCACTTTCAGTAGATTGAAAACGTTTCTTCAGATTTTCATAGGTCTCTTGTAGATAAGAAAGCCTTCTTTTAACTGACCTAACCAGTTCCGTTAGTTTCAGTCTGTTCAAACACTTTCCAATTTCAACCCATTCAGACAAACTGAATTTTGTGAGGTTAGAATTGGTGACATACTGAACTTTGAGGCGATTTTTATTTCTTGCAATTTCCACTATGATTCCACGTTTTTCTTTGGTAACCCTGACTGCTGTGATTGGATCAGGATCAACTCTAGTCATTTTAGCTTCAAACCATTCTTTCTCTTTTTGAACTCTAATCAGTTCAGCTTTCTCCTTTTTGATCCTTTCCTCTTCAACTCTTCGTTCAACAGCGCGTTGAAGAGACCGAGGAGACATTTTCCTCTTTACCTTTTGTTGTTCAGCTTCAAGTTTAGCTGTCTTTAATGCTTCAGCTTCAGATAGATTCAGTAATCTGGCATGTTCTTCAGCTATCGGTTTTTCTTTTCCGAATTCTTCAACAGTCATCCCAAAGGAAGCAGCTTCTTCCTCTTCAGTAACCTGATGTTCATACTTTCCTCCCCCTGTGTTAGACATCTGATTTTTGATAGCCTTTATACTGTCACCCAATAGTTTTTCAGTGTTGATAATCTTGGGTTTCACAATTTCAGTATCATCTGCAATACCTTTACCTTTATCAGGATTTCTGACAGGTGAGGTAGCTTTCTCACTGACAACTGAAGTGAATTCAGGTTTAGAGATTATCAGTGGTATATGCTCTAAGTATGAAGATTTCAGAATGTTGGAGGTTAGTTCCTTTGGATTAAGAACATCAACATTCATCTTTGTTTCAGATGCAGAGATTGAGCTGTCAGCAGTATAAGGTACATTGGGATGTATTATCAGGGCAGTTTCAGGTAGATTAAAATTCTGAGGGGAGGGTTGAATAATCATGTTGAATTCTCGTTCAGGAGTCGACTTTTCTGAAAATTTAGTGTTTCCTTCATTACCAGGATCACTAAGAGATTCCTCAAACAGTCTGTTTACCTCTTCCCTTTCTCTTTCATTTTGATCTCTAAACACTGAGTATTCTTCAATTGTTTGTTTCAGCCGACAAATTTCTTCCTTATCTCTTATCGACGCTTTAGCCACAGCTGAATGTCTCAAAAATTTCTCCCCCTTAGAAGCTGAGGAAGAAACTGTAGCAGCTTCTACCCTTTGAAGACGTGGAACAATATGTTTGTTCAGTGTGGCGACCATCATACGTTGCATATCCTTCAGAACCACCTTTTTGTGATAGGACTGAAGATAGCGTTTGGAAGGATAAGCTTTCAGGGAATCTTTGAGTTGCAAGAGATTGTCAGAAAAGGACTTGAGGAATGAGGCCTGAAATTTGGACAGTGACTCAGAGAGAGAAGACTGAGAAGAGGAAAGTTGAGATAACACATCCTCGTAACGTCTATTACCTTTGGCAATATAGTCACGAAGCTGTTTGAAGAGAGTGACACGGAGTTGATTGTGAAACTGAAATTCTTTATTCAAAGTGCAGATATAGTCAATTAAGAGTGCAGTAAGAATTTTAATGTCCTCAGCAAAGTTAACATTTGACATATGCTGAAGATGAAAACGATGAAACTCTTTGGTAACTTGACTCTGAAGAAGACGAAGAGTATCATCAAGTTTGGAATAGGCATCATGAACAGACAGAGAGTCATCATCGAGCTCATGAGGAGAACGCATGATAGCAGGCGACAAAGGAGTTGTGAAATCATCCAAGAAATCATGATTGGTGGACGAGGAGGAAGATTCAGATTTGTCAGAACCGTCGAGAGGATCGGTCACTGATTTGGCAGAGAGTATGTTTTGGAGAGATGGAAACTGAGTTTGAAGTTCAGTTGAGAATTCCTGCCCAGAAGCCAGTAGCTGATCAAGATGAGGTTGATTGGCAGTGGGAGGAAGAAGATTGACAGAGTACTCAAAACCCGAAACAGGATCCCAAATGAGACCTTGTTCTTTGTTTAAATTTTTAAAATTTATGGGTGGAAGTGGGGCAGATTTAGCCATAGAAACATTTGGGTTTAATGAATCATCAGGGGCTAAAAGTGTCGGTGCTTCAGTAGTAGTTTTGTGTATAACTACATCTTCATGAGCAAAAGCAATAGCCGTAGGTTCAGTTGGGTTAGCTGAACCATCAGTGGCCAAGGTGGTAGAGAAATGAACGACTTCAATGTCAGGGATATCTGAACCATCATAAGTCAAAGGTCTCTTAGAATCAGATGGTTTAGCTGATTCATCATGGAGGGTAAATACATCAGGCTCAGATTGTTTGGGTTCTGAGAGATCATATGTATTGGCAAAATCCATAGGATCAATTCGGACTACTGAACCATCAAGGGATTGTGGCTGAACTGTGGTTTCAGTTGGTGGTACTGACACTTTAGCAGTATTGGTTACATCTGAAGCAGGGGGTTGAAGTGCAACAAAAGGGTTGAGAACCTTAGTCGAGGTTGTGGTTGTATCAACATCATTGGTTCGGAGAGCCTCAGAGTGTGAGGGAGATTTACACTCATCATTGGTAGTGGGTGATTTAGCAACTTTTACAAATGGGTTGACAAATGCATCATGAGTTGCAAAGGCAAACCCAAGTTCAGTTGGGATAGCTGAACTCTATGTGGGCAGAGATGGTTGTGCTTCAGATTCGGTCTTGTGTTGAGCCGATACATCATGAGCAATTTTGGAGACCAGTAAACTAGTTGGGTCGACTAGATTACTAAGGGTCTGTGATGCTAGTGAACCAATGTGAGCAGGGGGGAGAGGACTTACAGTGGAGATTGGATTCAGAATAATCATTTTTGTTTTTGTTGTTGGTGTTGAACATTCAATAGAGAAGTCTTTGGGATGAACATGTCGATGTGAGACAACAGCAGGTGCAACAGTAGGGATTGAGTCAGAGGAAGCATAAGAAGAAGACGAAATTGTACGCTTCAGCTTCTTTGACTTTATCGCAGGACTTAGATCAGATTGTCTGTGTGTAGTAGAAGACTTGCGAAGCAGGTGTTTCCTTTTCTTTGGAGCAGGGGAAGGTGCAACTGAAGGAGCACCAGGCTGTTCAGTAGCCTCTGAATCTGAATGTTCATCAAGGGTTTTTTCAGTAGGAGATGGGCGAGCTGAAATAGTAGGAGAAGTGTCCATCCTAGCAAAAACCATCATTGCTTCAGTAAGCGGAATGGGATCAGCAGAGTTAATACTGGTCCAGACATAGGGAGGCAGAGAAGATAACTCAACTGAATGTGTGGCTGAAGTATAATGGGAGCTTCGTAGCAGTTGTTGAAACAGCAGGGATAGAAATCGAGGAAAAGGAATATGGAGATTTCTCTTTTTCATTTTGACTTGGGTGAGAAGAAGATTGAAGATGAAAGCAGCATAGTCGACCTTTGTATCATACATCAATGCATGACCTAAACTCAGCACATTGTCAGCGATTTGATCCATTCCCCCAGTTTTAGCAGTCATACAGAAAGAGAGAATACTGAAAATACTGCACCAGACAGTAGGGAGTTTGTTACGAACTAGGGTTTTTCCTTTGATGTAGGAAGTTGCAGGCAGCCTTAGATAATCAACAATAAGATCCTTTGCTGATTTGGTGAAAGGAACACAGGAAGACTCATCATCAGTGGGTAGATGAAGAGTTTTGGCAAGAAAGTATTTATCAATACGACATTTTTGCTTGCCGTTCAGCAAAGTGAAAGCAATTTTGGGGTTTTCAGAGGTCTCATCGACAACATTAGCAGTCATCCAAAACTCACAAAGATGCTCTTCAAACATGGGAATTTGAGCGGTTAGAGCATAGTTGATCGGGCAATGTCGGAGAAAATTTATGATATTGAAGAACTTAGATTTGGAAGAAACAGGAGAGAGGGACACTGAAATGTTGTTGGAATTGAAAACAATTTCATCATTGGAGATGATCGGTACAACGGAGGCAGGGAGATGAACACACAAGGATGCTGAATGAGACATGATGATTTGAGAGAGGAAAAGTTAATTCGCAAAGATGAAGAAAGAGTAGAGAGAAGGATGAAGAAGATGAGAGAGTGTTATATAGGTTTAGAGGTAGAGGGCGGTTAACAGAGAAAAGAGAAAAGAACGGCGAGTTAAAAGAAAATTCAAGTAAATTGATATTCAACCGTTGGATGAAACCACAGAAACTAACCATAGTTAATATGAGAAAACATCAACCTAGTTAAATTGTAAATGTTTATAATTGTTATTTATTAACAGTTAATAATTGCTATCTGAAAGGCTGTTAATCAGGGTATTTCAGGAAAACAATATTAATTGAAAATAACTAAGAATTACATTGACTTATTGAATAAAGAAAGCAATGAAGAACACAGATCAACTCATAGAAACATCATCCATTAAAATATAGGTTAATCAATACATTTACAGTGGAGCATTCAACAAAAGACTAAAGCAAAAAGAAGAACAAGAAATGCATCCACGCCAAAAGATGATCGCCAATGCTTAGTTAATCAAGAAGATTCACGGCGATTTGAACAGCAGCGCCAAGTCCAATGTCATTGATATGGAATGTGATGGTGTACATGAAAGGATAGTTGATGATAACAAATGTGATCTACATGAAGAAAGAAGTGAAATAAGGAGAGGAAGAAAGTGAGGGAAGATGACAGAAGTGAGAATGAAGTAGTGTGGATTAACAAAGAGATAAGCAAAGATAAATAAAGAGAGGAAGTAATCATTATTTTGAAAGGGTACTGAACATGAAATGACGGCTGTAATAAATGTTACCCCAAATAAAGATAAACTGAGTTAAACAAATGAATATAAATCCAGCAGATATTTTATTTAGAGGTAAAAGAATACTTACCTTGCAACTGAAGACTTTCAGATGAGATGTTCAGTGAAATGTGTTTCAGTGAATCATAGTTCAGTAGAGAAGTTCAGTTAAACATATTTCAGCAGAGGAGGTCAGTCGACTATGGTTCAGTCAAAGATTCAGCATGCCAAGTTCAGAAACAAGAAATTTGAACCTCGCTTCATCTAGAGCTTTTGTGAATATGTCAGCTAACTGATGTTCAGTTGGAACAAAGTACAGCTCAATATTATTTTTAGCAATGTGATCTCTGATGAAGTGATGACGAACATCAATATGCTTGGTTCGCATATGAAGCACAGGATTGTTGGAGATGGCTATGGCGCTGGTATTATCACAGTAGATCGGAGTTTTGACCAGCGAAACACCATAGTCAGCAAGCTGATGCTGAATCCATAAAATTTGAGCACAACAACTCCCAGCTGAAATGTATTCAGCTTCAGCGGTAGATAACGAAATGGAGTTTTGTTTCTTACTTTGCCAGCTAACTAATTTTCGTCCAAGCATCTGACATCCACCAGTTGTACTCTTTCTGTCCAAATGACAACCTGCATAATCAGAATCAGAAAAACCCATTAGATCAAAACCCGAGTCTCTGGGATACCAAAGACCCAATTGAGGAGTACCCTTCAGATATATGAAGATCCTAGAGACAGCAGACATGTGAGATTCTTTTGGATTCGCTTGAAATCGGGCGCATAAGCATGTAGAAAACATTATATCAGGTCTACTAGCAGTTAAATAAAGTAAAGAACCAATCATTCCTCCAAAAGTGGGTAAGTCAACTGCTTTTCCATTAAGATCAGCGGTTAACTTGGTTTTGGGAGCTATGGGTGTTTTCATTACTGAACATTCAGTGAAGTTGAACTTCTTCAGTAATTCAGAAATATACTCATTTGAAACTTTTTGGTCATGATTCTTTCAAATTCTTTACACAAATTTTCATTAGTAGACCCAAATATTATGTCATCAACATAGATTTGAACAAGAAGTAAATCACCTTTTTCTCGACCAAGAAAGAGAGTTTTATCGATTGTACCTCGTTTGAAGCCCTTTTTAAGAACATATGCTGAAAGAGTATCATACCAGGCTCGAGGTGCTTGTTTCAATCCATATAATGCTTTGTCTAGCTTGTATACATGATTTGGATATTTAGGATTTTCGAAACCAGGAGGTTGCTGAACATATACCTCTTCTTTCAGTTCGCCATTTAGAAAAGCACATTTGACATCCATCTGATAAACTTTGAATCCTTTATGAGCAGCAAAAGCAAGAAATATACGAATTGCATCCATTCTTTCAACAGGAGCAAATGTTTCATCATAATCAATTCCTTCTTCCTGGCAGTATCCCTTGGCAACAAGTCTGGCTTTATTTCGGATCACTACCCCTGATTCATCTTTCTTGTTTCTGAACACCCACTTGGTTCCTATTACAGACTGATTTGAAGGAGGTGGTACGAGATTCCATACCTTGTTTCTTTTGAATTCATTCAGTTCCTCTTGCATTGCTGAAACCCAATGTTCGTCTTTTAAAGCATCATTAACCTTCTTGGGTTCAGTTTGAGAAATGAACTCAGCAAACATGCAAAAACCTGTAGTAACAAAATTTCTAGTACGAATCCCTTCATCTAGATCTCCAATAACTTGATCAATAGGATGAGCTTTAGTCCACTTGTTTTTAGGAGGTAAAGGATTGTCAGCTGGAGGAGGTTCAGTTGTCGTTTCAGAAATGGGAGAGTTTATTTCAAGAAAAGGATCAGTAGGAACTTCAGTCATTGAAGGAGACTGAAATTCAAGTTCAAGCAGTGGTACTTCGTGATTGATAGGTTCGGGAATAGGTGTTTTTGAAGAAGTTTTTGTGAAAATTGGTGTTGAAGGAGCAGGAGGTATGCCGTTATCATCACAGTCATCATATGCTGTTTCTGGTGACTGATCGGCTGAACTATCTTCAAATGATGAGGAAAGCAACTCATCCCAGTTTTCTGAAGAAGCAGTATTTTGATCTGAGTGTCTTGACTGAAGATCTAACTCATCAAAAGTGACATCCATTGTCTCAAAGATTGTATTGCTTTTGAAATTTAAGACTCTGTATGCCTTTGAAATGCTGTAGTACCCAAGAAATATTCCTTCATCAGCTTTGGGAGCAAATTTACTTGGATGATCTTTACTATTCAGGATAAAGCAAGTACTGCCAAAGATTCTCAAATGACCAACATTTAGAATTTTGTTGTGCAGCAATTCATAAGGAGTTTTTAAGTGCCTTTTGACTACCAGAGATCTATTTTGAGTATAACATGTTGTATTGATGGCCTCAGCCCAAAAGCGTAATGATATCTTTGCTTCAGCAAGCATAGTTCGTGCAGCTTCAATTAGTGTGCGATTCTTCCTTTCAGCAACTCCATTCTGTTGAGGTGTGTATGCAGCTGAAAAATTCTGAATGATCCCATTTTCTTCACAAAAGTCTTCAAGAATTCTATTTCGAAATTCAGTACCATGATCACTTCTTAGCTGCTTAACATGAATATCGTACTGACGATTCATTCTGATGTTAAAGCTAATTATGATCTCTGCTGTTTCACTCTTTTTAGACAGAAAGAATACCCAAGTGAAATGTGTATATTCATCCACGATCACAAGAGTGTATTTCTTACCACTAAGACTTGGAGTGCTGACTGGACCAAAAAGATCCATATGAAGCAATTGAAATGCTTGATTGATCTGATCACAGTGCTTTGATTTGTGAACAGACTTCTTTTGCTTTCCTTTTTCACAAGCATGACAAACTTTGTCTTTCACATAATTAATCTTAGGCAATCCTTTTGCTAATTGCCCTTGTGCAAGTGTACTCATATTCTTGAAATTCAGATGGGACAATCTTTTATGCCATAACCAATGCAGTTCTTTAACAGACTGAGAAATGAAGCATACATCTGAGGGAGAAGTGACTGAATCAAAATCAAGAATGTACATATTATCAATTCTCTTGGCTTGAAGAACTTCAGTGCCTTCTTTGTTTCTGATAGAACACTTGTATTTCTTGAAAAGAACAGAATAGTCTGCATCACACATCTGGCTTATGCTTATCAGATTATGCTCGAGTCCAGTGACGTGAGCGATATTTTTGATGTGAATAACGCCTTTCTTCAATTGGCCATATGCATCTGTTTTTCCACATTTTCCTCCACCAAATATAACTTTTGGACCATCAACTGGAGTAACTTTTGTTAGTAACGATTTGCACCCAGTCATGTGTCGGGAGCATCCACTGTCAAGGTACCAGGTGTTATTTCCTTGACCTTCCTTGTACATCATAGAGGAATTCCAGCCTTCAGCTGAACTCAATCGTTCAGCAGTAGCTAGATCTTTCTTGAACTGGCTTTCAGTAGCCATCAGACATATATCGGGCTGAGCACACCCTGAAAATTCTTCTACGAACATAGCTTTTTCAGATTCTTCATCATCATCAGAAGTGTCAGAATCAGTCCAGTTCAATTCTCCAGCTATCATAGCCTTTTCTTTCTTCTTTTCAGACGAACTTTGATTTTTCAGCTTCAGTGCTTTGTACTTGGACTTGTACTTATCAGCCTTTAACGGATAACCCTTAATTGGAGTCTTGACAACACAATTTGCAGCAAAGTGCCCAAGCCTGCCACACTTGTAACATTCCATTTTAGATTTATCAGCAGCAGATTTGAAGCTTCCTGGCCCTGGGTTATTTGTTTTAGCCTTAAATTTCAAGAACTTATTGAAGTTCTTCATGATGAAAGCTCGTTCAACCTTGAACTCCGGATGACCCTCTTCATCAGCAGCTTCCCAATCATTCTCTGTCTCTGTGTCAGAATCATCGGAGGATTGCTGAGTTAGCACTTCAGTTTCTGCTACAAGAGCTAAACTCTTCTTAGCTGATCTCTTCAGCTCCAGTTTCTGAGCTCTAGTTTGCTCATCATTCAGCAAAATACCATACAGCTTCCTCATATCCAATTTTCTCAGCTTGTTGTTGGTTCTGAGAATTAAACACATAGTATCCCACTCACTGGGAAGAGCATCTAAGAACCTGTTGAGAATTTGAATTTTCTCTCTCTCAACACCAGCTTCCAACATATCATTCAGTAAACAAGTGAATCTGGTGTATACTTCAGTGAGAGTCTTAGAATCCTTTGCACAAAAGCTTTCATACTTCCTGATGACATTTGTCTTTTTGTTCTCTTTTACTTCTTCAGTTCCTTCATATGCTATACACAGCGCATCCCACATATCCTTTGCAGTTTTCAGAGTGGATATTGTGTGATAGACATCATTTGGAAGTGAGATAGCAATGTTGTTTCGCAGCTTAGCATCCAAATTTACCTGTCTTCTGTCCTCATCAGTCCACAAGGTTCTTGGTTTTGGAAGAGATTCCAGTAGTTCACCTTCGTCACTCATGAGTGAGATGGTCTTTCGAATGATAGGACCACTCTCTAGAACAGACAAAGACATGGTATCCAGGTTTTCAAGATAGAGAAGCATTCTTCCCTTCCAGCTAGAAAAGTTTTCAGAAGAAAACTTTGGTGGTTTACCGGAGGAACCATTGTCATTATAATCAACTTTAGACATCTCGGCAGATCTCAAATTATTGAAGAATTTGAACCTGCTCTGATACCAATTGTTGTTCCCAAAATTATGAATAATACTAACTTAAGGAAATATTAAGTGCGGAAATAGTAATTATAAGAACAGTAAGAAATGTCTAAAGTTTGTTAATATTGATATAACGAACTTTACAGACTAGAATTTAAGAAGAACAGACTTCTTAAATTTAACCAACACTCAAGAACAGACTTAAGAGAATACAGACGCACAAAGCTCTTGCAATATCTGAACAGACAGAATTCGCAAGCTCACTCTTCTCTATTAAGAGAAGAGTATTTATACATTTCCCTCATCAATCCTAACCGTTGAACTAGTGACACATGTCACAATCTTGTAGATTGATGAGTAACAGATTTCCTCATGCATAACCAACTTGAAAGGGACAGCTGATGACGTCACCGAGGGGACCATCTGCTGAAGATAAACTTCAGTAGACAAAAACTGAAAGTTTCAGAGATGAAACTTTCAGCCCTTCAGATGAACTTTATTTGAGACGAGAGGCAAATCTTCAGAAATATTCTTTTGCTGAAATCTTCTTAGAATACATCAGCGCTGATGGAGTGTAAACAAATCAAGACTAACACTTAGTAGCAATGCGTACCTAGCAGATTTGTTTTTGTGAACCCCCCATTGTATTATTCTACTTAATTACTAGCATTCCCTCCACCTAGACAAATACATATATATATATATATATATATATATATATATATATATATATATATATATATATATATATATATATATGTAGGGTAGAGATATAGAGAGAAGTGTATTAAAATAGGAAGGCTAGGAAGCAACAAGGAGTTGCCATGTGTCCTTCCCTTATTAAAGGGTAAAATGGTAAAGTCCCTTCATTAGTCACCATCTTTGACTAATTAATTATCTCCTCTATTTAATTGTTACTACTCTACGTAAACCTAATCAAGCCTTTTTAATATTATTTTTTTCATTTTTATTGCATTTGAAGTGTAAAACAATTCATGAACATAAATTAATTTTTTTTCTTTTGAATTTGTTTGAAAAAAAAACGTGCAACGTAGTGTAAAGATTGTGCAACGTTGTGTTGTTAATACATTAGGTAAAATGCTAACTTTGAAAATTCGTATCTCGCTTATAATACATCCGTTCTGGGTGATTCAAAAAACTGTAGAAAGTATATATCAAGATCTATAACTTTTATTTGTTAAGTTTTTGACGAATCAAACTCGATCTTGGTCAAAATTACGGTCAAATTGTTGAAAAAATAGAAAAAAACCAAAAATTTCGTATCTTGCTCATACTACATCCGTTTTAAATGATTCGAAAAACTGTAGAAAGTGTGCACTAAGCTCTACAACTTTTATGTTTTAAGTTTTTGACGAATCAAACTCGATCTTGGTCAAAACTAGGGTCAAAATAGTGAAAAAAATAGAAAAACTGTGTATTTGATGTGTAACACAGTGCGAATGTTGTGCAACATATTAATGTTGTGTAAAATAGTGTAAAGTTGTGTAATAGAGCGCAAAATATGTGCAACATAGTGATATGACTTACAGTGCGAAATTGGTGCAACACAGTTTAATATTGTGCAACATAGTTCAAAAAAATTAAAATATGCAATACTGGTATCAAATGAAAGAGCATAATTTTATCTTTAAAGTGGTGCAATTTTAAAAAAAAAACTTTAGTATATAAAAGTTATGGTATGTTAAAGTTTTAGGGGGTGTTTGGGTTTTTTGGCACAGCTCACTCTCCTTTTCAGGAGAGTGGCTGCCACTCTCCGCACGCAATTACCTTTATACCCCTCCAGCCACTTTTTTTTTCATACCCCTCCCTCTTAAAATGCATTTAATTTACAATTATGCCATCAATCATCTAATCCATTGATTTAATTTGATCAAAGGCTAGGATTAGTTCCTAGCCTTCCCTATGTAAAAAACTTTCTTCTTGATCCTATACATATATATATATATATAAGGCATGCAAATTTTTCAAAAATAACCATAAATTGAGTATTAATTAACCAATCATAACCTTCAATTTCAAAATTATTCAATTTCAAAAACAATTTTAAAAAGATTAATCGCCATCGAATTCCAAATCTAAATCAATTGGAGGGACCTGAATGAAAATTATGAGGGGGTTTTATAAAACATGTGAGGGGTTTTTAAGAAAATGTGGGGGGGGGTTTATAAAAATTGTATATTAATATAATTAATTATACGGTATTTATACATTATATTTAGTAACTTGTGATACATTTTGTTTAGAGAAAAAATAATTATATATTTATGATCGTCTCATTTTTATCTATATTTTGGTATAAATTTTATTGTAATATGACAATTTTTAAAAATTAGTATATTCTTAATTTTTTTTGTTATCCATTAATAGTAGTACTTCAAAAGAAATTAGTTATTGTTTTTTGTTAAAATTCTGACATATGTAAATGTTTGGTGATATTTTATTATTTTTATCTGAAAATTTTAATATCTCAAAACATTTCTGAAACACTTTTACACTTATTTTACTATACCTTTTATAATTTCATACCATCAAATTTTATACTTTTTTTAAACATCTCCGTGTTTTTACACGGGGTAATAAACTAGTATATGTATATGCTGGTTGCGTTTTAGTCCAACTTGGGCCGTTAACTAGGCCCATTTACTTCTTTCTTAGGCATGCATAGTGTACGACTTGGTCATGCAATCTGAGTTGGGTTTCACGAAGTTAACCTCTGATCCGGATACGCGCCCAAACTCCTAAATCCGACTTAAGTGACAAATTATATTGGTTTGGCCTTGGTTTTAAATGGAAGTGCAACTTGAAATTTACCGGAAATGCTTCGCGTTCGACATAGAGACGAGTGGTTAGATTTTGGACTAGGTCTGGTTTAAGGACGGGGCGGCTTAGGGGTTTCGAGTATTGGTGTGTTGTGTGTCCAACAAATTACTCAGTGTTGATTCAATAATTGCTTTTGTAGGGTTTTGCGGTCAGAATCACTAACTGTTCAATTCCCGTGAAATACGACTGTTACGGTGTTGTATTGTTGTTGATTTTGATCAGGTACCTTAACTTACTTTCGTTTCCCGAAATGTGTAAGTGATATGTTGTTGTTGCTATGTGCACTATGTGTATACGTGTTATGGTATTTTAATAGACGATCGTGCCTGCGTGGCCGGTCGGGGATGTTGACGATATCTAAAGGTGAGACTTGTGATATTTGTGGCTGGCGGGGCCCGGTTAGGCATCAAGCGGGTGTAACCCGAGATGCGGTGGTGGGCAAGACCCAAGTTAGATGTTGAATGATAACAGGAAGCGATTCCTGTAAGAAGGCGAGACCCAAGCTATATGTGTATATGATGACAGGATGGGATCCTGTGGAGGGTAAGGGTAGCGGTAATTCACTAAGCTTTGTGCTTACCCATTGTTGTTGACATGTTTCAGGTTATTCGGGAATCGTTTAGGGCGAGGTTCCGGCACAACGGCAGTAACAGCAGCGTTCAAGTTATTTAAACGCGTCCGCGATTTGTTACTGTTTTTAATAATCTTTTACTTTCGTCTGTAATTATATTTTTGGAACACGATGTTGATGTTTTCTATATTTTATTACTATATTTAAAAAAAAAATGGGGCGTTACACGAGTGAAAGTTAGATCAAAGCCCATCATAACTATGTTCGAAGTCATTAGGGTTATTTTGATGGAAATGATGGAAAGAAGGAGGAAAGTAAGTGAATCATGGAATTTTGATATTTGTCCAACTATTATCAAGAAACTTGAATGCGCAAAAGGATCCCAAAGGTAATTACTTCTCTTTTCTTTTTAAATTTTTTTCTTTTATAAAACTTCTCAAGTATGTTTAAATTGTGTTCTTTTAGATATTGGAATGTCCTGCCTGGTGGTGGTTCCAAATTTGAAGTAAGACAAGTACATGATGTTTTTACTGTAGATGAAGAGAACAGAACTGGCACTTGTAGAATGTGGCAATTATCAGAGTTACCTTGTTCTCATGCAAGTTGTTGCTATATTCTATATCACAAGTTGTCTAGGATTATGTGCCATGTTGGTTCAAGAAATATGTGTATAAAGAAGCATATTCCAACCATATACAACATGTTCAAGGCATGAACCAATGGCCTCCTCAACCAACTGAGGTGAATAAACTATTACCTCCTCAACCAAGGAAGATGCCTGGAAGACTATAAAAGAAAAGAAAGAGAGCTGCACATGAACCCGAAAGTCATGTAGGTAAGATTTCAAGGATTGGGTCTATTATGACATGTAAGAAATGTCGTGGGCATGACCACAACCAAAGAGGATGCAAGGATACAACTGATGGAAAGGGGAAAGAAACTATGAAAGCACCAACTGTTGGAAGGGGGGAACAAACTATGAAAGCACCAGCTGTTGGAAAGGGGAAACATACGGTTGATAAGGGTAAAGGTATAGCCAAAGAGGATACAAGTGTTAAGAATGATGGAGAACACCAACTGTTGGAGGATTCGACTGAAGCAAGAAAATCTTAAACCACAAGAAGCCAACAATCACCTAAATCAACATTCACAGGAATCAAGAAGCAAAAACCAAAGCTGTTACCAATTAGAAGAAGACAGGCACAACAAAGAATTTTAAAGATAAATATGTAGAAGAAGAAACCTGGTCCAGGAAGCACATCACATGATCGCTCAATTCTAGATTAAGTAATTTGGTAAATTTTTGGTGTTTTGGATGTAAGTACCTGTAAGTACTTAACTGATGACTGTTTTTGGATGTAAAGTACTTAACTAGTACTTTTGGTCTTTTGGATGTAGGTACCTGTAAGTACTTAACACTCATGGAATTTGTACACTTTGTACATCTGGGTTTTTGGATGTAATGCAACTGGTTATTGCTTTATGCAAGTTATGGTTTATTTGTGGTTTTTGGATGTAATGCAGCTGATCACTTGCATATGTATTTATGGCGTAGTAATGCAGCTCATCACAACTGCAATTCTTCATTTTGTAATGCAACTTTGATATGAAATGTATAAAAATAATCATACCCAATGAATATTTCCTCATTAATATCCAAGTTTTTACAAATCCAACCAAAATAGTACTACATTGATTACAAGTACATTACAAAGGCAATCAATACAAAGTATAAACTCATAATAACTACAACTAAACACATGCTCATTTTGATTCTCCTTGCCCATGCTTGAACATTGCATATGCAATTGAAATACTAAGTCCTTGTAGTACCGTTTGGAAACTCATCATCCACAAATTGAAATCTTTTGCATTTCTGGCCACAAACCTAGCAAATTTGTAGCAAATTTAAACAAATCTTTAGGAAATGAAGAGAATTAACTATAAAATCAAGTGGACTAACACATTTCACTTACATAATTTGGGTAACTAATAAACCTTCTTAAGAATTGGTTTTTGTCTATGAAGAGAAGCCCTAGGTCCCGATGAGTTCCGAGATGATGAAGAAGAAAAGCCATATGAGTTGCGAGATGAAGAAGCCCTAGGTCCTGTTAATCGCTTGTGGTTGGAATCAGGAAACCAGAACAAAACTAAGGCTTATATTACGATCGTTTAAAAAGCAAAAAGGATAGTATTTTAACAAAAGAAAATGCCAGATATAACTTGTTACACATCAGCATTTAGTAGGTAATAGGTAATAAAGAAACAAAATTTTTAAAATTTAAAACTTTAATACATCAACGGTAAGTTTAAAAATCCAGTACATACAATAGGAAAAGATGTAAAGTTGGATACATTTTTATAAACTAAACCCTAAAATTTATCCTACTAAATTAATCCATATGACAATTCGAAAAGTAGATTTATAGATCTTGCTTATCTATACTTTTTAAATTATTATACCTAATTAATTGAAATATATCCGTACATATGTTGATTTTAGTTAACATGCTTTTTAAATTATTAAATTTATTCAATAATACTATCACAAACTCATACACACTATTGATACACCATAATATATATATACTCAATATATTAACTCATACAAAGTTATTAACATCATAATTAATATTTTTTAATAAATATGTTAAGAAATTGTCCAACTATTAATTAATATTGTGAATATTTGTTTAAATAATAAAATTGTACATCTTTTTTAAAATTGTCATCAAACAGAGCTTTTATTTTGTTTATAAAATACAATCATATATTTAACTACAAGAATATAAATAATAGTTTCACATGAATAATTATGGTTATCCGTGTTTACATAGATATCTAAACTAGTTTATATGAGAAGATAATAATAATTAATAATTAAAGTTAAAAGATTAAAGGTTAAAGAATAAAGATTATTTTTAAAATCTAAGATTAAAATATTTAAAATATATTTTCAGTCGGTTATAAGTGTCTAATTCAAAGCATAAAATAATGACTAGTCGTTTTCTTTTATAAGTGAAACTAGATTAGATCCCATGTGATATACGGACTGTTTTGAGAATAAAATTATCAAACATTAATAAAAATATATAAATAGTTATAATTTGTGAAAAAATAAGGATTTAAAATAATGATAATTTAAATAATAAGATGTTCAAACAATAAAGAAATGAAAATATACTACAAGATTTCTAAATCAATCAAATGAGTAGTGGACACTTAATAAAAATTATCTAACGAATCAAATGGTTATAACTTCCGTAGTCTAAATGATTGTCAAATTTAGTGTCATTTTATTAGTAGTAGAATAATTTATACGTACATATCTCAAAATTGGAACAGAAAACTAAGTAAACTTTGATTAATTGAATAGATTGATTATCGTTATTTAATTGGGTCGATATAATAGGATATACAGATCAAGCTTTCAAATTTTAAAATTTAAAACACAAGAGATCGGATCTACCAAGCTTAAAAGTTAAAAATTGATTTAAACGAGTAAAAACTTGCCAGCGCTACGCAGCGGGTTAAAGTAAATGAATATATTAATATTATTTTATATCTCTATGTCTTATTTTGTAAAAAGAATACATCGTGTAATATTATTCAATTTTCAAAAAATATCATTTTTCAACATTAATAATTGTTTAGTTCGCACATGTTTTCTATCTACAGAATTATTATTCTAAGACCAATCGGTATAGTTTAACACTTTTTTCTATATCAATGTCACATATATTTGTCTTTCCCAACAACTTCGTATAACTCTTTTTAATGTCACCATCAATTTTTATTATATTTTGTAATATATATTTAAGAAAGTGACCTAATAATATGAAGTGCGAGGAGAAAGAAAGAATAGAAAGAGAAATAAAGTGAATTGAGGGGAGGTATCTCTCATGTTGTAGGAAGTGATGGTGGAAAAGGAAGGGTTAGGGGAGGTTAATGTAAATCTTTAGTGTTATAAGTCACATAAATTCTTGCTAATATGAGTGATTTACAGATTTATTTTCAAACTTTAACTAAATGTGTCATTCTGTCATCTAATTGTTCACTTATATGAGTCAATTTTTAAATTATTCAATTTTTATGATAACAATATAGTGAAAATAATGTATCTTTTAAGTATTGAAATAATAAAAAGGAAGAAAAAAGAAAGGAAATTATAAGTCCATTTTATTTTCAAACTTTAACTAAATGTGTCATTCTTTTAAGTATTCCCTAAATACATTAAAAATATTGAAAAATTCAATTACGGAAAAAAGAAAAAAACCACAAAACCACAAAACCATGGGCTGTTTGAGACTTAGCTTTAGTTTCCCTAGGAATGTTTATCAATTTCCTGAACTTGAAATATCTCTCTCTCTCACACACACACGATCTCATTACTTCTTCTCAATCTCCCTGCAACATCTTCTCTTTTAGGCTTTTAGCCACCAATTTTTTTTAGCCACCAATTAATTGTATCTCTTCCTATAAGAGTGGTGCCTCTTTTTGGTGGCATTATGCCGACACTAGTATCTACCCTTGCCCTACTAAGAACTCTGGCTCCTCTATTTCGGCCACCACCGAACACCGATACTAGTGTCTTCCCTTGTACTCTACTGCAAAGCTCAAATTTTCCCCCATCGTCATTCTTCCTCCGATGACCGACTGATGGTGCGACATGACATCTACAGAGGCATGATCGTTAAGTGTAACCTTAATCACCGAAGGTTCACCAGTCTTATACCACCACTGTCACGGAAAGAATCTGTTACGTGTGTTGAGTCGGCGGAGTTTCCTGTGGGGCTAGTTAGGCAACACGCTGTTCACCCGATTTAGTTTCGTTTTAGATTCTCATGTTTTTTTTCAATATCTCGCGAGAAATAGGAGAAGTCTGAAGCTCAAAATACAACGAAATAAATATCAAATTACAAAAAGGTCCCTCAATTTATCGTGATATATTGGCATCCCGCTTTGCCAATTGACAGATACAATTTTGACAAAATAAATTGCCATGATTGCTAAATTAAAAAAGAGTTAATTACACCAATGGTCATTTGACTATCTTAAAGTAGCGAATTTAGTCTTTTTTTTTTTAAGTTACAAGTATAGTCCTTTAATTGTTCAAAAGTTACACTCAAGATCCTTTCTAATAGTTTATGTTAACTAGATCCGTTAGTTTTTGTAAATGGATTATTCTACCCTTATTTTTAATTTTTTATTTATTTTCTTAATAATTTTATATAATAAAAATAATTATTAAAAACTTTAAAACTACATTTAAGAATGCCACACGCCCTTAGGGGTGTAAAAAAAAAACCGAACCCGAATAATCCGACCAAACCGAACCAAGTTCGGGTCAGTCGGGTCGGGTTATTCGGTTTTCGGGTGACTAATTCGGTTAACCCGATTAAACCGATCCTTATTCGGTTCGGGTGGCGGTTGAAAAAAAAAAGTTTCGGGTGACCCTATTAACCCGATTAAGATTTTTTAAGTTGTTTTATTAATTATATATTTTAATAATAAGTTAGATATAGCATGGCCTATTATCCATATATATTAGTATACTACCAATAAACTATTAATTGGATATGGCATTATGGCCCATATATATCTTTGAAACTTTGGATTGTTTTTTTGTTAGTTCATCAGTTCATATGCCAAGTTTCTTACATTGCACCATATTTTTTTGTTATGAACCCATGGTTTGATGGTTGTGTAAAAGTGGTAAGATAGCAATAGTCAATTAAGGTTTATATTTTTTAGAAAGGAAATATAAACCTACTTTACTAGAGTTACGAAATGGTTTGCAACTTGTCTTAATAACATTCAAGCGCTGACAAAATAAACTTGAGCTAAATGTGTATTAAACTTGAGCTAAATGTGTATTAGAGTCAGTTAAGGTTTATATGAGTGTGTCAAAGGTGTATCGTACTATAATTATTTATTTATGCCCGGTTTAATAAAAACAAGTTAAATACTATCATAGTATCATGATTTATGTATTTCCCGTTTAACAAAAATAACTTAAGAGACAACATAAAACACTCATAGTTAAAATAATAATAAAACACGACGCTAATTACCTTCATTATGAAGTTAGTAAACAACTACACAAGTAACAAAATAAATAACCATATTGTCTAACTTCACAATAATTAAAACATGAAAGGCCAAATGACAAATTCTTAATCGGTTCAACCCGAATAACCCTATACCCGAACCGAACCGAACTACCCGAAAACCGAATAACCAGATCCTTATTCGGTTCGGTTATCGGGTAAGATTTCACCACCTCAAAAACCGAATAACCCGACCCGAATAACCCGAAAACCGATTAACCCGACCGAAGAACACCCCTACACGCCCTGTTTACCACTTCCATGCCTCTCGCCCCCTCACCGGAGAATGCCACCGCCGCCATATTCAGCACCACCATCGTTCCGCCCTCGTGCACCACGACAGCAGCCACCGTCTCCAAACCGTCGCGTCACCGCCTCCCCAAGCGTTCGGCACCACAGTCGCGTCGCCGCCTCACCGTGACTTTCACCTCGCCGGATCTGTGAGTGCATATGTGTGTACTTAGATCTGTGACTCTGTGTGCTTAGATCTGCGGCTTTCACCTCGTTCGGCACCACAGTCCCACCACCGTGTGCGTTGCCCCCTTTTTCTTTCTGTCGTTTCCCTCTTGCCGCCTCTCCTCTGTAATCTCTCGACAATACGGGTTGAGTGTGAAATTAAAGGTAACAAATTATCAAGAGCCATATTTGATTTCAGATTCTCTCTTCAATGGCTTTTATGTTTTTGATTTCAGATGGGGTGTTTTATTTTGTTTAAGTTTAGAATTGGTTTAGGTTACTAGTTTAGGGTTCAAGATCTGGTTCATTTTCAGTTCCATTTGTTCATGGCTTTTACATGTTTCTGAGTTTTGTCTTCATCTGGGGTTTGAAATGAATCTTCTTCTGGTTCAAGATCCCGTACATCTTCACCATTTTTCTTGTGGCTCTTGATTTCAGTTTCGAATTAGAGTACATACATCTTCGTCGACAGTTGGAGGGGGTGGGGTTTCTGGTGGTGTTAAGTTGGTGATGGGCGGAAGACAGTGGGGGAGGCGGTGGTTCTAGGTGAGGGAGGTGGTGGCTGCAGTGCGTAAGGGAGAGAGAGAGGGGTTGACAAACAGTTTGTAATTATTATTTATTTAAAAAAGATTATAATATTATTTTTAAATTAACTAAAATTAAAAATAAAAAAAAAAAGCAAAATACCCCTGATTTAACGGATCTAGTTAACAGAAACTGTTAGAAAGGACCTTGAGTGCAACTTTTGAGTAGTTAAATGATTATCCTTGCAACTTTTTAAAAAAAAGGACTAAAGTCGCAACTTTAAGATAATTAAAGGACCATTAGTGCAATTAACTCATTAAAAATTGATGTTCATTTCAAATATACGAGGGGTTAGATAATCTAATAAAATCAACTAATGTTAGTCTTATATTAATAGTAGAATTTAAAAGAGAGATTGGGTTATATCAATGTTTTGAAAACCGGACCAGACATTGAACCGTCCCCCTATTGGTTTATTGGTCGTATAGGTCCAACGGGTTGTACCAGAATGAAAAACCGGATGACATTATAATTATTTAAAAACTAAAAAATATGATTTCTAAAAATACTTAATATACTTTAATAAAACACATAAAAAATAAAATAATTCTTGAAAGATGAGAATTATTGTTTGTAGCCACTCATACACCCACCCCGCAACACCCACAAACAACCATCATGCATGGCTATAGCCACTCGTCGTATTCTCATCACTGATGTAGCCCTCTCATGCGCCCTGCCATTCGAAATACCCTTATGACTCTTTGTTATTTTAGCCTACGAAACTTGTTATTAAACATTCATACCTTTACAACTTCATTTAACGGAGCAATACGGTCGAAAAATAATAGAATTTTAAGCTAATTTCTGGTTCGACGGTTCACTGGTCCAGTCCGGTTCACCGGTTCTTCGATAACCGGCCAGTTTTCTTAAGGGCGGTTTTCCAAGCTATTCTAAACCATAGGCATGTTCGGTTCCCGGTTAGACCGGTCCGACAGGCCAGTCTAGTTCGGTTTTGAAAACACCGGGTTATATTAAACTATGATAATTTAGGAAATATTGTCGTTAAAAACAATAAGTTACAAAATGTTATATTAAAGCACAAGAATATAATTGATAACCTATGTAGGTTAATTAAGTAGTTAATCCATTATATATATATATATATATATATATATATATACTACTACTACTACTATATTAAGAATATAACATTCTCTTTCCTTAAAAGTTAAGTGTTCTAATCAAAACTAAATCTTCATCCTTAATTTTATTTACATTAATCTCAACCATCAATTTATTAAACATTTCATCTTCTTCTCTCACTTAACAATAAATATTTTAATTAGGACTAATTATAACGTCTTTTTCTCTAAACTCATAAATTTCAATTTTTGTAAATAGTACTTATAATTTCAAGTTCAACATATAATATTAATACTCCCTCCGTCCCATTTTTATTGTCCAGTATTGACTTTTTAAAGTCTTCCTTTTTCAACTTTGACTTTAACTATTTTTGTTTGTGTTATATAATATTTGATACAAAATATATGAATGCATTGTGTTTTAAATGTAATTTCATTAATATAATCTTCATGAAGTATTATATAACCGAAACAAAAATATTTAAGGTCAAAGTTGAAAAAGAAAGACTTTAAAAAGTCAAAACTGGACAATAAAAATGGGACGCAGGTAGTATTATTTAACTGTCTCCTATGGCTTTTAAGTAAAAGTGTATAAACAATATTACCCACTATTAAATAAAGACTTTCATAAAACATAAATTCGATAAATAATACAATCTAAATTATTTTAATTTTATTGTAACATTCAGACTTCATTCGTAAGCATCGTTGCCTCTTCCGTACTCATCACGACAAGTATTCACTATCATTGTTCTTTAATCCCCTCCACCGCATTGCGCGGGTACCTCACTAGTGTGTGTGTGTGTATATATATATATAATCTTAATTTTATTGTAACGTTCAGACTTCATTCGTAAGCATCGTTGCCTCCTCCGTACTCATCACGACAAGTATTCACTATCATTGTTCTTTAATCGCCGCCACCGCATTGCGCGGGTACCTCACTAGTGTGTGTGTATATATATATATACACACACACACACACACACACACACACGTGTGTGTAAGCAAGTTTATTGAGCTCAAATTTACAAACACATTGGAAAAAGAGGCTCACTTTCTTAGGCTCAACATCTGAAACGCAGACTTAGAATATCAAGCGGCTTGAAAATCGTGGACAGATAGCAACCTCGTAAGGAAAAAAGCGAAATCTTATTGCAGTGAACTATTTGACTATGGATCAGAAGTCGAGGCGTCAGGTAGAAAGTAGAGACGGTTGGTCGCTTACTCTCGTCGTTGGTGATTGGTTCTCCTTTCACTTTTCGTTCATTGCAAACGATGAACGCCAAAACAAACCATAATTGTAGATAATCCAATCTCGAATTTATTGGTCTTTCCTAAATATAGTAGGCGCTATCTTATGAAATGATCCGACAGTTGGTAATTCACATCATATAATTTCAGAGTTTTTGATTTTAGTAGGTTGAAGACATTTTTAGATTTTGTATATTAGTCTATGACTTGAAATTGAATACTATTTTCATTTTTTTATGACATAATTTCTTTAACCCTTTGAGCAGAGTAGAAAAACAGAGTTTTGGTAAATGGTAATAAGTTAGTTGAAATCAGTATACCACATAGGAGATAAGATTTTATCATTTGAGTGAGACTCGAGGTTTATGTAATTAATTTGTATCTGATCTTTATTTCTTAATTTCAGCTTATTGTTTTTCGTTTTGGTAATTAATTTGTATATAAAATAATTGATTTGTTAAAGAGTTGCAGTGTAGTAAACACACAGTAAGAGTTTTTGACTATATCCAAAATCAAGGTTTTAAAGTTTATTTGGTCGAACTTTAACATACAATGTATAAAGCTTCTTTTATCTTTGATTTCTTATTAGGGTTATTATTTATTGATTATTAGTTAATTAATTTGTTTTAGATACTTAGGGAGTGTTTGGTTCATTCTTTGATTTTGGGGGGATTGAGATTTATACAAGGGATTTGCATTTGGGAGGAATTCATTTGGCGGGATTTAAAATCCCAATCCCTTGTTTGGTTCACCATATCTCCTCATCTAAGACACACCTCTAAACCCATCAACACCACCACCTCACCGCCGGCCACCACCTCACCGCTGCCTTTCTTGTTCCATCAACACCAGCACCTATGGGGATGAAAAAGATCTGTTACAATCTAGGGTTTCTTCGAAGATGACAATGACAGGCGAAGATGACAGACGGGCAACTAGGGTTTCTGTCGTTGGTGGTGGCAAACGGGTTTCTGGTGGTGGCTAGGGTTTTTGTCGTTGGTGAAGGCGAAGGAAAATGGGCGACGAAGGCTAGGGTTTGTGGTGGCTAGTGTTTTTCTCAGGTTTGACGGAGAAGGAGATGGCGACGGCGACGACCTTGCGATGACGGCGATGGTAGTGCGACGACGGCGACGGCGAAATCGGTGATGGTTCGCCGGAATGTTAACCGGAGGGGTCGCCGGAGGTCGCAGGAGAAAATCCACAAGTGTGGGATTTTAACATACCAGGGGGTAGGAGGATTTCTAAATCCCTCATTCATGGGATTTTAAGGATTCCCATCATTGTGATTCCTCCTTCACAATTGCAAAACAAACACATCATTTGGGAGGATTTGAATTCCCATTCTCTTGAAATCCCGCCAAAAGAATGAAACAAATACCCCCTTATAATCACTTACCTTACTTCAGTTACTTATTAATTGGTTATTTTAAATTACTAATTGAAATTTAATCACTTGATATTTGATAAGAACTTTAATCACTTGATATCAATTATAGCTAGAGTTTGTTGGTGTCACTTATTTGAAATCTTGAAAAACACTAGAAAATTAGCCAAATATAACCGATAATCAGTTAATGTGTTTAATAGTTATTTAATTTATCAGATAAAGTGGTTACTTGAATAACTTGATATCAATTAAATGGTGTGCTTTCTTGCGTAGTTGAATCACTTGATATTAAGTTAATTGATTTGTTTACTTGATTAACCTGGATTATTTTATAATTAATTAATAACTCAAGTTTTCAAAAGGCATTTACCGTGTAGTCCAAAAATAAAATAAAAGAGAAGAACTTGAAAACCTAAAACTATTTGAAAGGGGGTGGATGAATGAATTTATATTGAATTTAAAAAACCTTAACAATAGTAAGTTTCTTATTCAATGTTTTTATATATTTTTAGTTCTTTCTTCTATAATTTAGTATTTTACAGGCCAAATTCTCGTCTTCTTTCAATTTCTCATGATTGTTTATAAAATTACCAAAGAGTCATTCAATATCTCATAAGAATTTGGCAGATTACTATGCCAATTGATAGTATACAAGTAAATATTTGCCCGCGCTACGCATCGGGTAAAAGTAAATTAATATATTAAATTTTAATATCTATATCTTATTCTGTAAAAAAAACTACATCGTATAATATTACCCAACTTTGAAAAAATGATATTTATCAACATTGATAATTGTTCAGTTCTCATGTGTTTTCTACGTACATAATTATTATAACCTTATAAAAATAGGTTTTAGAAATGTATCATCTTCAAATCTTGATTAGTCACTTAGGATACACAAATATATCTTTAGCATTTTTTTTTTCATTTCAATTTTTGTAAGAAAATTTTAAGTGATTAAGTAAGTTTTACTTTTGTAAACTATAAATTAAAATTACTTCTATACTCCCATTAGTTAATTTTAAATCTATCATTTTAAAAATAATACTTTATTTAATTATGCATACACATAAGAAGAAAATTGTATATACACATGTTACCTCCCTAATTTAGTATCATATATACTAAACAGGTTGGATACAAAGTAACTTATCATGTCTAATATATATCAATTCTTAAGTAGGTATTATATTTTTTTGTTTTAAATTAAATATCACAAAATTGTTGTGTGAATATGTATTATATTTTTTGAAGTTAATTATCAAATTGGTCCTTTAACTTAAGTGTTTTTTCTGATTTGGTCTTTTAACTTTAGAAGTGACCAAAATGGTACTTTAACTTCCACTTTATCACCATATTGGTCCTTTAACTACCACTTTATCACTTTAATTGGTCCATCCGTTAGTTGACCGTTAGTCAACTCTGTTAAAAAAGGGTAAATGACAATTATACCCTTTATTTCTATTTTATGATTTAATTTTTAGCTTTTTCTTATTTTATGCATTAATTAATAATTAAAATTAAATATTGTCTGCCATCACAACCCAATGTCCCCCCTCATCTCGTCCGTCAATCACCTCCACCACTGAATCCGGTCAAATGCTAAAGGTCGATGGTTTCTGCCATCAAAGTACCACCACCACCACCACTGAATCCGTCAAAAAACTACCATCACATTAACCCTTCCTTTGTTACTTCTTCGTGTACTTCATGCATCTCCAACATCAAATCAAACTCACAATCTTCTCTCTATCTCTAATTTGACAATTAAATCAAAGTCCAGACTTCTGCAAGATGAAATACTTGTAACCAAGGTGAGGGTATTTTTCATGTTTCAACATACATATGATTTTACTTTCTTCTTCATTTCTTCTGTCCTCTTGATTTCAATCTTACATTTTACATATCTGTGTGTGTTCTTAGAGAAGTGATACATCACTGGCAAAAATCAAAGAACAGTTAACAAAAGCACGAGGCAAAAAAACCCTAGATCTGAAGCGAGACGTGAAGAACAACGCCGCCCCACCCCATAAAAACCGTCGCCTCCCAAAAAAACCCTAGATCCGAACATCTTCTTCTGGGTGGTCGACGTGAAGCAGAAGGTTACGATGGTGGAGTGCGCGCGAGAGAGAGAAGAAAAGTTAGACGGTGGTGGTGGTGGCGGCGATGGCGGTGGCTGTTGCGGCGGCTGTGTCAACCACCAAGAAAGAAAAGTTAGACAGTGGTTTTCAGGCGGCTGCTTGGCGGTGGCGTTGTGGAGGGAGTCTTCGACCGATGATGTGGTAGCGGTGGGCCGGTGGCGGTGGCGGTTGGCGACGGCGACGACGGTGCTCAAGGGCGGTGATGGTGGTGGTGACTGGTGAATATGGCTGGGAGAGTGAGAGAGGGTAGAGAGAATGAAAATGGCTGAATGAAATAGGGAAGAGAGAATGAGAGAGGGTGTATGTGGGGAGAGAGAGATTAAATATTTATTTTATAATATTTTATATATTTAAAAATAATCAAATATTGTTTTCTTTCATAAAAAATAGCATAAAATGGTAAAAAGACCAATTTGCACCTTCCTTAACAGAGTTGACTAACAGTCAACTAACGGATGAACCATTTTGGTGATAATGTGGTAGTTGAAGTACCATTTTGGTCACTTCCAAAGTTAAAGGACCATATCGGAAAAAAACACCTAAGTTAAAGGACCAATTTGATAATTAACTCTATTTTTTGTTTTAAGTAGGTATTATATTTTTTATACTATTTATCAAAGTATTTAATTGTAAATAATCTATTTATAATACTAAAATTCAAATGTCATAAAAAACTTAATTTCTTATAATATAATATAATAAAGTGATGTATTTGGTGATCAATACCTTGCTTCTAAATTTCTTGAGAAATCTAATATCTCATGAGAAATTGAAAAAATCAATATATCATTATAAAATGATATAAATCTTTAAATTACCATAGTGCCCCTCAAAATCTCCTGAGAAATTACCACCTTACTTTTTAAATTGATATATAGTATAATAACCGAATCATTAGTTAATTTAATGAATTTTTGTAATTACATGAATATAGTAACGAATATGTTTTTCCATCCTTAAGAGCATGCAACATCTTATCTATAAGTGTAATTGTATTATAATTAAGGGCTAGTTGCGCGAAAATACAATAAACTATGGCTAAATTGTTATTGTATACAACCAACTTCATTTTTTATCAAAAAATACGATAAACTTTAAAATTTTGTTCATTGTATGCAAGATGACCTGCTATTGGAGGTCACCCTATACCAACCGGTTTCCGGCAACTATTTCTAGATTCCGGCAACTATTTCCAGATTTTGGCGACTAATTTTTTAATTTTTTTTGTTTTTTTAATTTATGGGTTATTGTCAAAGTTTATATGCAACTATTTATTATTAGAAGAGACTTCATAGTTATTAAAAAGCCTAGAGGTTCAACTAAAAACTCAACAAGGGCAAATTACGTTGATGTGCTTCTTCAGTCCACTATCTCCACGAGGTTTGTTTTTCACGGATTTGTTCATGGATTGCTTTTTCATTCATGATTTTGGGGCTTTAATTTCATCTAATTGAAATCTGGGTTTCGGTTTCATTGTTACTTTTGTTTTTCGCAAGGAGACGGCGAGAAGAAGGCGGTGCAGACGGCGGCGGTGCGACGGCGAGAAGGAGGTGGTGAATATCTGGGTTTCGAGATCCATAAAGGTTATGCAGATCTGGGTTATGCAGATCTGGGTTTCATCTCTATGATGCGATCTGGGTTTCAGTTACTCTCTATGATGCATATCTTTGTTATGCGAGAAGCAGGCGGTTCAGTCCACTATCTCCACAAGGTTATGCAGATATGGGTTTCAGTTTATCATTTGTTTTTTCGAGAAGGAGACGAGGTGCGACAGCCAGAAGGAGGCAAGTGGCGACGGTGAGAAGGTCTTGGTTCATTTAGGGTTCTTCTTGTTGCTTCAAAACCATGATTTCTTAGGGTTTGAATGTGCAGGTCCCATATATGAATAGTTTATGGTTTATGATTTCAATATATTTTTTATGTTTTTGCTTCAAAAATGAAGAACATGAGGATGAACTTTGAAGAACACCAAGAAGATATGAATTTGCTAATAAAAAAAAATTCAAAATTCATGAAAAAAACCTGCAACCTAATAATCAGGTTGCTGATTGCATACAATGAATCAAAATTGTAAGTTGTTTGTATTTTTTGATAAAAAATAAAGTTGGTTGTATATAATGGGAATTTAGTCATAGTTTATTATATTTTCGCGCAATTAGCCCTATAATTAATGCTTAAAACTTGTTATTAATCAACTCATATTTCAAGTAATTAATTTAAAATTTTAATTTCACCCGGATAGAAAAAAAGTAAAAAAAAAAACAACCAAGTATAAATGGTAAGTCGATATATGTAACCAATAACACCGTAACCTACGGTTTGAGATTTGTTATATATTATATAAGTATTCAGTTTGGGTTGACATAAACCTAAACCGAACTATGCTTAGCTAGTGCTTATTCTTAGGAAGGAAGGAGAATGAAAAACATACCATCAAAATTTTATGCAGTTTTGTTTTTTAAGTAGTTTAGTAGCCAGTAGATAGGTTCAATAATGGTTTAACCATCAAAGTTTTAGTTGAATTTCGGTTTAACCATCAAAGTTTTTTTTCAAACGATTTAACCATAAAGTTTTGAATTTGTTATGTTTAAACCTCAAAGTTTTTTTTTCAAAAGGTTTAAGCCTTGAAGTTTTTTTTAAAAAAATGGATTAATTATTTAAGTTTTGTATGATTTTCTGTTTTACCCTCTTACTTGATTATACATGTTGGTTTTTATTAAAAAGTTAACAAAACTTAAGTGCTTAAACCATCTTTTTACAAAAATTTAAGGGTTAAATCATTTGCAAAAATACTTTAAGGATTTAAACAAAATGAAGATGTAACTTTGAGGTTTAAATCATAACAAATTCAAAACTTTATGGTTAAATCGTTTGAAAAAAAACTTTGATGGTTAAACCGAAATTCAACTAAAACTTTGATGGTTAAACCATTATTGACCCTTAATTAAAATATATAAACAATGATATAGACATTTAATAGCATAAATCAAAATTGTGACACATTAAAATGCATCAAATTAATTTGTGGACTACCACTAAATAGTGACGTCATTATAAATGATTCATTAGTAGCACGTCATATAATAAATTAAAAAATAAATGTTAGCATTTGTTAATTTGTAAGGACTACAATATATATTTGGTAGAACATAGATAATTAAGTTAATTGGTCAAATGGTCCTTTAACTTAAATGTTTATGTCGTTTTAGTCCTTTAACTTTAAAAGTAGTGAGGATTGTTCTTTAACAACCATTTCGCTGCCACTTTGTTTCTTATTAACGTTAGCCGTCAACTTTTTCTCTTAAGTCAAAGGTATTCATGTCCTTTTACAAATTTTCAATTTTTAATTAATAAAAATAATATTTAATTTATTTAATAAAACATAAATATCTCTCATATGTATATAATAAAACATAAATACACACAAACACACACACCGACACTCTCTCTCGGAACGAGTCAAGCCCCCACCCCCGCCGGCCTTATCTCCGGCGACCTGCTCCGTCGCCTTCATCTCCGGTGACCACCTCCGCCATCAACTACCTCCACCACTACAAATCTAAAAAGAAACCCTGTTATCATCTTCATCCGCCACCTCCGTAATCGCAAACCCATGATACATCCGCCGCCTCCTTCGTAGTCGAAACCCTAATCTGTAACGTGATGTTGGTGATATAAAAGAAAATAATACATAATAATATATATAAACGCAGCGGAAAACATCACCAAGGATCTACGTATTGCCAAAACAATCAAACGAAAAAGATAAGAATCGATTACCTTTAATCACTGTTATGAGATACGATTCGGAATCTTGTTGTGACTCCTTGAAACCTTAGTGTTCAATGTAGAACACCTCTAATGTAGTCCACATTACACTTTCTTGATCACCAATGGATGCTAGTCCTTTTGTAATGCTTGAATTAATCACCAAGAACAACCCTTTGTTGCTTGGATCATTAAGAACACAAAACCCTCCTATTTTAAGATCAAAATCGAAAAACTCTTCATGTATATTAGGGGGTCACGAAATTTTAAGTGTATATATAGGAGAGAATTAGTTTGAGATAAATATAAACTCTTTCATGTTTATCTCTTTCTAATGTTTATCCTTAATCCCTATTAAGTCTCATGTTTATCTTTAATCTATATTAAGGATCATGTTTATCCTTAATTCAAATTAAAGCTTATCCTTTAATCCATATTAAAGTTTATCCTTTAATTCAAATTAAAGTTTATCCTTAATCTACATTAAGGCATATCTCCTTTTAATTAAAGCCCATACATTAATTAAGCCAAATAACAATTATTTATTAAGTCCATACTTAATTATGCCTAATTAATATTTTGTATTATATAAATAATATAAATACATTAATTATATTATTATTATTAATTGGTATCTTAGTGTATAAGTGTGTGACCCTTTAGGCTCACGTGTATCTAGCCATATAATCATATTATGACATGAGGATAATCCATCAGCTCCCACTTGTGCAGGTCATAATAACAAGTAACTATACAAGCAAAGGTTAGCGTCTAGCAACACACCAATGCCCCTAGAGACACATGAGATTGGTTTCTTAAATGTCTCATTTTAAATGGTGTATAAATCAATCATCCTTTTGTTTCTGATACTGTGTATAGTATTAGACATGGCTCACGTGTCATTCTAATTATCTATACGATTTCTTTTCTCGATCTAGACATTAAATAGATTACCAAAATCATTTGGCATCATCCTAGTGACCTTTGGGTACGGTCATACACTATCTATTCAACTCATCGAGGGGCCCAAAAAGTATCTTACTCTATTACTCGTAGAGGAACAAATCCTATCTTGACTGCACGTGTTCGTCGTAAGTTTCATATCTATCCTAAAAATGACTTTTATAACAATTTTATTCAGGACGGCGTTTAATCACATCAAAGATAGACATTACACTCACTCGAAACCTACTTGCATCTCAAGTCTGAGGACGAGTGATATAACCATTTATCAAGATTCACAGTTGACATAAAACCATGCAGTGAACTTTTGAAAATCGGTCTGCCCAATGTTCATCACCAATGAACAACATGTGAGTTGGGTGGCATCATCATTAATATATATCCATAATAAATATCACCCATACTCTCACATTTACCTTAATTCAATAATACTCCCGTATCATTAACTGGAATGGGCGATTTTAGAATATCAAATATTCACGGATATAAACATGCAAATATAGAGCACAGTTAATATAAATGAAACAACCATACTAAGTATATTAATTCATTATAAAATAAAAACTGTTTAACGCTCCAATTATTCAAATACTAAAACAGTTCTACATAAGACTACTAGCAGGTCGAAGCCCAATATTTCTAGCATGCTCGAGATGCTTGTTGCATGACATTGGCTTCGTAAAAGGGTCTGCTTAGTTGTCATCTATGTGTACTTTTCCATTTAACTGCCCCTCCGTTCATAATGAAGACGTATCCAGTCTGGGATTGAGTATCATCTCGATCTATTTCGAAACCAACATCAGTGTAGCAAGTAACAGTGAGCTCTCTTTCGATATCCCCCCACAAATTAGAACCATATTTTTAGTATTTCCCAGATACTTTAATATGTTCTTAATGGCAGTCCAGTGACTCTCACCAGGATTTTGCTGGTATCTACTTGTAAGGTTCTGACAGAACACGACATCAGGTCTAGTGCACTTCACAGCATACATAATGGATCCCACAGCCGAAGCATAAAGGATTTCCTTCATTCACTTTACCTCATCAGGCGTTTATGGTCCTTGAGTCTTACTTAAGTTTACATTTGGTTGCATTGGAAAATTTCCATGCTTGGAAGCATCCCTTCTAAACCGTTTTAGAATCTTGTCAATGTAAGCACTTTGACTTAAACCTATCAACCGCTTTGATCTATCACTATAGATCTTGATTCCAAGGATATATGCCGCTTCCCCCTAAATCTTTCATGGAGAAACATTTTCCAAGCCAGGATTTTACATCTTGTAGCATTGGAATGTTGTTTCCCATGAGTAATATGTCATCAACATATAAGATCAGAAAGACAACGATGCTCCCACTAGCTCTCAGGTATACACATGGCTCATCAGGGTTTTGAGTGAAACCAACCTTTTTGATCTCCTCATCGAACCTTTTATTCCAACTTCTTGATGCTTTATTTAATCCATAAATAGATCTTTGAAGATTGCATACTTTATTTGGATATTTTGGATTCACAAAGCCCTGGGGTTGCACCATATAAACATCTTCAATAAGGTGACCGTTGGCTGTCTTGACATCCATTTGCCAAATCTCATAGTCATAGTACGCTGCTATGGGTATAAGAATCCTAATAGCTTTAACATCAGCAACAGGCGATAAGGTTTCTTCATAATCAATCCCGTAGGTTTGAGTGTAACCTTTTACTACTAGACGAGCTTTATAGGTGTGTACATTTCCATCCATGTTGGTCTTCTTCTTGAAGATCCACTTGCTCCCCATAGTATTACTGTTCGGAGGAAGATCAATCAATTCCCAGACTTAAAGATCCTCTAGACTCTACTCCTCCGCATCGATATGATAACCATATCGGTCAGGTGCATGAGGTGTTCGTGCAGATCTATGAATGGGAACTTCATCATTTTGAGACGCAACATCGTTATGTTCGGTCTCAGCATGAATCTCGCTAGTGTTATTTGAAGGTTGTGCATCTTCACTTTGAACTTCATCAAAGTCCACAATGCTCCCACTTGCTTCTTGTAAAATGAGACGGTTCTCAAGAAACTCAGCATACAGTGCAACAAATATTTTGTTCTGAGGTGGATAGTAACCCATTGTTTACTTTGGGTATCCTACAAAGATACACTTGATAGATCTGGGCTCAAGTTTATTTTGTGTGTCCCTCTTTATGAGAGCCTCACAACCCCAGACTTTCAAGTAAGACAAATTAGGGACTTTCCCATGCCATATCTCATATGGTGTCTTATCAACCTTATTGGTTGGAACCATATTAAGTACGTGTGCAGCGGACTCTAGGGCATAGCCCCAAAAGGACATTGGAAAATTTGTTAGACTCATCATTGATCGAACCATGTCTAGCAAGGTTCGATTCCTCCTCTCAGACACGCCGTTATGTTGTGGAGTGTAAGGTGGAGTAAATTGCGAGACAATATCACTTCTAGTTAGACGATCTAAAAATTCTTGACTCATATATTCTCCTCCTCAATCATAACGGAGAGCTTTAATAGTCTTGCCGAGTTGATTTTCTACTTCACTTTGCAATGCTTTGAAAGTTTTAAAAACTTCGTGTTTATGTTTAAGCAAGTAAACATAGCCATAGCGATTGAAATCATCAGAAAAAGTCACGAAGTAGTTAGCACCTTCCCTAGACATCGTTCTAAAAGGACCACATACATCAATATGTATGAGTTCAAGTAGATCTTTAGCCCTTTCACTTACATGAGAGAAAGGTTTTCTTGTCATCTTCCCAGATATGAAAGAGAGACATTTATCAAATGATTCGTAATCAATTAGTTTTATAAGCACATGGTGTTGCAGCTTTAAAATGCGTTTCTTGTTTATGTGGCAAAGATGACAATGCCATAGGTAAGTTGAATCCAGAATTAGTTTAGATTTTTAGTGCAACATGCATACACAAAACTATCGTTTGAAATAAGATTATGCATGTCAATCTCAAAATTACCATCACGAGGAATAGCATTATGATAGTCCCGTATTATGATACGGATGAAGCAATGCTTAGAAGATTGTTCTTCTAGTGTGTGCTTGTGTGTTTGTATACGGTTTGAGAGAGAGAACCGAGAGTAGGAGTAGAGAGAACACAAAACACAAGTAATGAGAATAATGCAAAGCTTACTTAGAAATGTGGGGGAAATGCCTTTATATAGCATTTCTCCAACTTTGAGTAATTACATATTACACCCCTCACTTTAATATTTCTAACAATCTCCCCCTAAGTGAGGCGTGTAATCATTCACAACAAATAAATACATTAATCTATTCATAGGCTGATTTGTTGCGAATCCCGAATGCCACTTGCCACTTGCGAATTTGCCTTCTGCTTGCCAGTGTCGTTCTCATCCTTTCTATAGCACGATAGGCTTCAGCATGTTCTTCATCGGTATAGGCTGCCCGTTTTCCCAAACTTTCTGATGTATCTTATGATGGAGAATTTTCAAGGTGCCGTCTGAATACGCCATGAGTTCATCAAGTCTGACGACCCCTCGATCACCTTTGAAGTTTGGATGCCCATCATAGATAACTGTCAATTCTTCAAGCTTTTCTAGATCTGGATGGCTCTGGTTAGGCTTTAAGAGATTGACTTTCAGATAGTTGTTTTCAGCTCCGAGTTGCTGATCATGTTCCTCAAAGTATTCCATTAAATTTCTCATGTATTTCATCAGAGCAACCCTTCCGAACTCTTCTTCTGGCCACTTTCCTCTTTTCTGAGAGAGGGTGTCAAAGATGAAGCTGATGTCTTCAATACTTACAAACCTTAAGTCTGCTTCGTTGAGGAAGAATGACAGGTTGTTTGCTCTTCTGACATGAAAGATGGCATACTTTATTCTGAAGGTTGTCTGAGTATAGATATTGATAAGTTCAACTATTGGATACTCTGATTTGATCTCTTCGGGTTTTGTCATGGACTGAGAGAGGATGTGTTCATATCTTCTTCTCTGTTTATCGTCCATGTTCCGCAATTCAGGGGAAATAACCTGTATTAGCTCATTGCTGAATATGTCTGGAATTCTTTCTTCAAGATTAGCAGCATTAACAAAATAAGGTTTCCATATAGGTTGTTGGGCAGCACTTCTTGTGAACATGTTGCCTGCATCAAGTCTTGGATCCCCACGATACACTGGAGGAGCAGGTGGCATAATGAAGCTCCTTGGCAAGGGCCATTCAGATTCTTGTCTTGTTTTCATAGCTGCCTCTCTTTGTTTGTTTCTTTCAAATACATCGGCAGCTGATTCTTGAAACCGACCAGGAGGAGGAGGGAAAGTTTCATGAACTTCAACATTAATCCCACTGAGAACCCTGGACACGTCGAAGATAGGTTTCTTTTGTTTGGGCTTTCTCCTAGCTTCCCTTCTAGAAATTGCTTCCCTTTCTTTTCTTTTAAGTGCAAGTTCTTTTTCACTGGGAATATCATCAAATTTGTGGACAATTCTAGGAGAATCTGGACTTGCAGCAAACTCGACATATTCATCAATGCCTTTGAATAGTCTTTCCATCTCAGAATCCTCAGTCTCCTCCTCCGGTTGAGCAGAACTACCTTCACCCACATGCCTTGCTGGTGATGTGTGAATAGACTCATATAAATCTTCCACTTGTTCCTCTGAGTCACTAGACCAGTCAAACATCTCAGCATGGGGCTGCTCGTAAGGTATTTCACCTTCTTCAAGATCACTTGGCCTCGGTTCAGATTGTTGCTGAGGTACATAAAGTACAATTTGTTTTTCAGCATCTTCCTTTTGTTGTCGTTCATGAAGTTCATCGGCCATTTGTTGTTGTTGTTGACTTCCGGTCCCAGTTGAACTTGTACCTGCAGATGAGTATGAACTGAATTGAGGAAAAGGTACAGTAGCAACAACGGAGGGAGCAGATATGTATTTTCTCCTTTTCTCCCCCTCGGGTTGATCATCTGGATCCTAATCATCCCGCCTCCTCTTACTCCCCTGTGCCTGAGCCTGACAGGTTGTTTCTAGGATAGTCAGGCGGTCTGTGACCTTTGAGAGAGAGGTGTAGAAACCTTTGGTGATCCCATCAATCTTTCTGTTTACATCTTCATGAAACTCTTGAAAGTCATCCATGGAGATTCCTGATGGAAGCTGTTCGTTGCGAAGAGTTGTCAGAAGGTTTTGATCATGTGCAGATTCTAGCCTTTGCTCCAGAAGTCTAACATACAACATGCTCTTTAAAGCATCTACAGACATTGTGGTAGGATCAGGTTGTGATTGAGGCTCTGGAACTGGAGGACGGGCAGCAAGAAGTGTTTCAATTCGGTTTAGCTGCTCAGCTTGGGCCTTGGAAGCTTGCTCTATCCGATCCAACTTTTGATTTGTCATCTGCAGTTGTTGGTGGATTGGTGACACGGCTTGTTGAATATGATGTTGAAGTTCTGTACGGGTAACAAACCCGGAATCACGAAGACTTCCAGTTGAATTACCAGCCACATAGGCAGTACTACCTACTGGAGCAGCAGGGATGTTGGCTCCAGCAGGATTTCCTTCCAATCCTCGAATGGAACCTTGAAAGGTACCACCTATGGAAGTTGAGGAGACTTGTTGAGCCAACAAGCTCAGTGCATCGATTGTTACCCTGTGTTGATCAAGATATGCGGAAATCCGCGGTATGTCAAATCGTGCATCAAAAGGAGTCGAGGACGAGGGAGACGGTCCTCTTTGTTCAATAGCTCCAACACCCAATTGGGGTTGACCCAGTGTATGTGCTATAACCCTGTGCAATAAAGACGGAGTCTGTTGAGAGACACCGTAGTGGCTTGGTGGGGCAGAAACATGCACGGGTGGGATCACCGCGACTTTTTCAATATGAGGCCCAGCAGTGCTAGGCCCCATAGTAGATGTGGCTTCCCGGCTTTCTTGGTTTGGGGAAACCTCAGCACTCATTTTTTCTTTTCTCACCTCTTCTCTATCACTCGCACTCCTAACTACAAAACTATCTTCATCATCACCGCTACTAGCACCATACCCCGCATATTGATCAGGTTGAATGAGAGAGTCAGGGGTGTCAGAACCAGATTCAACAGATAAGGAATGACTTGGCGATGTGACTGGAATGTCATGTTCCGGAGAAACTATGGCCCTGCGAATGATAGGAATGGTGGTTGCTTGGGCAGTTGAAGTCAAAGGAATGACCAGACCACCAGGTTGTGGAATGACCTGAGTAGTTTGAACGGGGTGAGTCTGGTCGGGAGAGGTAGTGTGTGGGTCAGTAAGTTTCATGAATGAGGGTGTGCTTTCTGCTGGTTGTTCGATTGGTTGGTCAGGGGTGCCCACAAGAGATATATCAAGTTCAAAGGAAGGGGCACCGCCTTGATGGGAAGCAGACTCAGCTTGAGAAGAACTGGATGACTCAGAATCGTCAAGACCAAGTTCAGTAAGAACAGCTTGGGTTCGGGTAGATTGAGAAAGAGATTGAACAATGGCTTGAATGGTGGCGGGATCATATGCATCCCCTCCCTCTCTAGTCTCAACACCTTCACCCTCTTCTCCACCCCTCTCCACATTTTCTCTCTCCACTCCCCTCTCAGCATCTCCCACAGATGACTGAGGCCTATTCTCTTTATCCTCACTTGGTGCTACTCCTCCTTGGGTAGGTATGACCGGCTCTGGCACAACCATGGGAGGTATTCCAACACTCTCCCTATAACTCTTGACAATATCATTCTGCTCACAAAGATCTAAGAGAGATACAGGGAAGGGTCTTGGAATAGGCAGATTGGTCGGGTTAACAGGTTTAATATGAATAAAGAGTTTTGGAGAAACAGAAGGTAAACCTGTCCGACGAGGGATATCAGCATTCCGATCCATCACATACTGGATGATCATTGGTATGAAGCGATGGTAAGGCAGCATTTTTGCTTCTTTCTGCTTTTGGGAATTCTTCCTTTGCATAGTGGCTTTAATATCCTGGAATAGCAGAAATGCATAATCTATATGCAGATGGTTGACTGCAGCAACAAAAATCTTGAGTTGATACTCAGTGGGGAATTCATAACCAGAATGCTTTGGGGTGAGAAACCTTTGAAGCACAGTCAGCAGGGAGTTGTATTTTGGATGTAAGCTGGTTCTTTTGAACTGGTTTTTCTTTACTAGCTCACCATCATAGCCCATAGCCTTCACAATGGCTAGACAATCTTCCTCAGTTGGTATGTCATCAAAAGCAGTGACAGGTGGCCTACTGTTAGCTCTTGGAAGTCTGAAGATGCTTCTTAGGCGACTGACAGTAATTTCAACAGTGTACTCATCAACCTCAGCATATATGACTTCTTGGTCCCTGTCATTGGTACGGACCTCACAAGTTTTCCAGAATTGTTGGACATAGAGTTCAGGGACATGTGTGCCAGTGATGGCAGGATTATAGGTTAGAAGGTAGTTCAAAGGGTGGATTTTCAGAATCTCAGTGATGATTGGGTAGTTAGGATTTCTGAGTTTGGTGAGGTCAGTATAATGGTTGTTCTCATGAGAGTTTGAATTTAAGAATTCAGACCGACGCATGATGTCCTCTGGGTCAACAATAGCTTGAGCCATCTTATCTGCACAGATAGGTAAAAACTTAAGTTAAGGATAAAGAGATATGCATGTCAAAAGTTTTACCCATGTTGACCAATGTTCTAACACCATAAGTGTTGAACCCTCACTGTGTACAGGATGATTTTTAGTATAAAAAAGTTGTTTTGAAACTTTGAGAGTGTCAATTAGATAGTGATGAACAACTTTGTAGTACTGGAGCATAGTCCAAAAATCACCCTAACACCTCTTTTTAGGCCAAAAACCAAATTGTTAGTGTATGTTTATACCCCCAAGAACACGAAGAAAAGTTTTCGAGATTTTTGAAATATTTTTACATAAAAGTGTTCCCCATGTGATAAGAATGCCCATCGCATACTCTGTTTCATCAAACGAGTTTGTTTCGTGTCCCACACATCCCTTCGAAGTCTCGAAACTCACTTTCGCATCAAGGTGTTCTATGGCCAAAAAATACCCTTTTAACTCAAAAATTTCAAAATGTAAACCGTACAAATTGTTACCTTTGTGATTAGGAGTATTTTGATACTAAAATTGTAAATTTTGGCAGAGTAACGAGAGGATTAGTATGCTAAAGTAACCAAGAATTCGAGAGAAAAACTTTAGAAATTTTCGAGTTTTTGAATCGTGTAATGGAAGCTTGGTAACTGATGGGACGGTTATAAATCAAGACTGGACACGTGTCACTCGTTGATTGGACCATAGACTTGTAAAAACGCGGCTGATAGAAGCATTCGCATGGTAAAAACACCCGGCTGATAGAAGTGTTGAATCGCATGCGATTAACTCTTTGGTGTGTTAATCGCATGCGAATCACTCTTTGGTTAATAGCATGCGAATCCCTTTGTTTATCAATCGCATGCGAATCAACCATTGTATGCGAATCAACCTTTGTTTATCAATCGCATGCGAATCACTCTTTGGTTAATAGCATGCGAATCCCTTTGTTTATCAATCGCATGCGAATCAACCATTGTATGCGAATCAACCTGTTTATCAATCGCATGCGAATCAACCTTTGTTTATCAATCGCATGCGAATCACCCCTTTCATGCGAATCAACCTGTTTATCAATCTCATGCGATTAATTCATATTTGCTATCAAGTTCTTTAAATCGCATTCGATTGAACCAATACTTGAGAATTTTTTGAATAATCAAGATATCTGAAATTTTGAGATTTGAAAATTTAGTTTTTCAGATATGGTTGATTTGAATGTATGTTTGACACACTCCCCCTAGACTTTTGCATCTGTTTATGAAAAAAAAAAATTCTCAAGATTTAGGAAATGTGTCAGTTGTATACTCCTCCCCTTACACATGTGCAGTATGTGTATAATTTTTCTCCCCTACACATATGATACATGTGTAAAACCAGGATTCAATGGACGACGACCTTGACCTTCCATTGCTAGCTAGCTTTAATGACCCCAATCGATTAATGTGTGCGAGAGGGGGAGGGAGAGATGAAAGGTTATCCAGGAACAAACTTCCCCCTGATTGTTGCATCATGAAGCTGCACAAAAAACAAACAGTGTAACACCTACTCTAAACAAAAAAGGAAAGAAAGGAAAAATGGAGCAACAATATGTTATATTGTCAGATTGAGCATGCCTAACTGGGATACCAACGCAGTGAAGCGACTTTCGTCTAATGGTTTGGTAAACAAGTCAGCAAACTGATTTTTAGTAGGAACATATTGGAGCTCAATAAGACCTTTCTCTACATTATCTTTTATGAAGTGATAATGTATATCAATGTGTTTGGTTTTAGAGTGGTGTACCGGATTGCAAGAGATAGCTATGGCAGACTGGGAATCGCATAATAATGGAATGTTGTCATACTTAAGGCCAAAGTTTGATAACTATGTACGTATCCATAGACTTTGTGAACAGCACATTGCAGCAGCAACATACTCAGCTTCAGCTGTAGAAGTGGAGACGCAATTTTTCTTCTTTGAGGCCCAACAGACTAAACGATCACCCAGGAAGTGTGCACTACCAGAGGTGCTTTTCCGATCTATTTTGCAACCGGCATAGTCAACATCGGAGTAAGCATGAAGATCCAGATTTGAATATTTGGGATACCACAAACCTAGATCCATAGACCCTTTTAGATATCTGAATATCCGCTTAACTGCCAGAAGATGTGACTCTTTAGGATTCGCCTGGAATCTGGCACAGAGACAGGTAGAGAACATGATATCCGGACGACTAGCAGTAAGATACAGTAACGATCCAATCATCCAATGGTAGTTTTTCAGATCTACAGGAGAACTATCAAGATCTGCTGAGAGTTGTGCCTTAGCAGCCATGGGTGTGGATATGGGTGTGCAGTTAATCATATCTTACTTCGTGAGAAGATCTTTGATGTACTTTGATTGGCAAATAAAGCTGCCATGACTTAACTGCTTCACCTGGAGTCCGAGAAAGAATGACATCTCCCCATCATACTCATTTGGAATCTGTTTGCCATGATTTTAGCAAACTCGTCACTGTATTTTGGATTTGTGGATCCAAAAATAATATCATCCACATATATCTGAACCAAAATCTTATCCCGACCCTTAGTCTTTGTGAAGAGAGTGGTATCAGTCTTCCCTTTGGAGTAGCCTTCACCAATCAAATATTCAGATAAGACGTCGTACCATGCACGCGGAGCTTGCTTTAACCCGTACAAGGCCTTATCTAAGATATAAACATGATTTGGATGTTTTGAGTTGATGAAACCCTCAGGCTGTGAGACATAAACTTCTTCTTTAAGTACACCATTAAGAAAAGCTGTCTGCACATCCATTTGGAAGACACGAAAGCTTCTAGAGGCTGCATAAGCAAGAAATAGCCGTATGGCTTCAATTCGAGCAACAGGGGCAAAAGTTTCATCATAGTCAATGCCCTCCTGTTGATTGTATCCCTTAGCAACCAACCTAGCTTTGTTACGTATGACCACTCCATCCGAATCCCGTTTGTTCTTGAATACCCATTTAGTTCCAACAACAGATTTGCCATATGGAAGAGGAACTAATCTCCAGACTTTAAGACGATCAAATTGGTGTAATTCTTCCTGCATGGCAATTACCCAATCTGGATCATCTAATGCGTCACAAGTCTTGGTGGGTTCATTGATGCTTAAGAAACCCGAGAATTGGCATTCGTTTGCTGTTGCGGATCTTGTTTGAATGCCAACTGAAGGATCTCTGATGATGTTCTCTTCAGAGTGATGTCTGATCCACTTCAGGAAGGAATGAGATCTTGTAAGTGGCGTGCTTCTTCTTCATCTTCTGGAGAGAAATGTGGGTCTGAATCAAACACAGGAGGGCTCTTTGGGCCAGGAATCTGAGAATTCACAGGGGGGCAAGTGACAGAAACAGAAGTTGAATCCTCAGCGTATAGATCTGCAAAAGGATTTGTCTCTGTGACCGTAGGAGCCGTTAGAGTAACACTTGTTTGAACAACTGTGTCGTTCCTGTTGTCAGTTAAAACAGGAGAAGATTCAGGTCTAAAGAAATCATACAAAAAATCAAGATGTATATTTGAACTGAATGGATTGTCTGATTCTTTATTTTGAAGTGCAGGTTCTGAACAGGTATGTTCAGAAGCATTAACTATTGATTTAGGTGGAAAATCTGTAACATTCAATGTATCATCAAATGTTACGTTGATGCTTTCAACAATGCTCTTTGTACGTTTGTTAAAAACTCTGTAGGCTTTGAACTCAGTAGAATAACCTAGGAAAACAGCATCATCCGCTTTGGGAGCAAATTTTCCTAGATTATCCTCTTCATTTAGTACAAAGCACCTATTACCAAATACATGGAAGTATTTGATATTAGGCACTATGCCATTGGCCAGTTCATATGGAGTTTTATTAAAGCGTTTGTTAATGAAAGAGTGGTTCTGCGTGTAGCAGGCAGTGCTGATTGCTTCAGCCCAGAAGGAAGGTGGGAGCCCGGAATATGAAAGCATTGTTCGGGCAGCTTCAACCAAAGTTTTATTTCTTCGTTCCACTACACCATTTTGTTGTAGTGTGTATGCAGTAGAGAATTGGTGGCTGATTCCCACGAGGTCACAGAAGCTCTTCAGAGTACTGTTTTTGAATTCCGTTTCATTGTCTGTTCGGATAGAGACAACACTCTGACTATGCTTGTTCTGCTATTGTTTGATGAAGGAAATGATTGTGGGAGTGGCTTCATCTTTTGAGCGCAGAAATTTGACCCAAGTATATCTAGAGTAGTCATCCACCATGACTAAAATATACTTCTTCCCATTCTTGGACTGGATTCTCATAGGACCACACAGATCCATGTGCAGGTGTTCCGAAGGCTTCGTAGTGCTAAATACTTGTTTAGATTTATGAGAAGCCTTCTTCATTTTTCCTTTTTGATAATCTGCACACATATGATCCTTCTTGAACCTTAACTTGGGAATGCCTCTCACCAAGTCACCAGTGACTAATTTGTTAATATTTTGAAAGTTCAGGTGAGAGAGTTTTCTGTGCCATTGCCAAGTCAGATCCGTAGATGCCTCGGACAGTAGACACACAGAGGTAGGAGAGTCATATTTTTCCAAGTCAATGGAATACAGGTTAGAATTTCTGGAACCTGCAAGCAACTCATCTCCATTTTCAGTTAAAACTGAACATTTGTTCTTTTTGAACACGACCTCTAGGTCTTTATCACAGAACTGTCCAATGCTGAACAAGTTATGACCCAACCCTTCAACATATGAGACTTTCTTGATCTTGATGTGCTTCTTCTCAATGTCTCCGTACCCCATTATTGGTGCAACATTATCGTTCCCAAAACGTACATTCCCGGAGTACTTAGGAACATAATTCTTGAGAAGACTTTTGTTGCCGGTCATATGTTTGGTACAGCCGGAGTCAAGGTACCACAAGTGAGGCACCTGCAAAAAGAGAATAAATCACGTTTAGGTACCCATATATGAATGGGTCCTTGATTGTTAGTCCCTAGAAGTGATTGAGTGATGATGTTGTCTGCTTGTGGTGGTGAAACTTCTACTGATCTATTCTTGAGTACCCATGTGGATTTAATCTGTTGTCGTGAAGGAATAGATTTGGAAGAAATTGGCTGAGAAGAAAGTTTCTTTACCACTGTTGGTTTGACAGTTGATGGAATCGGAGGTTTTGGATTCGGTAGAGTTGTGGGAGCGTTATGTTTACGAATCCATGGTTGCGAGGAATTCTTAAGAATTCTCTGTGGCCTCGGTGCATAAACTTGCTTTTGCTGAACTGGAGCATTGCGATTAGTAGGTTTTGCTACTCGTTGAATGGATGATGGCTTGGGTTATGAAGGTTTGGAGATTTTGGAAGGGGAATTGCGAGAACGCTTTTGAGAATGCAAGTGTTTTTCCTGTGCAATCCACGCCCTTTTAAATGCTTCATAGCCCTGCCATCTGTAGACTTCTAGTTCCTTGATCGTGAGCAATCGATTGGATTTGTTTAAGCGTTTAAGTGCATGAGATTGACGAGTGGTGATCCATTGATTAATGATGTAGCCTTTGGAATTTAAAAATTGAACACAGACTTGATTATCATAAAAATCAGTCCAATCAGCACATGGTTTAATACCTAAAGACTTTCTCAATTGATCATAACAACAATTAAATTCACAGTGTCCATGAGTACAACCACCACTTATACAAAACATGGTAGAAGCAGTTTTGCCTTGTGAACTGGAATGATTACAAACAAAATCAAACATCAAAACGTTTTCACAGACAGGTTTCAAATTTGAACACCTCCTAGTGGATCTAGGAATAGCTCTTTTCCATGATGTATTTATTTCATACTGCTTGTTTCCAGCCTTCTTCACATCTGTAGCAGAGGGTAAAAGATTAGAATGAAGTCGTGGTCGACTGGCTGCAGCTCGTGATGATTCAGGTACGTCTAAGTGCACACGAGAACTGTGATTAGAAGTAGAAAGTTGTTTTGGTTTGTAAATCTGTTTAATTTTAAGATTTGTTACCGTAGTATGATTAACAGATTTTACTAGTTTGACATTTTGAGAAGATATAGACACATGTTTGGAACCTTCAATTCGTTCATCTAATATGGTTCCCTGTGGTGAGAAGGTAAATGGAGTGGGTGGTTCCAGTGCAGTTTCGACTTCTTTGATTCGTTCAAGCAATTCAAAATTTTCTTTGCACAAGTCGTCAATGAACTTTCCATCAAGATTAAATACTGTTTGGAGACACTTGTGGAGGATGGCGTTTTCTTGAACTAGTGGAGAGGGTTCAGATGTGGTTTCTGATTGGAAGGCTTTGGTGAGATCCTGTTGAACAAGGTGGATAAAACAAAATTCCTGTAGGGTGTTGAATCTGTCTTGTAATTCTTTGTGAGGAATGTATTCAACAGTGGGCTTTGGTGAAACAGGAGTGTAGAGTTCTATATCAGAATAGACAGGAGATGAAACATCAGTATCAGATGATGAAGTGAGACAGGTGAGGTATGAGTCATTGAGATCACAGTAGTCAAATGGAATTGCAGTTCTGAGATTAAGGGTTCGTTTGACATCTTCTTCAATACGTTCCTCTTCTTGACCAATAAAAACCATCCGTTGGGTAAGGCCTTCGCCAAACAGACCAGGATTGTATAATTGTTTGGATGTAATCTTGCTCAATTTGAAGCCCAACCCATCGAAATTCCATCTGGAGAAAGGACGTTCCTTTTCTTTGTATTGCGAGATGGTCTGTTCACTTTGATCACGTTTGGACAGAAGATACTCAAGTTCATTGATTCTAGAGTAAAGAGTACTTAGTTCATTCCTAAGTTCATTTTTGAGAATTTCTGAATCCTTTTCAGCACATACAAATTCTGCTTTAAGATCTAGTATAGTGCTATTTGTCTTATCGGTTAATTCTAAGAATTTAGATTCTTTCACAGCTAATTGAGACTTAAGGCTAATTAAATCGTTGTCTAACTGTTTAATTACTATTTGTGCCTCTTTATCCTTGTTGCATGAAACATCTTCTAGAACTTGATTTCTAGTGGTTAACTCTATTACCTGATTTTCTAACTCTTTCATTCGGATTAATATGGTTTGTATGTGTTCATGTTTAAAACCCATGTTAGAATTAGAAATAGAGGGTACCTTTCCACTGTCAACGATCTCCTCCGCAGTATCTGAGAGATCATCATCATATTCCTCTACCACTCGTTTCATTATTGGTCATGAAACAAAACTGAGCATGATCCTCACCATCTGGATCGCTCTCTGAGTCTGTATCTTCTAGGAACTGGTCCTCTTCCACCATGAGTGCATTCCCAGCCTGTTTTTGCTTTGACAGGCGGTACTTTTGTCGATAGTATTCAGCATCTTTGACTTTCTTCTGGGGACATTTCCTGATCATGTGTCCCGATCTCCCACAGTTGTAGCATTTGAGATCATTCTTCTTTTCCTCCTTCCTCTCCTCTCTTGGAAACCTAGGCTTGTCAGCAGGAGCAAACCTTTCAGGTCTTCTCGATCCAGAAGTGAACCGTTGTCTGTTGTTAGTCTTGTTGAATCGGTTCTTGAAGTTCTTGTTGGCAACTGTGAGTGCTTGAAATGCAGCCTCTACAGAGTCATCATCATCATCATCATGATCAGATTCACTGAGCACCACATGTTTGAGTTTGGCAGACCTTGATGAAGATTCCCTGAGGGTCCTGTCAGCTACAACCAAAGCAAGAGGATCAGCAACTGGTTGTTTAGGGTGAGACTGCAAGATTTCATCTTGATACTGATTTAGGTCTTCAAAGATGTTGTGGAAGGTGACAGAAGTAAGATCTTTGTTGATCTGTTTGTACAGCCTAGCATAGCCCTTCCACTCAGAACCTAATGAATTCAGAAAAACACAGTTCAAATCAAGGTCAGTTCTGAGAATTTGATTAGACCTCATCTCATTCTGCAATTTGCAGTATCTGCCATATGTTTCAGATAGAAGCTCATTTTCACGGGCCTTGAAATCATGGTAACTGTTGACCAGTTGAGTACGTTTAATGTATGCTCCCTCCTCAGTGCCTTGGAGCTGCTTCTTGATTTCATCCCAGATTTCTTTGGCAGTACCCAAGCTGTCTATCTTCAGATAGATTTCAGATGAGAGACCTTGCTTCAAATAGTACTTGGCCAGTCTCTCAGCCTTCTTTGTTTCCTTCTCAGTAGCGGTCAGCTCGTCATTGGTCTTTTCTCTTTCATGTCTGAGAATGGGGGGATTGTTGGTTGAGTCAGCTTAAACGATCCTTTTGAACTTGGAGTTTCCTTTGTCGATGCATTCCATCATCTTATCTCCGTAGAGTTCGCTGTGCTCAAGGAAGTCCATGAACCTTCCTTTCCAAACATTGTATTCCCCCCGAAACAAAACAGGTGGTTTTGTGTCGGAACCAATGGATTAAGTCCAACTGTCTTAAAGTTCTTTAAGTCCAGTCCAAAGAGTCAATCACTTGTCCAAGTCTGAGGAATAACTGATTGGAATTTGTTTTATAGAGTGCGAATACAGGTCAATCGAATGTGATTAGGTGTCCTTGAAAACAAGCAGAATAAGAACTTAGTATTGATTGTTAATCGAATGCGAATCAATCCTGTTTCATCAATCACTTAGAAAATAAACTGTTAGTCCTGTCAATCGCATGTGATTGCCAATTTGCAATGTATAATCGTGATCCAATCAAATGCGATTCCAATAGTAGGCTGAAAGGTAAGTGTTAATCGTATGCGATTCAATCCAATGCGATTCACACAGTATTTAGGCTATCTTATCAACTGCTTCTATAAGCCGCACAGTCCAATCGCATGCGATTCACTGAACCCGGCTTATACCTATTTGATCAACACTTAGGTGTTCCAACTTTGACAAAATTCTATAAGCCGCCCCAAGTGTCAATCGCATTGACCAAGGAACCGGCTGATAGACTCTGATGTGTCCTTGTTAAATCAAATTGCCATACCCTGAATAGTGTCTAACTACTTGTACTTGATTGGTATGACAAGTACTTGATTTTCCTTGTACAACACTTAATCTATTAAGAATTTATAATAAAATAAATTACAAAATCCGATTTTTTCTTCTTCCAGTTGTACTTTCAGACCAAGAACACCATAAATGCTTAAATACCCAGAAAATTTAATGTTAAAAAAAGTGGGTATTTAATGACTTTCTTAACTTAATGTGTATAAAAACGCCCACGGTTTGTGTTTTTCTTTAAAGAATGTTTTATACACTTTGTAAGAATATAGAAACAACTCAAAGGAAAGTTAAAGAAGATGTAGTTTATACCTTTAATGAGTTCTACCTTTAAAATTCGTTTGAGCTTGAGTTTATCTTGAAGAAAACTGACGTTCTTGAACCTTTGTAAAACCGAGAGCTTTTTCTTCTTGAAAGCTTGAACACTTCGAGATTTCATTGTCTTCTTTCGAACAATCACGAGCCAAAAACAAGTTTGGCTCTGATACCAATTGATGGTCCCGTATTATGATACGGATGAATCAATGCTTAGAAGATTGTTCTTCTAGTGTGTGTTTGTGTGTTTGTATACGGTTTGAGAGGGAGAACCGAGAGTAGGAGTAGAGAGAACACAAAACACAAGTAATGAGAATAATGCAAAGCTTACTTAGAAATGTGGGGGAAATGCCTTTATATAGCATTTCCCCAACTTTGAGTAATTACATATTACACCCCTCACTTTAATATTTCTAACACAATAAATAAAACATATTATTATTAGTCCCATAAAACAAGTGATTCAAGTATAATGTATGATAGATTGAAGGTTTGCATGTTGAACTTGAAAGAATATGGTTTACACCATGAAAAACACATAGTTCATTATTTCATTATGCCCAAAACCTTAGCTATTACAATAGCCATATCCCTATATATACTCGATGAGTATATTACATAGAAACTCCTATTTCTATACAATTTATGAATTTACATTCTCCCCATTTGTATTGAAATAGGAGTGTACACGCCAGTAACCTAAGTCTTTCTTAGATTATATAAGTAGTTTTTGATGTAGCGTCCTGTTGGTGAGATAGCAATATCAAACCTTAATCAAACCTATCTATTAAGTAAAATAGGATTTGATGTTAACAAAACCATATATTCAGTTTTGGACTTAGATTGATGAAAAACATGTGTTGTTTTTCTATCTGAGACTTAAAGAATTTCTAAGTAAGAAATGTCAGCTGACGAATAATAGTCAGCTGAACACTGAGTATCAGCCAAAGGACCAGCTTCAGAAAGATCAGCTGAGAAGAAAAGATCAGTCAAAGAGCATCAGCTGAGGAATCACACTGGATCAGCTGATGGCCTAGAACCATCAGCTGATGAAGATTTCAAGATCAGCAGAGCAGTCAAGGATCAGCTGACTCAATCACAGTTATCAGCTGATGCCTTCCATCTGTCATATAAGGTATTTCCTACTTATCCAATCTTCTCTTTATAAGCTGACTATACTCAAATGATTAGCTGAGCCCTTGGGAACAGCTGATAGTTGAGTAAATCAGTTTATTAGCTGCTACTACGATTTGTATTATCAGCTGAGCAATTTGATCAGCTGAGCAAGTCTAGTCAGCTAAGTCTTTCACACTTATCCTTAGCTGAGCAAAATTATATTTGTAGTTCAGTGTCTGTTAAATGAGTCTTTATTGTATATCTCAGTTAATAGCTTTTCTATGTAATATTTTCTTAAAGTCAAAGGCAGAACATGTGTTGTTCTTTATGCCTTAGATCTTTCTTTTGTAAAAGTATTTAGCACTTTTTGGATCTACAATGATACAAAAAGGATAGATCTTTATCCCTTGGAAAAGGAGAAAGATACTTTTGAAAAGAAGATCTCGAAGATATGATGTTAAGTATGGCTGGCAACTCCATATTTGGTAAAGTCAAATCTTCAGAAAGCATGGTGTCGATTAAAGCACAAGCATGGAAGGATAATGTTACTTTCTCAAGACATAAAGGTAGTAATTTAATAATATAATAATAGATAGTGGGTATACTCATTACTGAAAAGTAAGTTCACTTTACACACTTTGTGTATAAAGTTAACTTACCTTTTCACCCACTAACTTTATCTATTATAATATTATTAAACCAAATACCTTTGTCTCCTTCTCTCTTCATCAACCCGGACACACTTTGCTTATATATACTCATGCATGGAAACATGCTAAACAAGTGAATGCGTTGAAAAGCACTGAAATCTCATAAGTTGAGAATTAGAAGAGTTAGCATTTTACTTTCAGTATAACAAACTTGTTCATGTGTTGAACGTCTTAGCCATTAGTTGTTTAAGATTAGCATTGTCTATGTGTTAGACAAAATTAGTTGCCACCTTTTATTGAATTTAGATTTTCCGCATCTAGTTCATGTAATTCTTGATTAACGTCAATAAGAATTATATAAAAGTAAACCGTGTGTCTCTAAAATTTTAATTTGCTAAAGTTTGTATTCAAACCCCCTTCTACAAACATTTGTTGTTGTAGTATCCATTCGGGACCAACAACTGGTATCAGAGCAGGCTAGATAATCCATATCTAAGATCTGTTTTGCTTACTCTTCAACTGCTTCTACCCCACACTACAAAATGGCCACTTCTGTTGCTGCCTCTAATGGTTCTTCTAACAATGGTTCACTCACAAGGTGTCCTATATTTGATGGAGAGAACTTCTCTCTCTGGAAGAGTAGAGTTCTTCTCTATATGTCAAGCCTTGATGATGTGATGCTTAAAACTGTTACTGAAGGTCCTTATGTTCCTTCCTCAACTATCCAAGTAACTGAAGCAACTGATGAAGCTCCTGCTGTTGAAAGACTGATTATAAAACCTATAAATCAGTGGTCTGATGAAGACAAAAGGCTTGTTAATCTTGATGTTAAAGCAAGAACAACCTTAGTCTCTGCACTACCAAATGATGTCTATCATCAAGTTCTTAATTGTAAATCTGCAAAAGAGATGCTAGACACTTTGACTGTTGCATATGAAGGCACTGAAGAAGTGCAGGAGAACAAGAAACTCCTTCTGGTTAGAGAATATGAGTTCTTCTTTGCTCATAAAGGTGAAAGTCTCACTCAGACTTACACCAGGTTCAACTGCCTCATTAATGACTTAAGAAGGGCAGATGTTCACAAAAGCAATAAGGAACTTGTAAACAAGTTTCTAGACTCTCTCCCAGAATCTTGGGATCATTTTATCACTGTGCTTAAACATGGTGAGAAAATCAAGGGTCTTTCGCTGGTTGGTTTATATGGAAATCTTATGAATCATGAACAATCAGTGAAACAAAGGAAACTCTCTACCAAGGATATGAAGGAGGCTGCAAAAGCTCCAACTACTACCCTTGTATCTAAGGATACAAGATCTAGGAGTTTTGCTGCAGTTGTAGATGAGTCCAGTGATGAGGAGAAAGAGGAGGAATCTTCTGATGAAGAGCAAGTGGCTGATGGGGATGAAGTTCTGGAGAACATGGACAACATTGAAGCTGCTGTTGAGCAGGCTGCCATGTTGGTTAAAAGGTTCAAACCTTTCTTGAAAAGAAAGGGTGTCAAGAGGTTTGAAAGGAAACCCTTCAAAGGAGAAAGAGCCATGTCAAACCAAAGGCTTCTGAAGGTTGTTTCGCTTGTGGCAAGATTGGTCACTTTGCCAGTGAATGTAAGTCCAAAGGAAACACAGGCTTCAAGGGTTCCTCAAGCTCAGACAACAAGATTGATTATGAAGCCAAATATAAGAAGCTTCTTGCTGCTGTCCTTGACAAGAAGAAGAAGAAAGCTCAGAACAGGGTGCTGGTTGCTGAAGAAGAAGATTGGGCTGAGGAAGATCTCTCAAGTGATGAAGATGAGGTCCTCACAGCTCAGTTCAGTTTGATGGCCAACACAGCAAGTACAAGTTCCTTTGATGAGGATATGAAGAAAGCTGCTAAAGCTTGTACTTCTCCTGACTGGGATCCTTCTTCTATGTATCAGGTTGGAAAATTTATTAACTATGAAGATAATGAAAAGAACACTATGTTTGATTATCTGTGTGTTGAGTTTCAGTCAAATATTCAAAGAGAAAAGAAGTTAAAATTAGAAATAGAATCACTAAAAGTGAGATTAAGTCTTAAAGATGAGAAACTTAAACAAATGACAAAACTGGAAGATGATTTAGCTAATCAAAAGATACTTAATCAGATCTTGGTAAAAGAAACCAATGAAGCAACAATAAAGTTTAATGAACTTCAAAAAGTAGTTAGATCTTGGTGTGTCTCTGCTGAGAAGACCACTAAGTGTGTCAATGAGCAGATTCCAAAACAAGTTCAAGCTATTATTGGTGGAAATTATTCCCAAGCTGCTAACTGTGTTGATTTTAGCAAGAACATAAATATCTTAGAAAAAGCTGATATTTTACCTCTTACATTTCAAAAGATTGTAAAAGGAAAAAGTATTATCACTAACAGATTTGTCAAAAGTAAAGGTACTCAGCTGAAAGACTCAACCTCTTCAAAAGTTGGTTCAAGTTCTATTATCTTGACAGAAAGCAAAAGTACTAAAAATTTAAGTGTAAAGGAAGTAAGTAAAGGAATGGAATCATTTGTTGATACCAAAGAGACATTCTGTTGTCAAACCTTGAAAGCTGATACATTAAATTTAGGAACTCAGCTGACTGAAAATTCCTTAGCTAATGATATTACATCAGCTGATCAAAAAGTAGATGATAACAGCTCAGCTGATATCCTGTCAGCTGATCATGGATCCTCTTCTGTTTGTTTAGCTGATCAAACTTCACTTCAAACTCTTTTAATAGGAGAAACTAAGGGAAAAGGACATTTGTTTACAAAGAGTCTAAGTCTGCCACACCTAAGATTGATCAAAAACTCATTTTAACTAAAGGTCAACATAAGGTGACTGTAAACAAAGACCTTATTAGTTTACAGAATCAGCTGCAACAGCTGAATGGTGAAATCTGTCAGCTGATGACCCATAGTCATCATAAAACAGTTAAGACATCTCTTAGTCAATTACCAAAACATGTTAAAAGCTCCAAAAATAAAAAATGTTATAAATGTGGGAGCAAAGAACATAAGGCAGGTAATTTTTCTCTAGAAGGTAACTCAAGACAGCGGACTGATTATGATAACACAGCTGTTTCTCTCATTCATAAACAACCTAATATAAAGTGGATGGCTAGGTGCAATCCACAGGGGTCCACTTAAATGTGGATGCCCAAATCTCACTAACCTTCTTTCAATCACATCTATGCAGGGTCTGAACACGTGGTATCTTGACAGTGGATGTTCAAGGACCATGACAGGTTGTAAAACTTTGCTTATTAACTACAAGAAGGAAAAAGGTCTAAGAGTAACCTTTGGTGATAATAATTGTGGGCAAACAAAAGGCTACGGAGAACTTCATAATGGGAACCTAACTTTATCCTAGGTATCATATGTTAAAGGACTTAAGTATAATCTCATCAACATAAGTCAGTTATGTGATGGTGATCATAAAGTCCTCTTTACAAAGACAGGTGGTTCCATTTTAGATCAAGAAGGTAAAACAATAATTTGTGCAAAGAGAACCAAGGATGTATATACTCTTGATATGTCCTCTGGTGATCCATCCAAGTTAACTTGTTTGTATACCAAGTCTGTAACTGACACAAACTGGTTATGGCACAAAAGGCTTTCCCATTTAAACTTCAAAAACATTAACAAGTTGAGCAAGGGTGAACTAGTGTCAGGACTACCTTTACTAACGTATGTTAAGCCTAAACCTTGCTCTGCCTGTGAGAAGGGAAAGCAGCACAAGACTTCATTTCCATCTAAGCAAGCCTTCTCCATTACTGAACTTTTGTACATGTTGCACATGGATCTATTTGGTCCTGTTGCTACTTCTAGTATTGGTGGAAGTAAGTATGCATTGGTAGTGGTTGATGAATTTTCAAGATACACTTGGGTCAGCTTCCTAAAAGCAAAGAGTGAGGCCGCTGAAGAGATTATAAGCTTTATTAGAAAGATGGAAGTGCTTAATGGCAATCTGGTAAGGATGCTTAGAAGTGATCATGGAACTGAATTTAGAAATCAAACTCTTGAAGGTTTCTGTGATGAGAAAGGAATATCTCAAAACTTCTCTGCTCCAAGAACTCCACAACAGAACGGTGTAGCTGAAAGAAGAAACAGAACTTTGATTGAAGCTGCAAGAACCATGCTGTGTGAGAGTGGGTTAGGATTCAACTTCTGGGCTGAAGTTGTTAGCTGTGCATGTTTTACTCAGAACAGATCCCTTATAATAAAGAGGCACAACAAGACTCCTTATGAAGTGCTCAAGGGAAGGAAGCCCAACATCAGCTTTCTACACATCTTTGGGTGTCAGTGTTTCATTCTGAACCAAAAAGATCAATTGCAAAAATTTGCACCAAAAGCTGATGAAGGTGTGTTTGTTGGATATTCTTTGATCTCCAAAGCTTACAAAATTTACAACATCAAAACAAAGGTCATAGAAGAATCAATCAATGTAAGTTTTAATGAAAATGACTTTGTTGCTTCCTGTTCTACTAATCCATCTACAGGTGAGGAATTTAATGATCTGCTGAATACTGAAGACAACATTCCAGTATCAGCTGATCCACTCCAATCAGCTGATCCAATCTCATCAGCTGACATAGATGACTTAGATGAACCTGTTCCAAACTTACAAAATACCTCTGCACATTCTATCCTAAACCAACCCACACTTTTACTAAATGAAGGGAATCATGATTCAACATCAATGGACTCTAATTCCATATCAAACATTCCCTCATCAGTAGAAGTCTCATCAGATTGTAATCAAGAAATTCTGTCAGCTGATCAACCAGAAGTCTCATCAGCTGACCCAAACCAAAGATTTTCAACTCCCAGAATCCAAAATGCCTACAAGGACCTTAGAAATCATCCAATTGATCAGGTCATAGGTAACATAGAAGCACCTGTACTAACAAGATCAAAAGCTTGTAACTTCTGTTTTTATACATGTTTTGTTTCTATGATTGAACCAAAGAAGGTAGATGAAGCTCTAACTGATCCTCACTGGATAAATGCCATGCAAGAAGAATTGGCTGAATTCACAAGAAACAATGTATGGACTTTGGTACAAAGACCAAAGGACAAATCCATCATTGGCACTAAGTGGGTGTTCAGAAACAAGATGGATGAACAAGGGCTGATCATCAGAAACAAGGCAATATTAGTTGCTCAGGGGTATTTGATTGTCCCGTATGGTATACGGATGAAGCAATGCTATGAAGTAAGTGTGTGTTTGTGTGTGTGTTTCGGTAGAGATGAGAGAACCGAGAGTTAGAGAGAGAAAGTACACAAACACAATATGTTGGTTATGCAAAGCTTGTATTTAAATGTGGGGGAAATGCCTTTATATAGCATTTCCCCAACTTTGGTACAGTTACATTTTACACCCTCACTTTATATATCTAACAATCTCCCCCTAAGTGAGGTGTGTAATCATTCACAACAAATAATACATTAAAAGCTATTCATAGACTGATTTGTTGTGAATCCCAAATGCCACATGCCATTTTCTGATTTCTCTCCTGCTTGCCAGTGCTTTCTTGATCTTTTCTATTGCATTGTATACCTGGGAATGTTCTTCATCCATGTACGCTGCTCGGTTATCCCAAACCTTTTGATGAATCTTGTGATGAAGGATTTTCAAGGTGCCATCAGAATACCCGTTGAGTTCATCTAGTCTGATGAAGATCTTTTCGCCTTTTGTATTCTTGGAGACAACCCCTCGAGCACCTTTAAAGTTGGGATGACCATCATAGATAACAGTCAACTCTTCAAGCTTTTCTAGATCTGGATGATTCTGATTAGGCTTAAGAAGATTGACCTTCCGATAGTTATTCTCAGCCCCGAGCTGGATATCATGTTCCTCAAAGAACTCCATAAGATTTCTCATGTACCTCATTAACGCAACTCTACCAAATTCTTCATCAGGCCATTTTCCCTTTTTCTGGGAAAGGATGTCAAATATGAAGCTGATGTCTTCGATGTTCACATACCTCAAATCTGCTTCAGTAAGAAAGTATGTGAGGTTGTTAGCTCTCTTGACATGAAAGATGGCATATTTTATGTTGAAGTTGGTTTCGGTATAAACACTGAGAAGGTCACTTATGGGATACTTTGATTTGATATCTTCTGGTTTGGTTTTGGAACGAGTAAGAATATGATCATATCTTCTTCTTTGTCTATCGTTCATGTTTCTCAGCTCGGGCGAGATAACCTCTATCAACTGATTGCTGAAGATCTCTGATATTCTTTCTTCAAGATTGGCAGCATTGACAAAGAATGGTTTCCATATCGGATTTTCTGCAGCGTTTCTTGTAAACATATTCCCGGTATCAAGACCAGGGTCTCCCCGATACACTGGTGGAGCAGGAGGTACTATGAAGTGTGGTGGCATGGGCCATTCAGACTCTTGTCTGAACTTTTCAGCTGCTTCTGCTTGTCTGTTTCTTTCTAGAATGTCAGCGGCTGATTCTTGAAACTGACCCGGAGGAGGAGGGAATTGTTGATGAACTTCAAAGTTTATATCCCTTAGAACCCTTGAAACATCAAAGAAAGGCTTTGGCTGCTTTGGTTTTCTCCTTGCTTCCCTTCTAGAAATTGCTGCTCTTTCTTTTCTTCTTGCAGCAATTTCTCGTTCATTAAAGGTTTCTTCGAATCTATCCACAATTCTGGGGGAAGCAGGACGAGTAGTAATCTCGACATAATCATCAATACCTTCAAAAATCCTTTGAATTTCTGGGTCATAGGTTTCCTCTTCTGGTTCAGCAAGATGGCTTTCTCCCATTTTCCTTGATGGTGATTTGTGTAGTGATCCATATAAATCTTCCATTTCAGCATCAGAATCACTAGTCCAGTTAAAATCAAAGGAATGTGCCTGTTCAGACGATATTTCCCCTTCTTCAAGATTTGCAGGCCTCGGTTCAATTTGTTGCTGAGGTACATAGAGTACAATTTGTTTGTCAGCATTTTCTATTTGTTGTCGTTCATGAACATTATCGTCCAATTGTTGTTGTTGTTGGTGTTGACTTCCGGACCCAGTTGAAATTGTACCTGCAGATAAGTAATAACTGAATTGAGGAACAGGTACAGTAGCAACTACGGAGGGAGCAGATATGTATTTTCTCCTTTTCTCCCCCTCGGGTTGATCATCCGGATCCTGATCATCCCTCCTCCTTTTACTCCCCTGTGCCTGAGCCTGACATGTCTGTTCCAGTATTGTCAGTTGGTCAGTTACCTTTTTGAGAGAAGTATAAAACCCTCTCGTCACCCCGTCTATCTTACTGTTGACATCTTCATGAAACTCTGTGAAATCATCCAAGGAGATTCCTTGTGGACGTTGTTCAGCTCGTAGAATAGTCAGAAGGTCTTGATCATACGTAGAGTCTGGCCTTTGATCAAGTATTTTAGCATACAGGATGCTTTTCAAGGCGTCAACTGATAGAGAGGTAATATCAGGTTGAGGTTGAGATTCCGTTGCTGGAGGGCGAGCTGCAAGAAGTGTTTCAATTTTGGTTAGCTGCTCAGTTTGTGCCCTAGAGGCTTGTTCGATCCGATCCAACTTTAGATTTGTCTCCTGCAGTTGTTGGCGGATTGGGGACACGGCTTGTTGAATAGCATCTTGAAGATCTGCACGTGTAACATACCCGGAATCACTCAGATTACCGGTTGAGGTACCTGCCACAGAGGCAGAACCACCTACTGGAGCAGCATGGATGTAGGCTCCAGCAGGATTTCCTTCCAATCCTCGAATGGCACCTTGAGAGGTACCACCTATGGAAGTTGAGGAGGCTTGTTGAGCCAATAAGCTCAGTGCATCAATGGTGACTTTGTGTTGTTCAAGATAAGCGGAGATCCGCGGCATATCAAATTATGCATGAAAAGGAGCCGAGGACGAGGGAGGCAGTCCTCTTTGTTCAATAGGTCCAACACCTAATTGGGGTTGACCTAGATGATGTGCTATAACCCTGTGCAATAAAGACGGTGTCTGTTGAGATACACCGTAGTAGCTAGGAGGGGCAGAAACTTGCACGGGTGGGATAACCGCGTCTTGTTCAATACGAGGCCCAACAATGTCAGGCCCCATAGTAGATGTGGCTTCCCGGCTTTCTGGGTTGAGGGGTCCCTCAACACTCTCTTGTTCTTTTCTCACTACCTCACCATCGCTCACACTCCTATCTTCATCTACAAAGCTACCGATACCATAACCGGTATACTGATTTGGGTCTAGAAGGGAGTTTGGAGTGACAGAGCCTACCTCAAAAGATACGTCAAGTGATTGAGAAGGTGGTAGGATGTCATGCTCTGGAGCAACCATCGCATTACGAATGGTTGAGGTGGTTTGAAGTGGTATGACCAGACCACGGGTAGGAGAGGGTGGTTTTGTCTGAGTGGTATGGGCCTGGTTTGGACTGATAGGATTGGGGTCGGTTATTTTCATGAAGGATGGGGTGCTATCAGTAGGTTGGTCTATTAGTTGCTCAGGGGTGCCCAAAGGTGATATTTCTGTTTGGAGGTCAGGGGCACCACCTGGATGGGAGGCTGACTCTTCTTGAGAGGAACTGGATGACTCAGAAAAGTCAAGTCCAAGTTCGGTTAAAACGGCTTGGGTACGGGTGGATATAGAGAGGGATTGGACAATGGATTGGATGACTGCTGGATCATATGCATCTTCTCCCTCTCTACTCTTATCACCTTCACCCACTTCTCCTCCCCTCTCTTGATTTTTTCTCAGCACATCCCTCTCAGCATCTCCCACAGATTGCTGAGTCCTATCCTCTATATTCTCACAGGGTGCTACTCCCTCTTAGGTAGGTATGGCCGGCTCTGGCACAACCATAGAGGGTATCCCTACACTCTCCCTATATGTTCTCACTACATCATTTTGCTCACACAGATCCAGCAGAGACTCAGGGAATGGTTTAGGGATGGGCATATTAGTAGGAGTAGCAGGTTTAATTGATTGGAAGAGTTTGGATGTTACAGAGGGTAAACCTTCCCGTCGTGGAATGTCAGCATTCCTATCCATCACATATTGTAAGATCATCGGAAGGAAGCGATGGTAAGGCAGCAGGTTGGCCTCCTTCTTCTTCTGGGAATTCTTCCTTTGCATGGTAGCTTTTATGTCCTGGAAGAGAAGGAATGCGTAATCCACATGCATATGTGTGGCAGCAGCAACGAAGATTTTTAGCTGGTTCTCCGTTGGAAACTCATACCCCGAGTGTTTTGGGGTGAGGCACCTTTGCAGCACGGTCATAAAGATGTTATACTTTGGGTGAAGACCAGTGTGTTTGAATTGATTCTTAGTTGTGAGCTCTCCAGCATAGCCCAACTGTCTTATTGCTGCCAGACATGTTTCCTCATTGGGAATTTCCTCAAAATCCGATTCAGAGGGTCTACTATTGGCTCTTGGTAACCGGAAAATTGAACGTAGACGGTGAACAGGTATGTCTACAGCAAACTCATCCACCTCAGCATGGATAACTTCTTGACCTCTTTCATTGATTCGTACGTCACATGTCTGCCAGAATTGTTGAACATAAAGTTCAGGGACATGTGTGCCGGTTGTTGCAGGATTGTAGGTTAGGAGGTGGTTCAGAGGGTGGACTTTAAGAATTTCGGTAACAATGGGGTGAGTGGGGGTCGTGAGTTTGGTAAGGTCAATATAGTGGTTATTTGGGTGAGTCCTGGTGCTAAGGAACTCAGCTTGAGGCATGATCTCCTCTGGTTCACGAATAGCTTGTGCCATCTTATCTGTATAGATAGAAAGAAATATTAAGACATAAGGACAATGATAAGATTGGAGATTGCATTGGCCCAAGAATTTCAAGTGTCAAGTGTTAGACAGAAAAATTGTCTAACTCTGGAGGGCTTCAGTGTGAAGATATCAAATTGATGTGTTGAAAAGTTATTGTTGACATCTTATTTCATTAAATAACAATAATAAACACATTTGTAGTACTGAAGCATGCCTCAAAAATCACCCTAACACCTCTTTTTAGGCAAAAAACCAAATCATTTGAGTATGCTTATACTCCACAAGAACACGAAGAACACTTTTTGAGATTTTTGAAAGATTTTTACATCAAAGTGTTCCCCAAGTGTTCAAAGTACCCATCGCAACATTTGTTTCATCAAACAAGTTTGTTTCGTGTACCAAAAATGCACTCAAAGTCTCGATACTCTCATTCACATATCAGTGTTCTAAGGCCAAAAAGTACCTTTTTAACTCAAAAACTTCAAAATATAAACCATACAAGTTGTTACCTTTGTGATTTCGAGTATTTTGATACTAAAATTGCAAAATTTGGCAGAGTAACGAGATGTTTTTCGAAATGAAGAACGAGAGCACTTTTGTGAAATTTGAATATCGTAAGTGACGAATTGTAACTGTTGGGGTAACGTATAGTAGTGTAAAAAAAACACGTGTCAAGCCCTGATTGGTTGTTAAAGCGGTTAAAAACGCGGCTGATAGAAGTGTGGATGCGGCTGAAAAGTGTTTTCAATCGCATGCGATTCACACTGTGGAGTGTTAATCGCATGCGATTCAGCTTGGGTGTTAGAACCATGTGCATCCGAATCGCGTGCGAATCCCACTATCTGAATCAATCGCGTGCGATTCAGCCTATAACCGAATCGCATTCGATTCATACTGTAAGCTTAATCGCGTGCGATTAATACTATTTTAAACCGAATTGCATGCGATTCAACCTTAGTCAATTGCATGCGAATCACCCTATCCTTGGCCTTAATCGCATTTGTTGGATCATGCTATGCATCTTGTATGCGATTGACTCTGAATTCATTTCATTTTCTAAGGCATGCAATTGACTTCCCATGCGATTGAACCAGTACTTGAAAAATTTATTTTGTTGGGTTTCAAGTGATTCTATGCGATTGGTTGAAACAGAACCCAACACCAACACCAACACTTGGAAAATTTCTGAACAAATCAAGATATCTGAATTTTGATATTTGAAAAATTGAATTCTCCAGATATGGTTGATTTGAATGTTTGTCTGACACACTCCCCCTAGACTTTTGCATCTGTTAACTTTGAATTTGAGAGTGTGATAATTTTGAATTTCTCCCCCTACACATGGGCATCATGTGTATTTAACTTTTCTCCCCCTACACATATGCAACATGTGTAGGACTTCAGAACTCCTCCTTTGCAGTTTCAGTAGATATCTGTACATTGAACACACAGTGTAACACCAACTCTAAAAAGAAAGAAAAGGAAAGTAAACAAGTTAACAGTATGTTAGATTTGCAAATTCAGCATGCCCAACTTGGATACCAGTTCAGTAAAACGACTTTCATCCAAAGGTTTGGTAAACAAGTCAGCAAGCTGATTCTCGGTGGGAACATACTGTAACTCAATTAATCCTTTTTCTACGTTATCTTTTATGAAGTGATAACGGATATCGATATGTTTGGTTTTAGAGTGATGTACCGGATTGCAGGAGATGGTAATGGCAGACTGGGAGTCACATAACAGTGGTATATTATCATACCTGAGACCAAAGTCAAATAGCTGGGTGCGTATCCATAGACTTTGTGAACAGCACATTGCAGCAACAACATACTCTGCCTCTGCAGTAGAAGTGGAAACACAGTTTTGCTTCTTTGAAGCCCAGCAGACTAGACGATCTCCCAGAAAGTGTGCACTACCAGAGGTGCCTTTCCTATCGATCTTGCAACCGGCATAGTCAGCATCTGAATAAGCATGAAGATCCAGATTGGAATCCTTGGGATACCACATACCAAGATCCATGGATCCTTTGAGATATCTGAAAATTCGCTTAACAGCCAACAGATGTGACTCCTTGGGATCTGCCTGAAATCTGGCACACAGACAGGTAGAGAACATAATGTCTGGACGACTTGCAGTGAGATAGAGTAAAGATCCAATCATCCCACGGTATGTCTTGAGATCCACCGGAGAACCATCAGGGTCTGCCAATAGTTGCGATTTGGCCGCCATGGGAGTTGAGAGAGGGTTGTAGTTGAGCATATCATACTTCGTTAGAAGATCTTTAATATACTTAGATTTGCAGAGGAACGTGCCATGACTCAACTGTTTGACTTGAAGATCGAGAAAGAATGACATCTCTCCCATCATACTCATTCGGAACCGGTTGGACATAGTCTGTGCAAACTCTTCACTGTACTTCGGATTTGTCGATCCAAAGATGATGTCATCCACATAAATCTGGACAAGAATCTTGTCCCTACCCATGGTCTTGGTGAATAAAGTGGTGTCAGTCTTTCCTTTGGAGTATCCTTCACCTATCAAATATTCAGATAAGACATCATACCATGCACGTGGGGCTTGTTTTAAGCCATACAATGCCTTATCCAAAATATAGACATGATTAGGATGCTTGGAGTTTATGAATCCCTCTGGTTGTGAGACATAGACCTCTTCTTTGAGTACACCATTGAGGAATGCAGTCTGTACATCCATTTGAAAGACACGAAAGCTACGGGAGGCTGCATATGCAAGGAATAGACGTATTGCTTCAATACGAGCAACGGGGGCAAAAGTTTCATCGTAGTCAATCCCCTCTTGCTGATTGTAGCCCTTTGCAACCAACCGAGCTTTGTTTCGTACCACCACTCCGTCAGAATCCCGTTTGTTCTTAAATACCCACTTAGTTCCTACAACAGATTTTCCGTAGGGCAGAGGAACTAGTCTCCAGACTTTGAGACGAGCAAACTGGTGTAATTCTTCTTGCATAGCTAGTACCCAGTCCAGATCATTCAGTGCCTCACAAGTCTTTGTGGGTTCAATCATGCTTAAGAAACCTGCAAATTGGCACTCGTTAGCTGTGGCTGACCTTGTTTGAATGCCAACAGAGGGATCTCCAATGATATTCTCCTCAGAGTGATGTCGGATCCATTTTAGCTCATGCGAGTTAGAGGAGGAAGGGATGAGATCTTGAATATGTTGCGCTTCCTCTTCCATTTCTCTGGAGAAGTTTGGATCGGAGTCGAACACAGGTGAGCTCTCCTGATAAACTATTGGTTCTGTCACAGGAGATTGTGTGACAGAAACAGATGTAGAATCCTCAGCAAATGGATTCGTTTCAGTGATTGTTGTATCTGTGATCGGGTCGCTTATCTGTGCACCTGCATTATCCCTGTTGTTAGCCAAAACAGGGGAAGAGTCAGATCTAAAGAAATCAAACATGAAATAGAGATTATTATCAGAAGTAGCGGGAATGTCTGATTCTTTAGAGGTAAGAACTGGTCCTGAACTGGTATGTTCAGAAGCAAAAGTGTTGGACTGTGGAGGGGAGCCAGAGACAGTCAATGTATCATCAAACGTTACATTGATACTCTCGATGATGCTCTTTGTGCGTGTGTTTAAAACTCTATATGCTTTTGAGACGGTAGAATAACCTAAAAAAATAGCTTCATCAGCTTTCGGAGCAAATTTTCCTAGATTATCCTTTTCATTTAAGACAAAACACCTATTACCAAATACATGAAAGTATTTGATAGTAGGTACAATGCCATTTGCCAGTTCATAAGGAGTTTTATTAAAACGTTTGTTAATGAAAGAGCGATTCTGCGTATAGCAGGCAGTGTTAATAGCTTCAGCCCAGAAGGAAGGAGGGAGCCCAGAGTAAGAAAGCATTTTTCGGGCAGCTTCAACCAGAGTTCTGTTTCTTCTTTCAACAACACCATTTTGTTGAGGTGTGTAAGCTGCAGAGAACTGATGGTTGATCCCAACTAGGTCACAAAAATTTTGCAGAGTGTTGTTCTTGAATTCCGTTCCATTGTCTGTTCGAATGGAGACAACACTTTGACCATATTTATTCTGCTGCTGTTTAAGGAAAGTGATGATCGTTGGAGTAGCTTCATCCTTAGAGCGCAGAAATTTGACCCAAGTATACCGTGAGTAGTCATCCACCATGACCAGGATATACTTCTTCCCATGTTTGGACTGTATTCTCATTGGACCGCAGAGATCCATGTGCAGGAGATCCAAAGGCTTGGTTGTGCTGAATGCTTGCTTTGATTTGTATGAGGCCTTCTTCATCTTCCCCTTTTCAAAATCAGCACACAAATGATCCTTGTTGAACTTCAGTTTGGGTATCCCTCTCACCAAGTCACCATTGACTAGTTTGTTTATGATTTGAAAGTTCAGGTGAAAGAGTCTTCTGTGCCAGAGCCAAGTAAGATTATTGGAGGCTTCTGACAGAAGACACACAGATGTAGGAGAGTCATACTTCTCCAGATCTATGGAATACAAATTAGAATTTCTGCATCCTGCAAGTACTTCATCACCGGTTTCTGTGATCACTGAGCATTTGTTCTTTTTAAATACAACCACCATGTCTTTGTCACAGAACTGACCGATGCTGAATAGGTTGTGCCCCAAGCCTTCTACGTAGGAGACTTTCTTGATTTTCACATGTTTTTTCTCTATGTCTCCGTACCCCATTATTGGTGCAACTTGGTCATTCCCAAAACGTACGGTCCCGGAGTACTTAGGAACGTAATTTTTGAGAAGACTCTTGTTGCCGGTCATATGCTTGGAGCAACCGGAATCCAGGTACCATAAGTGAGACGCCTGCAAAATGAATCACAATTAGGTTTAGGTCCCCACTTAAGAATGGGTCCATGAGTGTTAGTTTTAACATTTAACAGTGAGGTGCGTGTTGACACTGCTGAAGTTGAAACTTGTGATGATTTGTTCTTAGGAACCCAGATTAATTTGGTCTTTTGTTTAGAGACAACTGGATTTGTCATTTTTGGTTTGCTATGAATGGGTGTGGACTTGCGCATATCGACTGTTTTGGTATAAATGGGTTTCCTGTGAACCTTGGGTGCAGCAGACAGTGGATTAATTGGTGGCTTAGGTTTGTTAACAATAGTTGTTCTTCTCGCCTTGGGTTTGGTATGTTTGACCGTGGTGTGTGATTGAGTGTATGAGCGTTTTCGACTTTGTAGAAATTGTTCACGAGCTCTCCAGGCCTTTCGAAATGCCTCAAATCCTTGGTTTCTGTACGCTTCAAGCTCTGTGATGGTTAACAAGCGTTTGGATTTGTTTAAACGTTTAAGTGCATATGATTGGCGAGTGGTGATCCACTGGTGAATGATATAGCCGTTTGCATTTAAAAATGGAACATATACTTGATTAGCATAAATATCTATCCAATCATCACATGGTTTAACGCCTAAGGATTTTCGTAATTGATCATAGCAACAATTGTTTTCACAGTGCCCTTGGGTACAACCATTACCCACACAAAACATGGTTGAGGCGATTGTGTCTTGTGAACATGAATAATTACACACAGAATCAAACATCAAAACGTTTTCACAGACAGAGTTTGAGTTTGAACATCTCCTAGTGGATCTAGGAATGACTCTTTTCCATGAGGCAATCTGTGGCTTCTTGTTCCCTTGCTCCGTCATATCTGCAGTAGAGGGTAAAAGATTAGAAATTTGTCGTGGTCGACTGGCAGTAGCACGTGAGGATTCAGGTATGTCTAAGTGCACACAAGAATTGTGATTAGAAGGGATTTGTTGCTTAGGTTTTGAAATCTGTTTAAGCTTAAGATCAATTAAATCAGTTTTGTTAACAGATTTTAATGAGGTTGTGGACGGGTTAGTGTTGGTGTTTTCATTTGTTAAATCATCACATGCGGAACCGTAGAGTGAAAAAGTGAAAGGAACAGGTGGAGTTTGCAACTTTATTTCAAGTTCTTTGATTCTTTCTTTCAAGATAAACTGTTTCCTACAAAGGTCATCTATGATCTTTTCTTCGTGCTCAAATGACTTTGTGGGTTGTTGTTGACAAATGATGATTTCTTGTGGATAAGAGGATGATGACTCACCAAGAAGGGGTATAGACTCAGTTTGGATTATGCTGAAAAGGTCCTGCTGAATGTGTTGAGTAAAGCAAAATTCTTGCAAGGTGTTGAACCTATTTTGCAATTCTACGTGAGGAATGTATTCAAAAACAGGTTTTGGTGAGAGAGGTGAGCAGAGTTCTTCGCTAGTGTAAACAGATGAGCATTCAGAGTCGGATGAAGAACAGAGATCTGTGAGGTATGAGTCATTTAAATGAGAATAATCAAATGGAATTTCAGATTTGAGGTTAAGAGTGCGTTTGACTTCTTCTTCTATTAATGTCTCTTCCTGGCTAATAAAGACCATTCTCTTGGTAAGTCCTAATCCAAATAGATCGGCATTGTATAGCTGTTTGGATGTGATCTTGATTGATTTATAGCCAAGGCCATCAAAATTCCATATGGAGAAAGGACGTTCCTTCTCTTTGTACTGAGATATGATCTGATCACTCTGATCTCGTTTAGAAAGCAGGTACTCAAGTTCATAGATTCTAGAGTGAAGAGTTCCTAATTCATTTTTAAGTTCATGCTTAAGGATCTCAGAGTCTTTTTCAGCACATGTACATTCTGCTTTGAGGTCTAATATGGTGTTATTAGTCCTATTGGTTAATTCAAGAAGCTCAGATTCTTTTGCAGCTAGTTGGTTTCTAAGGCTGATTAAGTCGTTATCTAACTTCTTAATTGTCGTTTGGGCCTTCATCTTGTGTGTGTGTGAATCATCTTCTAGAACCTGATTTCTTGAGGTTAATTCTAGAGCCTGACTTTCTAACTCTTTTATACGGGCTAAGATGGTACGAATATGTTCATGTTGAATACCCATAGTAAAGTTGGAGTTAGAAAATACCTTTCCGCTTTCTAAGTTCTCCTCATCTGACTCGGAGAGATCATCTCCGCCATCATCTTCTCTGCAACCTTCTCCATTGCGTGCCATAAGACAGAACTGGGCGTGATCTTCATCATCTAAATCACTATCCGATCCTGTGTCATCTAGGAACTGATCCTCTTCGACTAACAGCACATTCCCAGCCTGTTTCTGTTTAGAAAGGCGATACTTTTGCCGGTAGTACTCAGCATCTTTAGTCTTTTTGAGAGGACAGTTCCTGATCATGTGGCCTGATCTACCACAGTTGTAGCATTTGCCATCAGTGTTCTTCTCCTCTTTCCTTTCTTCTCTCTGAAATCTGGGTTTGTCTACAGGAGCAGCTCTCTCAGGTCTTCTTGAGCCAGATGTGAACCGCTGTCTATTGTTAGTCTTGCTGAACCGGTTCTTGAGGTTCTTACTGGCCATCGTCAGAGTCTGGAAAGCAGCTTCGATAGAGTCATCCTCATCATCATCTTGATCTGAGTCGCTAACTACCACTTGTTTCAACTTCATTTGTCTTGATGAGGTTTCTCTAGGAGGTCTATCACCAACAATCAAAGCAAGAGGATCTGCAGCTGGCTGTTTTGGGAGGGACTGTAATATCTCATCCTGGTACTGATTGAGATCTTCAAATATGTTGTGGAAGGCGACTGAAGTAAGATCTTTGTTGATTTGTTTGTACAGTCTTCCATACCCCTTCCACTCAGTACCTAGAGAGTTCAGAAAAACACAGTTTAAATCAAGGTCAGTTATAACAATTTGGTTAGATCTCATCTCATTCTGCAGCTTGCAAAATCTCCCATAAGTTTCAGACAGGAGTTCATTTTCACGAGCTTTGAACTCATGGTAGCTATTCACCAGCTGAGTTCTCTTGATGTATTCTCCCTGCTCAGTGCCTTGAAGTTGCTTCTTGATCTCATCCTAGATTTCTTTAGCAGTGCCCAAGCTATCTATCTTAAGATAGATCTCTGAAGAAAGACCTTGTTTCAGGTAGTACTTGGCCAGTCTCTCTGCCTTCTTTGTTTCCTTCTCATCGGCTGTCAGTTCCTCATTTGTCTTTTCACGCTCATGTCTGAGGATGGGGGGATTGTTGTTTGGTTCCGCTTCAACGATTCTGGTGAACTTGGAGTTTCCTTTGTAGATGCACTCCATCATCTTGTCTCCGTAAATTTCGTTGTGCTCGAGGAAGTCCATGAACCTTCCTTTCCAAACATTATATTCCCCCCGAAACAAAACAGGTGGTTTTGTGTCGGTACCAATGGACATCATCTCATTTGAGCTTGCCATGTTAAGTGAATTAAGTAAGAGATGATCGTTTACTTGTAAGAGAGTTTGATTGTTCGAAAGCTTTTCAAGAACTGATGAAAGAACAAAGTCTTATGAATTTCAACTTTGAATTAGATCTTGTAAAGATTAAATTCAATTTTGAATTAAGTAGACTTTTAAGTAATGTAATTCACCTTTGAATTAAATCTGATTTAAATTAAATTTAATTTTGAATTAGATTGTTTTAATTAAGTTCAAATGCTCATATTCTTTTTGGTCAAGTCCAAAGAGTCAATCACTTGTCCAAGTTTTGGGAATCTGTTCTGTTATCGAGTGCGATTGGTCCAATTGAATCGAATGACTTCCTTTAAAGCAAATGAGCAATGAGCTTAGTAAAGATTGAATATGAAGGCAATCGAATGCGATTCAACCTGTAATCTTAACACTTGGAAATCAAACGGTTAGACCTGACAATCAAATGCGATTGCCAAAGAGAACAATTAATTGTATGCAAATTAGACTAATCGCGTGGAAACAATAATTCAATCGAGTGCGATTCCCTCTTTGTGTTAATAGTGTGCGAATCAAGCTATATCAATCGTGAAACATTTGTAAATCGCGTGCGATTCCCACATGTGAATTCTAGTACTTATCGTGTGAATCGACACTTTTCAATCGTGTGCGATTGATAAGTGGCTGTTTTTACTGTCTCAATCGCATGCGATTAGTAAGTTGTCTCCGGCTGATAACTTTTCACGACTAAATCAAGTTCGATTCCCTTAACAATTCCAGTTTTAATAGCGTGCGATTGGAGAGAATTTCGGCTGAGATATTGCAACTTGTGACTAAGGCAAAGTTCTATAAGCCGCACCAGGGTTTAATCGCATTGACTAGTGAGCCCTGATGTGACCTTGTCAGAACTGATGGACTTTCCTCTTAAGGTGTCTACCCACTTGTACTTTGATTGGATGGGTAGTACTCAAGTTTACTTGCTTGATGGTTAAGCTTGGAAGAATTAAAAATTATTTTAAATATAAAGAAAACGAGTTCTTCCTGTTCAAAACTGCATTTAAGTCTCAAGAACACATTAAATGAAAGATTTCCAGAAATTTAATGCTTTAAATCACGTGTTCTTTACACTGTTAAAACCTTTTCTTTGAAGATTTGAGTACGGTTTTGAAGTGTGACCCAAGCAAAACTTATAGAACAGTAGTTCTAACCAAGTACAGCTCAGAAAAGAAGATAAAACACTAAAATTTTATACCTTGAATGTGTTAAACCTTTTGGAAATCCTGAACTTGTAGCTTTCTTGAATAGCTTCAGCTCAAGATCTTCTTCTTTTCTTCAACCTCGAACTTTTCTTGTTCTTCTTTGAGATCTTTCGAACAATCAAGAGCCAAAAACAAGTTTGGCTCTGATACCAATTGATTGTCCCGTATGGTATACGGATGAAGCAATGCTATGAAGTAAGTGTGTGTTTGTGTGTATGTTTCGGTAGAGATGAGAGAACCGAGAGTTAGAGAGAGAAAGTACACAAACACAATATGTTGGTTATGCAAAGCTTGTATTGAAATGTGGGGGAAATGCCTTTATACAGCATTTCCCCAACTTTGGTACAGTTACATTTTACACCCTCACTTTATATATCTAACAGTATTGTCAAGAAGAAGGTATTGATTATGATGAAACCTTTGCCCCTGTTGCAAGACTTGAAGCAATAAGACTATTTCTTGCTTATGCTGCCTTCAAAGACTTCAAAGTATTCCAAATGGATGTTAAGAGTGCCTTCCTAAATGGTGAATTGAAAGAAGAGGTGTACGTCAAACAACCTCCAGGTTTTGAGGATACAAGCAAACCAGATCATGTATACTTCTTGAACAAAGCTTTGTATGGTCTGAAGCAAGCTCCAAGAGCCTGGTATGATACCCTCTCTTCCTTTTTGACCAATAAAGGATTTATAAGAGGAAGCATAGATAGCACTTTATTTATAAGAAAATTCAAGGGTGATGTGATTCTTGTACAGATTTATGTAGATGATATAATATTTGGGTCTACAAATGTTGATCTTTGCAAAAAGTTTTCCAAACTCATGTCTGATAACTATCAAATGAGTATGATGGGTGAATTAAACTATTTTCTAGGTCTTCAAATTAAACAAGAGGTTGATGGAATTTTCATTCATCAAACAAAGTATGTAAATGACTTACTTAATAAATTTGAGTTTGAAAATTGTTCTTCAATGAAAACACCCATGTCCACTGCCTTAAAGCTTGGAAAGGACACTGATGGTAAATCAGTGAACATTACAACTTATAGAGGTATGATAAGGTCTCTTTTGTACCTCACTGCAAGTAGACCAGATATTATTTTTCTACATGTCTTTGTGCTAGATACCAAGCAGATCCCAAAGAATCTCACTTAGCTGCAGTTAAAAGAATTTTCAGGTATCTCAAAGGAACTCCTAATCTAGGTCTTTGGTACCCCAAAGACTCTGATTTTGAGTTAGTTGGATACACTGATTCTGACTTTGCAGGTTGCACACTAGATAGAAAGAGTACATCCGGGGGTTGTCAATTATTAGGTGGAAGATTAGTCAGCTGGTCAAGCAAGAAACAGAGCTCTGTTTCAAGCTCTACAGCTGAGGAAGAATACATTGCTGCTGGAAGCTGCTGTGCTCAATTGCTATGGCTGCAAAATCAACTACTGGATTATGACTTACAGTTTGAAAACTCCCCAATTCTGTGTGACAACACAAGTGCTATATCTATCTCTAATAATCCTGTTTTGCATTAAAAAACTAAGCATATTGAAATCAGACATCATTTTCTTAGAGATAATGTGCAGAAAAAGAAAGTTTCAATGCATTATATCAACACTGATGTTCAATTAGCTGACATTTTTACAAAACCTTTAGATGAGTCTCGGTTCAACTTCCTAATATCCAAACTTGGCATGTTAAATTTGTAATATATTCTCTTCTTAGGTAGTTAATTGTGTGTGAGAAAATAATTTTATTTGTGTGTGAAATGAAGTACTTATCTAAGCTTGTACATATTTTACTTATGGTAGATTAGCTAATAGAATTATGTCAGCTGACGATCATCAGCTGACACTATACCTCAGCTGATGAACCATCAGCTAAGACTTAGAAGTTCAGCTAAGTGAATTCATTAGCTGACACTTATTTTTATCTCAACATGGATCAGCTGACACTCTCGTCTGTCAGCTGATGATTTTCAAAAGTCAAAAATATTGTGTCCCCACACCTATTTTATTAATTTCTCATTTGTATTTATTGTATTACTAGGTTATTTAATTTAGTTTATTTGTCCGTTTATTGTCTGTGTATTTATTGATGATTTCCAAACGCCATTGCTGGTGAAAATGTCACACCCAACTCTGAAATCACAATACGGCCAAACAACCTTCTCATAAACACTGACATTCCCGCGAGCAAAGCAAACCAGGGATACGAACCTATGGTGGCTTTCATAACTACCCATCCCCTGTTCGCATGTCTATCTGCTCATCCTCTGTTTATCTTTCCAAACATTGTTGGTGAGATGTGGTACACTACAAGGTACCATGCTAATCAAGATTTAATCACTTGCACCTGCCTCAATGGTACCATCAACATAAACATCACTACTGATTCTCTTAGACAAGTGATCTCCATACCCCATATGGCCCCATTTCAACCTTTTTCTACAATGGATCAAGTTATAGAGGTTTTGCCCCTGATTGGCTACCAAGGTGCTGTTTCCCATGGCCAGTATAAACTGTCTGCTCTAGGACACCCATGGAAGTATCTGGCCAGTGTAATCATTCGATGTTTTGGTCACAAGTCTGGCAGCCATGACCAAATGAATCAGTCTGAATTGATGATTCTTCATGCTTTGGTCACAGGGAGGAATATTGACTTCTCACAAGTCATATTCTCTGAAATGGTGGATAAGATCACTCTGGGCACATCAAAGAAATCAACCAGAACCCTAGTTCCTTACATCAGGTATCTAAGTTTAATTGCACTTAAGGATGTTCAGAGGGAACACTATGCTGGGTTAGCTGCTCACTTGCACACAATGACCATCCCTCAAATGGGTCAGAAAACTTTCCATTTGATAAGGGAATTTCAAGGTCCTGCTATAACTGCTCAGATGCAAGAGTTGATTGAAGTTGCTGCTGAGGATGCTGAAAATGAAGAGGAAGTTGATGCTGAACATGTTGAAGAACAAATGGCTGATGATTCTGAGTCTCCTGATTTAATTACTGATCATTCTGAGGAGTCTATGACTCATGCTCCAGATGAAGCCTTAGTGGAAGAAGAATTGATGTTTAGAGCAGATGTGTTTGATGAACCAGCACAGGATGAACCTATTAATCCTGATGCTGAGGTTGATAATGACAATGATGCTGACAGTGATCAAAATGATCATAATGAGGGAGATGATGACTTTCATGATGGTGATGCTGGATTTCATTATACTGAAAATGTTCAAGATACCACCTCATCTTCTCAAACTGGGATGCCACTCTCACATTTCCCGGTTCCTTCCAGCTCAAGCACTCCACAAGACAAACAAAGTGGTGATGCAGCTGATGGTGATGATGCTGAGGAAGACACAATTTCTGACAATCTCATTCAACTAACTGAGATCAGCAAGACTCAGCACATCTCAGGTATAATATCTACCACTCTTGAGGATACTCATTTGGTTGACCCCACCAATGAGAACCCATCCTCACCTCTAGTTGTAACACCCCCACAACAGCCAAGCTCTAGTCAACTCCCAACAGTTGCTAGTTCTACTCCCTTAGTAACCCAAATAGAAACAAGGTCATTAGAGATGGTGCACACTGCACCTCTGACCTCAAATCCTATAGCTACCTCTTATTTTGAGGGGGAGCTCATGGAAGTTGATATAACCCTACAACCAGTGGGTGTGTCCTCACAACAGGGTACATCTGTAAATATGGGATTGCTGCAATCTGGGTCACCCTCCCAACATGGTGATACCATTGAAAGACAGACCTTCTCCCAAGGTCATACTGTGTCTACAACCCCTATGTGTCAAGCCTATCCCCTAGTAAGTTCACAACAACTTGCTACTGTAATAAGGGATAACCCTTTGAGTGCAACCCTCACTCACACTCACTTACTTGTACATGTTTTTGATTCAATTCTTATACATACTAGTGCACTACCTGTCAATACTAGTGGCATAAACCAGCCATTGGTACAGGGTACCATTTCTGCTCCCAGTGATCTTAGGCCTCTATACCAAGGTCTAAGTGAGGGACCACAATCCATTCCAGTTCTAAGCACAATTTCTCAATCAATTCCAACCCAACCCATTCCCTCTACTACTTCTGAACCCTCACCCCAATTACTTCAAACCTTATTATCTATCTCTCAAAAGATGGATAGTCTTCAAGCCTCCTTTACCTCTTTCCAAACTCAAACAGCAACTCATATCTCTCTCCTAACCAATGAGATTGAGTCACTTAAAGCCAACCAACCCAAACCCCAATCCACCCTGCCCCTGTTGATCTTTCCCCTATTCTTACCAAACTAGATCAACTTCTAAACCAAACCTCTACTCCTATTCCTACACCCTCCCATCCTATACCTGACCAAACCATTTCTACCTTAAACCATACCATTTCCAATCTCCTTTCCTAACTCAAAACCCTTAGACCCTCACCCCCTGATATCTCCATTACCATTCCTGAATCTCTTCTAACTATCCCCTCTCTTTTAAAAGACATTGATACTGAGGTCAATAGGTCCAGCTTTTGTGCTAAGATAAGGCACCGTGATACTCTGAGAGAATTCTCCAATCTCACCGAAGCTATCAACAGCCTAAAACCTCTTATCTCAACTTCCATTCCTTCTTTCTTTCCTATTCCCTCTCACCTTAAACACTCAACATCACCTTTCACTCAGCCTCCCATACCCACTGCCTCACCTTCATCCTCAACCATACCACCCTTTACCTCTACACCTATCCCAACTCCTTATTCTTTCACCAATCCTGATGCCCCTGCAAAGCCTGCTGTTTTTCCCTCCTCAGATGATGTCAAAAAGGGAGAGAAGTCAGTTAGGACAAAGTCTGTTTTACAAGCAGAGGATGCATCGACCCCCGATGAAATAGGATTAGCTGTTTAGGGGGAGAATAAATATGAGGGGGAGCAACCTTCTCAAGAAGAGCAGAGGCCAAAGAGAAGGCTAAAGCAAATGGCTAGAAGGACAAAGAAATCAAAGCAAGGTGAATCCTGTGCTCCAATTGAGCTACCATCTGAGGATTCTGATGATGATGATGAAGATGAAATGCCTTTGTCCTCTATGTTCAACATAAGGAAGCAGAGCTCCTCCACTACAGCTCCACCAGTCCAAGCTTCCTCTCCAGTTCAATCAAGTCAACCAACTCCCAGCAGTTCTAAAGAAGAAAAGGAAAGAAGATAATGACTGCTGAGGAGATTCAAGAAGAAGAAAGAAGAGAGGAAGAGCTAAATCAAGAAGATGAGAATCTCAGAGAGTTAAGTGAACTGGCTGCTGCTCTTGGTTCAACCATTGAAGAAGTTCTTAAAGCCAAAGAGAGACACCAGGATTTCACTACCACTGAGGATCTTGCTGCTGCAGTTGGTGTCACTGATGATGAATTGAGAGAACTACAAGAAGAAGAAATCATCATGCTATCCTCTCAATCACATCCAACACAGGTTGCATCACAGCAAGATGATCCTTCTGTCAAGAAAGTTCCTAAAAGAGGAAGAACTCACAGAGAAGCCATTCAAGCATTGCATGAGTTCAACTTTGAAGTTACAACTCAGCAATCTGAAAGGGAGATCAAAGAGGTCTTGGATAACAAGAAGAACTTGATAGAAAGAAAGGATCAAAATCTCATTTCCAGAGTCACTCTATATAAGGGAACAGATGAAGGGCCATATCTCAGATTAGTAAGAAGAGATGAAAGACAAACACATGAGAATGCCTATATCCATCACTGCAAACTGTTCTCCTTCACTGAGTTGATTGAGACTCTGTACCACCTCCTTAAATCCAAAAGTGAAATTGCCCCAAGGTTTATAAACAAATTCGAATTCTGGATCAGAATGGCTGTTTACCACCGGATATGCACTCATGATCAATTTGTGGAACACATTGATGTGATTGAGGATGCCTTCAAGAAATCCTCCAAAGCTTTTGTACCTACTGAACGGATTATACTTAATCCTGATCATCCTTACCTGTCTGCATATGAAAATTTCAACACTGCTTTGCCCTCCAACATTGAGCCAGAAATGTTTAAGTACATAACTGAGCTTGAGAGAGGGATTTTCTTCAAAAACAGAGCTGGTGTCTGGAGATTCCTAAGAGAAACTGACTTAGGAAGAGCCCCTGGAGAATTAATCTTTCAAGCTGCACATTTAACAAGGGGACAGACAGGAAGTGAACATTTTGAAAATCTGATTCAAGCAAGAGCTGAAGAGTTGTTGGCTGCCAATCCTCTGAACAGACTTCTGGATGTAAAAGAAGAACCTTGGTGGGAATGAAGATCACACTTCATAACTAGAGTAGATGTAATTTCAATTCCTAGAATAGTTCAACTTCTGTACTTAGTTTAACTCTTAGTTAGATTTCACTGTACAAACTCTTATGTAAATACTTTGTTTTGTAATCAAGCTTGAAACTTTGATCATGGACTACTTAGCTAAAAATGCTAGTATAGATGACTCTGAGTGGATAGCTTACATAGTGTAAATATAGAAAAGATCAAAAATCCTAAAAACAGAAAAATGATAGAAAAGATACCAAAAACAGAACAATGGTACTTCATAAATGAAAAGATTCCCAAAAACAGAACATCAGGGAACATACTTTAAAGAGTTGCCAAAAACAGATAGCTAGGTAACCAAATTGCACTTAAAAGTTTAATCTTTACAAATTCGAGTCAAACTGATTCTTCTTAAAACAGATAAGGTTTTGTCATAATCAAATAGGGGGAGATTGTTGGTGAGATTGCAATATCAAACCTTAATCAAACCTATCTATTAAGTAAAATAGGATTTGATGTTAACAAAACCATATATTCAGTTTTGGACTTAGATTGATGAAAAACATGTGTTGTTTTTCTATCTGAGACTTAAAGAATTTCTAAGTATGAAATGTCAGCTGACGAATAATAGTCAGCTGAACACTGAGTATCAGCCAAAGGACCAGCTTCAGAAAGATCAGCTGAGAAGAAAAGATCAGTCAAAGAGCATCAGCTGAGGAATCACACTGGATCAGCTGATGGCCTAGAACCATCAGCTGATGAAGATTTCAAGATCAGCAGATCAGTCAAGGATCAGCTGACTCAATCACAGTTATCAGCTGATGCCTTCCATCTGTCAGATAAGGTATTTCCTACTTATCCAATCTTCTCTTTATAAGCTGACTATACTCAAATGATTAGCTGAGCCCTTGGGAACAGCTGACAGTTGAGTAAATCAGTTTATTAGCTGCTACTACGATTTGTATTATCAGCTGAGCAATTTGATCAGCTGAGCAAGTCTAGTCAGCTGAGTCTTTCACACTTATCCTTAGCTGAGCAAAATTATATTTGTAGTTCAGTGTCTGTTAACTGAGTTTTTATTGTATATCTCAGTTAATAGCTTTTCTATGTAATATTTTCTTAAAGTCAAAGGCAGAACATGTGTTGTTCTTATTATGCCTTAGATCTTTCTTTTGTAAAAGTACTTAGCACTTTTTGGATCTACAATGATAAAAAAAGGATAGATCTTTATCCCCTGGAAAAGGAGAAAGATACTCTTGAAAAGAAGATCTCGAAGATATGATGTTAAGTATGGCTGGCAACTCCATATTTGGTAAAGTCAAATCTTCAGAAAGCATGGTGTCGATTAAAGCACAAGCATGGAAGGATAAGGTTACTTTCTCAAGACATAAAGGTAGTAATTTAATAATATAATAATAGATAGTGGGTATACTTATTACTGAAAAGTAAGTTCACTTTACACACTTTGTGTATAAAGTTAACTTACCTTTTCACCCACTAACTTTATCTATTATAATATTATTAAACCAAGTACCTTTGTCTCCTTCTCTCTTCATCAACCCGGACACACTTTGCTTATATATACTCATGTATGGAAACATGCTAAATAAGCGAATGCGTTGAAAAGCACTGAAATCTCATAAGTTGAGAATTAGAAGAGTTAGCATTTTACTTTCAGTGTAACAAACTTGTTCATGTGTTGAACGTCTTAGACATTAGTTGTTTAAGATTAGCATTGTCTATGTGTTAGACAAAATTAGTTGCCACCTTTTATTGAACTTAGATTTTCCGCATCTAGTTCATGTAATTCTTGATTAACGTCAATAAGAATTATATAAAAGTAAACCGTGTGTCTCTAAAATTTTAATTCCGAGAAAATATGGAATTCCGAGAAAAATAGAGAATTCCGAGTAAAATCACCAATTCCGGTCAACAACCAATTCCGATCAAGTTGAATTCCGAGAAAGTTTGAAATCCGATACAATTTTCTCGGATTTAGCAATACCAACCAGTTCTACTCGGAATTCAGCAATTCCGACATATTTCTTCTCGGAATTCGACAATTCCGACCAAATTATTCTCGGAATTCAGCAATTCCGACATATTTATTCTCGGAATTCGACAATTCCGACCAAATTCTTCTCGGAATTCAGCAATTCCGACTGATTCAAAGGGCAATTCAGACACCTTCAAACCTGGAATTCCGACAGCTTCAAGATCTTACCCGCTCAGATTCAAAAATCTCGAATTTTGCCCAAATCTGATAATTTATTGTCCAGATCACTTTGCCTACCCCCGATTTACACTTCTCAATCAACAATAATCATAAACAATGATCAAATGAGCAGATTCGATCGATTTTCTTCAAGAACTTCACAAACCCGAAAACACAAAAATCTTCAAATTTGGCCACTGATTTGTGAATGAATTGACTCCTTTTTTTTATCAACGAGTGTTTCCTTGATCCATGCGACCCTAATCCAATCAATTAACACTTAAAAATTCCATTTGATCTAGACTTTGATCTCAAACCCGAGAATACCCCTTTTTCTTCAAAAATCTTCAAAAATTCGACTTTTGTTGCTGAATTCAGAATCAGATCTTCACTCCTTTGGCTCTGATACCACTTGTTAGTCCCATATAACAACTGGATCAAGTATCATGTAGGATAGACTGAAGGTTTGCATGTTGAACTAGAGAGAATATGGTTTACACCATGAAAAACACAGAGTTCATTATTTCATTATGCCCAAAACCTTAGCTATTACAATAGCCATATCCCTATATATACTCCATGAGTATATTACATCGAAACTCCTATTTCTATACAATTTATGAATTTACAATTATTCTTAGAAACAGAAATGCCCTAATCCGTAAAAGCATGAATAAAACCATTATCCCTCAAACGAGAAAGCGAAACAATACCCCTGGTAATAGTAGGTGCATAATGACAATTTTCTAACACAATAATCAATCCATTAGGGAGGATAAGATCAAAGCTCCCTATTGCTTTGACAGCTGCACGCATTTCATTGCCTACGTACATATCCAAAGCTCCTTTGTTTAGCTTTCTACTTTCCCTTAGTCCCTGTACATTATTATAAACGTGAGTTCCACAACAAGTGTCATACACCCAGGATTTATTAGGAAAAGCGTAAAGTTCTATAGTGAAGATACCTGATGTGATGGCCTCGCCAACTTTGTTCTTCTTCAACCCAGCCAGGTAGGCAGGACAATTCCTCCTCCAGTGGCCTATCACTCCACAGTGATGACATGTGGTGTCCTTTGCAGGGTGCTCCTTTTTAGCAGGTGGGGGAATCTTTGGCTTGGGATTAAAAACAATTTTACCCTTTCCCTTGCCTTGATTCTTGCCCTATGCATGCGGTTTTTGTTTTAGGATTTTAACTTCCCTGATTGCTTGTACAACTGGAGCTTTCTTGGGTAACCCTTGCTCCACAAGCTTCTACATAGCATGTAATTCCGGTATTGTCTTCCCCATGCTATGCTTGTTATAGTTCATCACAAACTAGTCAAAGTCCTTTGAGAGTGAAGTAAGAATCAAGTTTACTCCAAGGACTTGTGGCATAGGGAAACCGAGACACTCCATTTGGTCAAGATAACTTTTCATCTTCAAGACATAAGAGCTAACCGGTTGGCCATCCTCGTGCTTGCAAGCATGGAATGCTTTAACTATTTCAAACAGTTCCTGCTTCGCTTATTGTTGAAACATAATTTTCAACTCTTTGATCATATCAAAGGCTGTGAGTTCCTCCAAGTTCTTTTGGATCTCGGGGGTCAAGCTCACTAGCATAAGAGAAGTGACCTCTCTTTGTTCATTAAACCTTTTAGTATAGGCAGAATGAGCGGCAACAGAAGCAGTGGCAGGAGGTTCTTCAGGTAAGGCCTCTTCCAAGTGGAACAAATTATTCTTAGCTCTAAGAACGATTCTTAGGTTTCGATACCAATTGATGAAGTTGATTCCATTCAATTTTCCTTTTTCAAGAACTGACCTAATAGTAGAATTACCAAGGGTTTGATTTGCAGAAGTCATCTACACAAGTACAAATTTTAATTGGTATTTTTAATAATTATCCTTCTTAAAATTAATTACCCAATGTTTTAAGAAAAACAATTAATTTTACGAAAAGGCTAAGATCCACATTGTACTTCTATCATCACATCAGTTAATCTGCTAGCAACGATAGATTCAATAGGTAGGTGACGATCACCAATTGCATTACAAGTGAAACTCTTAGATCATTATGGGACTTTTGATACCTAGTGACAAATGAGCTAGTCTCAACTAGGCATGTTTAGTCCCATCCTTGCCTCGGGTTAAGGTCTCACCGGCTTAACACGATTTTGTCATCCAATTTTAAATTGTGTAAAAATAGATCTAGGTCTCACGCATATAAAATAATTACCTCGGGGTTATAATTCACTCATGTCTCATACAAAAGCAAAAAATAACGGAAAGTAGTTTAAAACGATTGGACGGCATGACTAAAAATTCAATGGGTATATAATTTGATAAAATAATTTTTAATCAAAGGGATGTATGAAAGAAGCATGCAATCTTCATTCATAGCATTAGTTAAAAACATTTCCTTAACTTAAAGTCTAACTTTATATAAAAACATGGTATAAGGCAAAACTCAATCACTTAAGAGTAAATAACCACAACCACAATCACATATGTGCAAAACCTCAACCGATGAAATCCTATGCTTGGTCTCATGAGCCATCACGACAGACCAAGAGGTCAACTACGGACGGGCCAATATAAACCCACAAAAGGCTTCCACTTGAACCAAGATCACAATCATGGTCAAGTAAAAGTGTAAAGTATAAAATTGTATAGAAATAGGAGTTTCCTTGTAAAATAGCCATGAGTTATATATAGCCTTAAAGGTATTGACTTTGTAAGGTTTGCACACAATGAATGAAATAAACTAGGTGGTTTGGTAGTGTGTTTACACATTCTCTCTAGTTCAACATATGCAACCTTCACATTATCCTACATGATACAAGAACGACTTGTTATCTGGGCCTAACAAGTGGTATCAGAGCCAAGGGAGTGAAGATTTTGATCTGAATTCAACAACAAAAGTCGAATTTTTGAAGATTTTGAAGAAAAAGTTACAATTCATTCGAGTTTTTGCAAATTCATCAAATTGTGATGTTTTTGATGTTATAAGGATTGGAATAGGTTCGTTGTTGATGATAGAATCAATGAAAATCAATTAGACATCAATTCGTATACATATCAGGGGTCAATTTGCAGATTTTTGAGTTTTTGAAGTTCTTGAAGAAATTTGATGGAATCTGCTTGTTTGATTGATGTTAATGATAATCGATGATTGAGAAGTGTATTTTGGGGGTATATGAAGTGATCTGGGCAAGAAATTTTCAGATTTGAGCAAATTTCAAGATTTTTGAATCTGAGCGGGTTGAAATGTTCAAGCATGCGGTTTTTCAGAGTTGAAGCATCCGGTTTTCAGATTTGAGCCATCCGGCTTTCACAAAAATAGCATGTGTTAATCCGGTTTTTATAAAAACCGCATAAGTGTTCATCCGGTTTTCACAAAAACCGCATAGGTGTTCATCCAGTTTTCATAAAACCGCATAAGTGTTCATCCGGTTTTGAAAGTATCCGGTTTGTTGAAAGCATCCAGTTTTGAAAGCATCCGGTTTTGAGAGCATCCGGTTTCTTGTATACGGTTTTCAAACAGGTTTTCAGACATGCATTTTTCATTCAAAATTTCAAAAATTTCATCCGAAATGCATTTTCTAATATAGTTATATTCTTCAATTTCAAAAATTTTCAGCTCGACCCCAGCCAGGGGCTCTGCCCCTTGGATCCCGCTATCAGGGGCGCTGCCACCGAACCCCCGTTGTTATTCTGACCGATTTATCATGTCACCTTGGTTCCTAAGTCAAGTGTTTGGATTTTTTTTGTCTAAGTCAGGAGTTCTCAAAGTTTGAATTTTCATTCTGATGTTTCTAGATTTGGGTCATATTCTGTTTTTTCATGAACCTGGTGCTTAATTCCTAGTACTCCTATGTCTAGTCATCCTGCCCTTTCCTAACTGATTTTTGATTCTTCTTTCTTTGTGTCACCAATTTTTGGTCTCAAAACCAGAGTTTGGCCATCCATTCCTTGTTTCTTTTGAATCTTGGTATTCATACAAAGAAACAGGTTCCTTGATCTATCAAAAGTCGGGGAGTGTTGACGACCCATATCACATTGTTGGTGAAATTGTTTGAAGGATTCACCAAAATCAAATAACTTCAGGTTTTTAAGAAGATTTTGTATTACATGCGAATGCTCACTGCATATCAATCTTTTGGTGCTATTGAATAAGGATGAATCCGACTCAATGATTATTATATCAAAGTCACCTACCCACTTATGTGTACCCAAGTTCATTTGCACCCGTATGTCTTCCAAAATCTTTTTGGGACTTGCGGTGATCTGGATAAGGTTGATTACACGGTATTGGCAACCTTACTTGAAAACATTATTCTCCAATATCAGATTATATCCAACACAGAGTTATAAATCTTCAAGAATTCAAATCAAATCATTACCACTCCTTAACGATCGAGAGTGGTTCGAGTATCTATTCATTTCATACAACAAATGGAGATCTTTTTTACTTGAATATATAGGATCCTCCCTACCCCTCTTCCATGTTTGTTACAACTGAATCTCATGATGATGTCTTTTATGCATGATGCTCATAAAGTATCATAATCATCATGAGGGGGAGAATAAAAAGTGAAGAATTTTTAAATTGTTGATTCAGTTGTTGAGGGGGAGTAAAAGAACATATTGAAAAATTATTGTGTCTACTCAAGAGGGAGAGAGAGAAAGAAACATCAGTCTATATCATGTCTAGGGGGAGTCAAGATTATCAGACTTATAAAGACATGGGAATAATCTGAGCTACATTGTTGGGAGAGACAAAAAGAAGATTCTTCCCAACACATTAAAAGTGTTTATGCTTCCGCTGTCAAAAGATCAAGATAAAGCATTGTTACAGACTGATTTATATGGTGGGATGCTACATCCAAAGGTGCTTATATAATCTAAGAAAGATAGATAGAAAGATTAGAAAATCCTTAGGTTACTGACGTTTACACTCCTATTTCAATACAAAGGGGGATAATGTAAAGTATAAAATTGTATAGAAATAGGAGTTTGCTTGTAAAATACCCATGGGGTATATATAGCCTTATGACTATTGACTTTGTAAGATTTGCACACAATGAATGAAGTGAACTAGGTGTTTTGGTGGTGTGTTTACACATTCTCTCTAGTTCAACATATGCAACCTTCACATTATCCTACATGATACAAGAACCACTTGTTATCTAGGCCTAACAAAAAGCAACATTTAAATATTTCCAGAAATTTTGTAGCAACTTGTGAGCAGTTTTTCGGCTTCAGGGAGTCTTCCCCAATCAAAGTACCCTTCATGAAAGTTGTAGGTCCATGTCTTGTGAAACTCCAGAAAAAAGAATCACATCAATCCGAGTCGCTAGCTCCGGGAATTCCAGTTTTTGTATAGGCTGTCTAGCAGCTCCGAAAAACCGCCTTTGTCTTTAATTTTTCCGCCATTCCATGTTGAGTAAAGATTACAATTTTGTACTAAAATACAATTATCCTACTACAAAACAAAGTAAAAAAATTTCCCAAACAATGGCTACAAGTGATGGAAAATTTAAATAATTACAAGGCCAAAACCAGACACCAAACACCAAATCAACCATAAAAACGGTAATCAAGAACAAGGCATACAAACGGTCTAGGTTTTCATCGGTTTTGCACATTAAAGATAATAACATTCATTCATGAATGTGTTGGCTTGGTCCATGGTGAAATTGCATGATTTAACCATGGATCTCAAAAACATACAAAAAGAAGAAAAACAAGCCAACTTATCGAAGAAACAAATACAATAATTGATCTACGAATGGTATAGGTAACAAGTGGCTTCAAGGTTTATAAAAACTAATATTTTAAGACCATCACATGGTCGAAAAGCCATAGCCAAGGGCTGTCGAAAAATTCGAACCTCATAAACCTTCAAAAAAAAAAAAGTTTTTAACCACTTTTACGTATACCCCGTTAATCGATGACACACACGATGACTCGTGATACCACTCTTGGTGATATAAAAGAAAATAATACATAATAATATATATAAACACAGCGGATAACATCACCAATAGCCTGATCTACGTATCGCCAAAACAATCAAACGAAAAGATAAGAATCAATTACCTTTAATCACTGTTATGAGATACGATTCGGGATCTTGTTGTGTCGCCATGAAACCTTAGTGTTCAATGTAGAACAGCTCTAATGTAGTCCACACTACACTTTCTTGATCACCAATGGATGCTAGTCCTTTTGTAATTCTTGAATTAATCACCAAGAACAACCCTTTGTTGCTTGGATCATTAAGAACACAAAACCCTCCTATTTTAAGATCAAAATCGAAAAACTCTTCACGTATATTAGGGGGTCACGAAATTTTAAGTGTATATATAGGAGAGAATTAGTTTGAGATAAATATAAACTCTTTCATGTTTATCTCTTTCTAATGTTTATCCTTAATCCCTATTAAGTCTCATGTTTATCCTTAATCTATAATAAGGATCATGTTTATCCTTAATTCAAATTAAAGCTTATCCTTTAATCCATATTAAAGTTTATCCTTTAATTCAAATTAAAGTTTATCCTTAATCTACATTAAGGCCTATCTTCTTTTAATTAAAGCCCATACATTAATTAAGCCCAATAACAATTATTTATTAAGTCCATACTTAATTAGACCCAATTAATATTTTGCATTATATAAATAATATAAATACGTTAATTATATTATTATTATTAATTGGTATCTCAGTGTATAAGTGTGTGACCCTTTAGACTCACGTGTATCTAGCCATATAATCATATTATGACATGAGCATAATCCATCACGTGACAGATCTGCAAACCCTTGATACATCTGCTGCCTCTTTCGTAATCCTTTGTAGTCGAAACCCTTGATACATCCGTCGCTCCTTCGTGTTGGGTATTGGTGGTTTTGTTAAAACGAAACGGAAGCAAGAAAGGGTAAAAAGCAATTTTTCAAGTTAACCACCAATGTCCACCAAATGGACCAAAACTCTAAACATGAACTAAGCAACATAAACAAACAAGAAGGTTACTGATATACCCTTGATGCTAGAATCCATTCTGGTTGGTAATGGTGATCTTGAAAGTATAGCGATCAATATTGAACACTCTCCAATAGTATCCACACTAAGCTATCTTTAGTTCCCACTTGCTAGAGTGTTTAGAATGCTCCAATAGCACCACCACAATGATCACCTTTGCAAGCCACAAAGACTTGTTCTTCAAAGTGTGTATATGAGAGAAATTGTGCACCAAAAGTTCAAGTCAAGTAACCTTGACTCATAAGATTCACATGACTTATATAGAACTCACAAATGAGTTCAAATTCGTGCATTAGAAGCCAGATGTCAGTTACATGTAATTAACACCATTTAATCTAGCTTAAAAGCCTAATTAAGATGGCTGTTACAGACTCGGGTATGACCTTGCCTCATACTAGGCACGCCCGTGCCGGCCCAATGAAAGCACACCCATGCCACACCGGGCTTCGGCTCGTGCTTGGTGTATAGGCACGGCCGTACCTCCATAGAGGCATGCTCATGCTTGATCAGTGTGGTACGCCCCACAGGTACGCCTGCCTTGGGGTGTGCCTGTTGGGTATTCGAGGTTTCATAAAACGCAACAGAAGGAGAAAGAGTGAAAAACAATTTTTCAAGTTAAACACCATTGTCCACCAAATGGACAAAAACTCTAAATATGAACTAAGCAACAAAAGAAACAAGAAGGTTACTGGTATACCCTTGATGCAATAGCCCTTCTTGTTGTTGATAGTATGCCTTGGAAGTATAGTGTTCAATATTGAACACTCTCTAATAGTATCCACACCAAGCTAGCTTTAATTCCCACTTGCTAGAGTGTTTGGAGTCCTCCAAAAGCACCACCACAATGATCACCTTCTCAAGCCACAAAGCCTTGTTCTTGAAAGTGTGTATATGAGAGAAATTGTGCACCAAAAGTTCAAGTCAAGTAACCTTGACTCATAAGCTTCACATGACTTATATAGAACTTACAAATGAGTTCAAATTCGTGCATTAGAAGCCAGATGTCAGTTACATGTAGTTAACACCATTTAGTCTAGCTTAAAATCCTAATTAAGATGGCCGTACCTGTACAAGGCACGCCCGTGCCTGGCCCTCCAGAGTCAAATCTGGTTTTCTCTCTTCTTTGACCAGTGGTGATACCTGAACCAATACTTGGCCTGTGACCCAATAGGCACGTGCATCATTAGCCATGACACCAACTCGTGTGTGTCAGTGGGCATACTGCAACAGACTTGCACTTGCACATGACACACCTACGAAAGGTGTCACCGACATAGAGCGGCCTCTAGCAAGGCATCTATGCCCCTAAGTCAGCATAGGGTATGTCTTCCAAGACACATACCAATGCAAAAGAATGGTCCTATAGATAAGTGACTTTCTATCCCTTCGTTCACGATATCCGGCGTGAATGCGAGGCATGGAATGCCTTCAACCTCCTGCACATCCACAATTATGTTTCTCGATTAAGACCAAGTATGACAAACAAACAAGTTACAAGATTGATCCATTATCAATCCAACTTGAGCACGGCCATGCATTTATGTGTCATCAATATAGTCAACGAGGAGCCCATGGATATCTCTCCTTAAGGGAACGAATACCTTTGACTACATCGTACCCTCATAATAGCAAGACTTTGCCTGAAAACTCCCTTATAACGGCCAGTTACGAACCGCGTTAGAAAGTAATCAAAGCAAAACCATACTAGTACTTGGGAAGTGCATGCATCTCCAGTAGAAGGATAAATAATATTATCATCGTGATTTACTCGTGACGAAGTCCATGAAGTAAACTCAGGTGAGGTTCATCCAGTCACTTGATCCATTATCAAGTACAGGCTAGTGTTGTGTAACTTAGTATTCAATCCATTATGAATACTCTACCAACCACTTGCCTCGATCTTAATTCACTTCTTCTTTCGATGAACAACTACTGATCGTGAATAATTTAGAATAATAAATTATTCAAGGAAGTATTAAACATGCAAAGATAGAATACAATAAGATTTCATGAAGGTAAACGCACCATGCGTATATTAAAATCTCCATTTAATAATCATTACAATCAGATTTACAATATTGCTTAATGTTCTCAAAACACTTATTACAACTAAAATAAATGAAACCAAATCAGTAGCAAATCTAATGCCTACGGACCTAGCATGAGAATCATGTTTAGTCTGCGACAACGGTTTGGTGAGCGGGTTAGCCAAATTCCCCTCAGTCGATACTCTACTAACCACAATCTCACCATCCTCGATGATATCACGTATGAAGTGGTATTTCCGAGCGATGTGTCTCGTGCGTCGATGGGCTCTTGGTTCCTTAGCTAGAGCTACTGCACCCTCATTGTCACAAAATATCTCAACAGGGTCAGCGATGCTAGGAACGACTCCAAGGTCTTGGAAGAATTTCTTCATCCAAACCGCCTCCTTAGCAGCCTCGCTCATAGAAATGTACTCAGATTTCGTGGTTGAAATAGCCACAGTATCTTGTTTGGAACTTCTCCAACTAATAGGACCTCCATTCAATAAGAACAAAAACCTTGATAGTGATCGGCAGTCATCCTTGTCCGTTTGGAAGCTAGCATCAGAATATCTAGTAACCCTGAACTCCTTCGATCCACCGAACACAAAAAATATGTCCTGAGTCCTCCGAAGATACTCGAGAATGTTTTTAACTGCGACCCAATGAATGTGACCAGAATTAGCCTGATATCTACTCGTCATGCTCAAGGCATACGAAACATCAGGTCGCGTACAAAGCATGGCGTACATGAACGATCTCACCACCGAAGCATACGAGACTCGACTCATCTCGTAAAGTACCTATTTGGAACGAGGACATTGAGACTTGCTCAATGACACGCCGTGCAACATAGGCAAACTCCCTTTCTTGGAATCTTGCATCTTGAATCTCTTTAAGACTTTGTCTATATATGTACTCTGGCTCAAACCAATGAGTCTCTTAAGACCTTGTAGGAAGTTAAAACCTGGTTTGGGAGTTGTTTTTCTATGAATATCTTGGGGATAAAGATATTCATAGAAAAACAACTCCCAAGCCAGGTTTTAACCTCCTACAAGGTAGTCACGTCGTTTTCTATGAGTAGTATGTCATCAACATACAAGACAAGGAATACTACAACCCTCCCACTAGTCTTGACGTACACACAAGGTTTATCTTTGCTCCTGGAAAAGTGAAACTCCTTGAATTTCTCATCAAAGCAAAGATTCCAACTCCGAGATGCTTGATTAAGACCATAAATGGACCTGTTAAGCTTGCAGATCTTATCAGGATACTTGGGGTGCACGTAACCCTCAGGTTGTTCCATGTACACCTCCTCTGCCAACTTCTCATTAAGGAAGGCAGTTTTGACATCCATTTGCCATATCACATAATCGTGATATGCATCAATAGCCATAAGTATGCTAACAGACTTTAACATAGCCACTGGGGAGAAAGTTTCATCATAGTCAACGCCGTGAGTTTAAGTGAAATATTTAACCACCAGTCGGCCCTTGAAGGTGTCTACAATTCCATCCATGACGATCTTCTTCTTGAAGACCCATTTGCACCCAACTGCCCTGTGCCCGGGTACAGGATCAACCAAGTCCCAGACTTGATTGTCGGCCATGGATTGCATCTCACTTTTCATTGCCTCCTTCCATTTAGCAGACTCTGGGCCCGCTACAACTTCCCGATAGTTGGTTGGTTCATTATGACCTACCAACAGCTCGTCGCCCTCATATGAGAAGCCCATATCTTTGCGGCTCGTTACGAGCTCTACCCGATCTACGGAGCGCAGATGGTTGTGTGTCAGGTACCTCAACATCCATATGTTGAGGCTCCACTTCTTCCGATTCACCAATCTTAGAAGTGGTACTAGTGCCAACATCAGGACCTTCATCGGTGTCATCTTGAATTTCTTCTAGATCGACTTGCCTCCCATTAGCCTTTTCGGATATCAGCTCCCTCTCGAGGAAGACTGCCTTTCGAACAACAAATACCTTGTTCTTGGAAGGTTTGTAAAACAAATATCCAAAAGCGTTAGCTGGGTAACCAATGAAAATACACCTCTCAGCTCTGGGTTCGAGTTTATCTTGAGCCTCACGACGCACGTAGGCCTCGCAACCCTAGACTTTGAGATAAGAAAGTGAAGGAGCCCTTCCATGCCATATCTCAAAAAGTGTACTTGAAACCTTCTTAATTGGTACAAGGTTCAAGGTCTTGGCAGCGGTTTCCAAAGCGTATCCTCAAAAACTAATGGGTAGCTTTGTTCGACTCATCATAGGCTGAACCATATGAAGTAAAGTTTGGTTTCTCCTCTCAGCAACTCCATTTAACTGCAGTGTCCTGGGTGGAGTAAATTGTGAGATAATCCCACAATCCTTAAGATGATAGAGAAACTCGGTACTAAGATACTCACCACCTCTATCGGATCGGAGAATCTTAATCCGCTTGCCCAATTGATTCTGCACTTCGTTTTGGTATGTCTTGAACACCTCGAAGGTTTCAGACTTATGCCTAATTAAATAAATATAACCGTATCTATTGTAATCATCAGTAAATGTAACGAAGTACTTGCAGTTGTTCCTTGTGGCGGACTTGAACGGACCACACACATCAGTGTGAACGATATCCAACAAGTCCTTGCGCCTCTCACTAATGCCAGTGAAGGGTGCTTTAGTCATCTTGCCTAATAGACAAGAATCGCATACGTCGCTCGACCCGTGGTCAAACGATAAAATCCCATCCGCTTGGAGTTTGGCGATGCGTTTCTTGTGTATATGGCCAAGACGACTATGCCACAATGACAACTTGTCCAAACCATTTTTGGACTCAGAATCAATATTCATGATTGAGTTATTATTTTTCACATACACACTTGTCTCATAAATACCACGATATGGATAAGCTTTAAGATAATGAGCATCACCTCCATCTAAAACAAGAAATAATTCCATTATCAAAACTAAAATAATATCCATCATCATAAAGTGCATGAAATGATAAAAATTTTCTTGTCACGCAGGGTGAAAAGCAAACATTATTTAAAGTAATAACTTGGCCTAAAGGAAAGGCAAGATCTGCACTCTTAATCCGTTCCACAGGGACCACCTCTTTGTTCCCCATGATCCTGTCCAACTCTCCAGCACCCAGAACCCTACTTCTTTTTAGCACCCGCACAATGTTACAAACGTGAGTGCCACAACCGGTGTCTAAGACCCTGCCGTTAGAAGTAGCGGTGTTGTGGAGTTCAGTCATAAACATACCTGAGGTACCAGCTCCCTTAGCCTTAACGCGCTTTAGCTCCTCGAGGTACTTTGGGCAAGAACGCCGCCAATGCCCCTTTTCCATGTAGTAAAAGCACTCGGATTCCGCAGGGTCCTCGGTTTATGGAACCGGGCTCTTCCCCTTGCCCTTCAGGTTTGGTTTAGGGTTAGGTTTGGCATTAGCAACCTTCTCTTTCCCTTACCCTTGGTTGGAGGCGTCGTAGCCTTCCTTTTCTTGGTTCCACCCTCCTGGATAGCAAGAATGGAAGTGGATGAGGTGGACGGCTTCTTGGCCATGTTAGACTCGACCGTCTTCAGCATGCCATGAAGCTCCATTAGGGTTTTGTCCATACTATGCATATGGTAGTTCTATATGAATTGGGAGTATGAACCGGGCAGGGATTGGAGGATAATATCCGTTGCCAACTCTCTCCCGATGGGAAAACCATCCTCTCTAAGCAGTCCACGTACCATTTCATCTTGAGCACGTGGATGCTTCCGTTTACGCCCTCTTGCATGCGGCAATCGAAGATGGATTTTACATACTCGAAGCTCTCTTGCCTAGCTTGCTGTTGGAACATTTCCTTCAGCTGGCTAATCATATCATGCGACCCTAGATGCTCCATTTGCTTTTGGAGCTCAGGAGTCATCGAGGAGAGCACGATGCAAGCCACCTCATTGGTTTCCTTGACGCGCTTTTCATACGCATCGCGGACGGACCTAGTCGCATTCGTCGCAGGCGCTTCCGGGAGCGGCTCCTCAATGGACCACATCTTTTGTTCATACCTAAGGGCTATCCTTAGTTGCATGAACCAATCCATAAAGTTAAGGGCATCAAGGTTAGCCTTCTCAAGGAATATCTTGAGAGAAACTGAGTTCGATGAAGTTGAAGCGATGTTGTTGTTGGATGTCATCTACAAAATAGAGTACCAAATTTAGTTTTAAAATCCTTGTAAAATAATTACCCATATAGTTAAGAAAACCAATTATTTAAACAAGGCTAAGAACCATATTTCACTCTACCTCGTGTCGGGTTTGCCGCGAACTACACGAAGCAAGCTATTTAGGCTGGTAACCATTTTACCGATTGCAACCATTTTGCAACTCTTAGGTCCTTGCGGGATCCTTCGACATCCATTATGTCTAGGCACGCTTGATTCCTTTCCGCACCAATTCACTTGTGTCTCTCAAATGACTCGGCTTAATTCCGACCCCACTTAAGAACCACAACGAATTTGTGAGTTGTCCGTCAAGACATACGTTGGTACTCTCGACCAATTATTGGTTCGAGCATTTGCTCGACGACCAACATTGCGAGTTGCCAAACTCACCTTCCACACATCTCCACAAGGAATGATTCGGCTTAAATCCGTCAACCATCCAAGTTTCGATAGATTTGAGTGGTGTCGTCTTACGGATGGCGCGTGACTTACTTTTGAAAAACTGGTTTTTGTTTTTCCAATTAAATCAGTTGCATGATTTTTGAGAATCAACAATTGAGTGACAAAATGCCATTTTCGCTCATATAATATAATGCCAATTTTATATTAATTTGTCGATTCTATGCGCGGATGAAATTTCAAACCATTTTTACAAAATCTTGTGTTAATTTATCTATCAAAAATTTTCTAGCATGCGAATCTAAAATCAATGCAAGAAATAAAATAAAAAAACACAACCACGCATATAAAAACAAGTCCGGTAACATGCCCAATCCTATGTGGTTTCCCCGTGAGCCAAAACGGGGAAAATCAAGCCTACTACAAAACCAAAACATTTGTCGTGCGGGCTCCCACCAAATCCGGCATCTCCATTAGCCACCCGGATTGCTCCTCGCCGAGACATCATCGCTATGACTCCCGATGGTGGAATAACATTAAACTAAGTACAAGTATATAGAAATAAGGAAACGACACGCAGTCGCATTTTCTACTAATCTATTACAAGTACAAAGAATAAAAGAAACGCCATGCAAGCCGCGCCCAAATTGATTACAATAATACGGCACGCATGCCACTAAAATAACCAACCAATCACAACAAACATCACAATGGTCTAAAGGACATTTTTGTTACCGAACAACACAATCATCACAAAGCAAACTAGAAACCATAGTGTGCCACCAAAACCATGTCAACAAATATATTTTGATCAAGATTGTCAAAACACTCAAGGCAAAAAAGACAATCCTAGTGCATATGCACTTGTAAATCTAATACCAAGTTTAAAAATACATATGCATATATACTCTTATAAGTATATGTTTTTATGCACTTCATGCCAAACCATACAAAGCATATAAATATAAGAACCAAAATATAGTGGGGTATCATCAGATCAAAACAGATCTTAAGATTGACAAAACTAGATTATACAAACATCAAACAACCTGTTTTAAATTTTTCCAGATTCTGGTCGAAAAACACAGATGCACAGCTGTGACTCATGAGAGGTACGGGCGTGCCCTCCAAAAAAATTTCCAGAATCTTTAAAATAGCATTTTAAAACAATTCCGCCGGCCTAGCCCGTACTCCCACAGGCACACCCATGCCCGGCCGCCGGCACGCCCCATGCCTCAGAGAGGTACGGCCTTGTCCGGTCGCCGGAAACCATTTTTGGCAAAATTTCCAGTTTTTCAAGTCAAATGTGCAAAGCCATGTTAGAGATGGCTCTGATACCACTGTTGGGTATCGGTGGTTTCATAAAACGCAACTGAAGCAAGAAAGGGTGAAAAACAATTTTTCAAGGTAACTACAAATGTCCACCAAATGGACCAAAACTCTAAACAAGAACTAAGCAACAAAAGAAACAAGAAGGTTAGTGATATACCCTTGATGCAATAGCCCCTCTTTTTGTTTGATAGTGTGCCTTGGAAGTATAAAGTTCAATATTGAACACTCTCTAATAGTATCCACACCAAGCTAGCTTTAGTTCCCACTTGCTAGAGTGTTTGGAGTCCTCCAAAAGCACCACCACATTGATCACCTTTGCAAGCCACAAAGCCTTGTTCTTGAAAGTGTGTATATGAGAGAAATTGTGCACCAAAAGTTCAAGTCAAGTAACCTTGACTCATAAGCTTCACATGACTTATATATAGCTCACAAATGCGTTCAAATTCGTGCATTAGAATCCACATGTCAGTTACATGTAGTTAACACCATTTAATCTAGCTTAAAAGCCTAATTAAGATGGCTTTTACAGACTAGAGCCCAACCGTACCTCTTACTAGGCACGCCCGTGCTTTATTAGAAGGTACGCCCCACAGGCACGCTTTCGTTGGGGTGTGCCCTGCCATGAGGCACGGCCGTACCTGTACAAGGCACGCCCGTGCCTGGACCTCCAGAGTCAAATCTGGTTTTCTCTCTTTTCTGAGCAGTGGTGATACCGGAACCAATATTTGGCGTATGACCCAATAGGCCCATGCATCATCAGCCATGACACCAACTCGTGTGTGTAAGTGGGCATACTCCAATAGTGCCCGGCCATGAGGCACGGTCGTACCAGTTATTGGGGTTCTATGAACACAGCGGAAGCAAAGGTACAAACATGCATTACATAATGTACAAGTAAACAAAGCATAAAACCCCAAAATAGACCAAAACTCTATGACTAACAAATGCAACATGAAAGAGGAAGGAGGAATAAAATATACCCTATCTTAAGCTCCTGGAAACAAGTGATGAAGTGGTGATGACAAGAAGCCCATGAAAAAGTTCCCTCTAGTGAAGTCCACACCGAGTTTGTACCACCTCCTTGTACTAGCAAGTTTGCAAAGGACTTCACCTCTTATATCATTTACAAAAACAACCCCTAAATTCCAGAAACTCGGACCTCCTTGGATGCACACTAATAGAACACTCTAAGAGAACTTTCTAAGTGTTTTAGTGAGCAAATGGCAAAAGGTTAGAAAAAATGACAAATGAAGGTGTTTTATAAACCTTCACATGCCACTTGATCTCCCTTTGGCCGGCCAAAGAAGTCCCACAAGAAAGCCCATGCATTGGGCAAGAATGGAGGTGGAAAAAACAATCATTTCATGCAGTCTGACAGACGTTAGCGCCGTTAACCTTAAGGTTTCCGCACCGCTAACTCTAAAGAGTTAGCGCCGCTAAACCCGCCTGCACATTAACTTTTCCATTTTGACATTTTCAGTCCCTCCATCTTTTAGGTTGTCGAGATAGTTCCCCGGTGTGTGACCCAATAGTCCCATACATTATCGGTAGTGATCTATATGGCGTACGTGCGTTAGTGGGCACACTCCAACAAACTCTCAATTGCACATGACACACCGTACCTATAAACCATAGACAAAGAGCGGCCTCTAGTAAGGCATCTCTGCCCCCAAATCAGTTTGGGTTTTCTCATCTAGAACAAAAACCAAATCCAGAATCAGTTATGAAATGGTCCTATAGATAAGTGATCATTTATCCCTTCGTTTGTGATATCCGTGTGAGCACGAGACATGGTTAAATGTCAATCTCCAGATCGTTCACGAGTATGTTTCTCAATATCGATAGTTGGTGACCCAAAATCTAGTTGTAATCGATCAAATATCATTGCAACTTGAGCACGGCCGTGCATTTTACGTCAGCGCTCAATCATCGAGTGGCCCATGGATATATTTCTAAAACTAGAGGAACGAATTCCTTCGACTACATTGCTTCGCCACATACACCATATTTTACCAAAAGGCTCCCTTTATAACAACCAGTTACAAAGTACGTTTGAAAGTAATCAAGGCAAAGCAGATCCATGCTTTGGAACACATTTATCTCCAGTCTAAGGACAAAATGATATTATCATCCTGACTTACTCGTGACATAAACCATGTAGTATTCAGGTGTGGGTCGTCCAATCACATGACCATTGCAAGCACAGGCGAAGTGTTGCGTCTCTTTTATCTAATCCATTATTAGATAGCGACCAATCACTTCCCTCAGTCTTATCTCAAACTTCCTCCCCGTGAAGAATGACCGACTGTGGACATTTAAAATGTTAAAGGCATTCAGGGAAGTATTAAATATACTAAGATGGAACATAGTAAGGATTCATAAAATATTCGCCCTTGGCGTATCATTAAATCACATTTAATAATCAATATAGTATGAAATACAATACTGCTTAATGTTCCCAAAATACAAGTACAAATCAAACAAAAAATCAAATAATACACTCAAACCAAGTCACTAGCAAATCTAACACCCCAAAATACAAGTACACATCAAACAAAAAACCAAATAATACACTCAAACCAAGTCATTAGCAAATCTAACACCTATCGATCTAGTGTGAGAATCATGTATAGCTTGTGACAATGGTTTAGTGAAAAGATCGGTAAAATTACCTTCCGATGCTACTCTGCTGATGGCAATGTCACCACTCTCTATTACATCTCTGATAAAGTGGTATTTTCGAGGAATGTGCCTTGTCCGCTTATGAGCCCTTAGTTCCTTAGCTAGAGCAACCGCACCCTCATTGTCACAAAATATCTCAACAGGGTCCGATATGCTAGGAACCACTCCAAGGTCTTGGATGAACTTCCTCATCCATACCGCCTCTTTAGCTGCTTCACTAGCCGCAATGTACTCCGACTCGGTAGTTGAATCAGCTACGGTGTTTTGCTTGGATCTCCTTCAACTTATAGCACCATCATTGAGAAGGAACAGGAACCCCGATTGTGATCGGAAATCGTCCTTATCAGTTTGGAAGCTAGCGTCAGAGTAACCATGTACTATAAGCTCTTCCTTACCACCATAAACTAAGAAAATCTCCTTTGTCCTCCGAAGATACTTGAGAATGTTCTTAACCGCAGTCCAATGGGCTTGCTCGGGATTGGCCTTATATCTACTCGTCATGCTCAAGGCACACAATACATCATGGCGAGTGCATAGCATGGCGTACATGATTGATCCTATTGCCGAAGCATAAGGGATCCTCTCCATTACGTCTAGTTCCTCCTTGGAACTAGAACATTGTGCCTTTCTCAACGTCACTCCATGCAACATAGGGGTGTTACCCCTTTTTGAGTCCTCCATCTTGAATCGCTTCAAGACCTTGTCGACATATGCACTTTGGCTGAGCCCAATTAGCTTCTTAAATCTATCTCTATAGATCTTAATGCCCAAGATATATGCCGCTTCTCCCAAGTCTTTCATTGAGAAACAACTCCCAAGAAAAGATTTAACCTCTTTCAAAGTTGGGACGTCGTTCCCAATAAGTAGAATGTCATCTCTAGAAAAAGGAATACTACAGCGCTCCCACTAGCCCTAACATTTACGCATGGTTCATCTTTGCTTTTCGAAAATCCAAACTTTTTGAATTTCTCATCAAAGCAAAGGTTCCAGCTACGAGATGCTTGCTTAAGTCCATAAATGGACTTCTTTAGTCTGCAGACTCTATCAAGATACTTAGGATATACAAAACCCTCGGGTTGTGACATAAACACCTCTTTATTAAGCTTCCCGTTAAGGAAGATGGTTGTTACATCCATTTGCCATATCTCGTAATCATAAAACGCAACTATGGCCATAAGTATTCTGATAGACTTCAACATGGTCACTGGTGAATGTTAGGTTATAAATATTGTATAGAATAAAAGATTACATTTTAGTTTAAGTTTGTATTAAATATACAAACTAGAGGGTTAATATTGTAAATACCCTTAGGGGTATATATATTAATGACTATTTGTCATTAGTAAGGTCTTTGGCATAATCACAAATATTAAGTGTGTGTTTTACATGGTGTTATTACTTTCTCTCTACATTTCAAGATTACTTGCCATTGATCTTCATGTTATCATTGATACCTGAATCACTTGGGACAAACAAGTGGTATCAGAGCTGAATTAGGATTGATTTGAAGTGATTTTGATCAAATTTTTGAAGAATTTTTGAAAATTTTCGAGATGAAGTGGGCTGGAAAATTCAAAAAATTCGAGAAAAATTCATACAAGCTCTGATTGATCTGAGTTTTGGATATGTTGTTCATCAAGATGAAAGGAACGTTTTGTAAAATTTTCGTGCAAAAACACCATACGGTTTGAGAGATATTCGAATTTTCGTTTTCTGGGTTTTTGAAAGTGTTCTTGACGATTTTACCCAAATTCGAGAATTTTGATACTTGTTTTCAAGTTTGGAGTACATAAAAAGTGTTTGTGGAAGTGGAGATGCATAGATTTGAAGAGAAAATTTGATTTGGTTGAGTTTTCAAGTTTGGAGTACATAAAAAGATGTTTGTATGTGCGGTTTTTGTAAGTGATACGTTTTTTTGGTGGTATCCGGTTTGTGATATCCGGTTTGTAGTATCTGGTTTTTGAGATTTTGGTGCGGCTTTGTAATGTAGGTGCTGTTAGAAATATTAAAGTGAGGGGTGTAATATGTAATTACTCAAAGTTGGGGAAATGCTATATAAAGGCATTTCCACCACATTTCAATGTGAAGCTTTGCATAACAAATACTCTTGTGTTTGTGTTCTCCATATTCTCTCTCAGCTCTCTCTCTCTCTAGAACCGAATTAACACACAAACACACACTAGTAAGTTTATAATCTAGCATTGCTTCATCCGTATCATAATACGGGACCATCAATTGGTATCAGAGCCAAACTTGTTTTTGGCTCTTGATTGTTCGAAAACATTAAAGAAGATTTCGAAAAATCCAAGTTCAAAGTGAAGAACAAGCACTCGGGTCTAACAAAGCTTCCAACAACAAGATTATTCAAGAAGGTTACAAGTTCAAACACCTCCGAAAGTTCGAACACACTCAAGGTATAAAAATCTATTGTTTTCATCATTTTTCGGAGCTGTTTTTGAAGATTACTACTATTGTATAAGGCTTTCTTGAATCACATTTCAAAACCGAGTAGTGTCTTTAAAGGAAAAAGTTCAAAAGTTCATTAAATACTTGATTTTGTAGCATTAACATTTCTGGAAATCATGCATTTATGGTGTTTTTGAGACATAAATGCAGACTTGAAGAAGAAGAATTCTGTTTTTTATTTAAAATAATTATTAATTCTTCCAAGTTTAAGTGTAAGTCAAGGCAACTCAAGTACAAGCCATACCAATCAAGTACAAGTGGTTAGACACTATTCAGGGTATGGCAATCTGATTTGACAAGGACACAACATACTCTATCAGCCGGATCCCCAATCACACGCGATTGGTTTGTGCGGCCTATAGAGTATCACAAGTAACTTTCAAGTGTTGATATTCTATCAGCCGGCTCATTAAGGCAATAGCACGCGATTTACATGGAAACCTATCAGCCGGCTCCAACTTATTGATTCGCACGCGATTGAGAATTTTCTAAGTTACATATTGATTCGCATGCGATCAACACTTGATCCATTTCTGTGCTATTCAGACTACTCACTCTATTGGCAATCGCATTTGATTGTCAGGACTAACTATTTTATTTCCTAAGTGTTTGATGCAACAGGATTGAATCGCATTCGATTGGTTACTTTATTAATCAATACTAAGTCCTTACTCTGCCCGTTTGTTTTCAAGGAATTTACGCAATCAATCGCACTCTATTGGATCAATACGCATTCAATAAGACAAATCTCAAACCGTGACATTCCTAAGACTTGGACAAGTGATTGACTCTTTGGACTTGACTTAAAGAACTCTAAGACATTTGGACTTAATCAAACAATCTAATTCATAATTGAATTTAATTTAAATCAAATTTAATTCAAAGGTGAATTACATTACCTCAAGTCTATTTAGTTCAAAGTTGAATTTAATCTTTGTAAGATCTAATTCAAAATTGAAATTCAAAAGACTTAGTTCTTTAATCAAACTCTCAAGTCATTTCTAAAATCAAGCTTGAAGAGAATCATACTCTTTACTTTAGAGAAATCTTTCGAACAATCAAACCATCTTACAAGTAAACTATCATCTCTTTCAAATATCACTAATCATGTCGAGTACAAATGAGATGATGTCCATTGGCACTGACACAAAACCTCCTGTTTTGTTTCGGGGGGAATATAATGTCTGGAAAGGAAGGTTCATGGACTTCCTCGAGCACAACGAACTCTTCGGGGATAAGATGATAGAATGCATCCACAAAGGAAACACCAAGTTCACGAAGACCGTTGAAGCTGACCCAACCAACAATCCCCCCATTCTCAGACATGAAAGGGAAAAGACCAATGATGAGCTGACTGCTACTGAGAAGGAGACAAATAAGGCTGAGAGACTGTCCAAATACTACCTGAAACATGGTCTCTCATCTGAGATCTATCCGAAGATAGACAGCTTGGGTACTGCCAAAGAAATCTGGGATGAAATCAAAAAGAAGCTTCAAGGCACTGAGCAGGGAGAGTACATCAAACGTACTCAACTGGTCAACAGTTACCATGATTTCAAAGCCCGTGAAAATGAGCTTCTATTCGAAACATATGGCAGATACTACAAATTACAGAATGAGATGAGGTCTAACCAAATTGTCAGAATTGACCTTGATTTGAATTGTGTTTTTCTGAATTCATTAGGTCCTGAGTGGAATGATTATTCTAAGCTGTACAAATAGATCAACAAAGATCTTACATCTTTCACCTTCCACAACATCTTTGAAGACCTCAATCATTATCAAGACGAAATCTTGCAGTCTCACCCGAAACAACCAGTTGCTGACCCTCTTGCTTTGATTGTAGCTGACAGGACCCCTAGAGAATCTTCATCAAGATCTGCCAAACTCAAACATGTGATGCTCAGTGAATCTGACCATGATGATGATGATGATAACTTGGTAGAAGCTGCATTTCAAGCACTCACAGTAGCCAACAACAATTTCAAGAACCGGTTCAACAAAGCTAACAACAGACAACGGTTCACTTCCAGATCTAGAAGACCTGAAAGGTTTGCTTCTGTTGACAAGCCTAGGTTTCCAAGAGAGGAGAGGAATGAGGAGAAGAAGAATGATCTCAAATGCTACAACTGTGGGAGATCTGGACACATGATCAGGAACTGTCCTCAGAAGAAGGTCAAAGATGCTGAATACTACAGACAAAAGTATCACCTATCAAAGCAAAAACAGGCTGGGAATGCACTTATGGTTGAGGAAGATCAGTTCCTAGAAGACACAGACTATGAGAGCGATCCAGATGGTGAAGATCATGCTCAATTCTGCTTCATGGCCAACGGTGAAGCAAGTGGTAGAAATGAAGATGATGGTGATCTCTCTGATGCTGAGGAGGAGATCGTTGACAGTGGAAAGGTACCCTCTATTTTTAATTCTGACATGGGCTTTAACTTTGAACATATCCAAACCATCTTAAACCGCATGAAAAAGCTAGAATTAAAAATGACTAAACTGACAAAGAAAAATCAAGTGTTAAAAGAGGTCATCCAAACACAAGACAAAGAAGCACAGACTACTATTGAACAGTTGGAGAAAAACATACACGAATCAAAAGTTCAACTAGCTGTGAAGGAATCTGAATTTCTTGAATTAATCAATACAACAAATAACATCATACATGATCTTAAAGCTGAACGTGTTGGTGCGGAAAAGGATTCTGAAATTCTTAAAACTGATCAACAACTTCTTTGTCTAAAAATAAAAGAATTGGAAGACCTTCTCATTAAAAGGGGGCAAAGTGAACAAACCATTTTTTTATACAAACAAAAAGAACGACCTTTTTCAAGATGGACATTCGATGGACTTGGTTTCGAAAACCCAAAGGTCCTGAGTAAAGTATCTGCCAAGCAACTATACAATTCAAATCTCTTTGGCGAAGGACTAACTCAGCGAATGGTATTTGTTGGTCAAGAGGAAGAACGATTTGAAGAGGACATCAAACGAACCCTACATCTGAAAACTGAAACTCCCTTCAATTATTCTGATCTCAATGACTCATACTTCACTTACCTCATCCCAACATCTAACTCTGCTGTCAACACACCAGTTTATACAGATGAGGAACTCTACACCCCTGAAGCGCCAAAACCTCAATTTCTATACATTCCCCACAAGGAATTACAACAAAGGTTTCAAACCTTACAGGAGTTTTGCTTCACTCATCTAGTTGAAGGTGAACTTACCAAAGCCTTCCAATCAGAAACTACATATGAACTCTCTTCACTAGTTCAAGACAATGCCATCCTCCATAAGCGTCTCCAAACAGTATTCAATCTTGATGGCAAGATCATTGACGACCTGTGCAAAGAAAATTTCGAATTGCTTGAACGAATCAAAGAGGTCAAAACTGCATTGGAACCACCTGCTCCATTCACCTTCTCTCCATATGGATTAGCAGTTGATGAACGAATCGAAGATTCCACTCATGCATCCACTAAGTCTTCAATCTGTAACAAACAAGTAAAATCTGTTAATCTTACTATGATAACAAATCTTAAACTTAAACAGATTTACAAACCAAAGCAACTTTTCACTTCTAATCACAGTTCTCGTGTGCACAAAGATGTACCTAAATCATCACGAGCTGCAGCTAGTCAACCACGACTTAATTATAATCTTTTACCCTCTACTGCAGATGTGAAGAAGCCTGGAGACAAGGAGCGCCGAATAAATGCATCATGGAAAAGAGTTATTCCTAGATCCACTAGGAAATGTTCGAATTTGAAACTTGTCTGTGAAAATATTTTGATGTTTGATTCTGGTTGTAATCATTCCTGTTCACAAGACAAAATTGCCTCTACCATGTTTTGTATGAGTGATGGTTGTACTCATGGACATTGTGAATTTAAATGCTGTTATGATCAATTGCGAAAATCTTTAGGCATTAAGCCATGTGCTGATTGGACTGATTTTTATGCTAATCAAGTCTGTGTCCCGTTTTTAAACTCAAAAGGACACATTATTCATCAGTGGATCACCACTCGTCAATCACATTCACTTAAACGCTTAAACAAATCGAACCGATTGCTCACTATCAAGGAATTGGAAGTCTATAGATGGCAGGGCTATGAAGCATTTAAAAGGGCTTGGATTGCACAGGAAAAACACTTGCATTCTCAAAAGCGTTCGTGCAATTCCCCTTCCAAAATGTCCAAATCTTCTAAACCCAAGCACTCATCCATTCAACGAGTAGCAAAACCTACTAATCGCAGTGCTCCAGTTCAGCGAACGCAAGTTGATGCACCGAGGCCACAGATATTTCTTAAGAATTCCTCACAACCATGGATTCGCAAACATAACGCTTCCGCAACTCTACCGAATCCAAAACCTCAGATTCCATCAACTGTCAAACCAAAAGTGGTAAAGAAACTTTCTTCTCAGTCAATTTCTTCCAAATCTATTCCTTCACGACAACAGATTAAACCCACATGGGTACTCAAGAATAGATCAGTAGAAGTTTCACCACCACAAGCAGACACCATCACTACTCAATCACTTCTAGGGACTAACAATCGAGGACCCATTCAGATATGGGGACCTAAACGTGATCTATTCTCTTTTTGCAGGTGCCTCATTTATGGTACCTTGACTCCGGCTGTACCAAACATATGACCGGCAACAAAAGTCTTCTCAAGAATTATGGTCCTAAGTACTCCGGGAATGCACGTTTTGGGAATGACAATGTTGCACCAATAATGTGGTACGGAGACATCGAGAAGAAGCACATCAAGATCAAGAAAGTCTCCTATGTTGAAGGATTGGGTCATAATTTGTTCAGCATTGGACAGTTCTGTGATAAAGACCTAGAGGTAGTTTTCAAAAAGAACAAATGTTCCGTTTTAACCGAAAATGGAGATGAGTTGCTAGCAGGGTCAAAAAAATCTAACCTGTATTCCATTGATTTGGAAAAGTATGACTCTCCTACCTCTGTGTGTCTACTGTCCAAAGCATCTATGGATCTTACTTGGCAATGGCACATAAAACTCTCTCACCTAAACTTTCAAATAAAAAACAAACTAGTCACGGGTGACTTGGTGAGAGGCATTCCCAAGTTAAGGTTCAAGAAGGATCATCTGTGTGCAGACTGTGAAAAAGGAAAGATGAAGAAGGCTTCACATAAATCTAAACATGTATTTAGCACTACGAAGCCTTTGGAACTCCTGCACATGGATCTCTGTGGTCCTATGAGAATCCAGTCCAAAAGTGGAAAGAAGTATATTCTAGTCATGGTGGATGACTATTCTAGATATACTTGGGTGACATTCCTGCGTGCTAAAGATGAAGCAACTCCAACAATCATCAAATTCATTAAACAGCAGCAGAACAAGTTTGGTCAGAGTGTTATCTCAATTCGTACAGACAATGGAACCGAATTCAAGAACAACGCTTTGAAAAGCTTTTGTGACCTAGTTGGGATCAACCATCAGTTCTCTGCAGCATACACTCTACAACAGAATGGTGTGGTCGAAAGACGAAACAGAACATTGGTTGAAGCTGACCGTACCATGCTATCATACTACGGGCTCCCACCTTCCTTCTGGGCTGAAGCCATCAACCCTGCCTGCTATACGCAGACTCGCTCTTTCATTAATAAACGTTTTAATAAAACTCCCTATGAACTGGCAAATGGCATAGTGCCTAATATCAAATATTTTCATGTCTTTGGTAATAGGTGCTTTCTTCTAAATGACAAGGATAATCTAGGAAAGTTTGCTCCTAAAGCTGATGAAGCTATTTTCTTAGGTTATTTCACTGAATCCAAAGCCTACAGAGTTTTTAGCAACCGTACAAAGAGCATTGTTGAAAGTATCAACGTAACATTTGATGATGCATTGAATGTTACAGATTTTCCACCTAAATCAACAATAAACGCTTCTGAACATACCTGTTCAGGACCGGCGATTCAAAATCAAGAATCAAACAATCCATCCAGTTCAAATACTAATCTTGACTTTATGTTTGATTTCTTCAGATCTGAATCCTCCCCTGTTTTAACTGACAACAGGGACAACACAGGCATCCAAACAAGTCTTACTATAACGGCTCCTACGGTCACTGAAATTAATCCTTTTGCTGATCTCTATGCTGAGGATTCTTATTCTGTTTCTGTCACTTGTCCCCCTGTGACTTCTCAGATTCCTGACCCGGATAGTCATCCTGTGTTTGATTCAGACCCGCATTTCTCTCCTGAAGATGAAGAAGAAGCACGACACATACGAGATCTCATTCCTTCATCTTCCACTTCACATGAAATTAAGTGGATCATACATCACTCTGAAGAGAACATCATCGGAGATCCTTCAGTTGGCATTCAAACAAGATCCGTAACAGCAAACGAATGCCAATTCTCGGGTTTCTTAAGCATCATTGAACCCACCAAGACTTGTGAAGCATTAGATGATCCAGATTGGGTAACTGCAATGCAGGAAGAATTACACCAATTTGATCGTCTCAAAGTCTGGCGATTAGTTCCTCTCCCATTTGACAAATCTGTTGTAGGGACTAAATGGGTTTACAAGAACAAAAGGGATTCGGATGGAGTGGTTATTCGTAACAAAGCTAGGTTGGTTGCTAAAGGCTACAATCAATATGAGGGTATTGACTATGATGAAACATTTGCCCCTGTTGCTCGTATTGAAGCTATACGGCTATTTCTTGCATATGCAGCCTCCCGAAGCTTCCGTGTCTTTCAAATGGATATGCAGACAGCTTTTCTTAATGGTGTACTTAAAGAAGAAGTCTATGTCTCACAGCCTGAAGGATTCATCAATTCAAAACATCCAAATCATGTCTATATCTTAGATAAGGCTTTGTAAGGGTTAAAGCAAGCTCCTCGTGCATGGTACGACGTCTTATCTGAATATTTGATTGGTGAAGGCTACTCCAAAGGAAAGACAGATACCACTCTGTTCACTAAGACCAAAGGTCGGGACATGATTTTGGTTCAGATATATGTGGACGATATCATTTTTGGATCTACAATTCCAAAATACAGTGATGAGTTTGCTAAGATAATGGCAAACAGATTTCAAATGAGTATGATGGGGGAGATGTCATTCTTTCTAGGACTCCAGGTGAAGTAGTTAAGTCATGGCAGCTTTATTTGCCAATCCAAGTACATCAAAGATCTTCTCACGAAGTACGATATGACTAATTGCACACCCATATCCACACCCATGGCTGCTAAGGCATAACTATCCTCAGATCTTGATGGTTCTCCTGTAGATCTGAAAACCTATCGTGGGATGATTGGATCGTTACTGTATCTTACTGATAGTCGTCCGGATATCATGTTCTCTACCTGTCTCTGTGTCAGATTCCAGGCGAATCCTAAAGAGTCACATCTTCTGGCAGTTAAGCGGATATTCAAATATCTAAAAGGGTCTATGGATCTAGGTCTGTGGTACCCCAAAGATTAAAATCTAGATCTTCATGCTTACTCAGATGCTGACTATGCCGGTTGCAAGATTGATCGGAAAAGCACCTTTGGTAGTGCACACTTCCTGGGTGATCGTTTAGTCTATTGGGCCTCGAAGAAGCAAAACTGCGTATCCACTTCTACAGCTGAAGCTGAGTATGTTGCTGCTGCAATGTGCTGTTCACAAAGTCTCTGGATATGCACAAAGTTATCAGACTTTGGCCTGAGGTTTGACAACATTCCATTACTATGCGATTCACAATCTGCCATAGCCATCTCCTGCAATCCGGTACACCACTCTAAAATTAAACAAATAGATATACGTTATCACTTCATAGAAGATAACGTAGAGAAAGGTCTAATTGAGCTCCAGTATGTTCCAACTGAAAATCAGCTTGCAGACTTGTTTACCAAACCATTAGACGAATGTCGCTTCACTGAATTGGTATCCAAGTTAGGTATGCTAAATCTGAAAATATAACACACTGTTGCCCCATTTTTCCTTTTCTTTCATTTTTTAGAGTAGGTGTTACACTGTTTGTTCTTTGTGCAGCTTCATGATGCAACACTCAAGGGGGAGTGACTTTCTGGTGCTACACATGTATCATATGTGTAGGGGGAGAAATTTAATACACATTGTGCACATGTGTAGGGGGAGAAGTATACAACTGACACATTCCCTAAATCTTGGAAGTTTTTCATAAACAGATGCAAAAGTCTAGGGGGAGTGTGTCCGACAAACATTCAAATCAACCATATCTGAAAAACTAAATTTTCAAATCTCAAAATTCAGATATCTTGATTGTTCATAAAATTTTCAAGTATTATATCAATCGCATGCGATTCAAACAATTTGATAGCAAGTATGACTTATTCGAATGCGATTGATAAACAAAGGTTGATTCGCATGCAAGGGGTGATTCGCATGCGATTGATAAACAAGGGTTGATTCACATGCGATTGATAAACAAACAGTTATTCGCATGCTATTAACTAAATAGTGATTCACATGCGATTAACACACCAAAGAGTTAATCGCATGCGATTCAACACTTCTATCAGCCGGGTGTTTTTTACCACGCGAATGCTTCTATCAGCCGTGTTTTTACAAGTCTATGGTCCAATCGACGAGTGACACGTGTCCTGTCTCGATTTATAACCGTCCCATCAGTTACCAAAGTTCCCTTACACGATTCAAAAATTCAAAAAATATTCAAAGTGCTCTCTCGATTTCTTGGTTACTTTAGCATACTAATCCTCTCGTTACTCTGCCAAAATTTGCAATTTTAGTGTCAAAATACTCCTCATCACAAAGGTAACAATTTGTATGGTTTAAATTTTGAAAATTTTGAGTTAAAAAGGTACTTTTTGGCCGTAGAACACCTTGATGCGAAAGTGAGTTTCGAGACTTCGAAGGGATGTTTGGGACACGAAACAAACTCGTTTGATGAAACAAAGTATGCGATGGGCATTCTTATCACATGGGGAACACTTTGATGTAAAAATATTTCAAAAATCTCGAAAAGTGTTCTTCGTGTTCTTGGGGGGTATGAACATACACATACAATTTGGTTTTTGGCTCGAAAAGAGGTGTTAGGATGATTTTTTTTACTATGCTTCACTAATACAAAGTTGTTTATTACTATCTAATTGCTATATTGAAAGCGTCAAAACAACTTTTTTATGCTGAAAATCATTCTGTACACAATGAGGTTCAACACTTAGGGTGTTTGAACATTTTTTCAACCTTGGTCAACGATTAGTCAACTTGGTCAACTTTTGCTCACTTATCAAAGTTTGACCAAATATTCAAAGCTGAATGTTGTTTTCTTGCATATCTCTCTATTTTAAATTTAACTGTTTTATCATGCCCAGAGCCGAGTTTCTTAACACTGGCTCTCATGAAAACAATCATTATGTTGACCTAACCAAACTTAAAAACCCAACCTACCCTATTGTCACTGAGATTCTCAAAATCCACCCCCTGAACCACCTCCTGACATATAATCCAGCTACAACAGGCACACATGTTCCCGAGCTATACGTTCAACAATTTTGGAAGACTTGTGATGTCCGTATCAATGAAAGAGGAAGAGAGGTAATTCATGCTGAGGTTGACGAATTTCAAGTTAACATTCCACTAAATCGCCTCAAAACAATCTTTGAACTGCCCACTGCAGTCAGCAGACCTCCAGCTACAGAATTTGAGGAAATCCCTGATGAGGATGCATGTCTTACAGCTATAAGGGAGATGGGATATGACGGTGAGCTCACCAAGAAAGGTCAATTTAAATGCACCGGCTTGCATCCAAAGTATAATACATTCATGAGAGTGCTTCAAAGATGTCTCACTCCAAAGCATTTAGGCTACGAATTCCCAACGGAGTATCAACTCAAAATCTTTTTAGCAGCTTCAACTCATATGCATGTGGATTATGCATTTCTTCTCTTCCAGGACATCAAAGCTACTATGCTCAGGAAGAACTCACAAAAGAAGAAGGATGCAAACATGCTGCCTTACCACCGCTTTCTACCAATGATCATCCAGCATGTGATGGATAGAAATGCTGAAATTCCTCGACGGACAGGTTTACCTTTTATTACTCCTAAACTTTTCTTGCATGTAAAACCTGCTATTCCTGCCAACCTACCAATTCGAAGACCTTTCCCTGTATCTCTACTTGATCTTTGTGAACAAAATGATATTGTTGTGAGCTATAGGGAGAGTGTAGGAATACCTCCCATGGTCGGGCTAGAACCGGCTAGACCTACCCAGGGAGGAGTAGCACCTGGTGAGGATGTAGAGAATAGGCCTCCGCTATCTACGGGAGATGCTGATAGGGAAGAGGAGAGGGAAAATTCTGAGGGGGGGTGGTGAAGAAGGTGAAGGTGTTGAAAGTAGAGAGGGAGGGGATACTTATGATCCTGCCACCATTCAATCCATTATACAAACTCTTTCTCAACCAACCCGCAACCAAGCCGTTCTGGAAGAGCTTGGACACATTTACACAGAGTCTTCTAGTTCTGAATCTTCATCTGACGAGTCTGCATCTCATCCAGGAGGTGCCCCTGCCTTTGAACCTGTTATATCTCCCATGTGCACCCCTGAGCATCCCATAGACCAACCAGCTGAAAGTACCCCCTCTTACAAGAAGATTACCGATCCTTACTCTACCTCTCCCGACCAGACTCACCCCATTCAAACTACTCAGTCCATCCCCCAACCTGGTGGTCTGGTAATTCCTTTGGCTTCACCTTCCCAAACAACTACCATTCCTATCATTTGCAATGTCATAATTGCTCCCGACCATGACAACCCAGCCGTCGCTCAATCTCCTGATGTATCTGTTGAGGTGGGCTCTGTTACTCCTGATTCCCTGTTAGATCCAAATTAGTATGCAGGTTATGGAGTTGGTAGTGGTGAAGAAGAAGTAGATAGAAGTATGAGTGAACGAGAGGAGGTAAGAAAAGAAAAAGAGAGTGCTGAGGGTTCCCTACACCAAGAAAGCCGGGAAGCAACATCCACTATGGGGCCTGACATTGTTGGGCCTCATATTGAACAATTCGCGGTGACCCCACCCGTGCAAACTTCTGCCCCTCCTAGCTACTACGGTGTCTCTCAACAGGCACCGTTTTTATTGCACAGGGTAATAGCACATACACTAGATCAACCCAAATTGGGCGTTGGATCTATTGAACATAAATTGATATACCGCGGATCTCCGCTTATCTTGAACAACACAGAGTCACAATTGATGCACTGAGCTTTTTAACTCAACAAGTCTCCTCAACTTCCAGAGGTGGTACCTTTTTAGGTGCCATTTGAGGATTGGAAGGAAATCTTGCTGGAGCCAACATACCTGCTGCTCCAGTAGGTGGTACTGCCTCTGTGGCTGGTACCTCAACCGGAACTCTTCGTGATTCCGGGTTTGTTTCATGTGTAGAACTTCATGATCACATTCAACAAGCCGTGGCACCAATCCACCAACAACAGCTAACGACAAATCAAAGGTTGGATCGGATTGAACAAGCTTCCCAGGCCCAAGCTCAACAATTGCACAGAATAGAAGCACTCCTTAATGCTAGAACTGGAGTGCCAGAACCACAGCCACAACCTGATCCATCATCTATGTCAGTTGATGCCTTAAAGAGCTTGCTATATGTCATACTTCTGGAACAACAGCCAGAATCAGCTCATGATCAAGACCTTCTGACTACTCTTCGCAACGAACAGCGTCCAGCGAAAATCTCCATGGATGACTTTCAAGAGTTTCATGAAGATGTAATCAGAAAGATTGATGGGATCACCAAAGGTTTCTACACCTCTCTCTCAAAGGTCACAGACCAGCTGACTAGCCTAGAAACAACTTGTCAGGCTCAGGCTCAGGGGAGTAAGAGGAGACGGGATGATCAGGATCCGGATGATCAACCCGAGGGGGAGAAAAGGAGAAAATACATGTCTGCTCCCTCCGTTGTTGCTACTGTACCTGTACCACTCGTTACTTCATACTTATCTGCAGGTACAAGTTCAACTGGGTCCGGAAGTCAACACCAACAACAACAACATTTGGCCGATGAAGTTCCTGAACAACAAACGAATGATGCTAACAAACAGATTGTACTCTATGTACCTCTACAATATGAACCGAGGCCAATAGAACTTGAAGAAGGTGAGATACTTTACGAGCAGTCCCATGCCGAGATGTTTGAGGGATTCTCAAACTCAGAAGGTGAAACAATGGAATTATATGAGTCTATGCATACTTTACCTACACGGCATATGGGAGAAGGCAGTTCTGCTCTGCCAGAGGAGGAAGGTGAGGATCCTGAGATGGAAAGACTTTTCAAGGGTAAGATGAATACGTCGAGGTTGCTACACGTCCAGCTTTACCTAGAGTTGTTGACATATTCTATAATATCCCCAGTGAAAGGGAGCTTGCACTAAAAAAGAAAGAAAGGTTAGTAATTTCTAGGAGAAAGCCTAAAAAGAAGAAACCAACCTTTGACGTGTCCAGGGTTCTCAGTGGATTAAACTTTGAAGTTCATTAACAATTCCCTCCTCCTTCTGGTCAATTTCAAGAATCAGCTGCTGATATTTTGGAGAGAAACAGACAAACAAAAGCAGCTGAAAAATTCAGAAGAGAAATGGGACCTTACCATATCTAGCAAAGTCCGGTTCCTCTTCTCAGTAACCCCGTTTAATTGTGGAGTATTTGGAGGTGTTAATTGTGAAATAATTCCACAATTCTTTAGATGATCGGTAAACTCGGTACTAAGATACTCTCCACCTCTATCAGACCGGAGTATCTTAATGTTTTTGCCCAATTGATTCTGAACTTCATTTTGGAATGTCTTGAACACCTCAAAGGTTTCAGAATTTTGTCTAATGAGATAGACATATCCAAACCTACTATTATCATCTATAAAGGTAACGAAGTATCTTGTGTTATTCCTTGTAACATGCTTGAAAGGTCCACACACATCGGTATGTGTGATTTCAAGTATGTCTTTTGCCCTCTCACTTGATCCGATGAAGGGTGCTTTCGTCATCTTGCCCAATAAGCAAGATCCGCATACATCATTTGACCAATGGTCAAATGATTCCAAGATCCCATCCGCTTGAAGCTTGGTCATGCGAGTCTTGTTTATGTGACCAAGATGACTATGCCACAAGGAATACTTATCCAAACAAATATTTGAATTATAATCAATATTCATGATAGATTTTCTTGAATCAACGTATGCATTTGCCTCATAAATGCCATGACATGGTAAAGCATTAAAATAAACAATGTTATCTTTAAAGCAAATAATAGAACCATCATCAAAATGAAAGTTGTAACCATCTTCATACAATGCGTGAAATGAAATAATGTTTCTAGCCACGCTGGGCGAATAACAGACATTTTTTAATAATATAGAATAGCCAGTCTTGAGTGAAAGCTCCAAGTCCTTTTTGCTTCCACTGGGACAATCTCCGCATTTCCCATAACAAGATCTAGCTCTCCTCGCTCCAAGCTCCTACTTGCCCTTAGCACCTGCACCATATTACACATGTGAATGCCACAGCCGGTATCTAAAACCCAGCCTTTAGAAGTAGAAGTATGATGGAGTTCTATCATGAATGTACCTATAGAGTCGGGTCCCGAAATGTTCATTTCTTTGAGCATGTTGAGTCCCTCAAGGTACTTAGGGCAGGTTCAGCAGTAATGCCCCTTGCCCCCACAGAAGAAGCATTGAGCATCCTCTGGTGTCTTGGTTTGGGGAGCTTTCCCCTTACCCTTACTATCGGAGGAGGGTTTGGGCTTGGTTTCACCAACCTTCCCCTTTCCCTTTCCTTTGGAAGGGATGCTCTTCTTCTTCTTCTTCTTCTTCTTCTTGGCGATGCGGCCCTCCCGGATAGCCAAGACGGGATTGGAAGAAGTTGATGACTTGTTCTTGGTCATGCTCACCTCCGTTGTTTTGAACATACCATGCAACTCCGTCAAGGTCTTATCCATGCTGTGCATATGATAACACATGAAGAATTGATCATATGCACTGGGCAGGGATTGGAGGATCAAGTCGACCGCCATCTCCCTCCCCATGTTAAAACACAACTTCCCCATCCGCTCGATGTTTGCTTTCATCCGTAAAACATGAGCGCTTACATCCCCCCCTTCCTGGAGCTTGCATGCAAGGGCGGACTTGAAGCATTCATACCTCTCCTGCCTCGCCTGCTGTTGGAACATATCCTTCAGCTGCGCGATCAGGTCGTAAGCTCCCAAGTGCTCCATTTGCTTTTGCAAATCAGAGCTCATGGTGCTCAACATGAGGCATGTGATCTCTTCGGTTTCTTTGACGCGTTCTCATGCGCCTCTTTGACCGCTTTTGAGGCATTAACTGCAGGTGCCTCGTGTTCCTCGATGGTGTGCAACTTCCCTTCGTAGCGTAGGACGAGCCTAAGCTGCCTATGCCAGTCCATGAAGTTGCTCCCGTCGAGTTTCTCCTTCTCAAGGAAAACTCGTAGAGAAACGTTGGTGGTGTTGGTGTTGGCGCTTGTTGATGCCATCTATAATTAAGCAAAGTAGGTTTTAGTTAGTCCGATATTTTATCTTGTTAAAACAATTTACCCGCTAAGAATTATTATAACAAGGCCAAGAACCGTATTTCATCCTACCATGTGACTGGGTTACCGCGGATCACATGATAAAACTATTTAGGTCGGCAACCATTTTGCTAATTGCAATCTCTATTGCAATCATTAGCGCCTTGCGGGATCCTACGACATCCAAGGGTCGTCTGGCATGTTTGATCCCTTCTCACACCAATTTTAAGTCTTGAACTTTTGGTTAACTCATTCTAAGCTCGACAATTAACCAAGATTTCAAACCTAAAATTGCAAATGTCCGTCAAGACATACGGTAACAAACTCACTAAAGTTGGCTCGTTCTAAGCTAGACAACCAATGTTGTGAATTTGCCATACTCACCTTCCACATAGTTTTATGAGAATTGGTTCGTGCTAAGCTCGACAACCGAATCCCATAAGACTAGATTCGGGTGGTATCGACTTACGGATGGTGCATGATTTACATTTTATGTAAAAATGGGCTTTTGATTCCGGTTTGGTTTTAGATTAACTTATTAGTGACAAATCCTAATTTCACTAAGTGTGTTAAACTATGTATGTGAGCGCGTGAGAGAATGGTAAACCATTTTTAGCAAATCTCTTGTGATTTTATTAATTTTCGAAAAATTATTTAGCATGTGAATCCTAAGCAATCCATGCATATAAAATCACAATCACACGCATAAGATTCTATAACTGGTAACCCTTGCCATAAAATCTATGCGTTCTTCCCGTGAGCCGAACGGGAAGAACATGGTCAATTCTAAGGGACAAAAATCTTCGATGCGAGCTCCCACTAGAACCGTGACCTCCTCGGATTTCACCGACTTCTATGGACATCTTGCTCCGCCTTCTTTTTACTCCTCTTGTGTGTCTTCATCCACCATAAATTATAATACATACAATAGAACAAAATGACATGCACGCCACAATATTCCTATCTATTTATTACAATTACATGGATAAATGAAATGGCATGCAAGCTACATTATTATTACAAATTATCCAAATTAATAATAACGCAACCATACAAGCATCCAAACATATAATCAACCACAAGGCCAAGGCAAGGTTACCAATTCCAAATATTCACATACAACCAAACAACAAAGTAAGATCACGGCGTGACATAATCCGTGATAATGTTAAGTATTTTGGTAAAGCTTTTCAAAACAAACACTCAAGGCACTAATGAAAAGCCATGTATATATGGATTAGGATATGAAACAAATTTCCGTATAAAAATTCATATATACATGGTATATGTATATACAAATATACACCTACATGCCTAGATCATATTTACATATGCATAACCATACCAAAATACTACCTGGGGATTTCCAGAATAATATAGAAGATTCTGTCAAAAGACAAAATCCGTCAAACGGCTCAAAAACTCGAAAAGCTGAATTTTTAGAAAAACAGCGAGCCTTCACGACCAAGCTTCAGGACCCCTCACGGTCGTGAAAGTAGAAACCTTCACAAACCTTCACGAATCAGAAGCTACTCGTGAGAGCCCATTTGACTTACTCTTCACGACACTATCCACGACCCCTTACGAATCGTGAAGCCAGTAGGCTCCACAATCCTTCACGATCGTGTAGAGTTCGTGACATATAAAAAAAAATTTCACGACTCAACCCAAGTCACACGAGTCGTGCAGCCTTCACGACCACTTCACGACCCGTGAAACGCCCATGAAGAGCTTCTGGACAGTAACAAAACTTCCAAAATTTCGAATTTTTGAGCCATTTTTTGTGCTATATCTTTGTAGCCTTGGCTGTGATACCACTGATGGGTTACATGCATGTACCAATACCAACACAAAGCGGAAGCATGGAGTTTTCAAACAAATTCTCGGGTACATGCAAATAGTGGCTAATAAGTGGATCCATGACTACAAAAACAAAATATAACAACAAAAGAAGGAAGGAAATCAGAGAACAAAGAACCAATAACCTTGATGCCTCTGACTTGGTCAAGTTGAGGACGTGGTAGAACTCAAAGAAAGTCCCTTTACCGAATGATCCACCCCAAGCTAGAAAAATTCCCTCCTTGCTAAGGACCTTAATCTCGAACACCTCTTTCTTGGCTTCAAGATTTCTGGAACAGCCCTATAGTGTACCTCTTGCCTTGCTAAGAACACCAACTAAGCTCTAAGAAAGACTCTAGTATGTTTTAGTAGGGGTAAGTTGATTAAAATGGCAAAAGGTCGTCTCACAAAAGAAGAGTGTCACTTTTATAGAGTTAATTGAGCTTCTAGAGGCTTCAGGGTCGGCCTCAATTTTCTCCTCGCATTGGACCAACAAAAATGTCCAATAAAATTAAAGTGTCACTTGAGCTTCTATCTTCACCGGCTCTCACGGGCCGTGAAGCAGGTCGTGAAGACTTGTCCCCACGATTTCCTATACGGATCATGGAGAAGCTCGTGTAGGGTTTTCCTCTACGACATTTCACGACCCGTGTGGACCCGTGAAGGTCGTCAGAAACCCTAATTTGATTTCTCTCTTGTTTGGAGTGGTGCTGTCAGAAATTTCACTTGGTGTGTGACCCGATAGGCCCGTACATGATCAGCAGTGACACTAACACACATGTATTGGTGGGCAGACACTAACATGTAGTAGCCAATCTGATTCTTATTTTTCTGTTGCAGGTTCTGAGCTTCAGATAAAGATTTCACAAACACATCAACTGCTATGAAGACTCCTAAGACCACTGAATCTGTTGGATCTTCTTATCAAGTGAAATCACTTACAGCCGCAACGGCTCAATCTCTGAAACAAAACCCCAAACAGAAACAAGATGTTTGCAATTATAAACAGAATAGTTGTGGTTCAAGTAATTCTAATTCTTTTTATTCTGTGATTACAGATGATACTTTGCCGAAACCAAACCAAACATGGATTTCAAAGCAAAATCTAGCTGCAACATTTGAAAAGTTGTCATCAATTTGTAATTCATCAATTTGAAAGCCGACGAAATCATCCTGGATTGAAAAGAAAGAAACCTTCTGAATCTACACCAAGTGCATCCGAATTCAAAGTAAAGAAGGTTATAAATGATGATTTCTCGTCAAATACAACAACGAGGATTACAAATAAAGAGAATAAAGCTGCTAAGCCAAATCCTATCTCTCATAACAACAACAGACGCCGATCTTTCTCAAAACCAAGTTCAACAGGGGAGTTTTTGCTCAAAACAGACGTCATGTATCCATTCATGGTTTACTCAGCCAAACACCTAATCCGCCTGTCAAAAGAGAAGATTTGTAAGACGTCACGCATTAAACAAGAGTTTGTTGTTACAAATGGAATTCCTCAGTGGTATTCAGGACCATTGTACCGAAAGGTACATAAACCTGTTATTGTAACGAATACACAAAAATGGATGCCCAAACCTGCGACTAACAAATCTGGAGCCAAACAAGAATGGGTACCAATTTTTGTTAATTCTTTTTGCAGGTAAATCAAAAGAGACATTGATGGAGCACAATAAAGATCATTCAGACTGCAGTGAAAATCATTGTGTTCAGTGTGCTGATTTGGATTTAAATCTTAATATTTTCAAAGTCAATGGAGTTTCCCTGCAATACAAATTCAAAATTCATTTTGTTTAGCATTAGCCCGAGTCTAATGTCTGAGAAACTTATTTTGTGTAGTTTTATCATTTGATGATATTACTTGTGTTCTAACTGATTGATATTTGCAGGGGGAGCAAAAGTTTTTATCTTTACCTAATTGATGAAAACAATTTTTATGCATCAATTTAGGGGGAGTTTGTTTTTACAGCTTTATATTTTTGAAAACTCCAAAAACATTCAAATATCGAAAAGCCAAAAACATTATAAAATTTCAAAATTCAAAAAGATTTTCGCTTTTCATATCTTGTTACTTGTTCAAGAAGGTATTCACTCATTGCTTCATTCTTATACCTTTCTTGATTCACTCATTTGTAGATCTTTTGAAAGATCGTCTTTTATTTCAACATTTCCATCTCAAATCATTCCTTCCTTCTATGTTAATTGTTTCAAATCATTTCTGGAACCGTTCATTCATGTGATATTATTTCAGTGATCACAACGCACCATGAGTGAGGGAGTGTAGACATTTATACTCCTATGATCTATCCAGAAGCGGAAGGACCTGCCCCAGGAGCTCACCATATTCTAGAAAGCGAGAGTAAGGGTTACTTACTAGGTCATCTAGGTGAGCAGAATCAGTTATCACGAGATACTGATTGGTGTGCAGAGGTAAAATTAAACAGAGAGGGGTGGAACAGGAGATAGGGGTGCATATGTTAAACAAAATATTTTGTGCTTACTGTTAAATCATTTTGTGACATCATTTGTTCAAATATCCTGATTGTCCCTATTCTTGGAACACGGTATGGAGCAAAACACAGCGGAAGCAAAAAACAAGAGTTTCAAAAACCGTACAAAAACGGGTCCGTATCGTGTTCCAAAGTGATAGTATTCTACAAATTAAATTGCAACTAACAAGGAATAAGAAGGACATAAAATATACCTCCTTACAAGCTCCAAAATCGGCTGAACATGCACCACACGGGATGAATCCGAGAACCAAAGTGTGTCCTCCTCTATTGCTTGATCCACACCAAGTTTGCTCGATCCCCATATGCTAGTACTCCGTCAAGCGGACGTCCACCACGACTCCACCTTTCCGGGACAGCCTACTTGTTTCTCCTCTTGCACCAATGGAGCTCACACAACACTCAAGTAATACCAACTTAGTGTATATTGTGTTTTTGTCATGTATGGTACCAAGAGACAATTGAGAGAGAGTAGAGTGAAGTTCCTTGCATGCAGCTCTCCTTCTGTTCCAGACCCCAAAACTAAGTCTTTGGCCAGATACAAGCTTCTCTACCATTGGACCATCGAATGGCCCAATGAAATAAAAGATTTCCATGCAGACTACTCTTCACGGACTCTCACGGCCCGTGAAGAGCCCGTGAAAACTAAATGCGCCACGACCGGCCATAGTTCTTCACGGCCCGTGCCGCGTTCGAGTGACTCGTGAGGGCGTCTCCTTCACGACCCCTCACGACCTCTTCACGACCCGTGAAGACTCCACGAGCCGTGTAAAGGTCATTAAGCCATTCGTGAGGGCAGTGGGCTTCACGACCCGTGGAGCATCCCTCACGGCCGTGAAGCCCCAAAATCAAACAATTTGATTTTCGGACCTTCTCTTTTTATCAGTATGCTGTCGGGATCAATCCTTGGTGTGTGACCAATAGGCTCGCACTTCATCAGCAGTAACACCTATGTACTTGTGTCAGTGGGCATTCTCCAACAGACTCCCACTTGCACATGACACAACGTACCCAGAGGTATCATAGACAAGGAGCGGCCTCTAGCAAGGCATCCCTGCCCCCAAGTCAGTACGAGGTATGTCATCCCATAGACAAGTACCACTTCACAACTAAAGGTTTGAAATGGCCCTAGATAAGTGATCAACCATCCTTTTGTTCGCGATATCCATGTGAAGACGAGACATGGTACTAAGTCATTCTCAGTCCTTCACGATTATGTTTCTCGATCGAGATTGGTGGTGACCAAAATATACAAGTTGCAATCGATTACCCAAATCATTGCACACTCGAGCATGGCCATGCATTTTGGTGTCAGCGCCCAATCATCGAGGGGCCCAGGGATATCTCTCTAAACAGAGGAACAAATTCCTTTGACTACATTGCCCACCACAGTGATCATACTCTGATCAGCTACTCCCTTTATAACAGCCAGTTACGGACTGCGTTTGAAAGCAACTAGAGCAAAGCAAACCAAAGTGATGCAGACACATGCATCTCCAGTATGAGGATGAACTGATATTATCATCCTAAATCACTCATGACAAGTACCACAAAGTGAATTCAGGTGTGGGTCGTCCAGTCACTTAAAACCCCTTTCAAGTACAGGCGAAGTATTGCATCCCTGTGTCCCAATCACTATTGGACACTTGACCAATCACTTCCCTCAGCCTTCATTCAGACTTCCTTCCCGTGAAGAATGACTGGCTGTAGACATTTAGAATGTAAACACATTCAGGGAAGAGGTAAAGCATGCAAAGTTGGAACACAATAAGGCTTACTGAGAGTACCCGCTACACGCGCATTACCAAACCCCTTTGATAATCGATACAAGCAGAAGCACAATATTGCTTAATCTTCCCAAAGATAAAGCATATCAAAACTTCAACTAAAACATACTCAAGCCAAGTTCATGCAGACCTTAGTATGACATTCATCACTAGACTGCCACTATAGCTCAGTAAACGGATCACCATCCACGATGTTATCCGTGTGTACTCTGACATTGATCATATCCCTACTACAACCAACCACTTCCAAAGTGTGCGTTGATGGGATTTTGATCATTTATCCAAGCTGTTATACCTTCATTGTTTCAAAAGAACCCAATAAGGTAAACAACGCTCGATTCACAAAGTTTAGTGTGTATAAGCCATCGTACTCTCATTGCCTCAAAAGAACCCAATAGAGTCAACGACGCTTTAAGACACACGCAAATTAACAACACCATATTAAAAAGGATTACAAACCCCAATAAAGATTGACGGTTATCCTTTCTAGTAGAAGTTATCACAAGATTAACAACTCACTTTAAGCTTCTTCTCTTTACATCACCACAAGAACATATATTCATATTTATTGTATTCCATAAACTTCTTTGAATATCCCATATTTATTATGGACGCATAATTCTCAATTTACACTTGTTGCCAAGCTAAATCAAGACATTATCTCCAAAATATAGTATGTTCTAGACATACCAAATAGGATTATAACAGCGCTCCCACTAGATCTGGCATCTATCCAAGTTTCATCATTGCTTACTGAAAACTCAAACACTTGATTTTCTTAGCAAAGATTCCAAATCTTAGATTTACTCTAAGCCCGAAAGGACTCCATATTTGTAGACTTCATAAGGATACTCAGGATGTAAAAGACCCTCGGACAGTGTTGTCAGCACTTCCTCATAAAAATTCCTATAACGGAATGCGGTCTTTACATCATACTGCCATAAAACGGCATAAGCATCCGCTTAAACTTCAACATAACTACTGGGAGAATGTCTTCATATGATTCCAACCCAATGGTCAATCATCATGAAACCATTTCCTACCAGTCAGTATTTGAAGTTGTCTACAAACTTATCCATGCAGATCTCATTACCAAAAGATCTATTTACACCATCAGGTCAAAACCTAGGTGTTGGATTAACCAAGTTCAAAACTTGAAAATCCAGCATGGAATATATCTTATGTTATTACACTCCTCTTCTTAGCAACGTCAAGGGCCCACTACAGCTTCTGGTAGTTGATGCATACATCACGTATCATCAATAAGTCATCGTCCTCAGATATAATAAATTATATTCCTCTGGTCTTATGACGACTCTTACCAGACATATGAAGAAGTAATAACTTTATGCCAGATACTCCAACATAGCCATGTTGAGTTTCAATCATTTCTGATTAAATGCAACATCAGGTCTTTTATTTAAATCTCACGTTCTTCCACTGGAATGCTTCAGTTGTTCATTTCCCTTTTCGAGCAACCAAAACGGGTTCTCAAAAGGTAATGAAATGAATATCTGAAACTCAGAAGAACCATTAAATACATTAGCATCCTTTAAGTTCATCCATCTCCCACTAAATGTAGACTGGATAACTCTGATCTATGAGATTGACAATCAAAGAACACTTTCTAATCGAATCTCCTTAGATGCTAATTCGACCATCTTCGTTGATTTAAAACAAGAACATTGCCCGTCACTACTCAAGTACACCTATCAAGCAGGTTACTTAAGTTTAATCCATCAAGACGGAACCATAACCAATATGTTTCATTCCTCCACTTAGCGATCCATGTAAAACATGTATCCTAGGAGAAATGAATTATGAGGCAAACTCACAATTCATATGATGGTTTAGAATGTAGATGCTCAACATCTCACAAGATTTGAGTATCTTTATTCACTTTTGCCCTCTTCATCTTTAATTTGTTAAGGGTGAGTATTGAACACCTCTCAGGTTTCAGACATTCGTCTAATAAATTAGACTTACCCATTCCTTCTACCATCATCGGTAAAGGTAACAAATCACATATAGTTAATCCTTATGAATTTGCCTGAACGGTCTTTACACAAACGTGCAAACGAAATCCAACAAGCCTTTATTCCTCTCACATTCACAAGTGAAGGATATGTTAGTTATTTAGCCTTATAAGCAATATTTGCAATCAACAATTGACCCATGGTCAAAAGATTCCAAGTTCCTAACCACATGGAGCTTGGTGATTCAAGTCTTGTTTATATGGTTAAATCAACTATTTCATAAGGATAACAATTCCATGATCATTCATAATCATTCCATTACTTCTTTAAGCAAAAGCTTATAATAAATGCCAAGACATGAATAAACTTTGAAATAAATCTCTAAAACCCACAATTTCAAAGTAATATTAATCATCATCAAAGGAAAATAAGATACAATGCTTCTTGCCACGCAGGGCGTAAGACAAAGATCTAAATGAAGTAATAGTTTAGTTGGATGGAATGGCAAGACTCTTCTTCCAATCCTTTTAGTTAGGGACAAACACCATGCTTCCCTTTCTCTAAGTTCCAGCTCTCCATGCATCCATTACCTACTTCTGATTAACACCTGCACTTTGCAACAAAAAAGTTTGTGACAAACGTGAGTGTTTTGACTAGCGTTCAAAACCCAGTCGTTAGAAGTAGAAGATCAATGGAGTTTGATCATGAATGTACCTGAAGATGAGCTAACGTTCTTCCGCTTTAGGATACTTAGCTCTTCCAGGCACTTAGGGCAGGTGTGACGGCGCCAATTTCCAATTTCTCCGCAAAAGTAGCAAACTACCCCATGTGGAACATCACCTTGAGGCACAATCTCATTGTCCTGCGACTCCACAATTACGGATAGCCTAGTCACACTAGACTTTCCTTTTGAGGTTAGTTTCTCCTTCTTGCTTACTTGTGTCCTAGTAGCCATAGTGGATGTGGACGAGACACGATTCTTCTCAACCATGTAAGACTGTACATCCTTCAGCATGTCTTGAAGTTCGATCAAGGATTTATCCAAATTGTCTTTGTGAAAGTTCTTGACAAACTTCTCAAATGACGCGGGCAGGGACTGGAGGATCATATCCACCGCAATCTCCCTCCCTATTGGAAGTCCAAGTCTCTCCAATTGATCCATGTATCTCAATTGCTCAAGCTGCTAACGCAACTCAAAGCTCATAGTCGATAACATGAGACAAGAAATATCTTGTGTATCTCTAACACGCTTCTCAAAAGAGTATCGAGTGGCCCAGTTCGCGTTGGTAGCAGGTGGCTCCGGAAAGGGTTCTTCAAGGATGTGCAACTTTGACTCGTGACGGAGGACAATCCTCAATACACGATACCAGTCAGCGAAGTTCATTCCTATGAGTCTCTCCCTTTCTAGGAATAATCGAAGTTTAAAGTTTGGTGTGGTGTCGTTAATATTTGCCATCTATAAAAGAGTACACGTTTTAGTTAGTTTCGATATTATCCTCGTTAAAATAATTACCCAGCTGATAAACAAAATCAAATTATCTTAACAAGGGCTAAGAACCTCAAAGTACCCCAATCCATGACGGGTTTTCCTCGGATCACTTCATGGAGCTACTTAGGTCGGTAAACGCTTTACCAATTGCAATCCGAGATCACAACTCTTAGACACTTGCGGGATCCTAGGTACTCATAGCACCCATTTGGCATGTTTGATCCCTTATCTCACCGATTCCTCATTAATCCACTTTGATAGCTCGGTATGGGCACGACAACTACCAAGGCGTTTTAAGTCTTGGAATTGTAAATCGACCGTCAAGATAAACGGTGGTACTCTAGCTCAATGGCCGGCTCGGCTAAGCTCGACAACCGACCCTTGCGAGTTGCCACACGCACCTTCCACACAGTTACGCAAAACCGACCTCGGCTAAGCTCGACGACCGATCTTGTTTCACTAGATTTGGGTGGTGTCATTTTACGGGAGGCGAGTGATTTACATTTGATAAAAACGGGATTTTGTTTTTAAAGTGGTCTTGTGGCGCGTGAGGTTTGTAAACCAATTAAAACTCTTGGTTTTATTATTTTGAAAAGTTTTCAAACGAGCGAAGAAACTAAACAACCACGCAAGAAACTAAACAAAACAACAACCACGCACAAACAATATCCGGTAACATGCCCCTAAACCCTATGTGCTTTCCCCGTGAGCCAAACGAGGAAAGCAAGGCCAAACTAAGGACACATCCACTTGGCCCAGCTGGAAGTGCTCCCACTGAATCCGTCATCTCCAATGAACCTCCGGATCCACCATAGCCGAGACGTCTCCTCCACGACTCTCGATGGTTGTCTTCGGTCTTCTTTTACAAATACATACATATATTTGAAAAGAAACGGTATGCAAGCCGCGAAATGCTAATCTAAGCTAATTCTAACAATTACAAAGAAAAGCAAATCGGCATGCAAGCCAAAATAAAGTACAAAATACAAGACCGAATAAATTTAATTATTACAAACCAATTGTGGTACAAACCACCAAATGAATGAATAATTACACACAACCAAACAACCAACACATAGTTCTAATGGGCAAGGCGTTACCGGATCAAACAACAAACCACAAACAAAAACAACACGGTGTGCCACAACAAAACCGTGTGAAATGTATCTCGATTAAGATTGTTCAAACCTAGCTAAAACACTCAAGGCACAAAGTGAACAATCCCTGACAATCCTTTTCAACAAAATCTTTCTTAAAAATTATTCTTGTTGTAAATCACATGATTTCTCATCCGGTTACGAATGATAACAAGTGTCCATATGTATCCAACAAACAGAGGTACATACATAAATTTGGAAAGAGAGTTTGAGGGAGATGTTGAAAAATATTTAGTGAGCTGTGGGTGAGACATGATCAAAAGAAAAGAAAGATCCTTACCAAATAGTATGCATATGGGTAGCCACATCTGCTACTGGATCTCATTCGTTGAGATTTGGTATTGAACTAGACATCATGGACCCAGTGATGCAATGCACTAACCCCACCCAGCTACTCAATTATCTCTTTAAAGATGATTGTTTCAACTTCATACGGAGAATTAGCACATTTCTATTGACATCTCACTTGGAGATTGTTGATATTGAAACAAGGAGGATAGCTACTCCGTTCCCCGACTTCTTTCAAGAACTTATTGAGTCTAGAGCTTAATTGCAATATAAATTTCATTTCTTAGGACACATGGTAAAAACATTAAGTGTATCTAGTTTCCGTAACTACCGGAACATCTTGGAGTGATATCTTTCGTGATATTCACGACGATTAGATGGAAATCACACCAGAATCAACATTATGACAGTTCTGAACGTAGGTCACACAGTTTATTTAAACTATTGTGTCAACGAGAATCTATGCGATCTCGGTGTTATCCAACGGGAACTTTGAGACGGTGCCCTAAAGACTGTCTCTGATACTTTCATTGCCATATTATTGTGGTGACACCATTCTTCAACTGAATCTCATGAAGAGGGTTCAAAGATTCAAGTGTTCAATATATTTAGGCCAAAATCAAGCTGAATACAGAATTCATGTACATGATGTTCATGAAGAATCCTGATCATCATGAGGGGGAGAAAATGATAATACCAAATTCAGTTGATTTTGAACCTATCGATCAAGAAATTATTCATTTGTTGAGGGGGAGAAAAAGAGAACTAAACAGAAAAATCATATGTCAAGTCAAGGGGAAGTACAAAAAGAACAAGGAAAATGTTTAAAGAAAAGAGAAAGAGTTTAGATTCAGAACAATGAAAGTGCTTAACTGAAAATGTCAATAAGTTCTGAAGAAATAAACCAGATCTAGAGCTACATTCAAGGGGGAGAGAACAAATATTTTTCCTAAATCATACTGTTTAAATGCTCAAGATCGCGATTGCTGAAAACCACTTCAGGCTAAACTGTTCATACAACCAAAGGTTGAAAATCCTTAGGTTACTGGTGCAAATCTGAAAATCAGAAGAAAAAGGATGTTCTCGTGTACTTTCAAGAATCAAGTTCTCATCAGGATTTCAAAGTGAAAACTATTCTTAAAAATTGAAGAGTTTATCTATCAAGATGAGAAGACATTATGAAGACATCTAATCAAAGACTAAAAATTCGAAAAGAAGTCATTCAAGTCTTGTCTCCTAAAGCGTTAAAGAATGCAGCAAGAAATCTGCATATTTGTAAGAGGAGATTGTTAAAGTTCGTATGAAGCTGAAAAGACAAACATCTTCTATTTCTATACAAAGGGGGAGATTGTTGGTTATAAATATTGTATAGAATAGAAGATTACATTTTAGTTGAAGTTTGTATTAAATATACAAACTAGAGGGTTAATATTGTAAATACCCTTAGGGGTATATATACTAATGAATAATTGTCATTAGTAAGGTCTTTGGCATAATCACAAATATTAAGTGTGTGTTTTACATGGTGTTATTACTTTCTCTCTACATTTCAAGATTACTTGCCATTGATCTTCATGTTATCATTGATACCTGAATCACTTGGGACAAAAAGTGAAAAGGTTTCCTCATAGTCTATCCCATGAGTTTGCATGAAACCTTTAGCCACCAGTCAGGCTTTGAAGGTATCTACAGATCCATCCACGCCAGTCTTCTTCCTGAAGACCCATCTATACCCCACTGTCTTACACCCGGGTGTAGGATCAACCAATACCCAGACTTGGTTGTCCAACATGGATTGCATCTCACTCTCCATTGCTTCTTTCCACCTAGCAGACTCACTGCCCGATACGGCTTCCTGGTAGTTGGTTGGTTCATCATGATCCACCAATAAGTCACTGCCCTTAGATATGAGAAACCCATATCTCTCTGGCTCATGACGTCCTCTACCGGACCTACGAGGAATTAATGGAGCGTCATCAGGAACCGACGCATCCTCTTGCTCGGTTTCAACCACTTCGGGTTGCGCTAGTGCCGACATTAGTCCTTTCTTCATTAGGTTCTTGAATATCCTCAAGATCAATCCTTACCACCGGATTGCATGTATATCATCTCCTTTTCAAGGAAGACGGCCCTTCGCGCTATAAACACTTTGTTTTCGGAAGGTTTGTAAAACAAGTAACCCATGGCTCCGGTTGGATACACAATGAAGTAACACCTCTCAGACCTAGGTTCAAGTTTGTCCTCAACCTCTCGTCTAACTAAGGCTGGACATCCCCAAACATTGAGATATGTGATCTTTGGAGTAACTCCATGCCACATCTCATAAGGTGTCTTTTGGACTTTCTTAGTCGGTATGAGGTTAAGGATCCTAGCCGCCGACTCGAGAGCGTACCCCCAAAAACTAATGGGTACTTCCGTGCGACTCATCATTGATCGGACCATATCCAACAATGTACGATTCCTCCGCTCGGAAACACCATTTAATTTTGGCGTCCTAGGAGGATTTAGTTGTGATATAATCCCATAGCTAGCAAGATGATCATGGAATTCCGAGCTCAAGTATTCGCCTCCCCTACCGGAGCGAAGTATCTTGATAGTCTTGCCCAATTGATTCTGGACTTCTTTTTGGAAAGTCTTAAAGACCTCAAAGGTCTCAGACTTTGGCCTAATCAAGTAGACATATCCATATCTACTGAAATCATCAGTAAATGTAACGAAGTATCTATAGTTGTTTCTTGTAATGTGCTTGAACTGACCGCATACATCGGTATGCACTATATCCAACAAGTCTTTACCCCTTTCACCCACACCGGTAAAGGGTGACTTAGTCATCTTGCCTAATAAACAAGACTCGCATGCTTCATTTGACACGAGGTCAAATGATTCCAAGATCCCATCCGCTTGGAGCTTGGTGATGTGTTTCTTGTTTATATGGCCAAGACGGCTATGCCATAAGGAAAACTTATCCAAACCAATTTTGGATCCAGAATCAATGTTTATGATTGCTCTATTATTTTCTATGTATGCATCAGCTTCGTATATACCACGACATGGATAAGCTTTAAAATAACAAACATCATTTTTGAAACAAGAAATACAACCATTTTCAAATTTAAAACAATATCAATCATCGTACAAAGCATAAAAAGATAAAATGTTTCGTGCCACAAGTGGCGAATAGCATACATCCTTCAAAATAATAGAATAGCCAGATTTAAAAGTAAGCTCTACGCTTCCTTTCTCTAATACAGGGATGACCTCCTTGTTTCCCATGATTAGCTCTAGCTCCCCATCTTTCAACCTTCTACTTCCCTTTAGCACCTGCATAATGTTACAAACGTGAGTGCCACAATCGGTATCTAAAACCCAGCCGTTAGATGTAGAAGTATGATGGAGTTCGATCATGAATGTACCAGAAGTAGAAGCGCCCGCTCCCAAAGCTCGCAGCTTCTTCAGGCCCTCCAGTTACTTTGGGCAGCTCCAGCACATGTGCCCTTTAACCCCGTAGAAGAAGCAAACCGCCTCTTCCGGAGTCTTAGCTTGAGGGATAGGACCCTTTTGCTTAGGCTCTGGGGTAGGGTTCGGTTTGGGTACCCCAACCTTACCCTTCGGGGTGGAGTCCAGTTTCTTCCTCTTCTTGGACTCACCCTCCTTGATGGCCAAGACGAGAACAGAGGTGGAGGACTTTTGCTTGGTCATGTTGGACTCGGCGGTCCGCAGCATACCATGCAACTTCATAAAGGATTTTTCCATCCCATGCATATGATAATTCACAACGAATTGATCATATGATGGTGGGAGAGACCGTAGAATCAAGTCAACTGCGATCTCTCTAGACATGGCAAATCCCAACCTCTCAAGGCGTTCCACCAATGCTTTCATTTAAGAACGTGGTGGGACACGTTCCCGCCCTCTTGCAACCGGCAACCGATTAGGTCATTAAGACAACCATACCGTTCTTGCTTGGCTTGTTGTTGGAACATGTCAAATAACTCGCGTATCATGTCATAAGCACTAAGATGCTCGATCGACTTTTGCAAGTTGGAACTCATCGTGCTAAGCATGAGGCAAGTAACCTCGGTGATGTCTTTGAGACGCTTTTCATAAGCCTCTTTAGTAGCCCTACCCACGTTAGAAGCAGGGGCCTTGGGGATGGGTTCCTCAATGGTGGCCAACTTGTCCTCGTGTCAGAGGACTATCCTAAGTTGCTTTGACCAATCCATGAAATTATTCCCTTCGAGTTTTTCTTTCTCAAGGAAAATACTTAGAGAAAAGGTGGTGTTGGTGTTGGTGCTAGTTGATGCCATCTATAAAAATGCAAAGTAGATTTGGTTAGTTCTATTGAAATCCTTGTTAAAATAATTACCCAAAGGTTTAATGAAAAACAACTATTTTAACAAGGGCTAAGAACCCTATTTCGCCTTGCACCGTGACGGGTTTTCCGCGGATCACATGGCAAGACTATTTAAGTCGGCGACCATTGACCGATTGCAATTCATTATTGCAAGTCTTAGTTCCTTGCGGGATCCTACTTGACAACCATTGTGCCAAGCTCGGCATGTTTGATCCCTCAACACCAATCTCAAAGTAATATTTTACATAACCTCGGCTAGAGCTTGACGATTATATGAAATATAGATTTGAAACCGTAAATCAACCATCAAGATACACGGTGTTACTCTTGCCGAATGGTCGACTTGAATAGAGCTCGAGTTTCCACGCAACTCACACAAAAATTGATGCTAAAACTCGACAATCAACCCTTGTGTGGTTAGATTCGAGTGGTGTCATCTTATGGTCGGTGTGAGATTTACATTTAGAAAACGTGATTTAGTTTTCCGGTTAAAAAACCATTTTCGAGTTGATTAACAAAAAGTGACGAAAATCAAATATTCTCACTAACGGATAATAAACCAATTATATCCTATTGTTATTCAAGTGTGCGCACGAGAGTTGTTAAACCATATTTAAAACTCTTGGGTTTTATTATTTGTCAAAAAATGTCTAGCATGCAATAGTCCTACAACTCATACATAAACAATATAATAAAACCATCACACGCATACAAAGTAGTTGGTAACCATGCCCCTAAAACCTATGTGTTTTCCCGTGAGCCACTATGGGAAAACAAAGTCAGCTAAGGACAAAATTCCTTGACTTCGGATGTGCTCCCACTAAACCCGCCACCTCCATTGGGCCTTCTGGATTTGTGTTCGCCAAGCCGTCACTCCATTGACTCCCGATGGTTGCTCCATATTACAATAACATAGAAAACCAAATAAATGGCATGCAAGCCACAAATTCCTATTTTTCTAGTACAAATACTTAATATGGATATTTAAATGGCATGCAAGCCACAAATACATTTACATACCAAATAAATAAATAAATAATTATTACAAACTATGTGACACAAGGACAACAAATGAATGAATAATTAAATTCACAACCAAACATCCACAAGGTCTAGGGCATTTCTATGGTTACAAACATCACATGAACATACATGAACATCAAGTTAACAACATGAACAACATGGTGTGCCACACAAAACCATGTAAACTTATGCATAATGGTTAAGATTATTAAATCACTCAAGGCACAAAATAATCCCATGTACTTATGCATTAGTAACATAATGTACAAGTAAACAAAGCATAAAACCCCAAAATGGACCAAAACTCTATGACTAACAAATGACAAGAAGCCCACGAAAAAGCTCCCTCTAGTGAAGTCCACCCCGAGTTTGTACCACCTCCTTGTACTAGCAAGTTTGCGAAGGACTTCACCTCTAGAATACTTCGCAAAAACAGCCCCTAAATTCCAGAAACTCGGACCTCCTTGGATGCACACTAATAGAACACTCTAAGAGAACTTTCTAAGTGTTTTGGTGAGCAAATGGCAAAAGGTTAGAACAAATGACAAATGAGGGTATTAAATAAACCTTCACATGCCACTTGATCTCCCTTTGGCCGGCCAAAGAAGTTCCACAAGAAAGCCCATGCATTGGGCAAGAATGGAGGTGGAAAACACAATCTTTTCATGCAGTCTGACAGACATTAGCGCCGCTAACCTTAAGGTTTTCGCGCCGCTAAGTCTAAAGAGTTGGCGCAGCTAAACCCGCCTGTACATTAACATTTCCATTTTGACATTTTTAGTCCCCCATCTTTTAGGCTGTTGAGATAGTTCACCAGTGTGTGACCCAATAGGCCCATACATTATCTGTAGTGATCTATATGGCGTACGTGCGTCAGTGGGCACACTTCAACACCTATAAAAGGCACACTCGTACCTCGCCCTCCAGAGTCAAATCTGGTTTCTCTCTCCTTTGACCAGTGGTGATACCGGAACCAATACTTGGCTTGTAACCCAATAGGCCCATGCATCATCAGCCATGACACCAACTCGTGTGTGTCAGTGGGCATTCTCCAACAGTGCCCGGCCTTGAGGCTCGACCGTACCTGTAAAAGGCACGCCTGTGCCTGGCCCTCTAGAGTCAAATATGGTTTTCTCTCTCCTTTGACCAATGGTGATACCGGAACCAATACTTGGCGTGTGACCCAATAAGACCATGTATCATCAGCCATTACACCAACTCATGTATGTTAGTGGGCATACTCCAACAGACTCCCACTTTCATATGACACACCTATGAAAGTTGTCACCAACATAGAGCGGCCTCTAACAAGGCATCTATTCCCCTAAGTCAGCATGGGGTATGTCTTCCAAGACACATACCAATCCAAAAAAATGGTCCTATAGACAAGTGATTATCTATCCCTACGTTCACGATATCCGGCGTGAATGCGAGGCATGGAACGCCGTCAACCTCCAGCACATCAACAATTATGTTTCTCGATCAAGACCAAATATGACAAACAAATAAGTTGCAAGATTGATCCATTATCAATCCAAATTGAGCACGGCCATGCATTTAGGTGTCATCAATATAGTCAACGAGGGGCCCAAGTATATCTCTCCTTAGAGGAACGAATACCTTCGACTACACTGTTCCCTCATAATAGAAAAACCTTGCCTGAAAACTCCCCTTATAACGGCCAGTTATGAACCGCGTTAGAAAGCAATCAAATCAAAACCATACTAGTACTTGGAAAGCGCATGCATCTCCAGTAGAAGGATAAATAATATTATCATCCTGATTTACTCGTGACAAAGTCCATGAAGTAAACTCAGGTGCGGGTCATCCAGTCACTTGATCCATTATCATGTACATGCTAGTGCTGTGTAACTTGTACTCATCCATTATGAACACCTTACAACTACTTTCCTGGATCTTATTTCACTTCTTCCTTCCATGAAGAACGACCGATCTTGGATAATTTAGAATAAATAAATTATTCAAGGAAGGTTTAAACATGCAAAGATAGAACACAATAAGATTTCATGAAAGTAACCGCACCATGCGTATATTAAAATCTCCATTTAATATTCATTACAATCAGAAATACAATATTTCTTAATGTTCTCAAAACATTTATTACAACTAAACTAAATTAAACCAAGTCACTAGCAAATCTAATGCCTATAGACCTAGTATGAGAATCATGTTTAGTCTGCATCAATAGTTTGGTGAGCGGGTCAGCCAAATTCCCCTCAGTCGGTACTCTACTAACCACGATCTCACCATCCTCGATGATATCATGTATGAAGTGGTATTTCCGAGAGATGTGTCTCGTGCGTCGATGGGCTCTTTGTTCCTTATCTAGAGCTACTATACCCTCATTGTCACAAAAGATCTCAATAGGGTCAGCGATGCTAGGAACGACTCCTAGGTCTTGGATGAATTTCCTCATCCAAACCTCCTCCTTAGCAGCCTCGCTCGTAGCAATGTACTCAGATTCCGTGGTTGAATCAGTCATAATATCTTGCTTGGAACTTCTCCAACTAATAGCACCGCCATTCAATAAGAACACAAACCTCGATTGTAATCGGCAGTCATCCTTGTCCGTCTGGAAGCTAGCATCAAAATATCCAGTAACCCATAGCGTACATGATCGATCCCACCGCCGAAGCATACGTGACTCGACTCATCTCATCTAGTTCCTCTTTGGAACTAGGACATTGAGACTTGCGCAATGACACGTCGTGCAACATAGACAAATTCCCTTTCTTGGAAAATTGCATCTTGAATCTCTTCAAGACTTGATCTATATGTGTACTCTGGCTCAAACCAATGAGTCTCTTAGATCTATCTCTATAGATCTTTATCCCCAAGATATTCATAGCCTCTCCTAAATCTTTCATATAAAAAGAACTCCCAAGCCAGTTTTTAAGTTCCTGCAAGGTAGTCACGTCATTTTCTATGAGTAGTATGTCATCAATATACAAGACAAGGAACACTACAACCCTCTCACTAGCCCTGACATACACACAAGGTTCATCTTTGCACTTGGAAAAGCCAAACTCCCTGACTTTCTCATCAAAGCAAAGATTCCAACTCTGAGATGCTTGCTTAAGACCATAAATGGACTTCTTAAGCTTGAACACCTTATCAGGATACTCGGGGTGCATGTAACCCTCAGGTTGTGCCATGTACACCTACTCTGCCAACTTACTGTTAAGGAAGATAGTCTTGACATACATTTTCCATATATCGTAATCGTGGTATGTAGCAATAGCAATAAGTATACTAATAGACTTCAACATAGCCACTGGGGAGAAAGTTTCATCATAGTCAACGCTGTGAGTTTGAGTGAAACCTTTAGCCACCAGTCGGGCCTTGAAAGTGTCTACAGTTCCATCGATGCCGATCTTCTTCTTGAAGACCCACTTGCAACCAACTTCCCTGTGCCCGGGTACAGGATCAACCAAGTCCCAGACTTGATTGTCGGCCATGAATTGCATCTCACTTTCCATTGCCTCCTTCCACTTAGCAAACTCTGGGCCCGTTACAGCTTCCCTGTAATTGGTTGGTTCATTATGACCTACCAACAGCTTGTTGCCCTCAGATATGAGAAACCCATATCTTTGCGGCTCGTTACGAGCTCTACCAGATCTACGGAGCGCAGATGGTTGTGTGTTAGGTACCTCAACATCCATTTGTTGAGGCTCCACTTCTTCCGATTTGAAGTGGTACTAGTGGCAACATCAGACCTTTCATCGGTGTCATCTTGAATTTCTTCTAGGTCGACTTGCCTCCCACTAGCCTTTCGGATATCAGCTCCCTCTCGAGGAAGACCTTTCGAGCAAAAAATACCTTGTTCTCGGAAGGTTTGTAAAAAAAAATATCCAAAAGCGTTAGCTAGGTAACCAATGATAATACACCTCTCAGCTCTGGATTTGAGTTTATCTTGAGCCTCACTTCGTACGTAGGCCTCCCAACCCCAGACTTTGAGATAAGCAAGTGAAGGAGCCCTTCCATGCCACACCTCAAAAGGTATCCTTCTTTGTTGGTACAAGGTTCAAGGTCCTGTCAGTGGTTTCTAAGGCTTATCCCCAAAAACTAATGGATAGCTTTGTTCGACTCATCATAGGACGATTCATATCAAGCAAAATTCGGTTTCTCCTCTCAGCGACCCCATTCAATTGTGGTGTCCTAGGTGGAGCAAATTGTGAGATAATCCCATAATCCTTAAGTTGATTGAGAAACTTATTACTAAGATACTCACCACCTCTATCGGATCAGAGGATCTTAATCCGTTTGCCCAATTGATTATGCACTTCGTTTTGGTATGTGTTGAACACCTAAAAGGTTTTAGACTTATGCTTAATTAAATAAATATTAGTGTATCTACTGAAATCATCAGTAAATGTAACGAAGTAATTGCAGTAGTTTCCTTGTGGCAGACTTGAACGCACCACACACATCCATGTGAACGATATCTAGCAAGTCCTTACCCCTCTTACTAACGCCGGTGAAGGGTGTTTTAGTCATCTTGCCTAATAGACAAGAATCACATACGTCACTTGACTCATGGTCAAACGATTCAAAAATCCCATCCGCTTGGAGTTTTGTGATGTGTTTCTTGTTTATATGCCCAAGACGACTATGCCACAATGACAACTTGTCTAAATCATTTTTGGACTGAGAATAAATATTCATGATTGAGTTATTACTTTTCACATACACACTTGTCTCATAAATAGCACGATATGGACAAGCTTTAAAATAATGAACATCACCTCTAAAGCAAGAGGTTGACACTCAACCTACAAAACTACGCAAATAATACACCAAAGATGATATGTTAGCATGTTATTCATATGACGTATGTATACATCTAGGTACAAGCTTGAAGGGGGGTGAAGAAGCAGATGCTGGGCTGGAGAAAGAAGAAGAAGAGTGAAGAGAAGAATGAAGGAGGAAGCCAAGAAGAAAATTTAGTTTACCCTGCTAAATTTTTCTAAACAAACAAATTTTTAATTCTGTAATGATTCGACTGTGTTTACTATTAAGTCTGTTAAACTGCGTGTTAATTCTATTAAAACTGAAATGTTTTGCGTGAGTGATGGTCATAAGGAAGGACATTGCTCCTATCCCTTTGTGTATGACTAAGATCGCCAAAATCGCGGAATTAAACCAGATCCAACGTACATACCATTTGAATCATCGCATACTCAAGCTTCCTTCATCAACAAAAAGGGTCACATGATAACCTATTGGTGCAAGAAAAGCTCAAGCAGAGCTCGATTCCAATCAAGTGACGCGTCTTCGTCACACGTGCATAAATCACAATCTCGGTTTTATAATAATCAAAAGACAATTTATGTTTTCTTAAATAATTAGACCCCAAACCGTCGATACTACAACAATTGGAACCACGCCAATGACAAAGCCATGAGGGACCATCCTCAGACGAAAAAGCAAACTCAGATTATGTAATGGCTACACAAACCAATCTATCGTGTGAATCCTAAAGTCCTACAGTCTGTTTCTACTCCCTCCATCAAATGGAGTGGGAACACGAGACACAAACCTGAAGGATTTGAATTTGTTCAGGATGACTTGTCTCACCCAATGGGCTCCACACCAATAGTATTCAAGACACAAAATGATGCTCCCATACCCATCAAATCCAAAGTGCATCAAACAAAGTCGCCAACCCAATCTCTACCTACCAAACAGATATGGGTTCCCGTTGTAAATACAATAGAACTAGTAATAGATGACAAATTAGAATATGTTACAGGTGGTACATAAACTCTGGGTGCACAAAGCATATGACCAGGGAGAAGGGTCTTCTTACGAACTATATCCCAAAATACTCGGCAATTTGCCTATTTGGGAATGACCAAGTAGCACCAATAATGGGAACAGGCAATATTATAAAAGAAAATATAAAAATAAGAAATGTCTCATACGTGGAAGGATTGGGCCACAATTTGTTTAGCATTGGGCAGTTTTATGACAAAGGGCAAGAAATTAATTTCAAGGTCAAGACTTGCTCGGTTAGAACAGAAAATGGTGACAAAATTCTGAGTGGGTCTAGAAAATCAAATTTGTATACCATAGGTCTTGATCATCAAGACACCAAACACTCAGTATGCTTACTATCCAAAGGCTCATCGGAACTCACCTGGACGTGGTTACGCAAATTGATGGATTGTGTGTACGGATAGTGTACACGTGTCATCATATCCATGAACACTATAAGTCATTAAAGGGTCACACAGCTGCACACCCAACTTTGAACCAGAAAATAGTACCTTGTGTAAGGTGAAAATTAATTAGTTAATTAATTATCCAGAAAAATAATAAATGGACGTTGATTATTTAAGATAGAAATTAAATATCTGCTAGATATTTAGTTAATAAATTTTGATTAAAGTATAATTAATTAATGGATAATTAATTAATATTAATCAAAACACGAGGGATCGTTTTTGTCAAAGATCAAAGTTATTGATCTGTTGGACCGGGCTTATAGGCTTAAGGGCCTTAATCCTTGTTTAAGTATAAATAAGGATATTACCCTTAGAAAATCAAATTAACCTAATTACAATTGACAAAAAGGACAAAACATCACTCTCTCCCTCTCTCTCCTTGCTCTCGGCCGAACACACCACCACCACTTCTAGGCGGTGCTCGAGTATAGGGCCGAGAACCCCCCTATTTGCGGCGGTTCTTGTGGTTCTTGGCGGCTTTTTGGTGGTTCACGCACACGGGTATCGTTTTGTATTGGGGTCTAGTTGTTGGGATTTCGTGGGCTATTAACGGAAGCAAGGTACAACAAATAAGGCCCAAGGTACAAGCACATAAACCATAAAAACCGAAATCCCACAAATGGACCAAACTCTATGTTCAAGAAATGCAACAAGGAAAGGAAAGAGGTGTTATACCTTTCTCCTAAGCTCCAGAAATCTTCAATCCTCGTGGTGGTGATGCTCCAAGAACGAAATACTCGGATCTTCTATCGGGATATACCCCGGGAACAAGTCAAACCACGAGTGCTAGCAAGCCGCTGTGGAACTTCACCTTGAAAACCACTCAGGGACAGCAACAACGAGAGACCAAAAACTCTGGAACAAACTCTAGAACTCAAGATCTCTCTCAAAGTCTTAAGTGCACTTTAGAGAGAATATGGTGTGTGTGTGTTTTTCACATAGTGAAAATGAGTTCTTTTTTTTTTCTAAAATGTTCCAGAATCCATGACTTAACTCCACAAACCGGCCAAGTCTCGATAATACAAGTTAACATGCATTGGTCCGATTTGGAGGTGGAATTGACAAATTGCACTGGCAGGATTTAGCGGCGCTAACCATAAGTTAGCGGCGCTAACTCACAATAGTTAGCGGCGCTAACGCGCCCTGTCAGTGACTTGACACAAAGTACATGCAGCCGTAGCGGCACTAACCTTTAGGACTTAGCGGCGCTAACCCATTAAAGTTAGTGGCGCTAACGCGGCCTGCGATGTCAACTTTTGTCTTTTGTCATATTTGGTCCCTAACTTAAGTTGCTGTCAGGTTTGACCCCGGTGTATGACCCAATAGGCCCATACATCATCAGCAGCAGTCTATATGGCGTACGTACATTAGTGGGCATATCTCTAACAGACTCCCACTTGCACATAATGCACCGTACCCATGTAACCACAGACAAAGAGCGGCCTCTAGCAAAGCATTGATGCCCCCAAGTCAGTATGGGTTCCGCCTCCTTGCAGAAAACCGTAACCTACATAAAACGTAGAGGTCCTATAGATAAGTGATCAAACATCCCTTTGTTCGCGATATCCTTGTGAACACGAGACATGGATTAATATGTCAATCTCCAGATCGTTCACGATTATGTTTCTCGATCTAGATTGGTGGTGACCAAAAATTTAAGGACATATCTGATTCTCAATCAATATTCCTTTGCGCATGGCCATGCTTATTTTGGTGTCAACTCCCAATCATCGAGGGGCCCAGGGATATCTCTCATACAAGAGGAACAAATTCCGTTGACTGTACAACCCCATAGCATGAACCTTGTCCTACCCAGCTATTTCCTTTATAATAGCCAGTTACGAACTACGTTTTGAAATAGCCAAAGTAAGAAAGTTTCATGCTATATCAATTCATACATCTCAGGTCGAAGGACGTAATGATATTATCATCCCGAGTTACTTGTGACCATGATCCATGAAGTGAACTCAGGTGTGGGTCTTCCAGTCACTTGAAACTCCTTTCAAGCACAGGTTACTGTTGCGTTTCATGCATTCAATCCTTGATTAATGCATAACCAACACCTAACCTCAGCCTTAATTCAAGCTTCCTTCCCTTGAAGATTGACTGGCTGTGGAAATTTTAGAATGTATAAACATTCTGGGAAGTGGTTAAACATGCTAAGATGGAACACAGTAAAGCATTATGAATGTAACCGTATCACACGCATAACGAAACAAGCATAAGTTACAATACTGTCTGTATCGTTCCCAAAGCTTATAAGTAAATCAAACATTTACTAAAACTATATTCAAGCTTTGTCATAAGCATAAACAATGCTATAATACCTAGTATGAAATTCATCACTAGAATTTGACAATGGCTTAATTATGGGATCATCTACACGATATCCCTTTGTACTCTTGTGTATTCTCTTGTTAAACCACTTTCAAAGTGTTTATCCTCAATGTTACCGAAGTCTACAATAGGATTAATGACACTTATGATTATTAGAGTCGACATACTCTCAATGTAACCAAAGTTCACAATAGAGTCACTGACACTCACTTTTAATAGAGTCGACATACCCTCAATGTTACCTGAGTACACAATAGGGTCAATGATACTCATTGAATTTTATATATCGTATCTATACCACATACTTAAATATCCAAAGCTTCGATTAAAATCGACAGTCTTATTTAATATAGATTGGCTTGCAGTAAAACTTACTCAAGACAACTCTATTTACGTCGAACATCAACAACATACATCAGTATTTCTTGAATTTAGAATTCACTTGATTTCATATTCTTATTTATACTCATGTAACAGTAATTCCATCAATAGGTTGAGAACAACCCTAAATTTGGACATTATTTTCATGGAGTATATTTTACTAGGAACACATGAAGCTCCCACTGGCCCTGACAAGGGTATCTGGCTTAATCTATGCTTTATAGAAAACTCATTCCTTTGACTTTCTCGTAAATCAGGATTACAACCACAAGATGCAAGTTTTGCTGACTTTAGTCATGGACACAACTTGGACATAATGGATATATAAGATCTCGGAACATGCTTCAAACATTTCCTCAACTTAATCCCGCGAAGGATCTTGGTCTTTTATTTCCATGTGAACATACTCATTTCCTCATGGCGACAACAATGTTTCACATAATCCAGACCTAATCTGGATTTTATGGATGAATAAGACCCTCGGAAAGTGCCTTAAGCATTTCCTCAACTTAATTCTATGAAGGATACAGGTCTCTTACATCCAAGTGAACTAATCTTGTTTCCACAAGGTGACAACAATATTTCGCTTTAGCCAAGTTATCTTCAACATAACCACTAGAACATGTTTCCATATAATCAACATGAAACACTTTGTCTCTAGTCGGTATTTGAAGTTGTCCATAATTGCATATATGTTAGTCCCTTTACCCTTCTTGGATCACACCGTAGGTGTAGGATTAACCCAAGTCAAGTACTTGGATGCAGCAAATGGGTTACATCTATTTATACCATTCCCTTCTTTTATTCACTAGTGAACACAGAGTCCCACTATGTTTCCGATGATTGGTAACATCACAATGATTTACCATCAAGCTGCTGCTGCTAAAATATGACAACATCATATCTAAACAGCCTTCTTGATTTCCATCAGATTTAAAGAAGCAATAGATATTGTCAGGTTTTACCAGCATCTCTATGCTGATTAAATGCTAGTGTCAACATTATGTCTCTTATTTAAGTTTTACGTTCTTCCACTGTAATGCTTTTGTAAATTGTCCTTTCCCTCTTGAGCAACCAAACATGGTTCCCATAAGTTCAAGAAACAATTATCCAAAACTCAGATGAACTACTTAAATATATTGGCATCAACTTATAATTCATCCATCTCCCACTGAATGTAGACTGGATAATTTAAGTTATGAGATTGACAAGCAAAGAACACTTTCTAGTCAATATCTCATTCGATGCTTAAGTAACCATAATGTTGTGTTTTAGATTGAGGACTTGGTTCATAGAATTAATGTATACCAACCACATTGAATACATGTTTTAGGCCTGCCTTTTACCAGATCATCAACATAGATATCTGGTTTTCTTTAAAGTAACACCATGTGCAAACGTGTTTCTTCGAGAAATCGAATTATGAGTTAAACCCATGATTCATTTCATGTTTAAACCAATATAGATAAGAAAACTTAGCATCTATTCTAGATCTAAGAATTTATATCTATATGCCCTTATTGATTCTTAATTTTCTTTACGTTAGTTCCGAACACCACTAGGTTCCAGACACAAACCTTTTCACTAGTAAACATTCTCTCAACAACTACCATAAAGATAGTGATGAAGAATGAAGAATTTCACTAGTGTCACTCTTTGTGGCATACTTGAACGGATTATCCACACAAATGTGATCAAATCCAACAAGTCACAATCCTTCCTACCAATACTGGTGAAGGATTTCATAATCATCCTATTCCAATAAACAAGATTTGCATCTTTCATTTAGCCCGAGGCTAAACTTTTACAAAGATCCTAACCACATGGATCTAAGCGATGCAAATGTTGTCTACTTGGTCAAGTTTGATTATGCCATAGAGCTAATATATCCAAACCACTTTTGGATTTAAGAATCAATTGTTAATGATTGCCTTATTACTTATAACGAGCCTTTATGTATGCAATGATATGGATAAGTTTTGATAAAATCATCTCAAAATAATTTTTCAAAAATGTTTCAATTCTAAGTCATATCCATCGTCATCAAATGTGTATTTGAGCACTAAAAATAGTCAAAAATAACACATAAGCATAGACATGGATCGAATTTGAAATGAAACTATCAATATGAAAAATCTTTTCATAAAATACTAGATACAAAAATATCCATCATCTTCGAAAGAACATACAATAAAGCAAGTCTAGCCACACAGGGCATACAGACAAAAGTAATAAATAATCCGGAATTAATGGCGAGACTTAAGACTCCCAATTCTCTTATAGAAGACAATCAACTAAATTTCTTCTTCAGAGATCCGGTTCTTCAAGCTCTTCCTTCTTGCAACGAACAGACCTACACTTTGTAACAAAATGAATTTGTGACAAACGTGAGTCTTATAGATCGGGTAAACAACCTAGCTTATTAAGGAATAGCAATGAAGTAAAAATCATGAATGTACCTCAAGTAGGAAAATTAACTCTCTCTTTTCTGAGAAGTTTTATATCCTCTCGGCATGAAGGGCAGGCATGACGGCCCCAATCCCCATATCTATAGTAGAAGTAGCAAACCACCCCTTGTTGAATCTCTTTCGGCACATCATCAATGTCCATAGACTCAAAACTTGAAGCAAGCTTGGATACTCCAACTTCTTCTTGTAATGGGATCGATTTCTTCTTCTTCATGTTATGTTGTTCCTTAGAACCATGAACAAGAGTGGATGAGGATGATGCATGCTTGGACATGTTAGATTCTACAACCTTCAACATTCCATGCAATTCATCTATAGATATTTCCTTTCCATGCATTTGATAGTCCTTTACAAACTTTTCATATGTGGCGGGCAGAGACTGAAGTATGAAATTCACACCAAGCTCCCTCCCTATAGGAAAACCTAATCTCTCCATCTGGTCCATATATGATTTCATCTTCAAAACATGGGCACTTACACTCCTGCCTTCCCGCATCTTACAACCGGTTAGACTTTTAACACATTCAAAATGTTCTTGCCTAACTTGCTGTCGGAAAACATCCTTCAGCTTGTTAATCATGTCATACACAGTCATGTGCTCAAATTGCTTTCGCAGTTCCGAGCTCATACTTGATAACATGAGACAAGCAACATCGTGTGTATCCCGAACACGCTTTTCATACGCATATCGGATAGCGCATTCCGCATTGATAGCAGGTGGTTCAGGAAGGGGTTCCTCAAGAATGTGCAACTTAGACTCGGCACGTAGGACAATTCTCAATTGCCTAAGCCAGTCAACAAAGTTCACTTCCGTGAGTTTCACCCTTTGTAGAATCATACGAAGTGAAAAATTCGACGTGTTGTGGTTTTGATTCGACATCCTATATTAAAGTAGAGTACACGAATTAGTTAGTTTGATTTGAATCCTCGTTAAAATAATTACCCATATCGTCTCGAAAAATATTTTAACAAGGGCTAAGAACCATATTTCACTCCAATTCATGACGGGGTTGCCGCGGATCACTTCATGGAGCTATTTAGGCCGATAACCATTTTACCGATTGCAATCTCTATTGCAACTCTTAGACACTTGCGGGATCCTACGACAACTATCGGTCGTTTGGCATGTTTGATCCCTACCTGCACCAATTCCAAATTAAAATTCTTGGTTGACTCGTGCTAAGCTCGACAATCACTCAAGGATTTTAATTTGCAATTGTAAATCGTCCAACAAGATACACGGTGATACCCCGACAACTACCGGCTCGTGCTAAGCTCGACAACCGATAATTTCAAGATCCCACACTCACCTTCCACACAGATCCACATGGTGTCATCTTTTGGATGGCTCAAGATTTACGTTTTTATGAAAACGGGCTTTTGTTTTCGGCTTGGTTACAGATTAACTTGTTTAGTAACAAAACCTATTTTCATTAGGTGAGTTAATCTTGTATGTGAGTGCGCGAGAGAGTTGTAAACCATTTTTACCAAATCTCTTGTGATTTTATTAATTTCGAAAAATTATCTAGCATGCGAATCCTAAGCAAACCATGCAAGAATTAAATAAAATCACATCACACGCATATATATACGAAATAAATTGGTAACCCTTGCCATAAATCCTATGCGTTCTTCCCGTGAGCCAAAACGGGTAGAACGTGGTCAACTAAGGGACGGAAGGTCTTCAATACGAGCTCCCACTAGAACCGCTATCTCCAATGGACTTCACCGGCTTCTATGGACACGCTCCATCTCCTTCGGACTCCATCTTGTGTGTTTTCATCCAAATTGTACAATAAATACAATAGAAATTGAAATGGCATACAAGCCACAATAATTTCCTATTTATCTAGTACAAATACACGGATGAATGAAATGGTATGCAAGCCACAATATTATTACAAATATAACAATTTTAATAAATATTACATCCCATATGTGATATTAAATCACCAAATTGCATCCAAACACACAAAGTCAACCACAAGATCAAAGGCAAGGTTACCAATTTCAAATCTATCACATACAACTAACCAAACAAGATGGAAATAAAATTACCAAAACAAATCTGGAACAAAATTCCAGAATCACAAAAAAAGGCTAAAAATTCCCGAGACCAAAACTGATTTTAACTTTGAAACCAAAATTGTTACAGCGAGTTAGCGCCGCTAACATTTAAGAGTTAGCGCCGCTCACCCGAGGTTAGCGCCGCTCACCCGAGGTTAGCGCCGCTAACCTTGTTCGAACAGAAAACAACCATTTTGATTTCGGGATTTTTCAAGTCACCAAGTGCAGATCTAACATAGAGGTGGCTCTGATACCACTGTTGGGATTTCGTGGGCTATTAGCGGAAGCAAGGTACAACAAATAAGGCCCAAGGTACAAGCATATAAAGCATAAAAACCGAAATCCCACAAACGGACCAAACTCTATGGTCAAGAAATGCAACAAGGAAAGGAATGAGGTGTTATACATTTCTCCTAAGCTCCAGAAATCTTCAATCCTCGTGGTGGTGATGCTCCAAGAATGAAATACTCGGATCTTCTATCGGGATATACCCCGGGAACAAGTCAAACCACGAGTGCTAGCAAGCCGTTGTGGAACTTCACCTTGAAAACCACTCCGGGACAGCAACAATGAGAGACCAAAAACTCTGGAACAAACTCTAGAACTCAAGATCTCTCTCAAAGTCTTAAGTGCACTTTAGAGAGAATATGGTGTGTGTGTGTTTTTCACATAGTGAAAATGAGTTCTTTTTTTTTCTAAAATGTTCCAGAATCCGTGACTTAACCCCACAAACCGGCCAAGTCTCGATAATTCAAGTTAACATACATTGGTCCGATTTGGAGGTGGAATTGACAAATTGCACTGGCAGGATTTAGTGGCGCTAACTCACAATAGTTAGCGGCGCTAACGCGCCCTGTCAGTGACTTGACACAAAGTACATACAGCCGTAGCGGCGCTAACCTTTAGGACTTAGCGGCGCTAACCCATTAAAGTTAGCGGCGCTAACGCGGCTTGCGATGTCAACTTTTGTCTTTTGTCATATTTGGTCCCTTAACTTAAGTTGCTGTCAGGTTTGACCCCGGTGTATGACCCAATAGGCCCATACATCATCAGCAGCGGTCTCTATGGCGTACGTACATTAATGGGCATATCTCTAACACTAGAAGTGGTTGTGCCCCTATAACAGTCCAAGAGTATAATTTTCTTATCCTTTTAATACTGTTAAATGCATAAACATATATATATATATATACATATACATATATATATACATATATATATATATATATATATATATATATATATATATATGTATATATATATGTATATATATATGTATCTGTTTAGTGATCGTGGGATAAAATTTTTATAAATCAGTATTCAAGGGTGCAGTGATTATTTGCCCTATTTTCCCACTTGATCCATTTGTGATCCTGGGATGGGATTTCTATTATTTTTCCACGTGCATGTTGTACCCTGTAAATCCCAACAGTGGTATCAGAACCTCTTCTAGGCTCGGTGGGGGACAAGTTTTGATCATATTATCATGTTTATATATATATATATATATATATATATATATATATATATATATGAAACTTGTATAATGGTTTAGATCAAGTTTCTGATGTTATACCTAATAAAGTTTCCAGTTTTACTGCTTAATTATATATTTCATATATGGGTGAAACTTAAATTCTGGTTTAGGATCAAGTTCTGATCTTTTTACCAATTAAAGTTTCCAGTTTCTTTGTTTATATATGTTGTTATATATATATATATATATATATATATATATATATATATATATATATATATATATAGGGGAGGGTTCCATCGAGAACCAAAAAAAATGCGACAACTGCGAGAACTGATCCCCATCTTTTTAAAACTAAAATATCTACTAAACGGAAAGATATTAAATTATGAAAATTATACCAAATTAACGACAAAAATATGCACTTTAATATGACATCCATATTGCTATATTTTTTTCAACAAAAAAATTTCGTTACATATATGTAACATACATTATAGTACTGATTACAAATATGTTAAGTACTGATTACATATATGTAACATACCTTATAGTGATAGAAAAAAAACCCGGCAAAAACAAATTTTTTTTGTTGAAAAAAATATAGTAATATGAATGTCATGTTAAAGAGCATATTTGGTATAATTTTCATAATTTAATATCTTGGCGTTTGGTAGATATTTTACGGTTTAGATCGGTTCTCGCAGTTCTCGCATTTTTTTTGGTTCTCGATGGAACCCTCCCCTATATATATATATATATATATATATATATATATATATATATATATTCAACGTGAAACTTGGTTTATGGTCAAAAGTCAAAGTTTTTTATTTTAGGCGAATAAAGTTTCTAGTTTATCTGTTTATTTATATAAATATATATTATGCGTGAAACTTGTGTATTGGCCAAAAGTCAAAGTCTTGAATTTTAGCAAAATAAAGTTTCTAGTTTATATGCTTATATATATATATATATATATATATATATATATATATATATATGTATAAATTGTGTGAAACTTGAAGTTGATAAAAGTTCAAAGTTTTTGAATTTTTTAATCAAGTATCCAACTTTATTATTATTTGTTAATAATATTGACGTTTAACCTATGTGGTGGTTTTTGTCTTTTTATCCACTTTGTGATATTTAGCAAAAAGTACAATATAGGCCGATGTTAAATGGTTGGGATTGACATAAGACCAGTTGAGTTTTGGTGTTAAGATTCAAGTTTTGAATCATCCCGGGATTTTATATATACATGGTGCATGGTTATAATGCGTGTATTATTTAATTAATTTTTCCGTGTCGTGATTGGAATACTTATTGTTTATGAACCCAAACGCCTAAGACTTAGTGAATCACTTTGATAGATTGTGTACAGGGATAGTGTACACATGTCATCATATCTATGAACACTATAAGTCACTAAAGGGTCACACAGCTGCACACCCAACTGTTGAACCAGGAAATAATACAATGTGTGTATAAGTGATAATTAATAGTTATGTATTTAATTATAAAGTTTGGTTGGAAAATATTAATTAATATTTAATTAATTAATATTAAACCGAACTAGAGGGTTTGTTTTGTCAATCGATCAAAGATGTTGGTCACGAACCGGGCTTCGTGGTCCGAGGGCCTTAATCCATTTAAATAAGTATTTAAATGGATTAACCCTTAGTTTTAACCTAATCCTAATCATAATTAGTTAAGACAAAACACAAAAGGCTCTCTCCCTCTCTCCTTGCTCTATTCGTGCGGTGGTCGACAGTGGACTTAAAGTGGCGAACGGCGGCGGTGACGGGCGGACGTCGGCGCCCTGCGACAGCCATCTCTCGGCTATCGGACCTACGGCCGAGGCCACCCCTTGCGTCGGTTCGACTTCTCGGCGGCGGTCAATGGTAACCAAAAAGCATCCGGCTTTTTGGTGACATACACACACGATCGTTTTTCCGGGTATTATTTTTTGTTGGTGTTCTAGAAGCCTGACGAGCTGTAGTAGCTTTGTATCCCTCTATAGTATTTAAGGGTAGAATTCCTTATCCTTTTGAATACTATTATATGTACATATATATTATATCTGTTATAGTTTGATTATCTGTTCTGTTTCCCCACTAGATCCAGTTGTGATCTTGAGATGGGATTTATAGTTTTATTTTTTCGCTATGCTTGTTGTACCCTGTAAATCCCAACAGTGGTATCAGAGCCTCTTCTAGGCGCGGCGGGGAACAAGTCTAATCATATTATATTCTTTATATATATATATATATATATATATATATATATATATATATATATATATATATATATATATATATATATATGTGTGTGTGTGTGTGTGTGTGTGTGTGTGTGTGTGTGTGTGTGAAACTTATAATGTGGTTAAGATCAAGTTTCTGATCTAATACCTGATAAAGTTTCCAGTTTTACCGCTTAAATATATATATATCTCATATATGCGTGAAACTTTAAATTCTGGTTTAGAATCAAATTTTGATCTTTTTAACAATTAAAGTTTCCAGTTTATTATTTATATATGTTTATGTATATTATCTGCGTGAAACTTGGTTTTTGGCCAAAAGTCAAAGTTTTGATTTTAGCCAAAAAAATTTTCTAGTTTATCTGTTTTTATATTTATACATATATTATGTGTGAAACTTGAGTTTTGGCCAATAGTCAAAGTTTTGACTTTTAACCAAATAAAGTTTCCAGTTTATATGTTTTTGTATATATTTGTATAAATTGTGTGAAACTTGAAGTTGTTAAAAGTTCAAAGTTTTTTAGATTTTAATCAAGTTTCCTGCTTTATTTATATATATTTAATAATGTTGACGTTTAACCTGTGTGGTCTTTTTGTCCTTTATCCAATTTCAGATATTTAACAAAAAAGCCTATTTTAGGCGTAGGTTTGAGGCCCAGGTTGAATTTTTGGGATTGGCACAAGACCAGTTGAGTTTTGGTGTTTAGATTCAAGTTTTGAATCATCCCGGGATTATATATATGTATGGTGTATGGTTATAATGCGTGAATTATTTATTTAATTTTTTTCGTGACGTGATTGGAATATATATTATTGTTTATTAAGCCAATCGCCTAAAACCTAGTGGATCACTTTGTGTTGTTTTAATTTCTTGCTGTGGTTGATTACATTTATTATTTATCCGGTGTGTAGAGGCCTGCGTGCCACTTACAACGCCTATTCAATTTTGTAAATGTATTAGATTTAGTGGCCATGCTTGCCTTTGAATGTAATAGGGCACAACTTTTATCAAAATTGTACTGGTTAGTTTGATATTTGTAAATGTAATATTATTGAAGACAATCAAGCAAGACAAGAAGCTAGACAAAGAGAGAGGATGCTATGGATTCCGGAGCCAGTGGGAGCATCAAGTTTTCCATGCCATGTGTGTTGTTGTGATCCACTTAAGGTTTGGCCACAGGGGTGCTTGATTTTAATCAAGTATCAGTGATGGTCAAAAAGGCGTTATGTGTTTTGGCTTATTATTATTAATTGTGTGGTTGTGTTTTAATTATTTATATAGTGCATGCTCGTCATTAAAACCATATACATATATATAAAGTACATTTTAAGTTGAAAAGTTTTTTCACTTAAGAAGATAATAGTTTTACAAGTTTTGTAAAACGGTAAAACTGGCAAAAAGGTTTTGAAACAAATAAATCCTTTTAAAAAATCTTAGACCAGTAGTGCTACCCATCTAATGGTACACCTTTCCAGCTCCCGGTTCCTTGGTGTGTTGTCGTGTCCAAACTGTGCACATCGGGGTTTAAACCGATGTGGGGATGGGGTGACGGACTTTGCGATTCCCTAATGTGACGGGCTAGAGTTCAACCCGTCTTAGATGGTGAGGTCTATTTCAGTGATTCCCTTATGTGACGGGCCCAAAGTGCGCTTAGGAGGACTAAATATGTACGAATTATGTTTCATTCAATGTCCTAAAAATATAGGAGTCGTGTTTTGAATTAAATGCGATCGGTATGGTTTAATTCCCACCAGAAATAGCACGGGGTCGGTGTTGTCATGCCCAAACCGTGTATGGGCACGTGTGAAATATGGATCCTATTCTAAAACAAATTTATCTAAAGGGTTATAATTTAGTTTAGAGGAATTAATTACTGAAAAGTTTTTTTCTTGCTTTTTATTGTAGATGTCTATTTTATCTGTTATACCATTTTATTCACCTAAGGAGTCTCTTAGTCTCATCATGCAAAAGTGGAAACTTTCAGGACCAAACTTTGTAGTTTAGAAGTTGCACTTTAGGAATATCCTAAGGGCACATGTACGGCTTTACACAGTCGATACGCCACTTCTAGTACGACCTGATTATTCTGCTCAGGATGACGAGTATGATACATATTATAAGTATTTATCCGATGAATTTGACGTCATGTCATTTCTGATAGTAGGCATTTGTTGCCCAGTTTGCGGTAGCAAGGATATTTGCGAGCACTCACTCGACATTGATCAGCTGGACGTTGGTTTTACCAACGAGTCAAGTATCTTTATGACAGATTGCTTAGTTACTTCTTTTGAATCATGCGTACTCAATACCGGATGTGGTCATCACATTTGCAATCACTTGTAAGGATTCAAGAGGAGTAGGAAACTAAGGAAGGGAGACATGGACTTATGGGTAGGCGAAGGCTCCAACATTGGTGCTGAAGCTATAGGAACATATTGTCTCAAGCTACCTTCAGAATTCATCATAGAACTAGAGGATTGTTATTATGTTCCTACATTAATCAAAAATGTAATCTCGTATGATTTATTAATAGACAATGGTTTTACCTATCAGTCGGTAGGAAAAACAATTTTGTGCTTTAAAGATGATTTATTTTATTTTAAAGCAAGTTCACAAAATGGTCTATATACAAGAAATCTACAAGATGACAAGGAAATCTACCATATCATTAAAAGGTCAATGGATACTTTGTACCAAACTTACCTATGGCATTGTCGGCTCGGGCATATATATATAAAAACGCATAGAGCAACTTCTTGAAGATGCAGTTCTAGGATTATTTCATCTCGAATCAATTGACAATTGCAAATCTTGTTTGTCAGGCAAGATGACAAAGAAACCTTTCGACATCTTGAATGAAAGGTCAAAGGAACTGCTAGGGATAATACAAACTGATGTGTGTGTCCTTTTAGTCAAGAAGCCTGAGGAGGATACCGGTACTTCATTACCTTTACTGACAATTTCAGTAGGTATGGTTTTATGTATCTTATGAGACTCAAGTCTGAAAGTTTTGATTTCTTCAAACAATTTCAGAATGAAGTACAGAACCAACTTGACAAGAAAATAAACCTGCTTCGGTCTGACCGGTGCGGTGAATATCTTAGTCAGGAGTTTGACGATCATCTAAAGGAATGTGGGATTATTTCACAACTAACACCTCCGTATACGCCACAGTGGAATGGTGTATCAGAAAGGAGGAATAGAACCTTGCTTGATATGGTTCGTTCTATGATGAGTCGGACTAGTTTACCAATGTCGTTCTGGGGACACGTACTCGAAACGGCTACTTTTATGCTGAACCAAGTTCAAACAAAATCTGTGGAGAAAAGGAAGACACCGATCGAGTTATGGACGGGAAAAAAACCCAAACTGTCTTTCATGAAGATTTGGGGTTGTGAGGCGTTCGATAAACGGACCGTTCTCGGATAAACTCAAACCCAAATCAGACAATTGTATATTCGCGGGTTATCCTAAGGAAACTTTAGGTTACTATTTTTATAATCCTGATGAGAACAAAGTATTTCGCTCGGTCAGGGACTTTTCTGGAAGACAAGTTTCTAAGTTTAGAAACTGCTAAAAAAGAAATAGACTTTCAAGAAATTGAAGAAGAAAAACGTATGCCTCCACCACTTGTGAAACCAGTAATTCAACAAAGAATTGTTCAATCCCAACCCAAGTCTGTGGTTGAGGAGGAAGTGAAACACAAGACCTTCACAGGTCCAGTAGGATTCGGACTGAGCCAAATAAATATCTTGGATTTCTAATTACTCTGGAAGAAGGGGATCTTGACGAACCCACATCCTTCGAGGACGCTGTGTCAGGCAGTGAGTCTGACAAATGGCTAGATGCCAAGAAGGCAGAGATGCAATCCATGTATGACAACCAAGTTTGGGAGTTAGCAGACTTGCCACAACACAATAGAGTTGTTGGATGCAAGTGGGTCTTCAAGAAGAAGACCGACATGGAAGGAAATGTGCATAATTTTAAAGGTAGGCTTGTCGCAAAAGGTTACACTCAGACTCATGACATTGATTATGATGAAATTTTTTCACCAGTAGCTATGCTTAAGTCTATTAGGATTCTTATGGTGATATCTGCATACTTCATTTATGAGATATGGAACCGGACGGGTTTGAGGATTCCAAGAATCTAGGCAAAGTATGGAAGTTGCTAAAATCCATTTATGGATTAAAGCAAACATCTATAAGCTAGAACTTGCACTTTGATGAGCGCATCAAAGAGTTTGTTTTTACCAAAAGCGAGTTCGAGTCATGGGTTTACACAAAGTTTAGTGGGAGCGTAGCAATCTTCCTGGTCTTGTATGTGGATGACATACTTATCATAGAAAACTATATACCAGCATTACAAGGAGTAAAATCATTGTTAAGTAAATGTTTCCAGACGAAGAACGTAGGAGAAGCCGCATATATACTTGAGATAATGATCTATAGAGATAGATCTAGGCGGCTAATCGGACTTAGTCAAAGTTGTTGGGTTTTACAGGACACAATTCATACTTGAGTTATCCTGAGTCACAACCAAACTTGGTTTGAACCAACTCAGAATTGTACACAATCAAAAACAGTTATTATTCACAGTGGCGGAAACAGAATAATAATCTTAATCCAAAAACCCTAAAGGATTAAATAGATCTTAGTTTACCACATGTGTATATATCCCGTATATAGGTTTTCGAAAAACATGATCATAAACACATATGCATTTGCGCAGAACACTTGCAAGGCAAACCAGGATTGAATAAAACATTAAACTAAGCATGGAATCAATCCTAGTATTATAAACTGGAAATCGATACATGCAATCATGCATGTTCATCCATCAATTTCACCATATGTTGTCAAGAACACATTAGATGAATAATATACCTGAATTACTCAAGCTTAAGCCATCCTTGATGAGGTATAACAAGCACCCGCTAGAAAGGTTTAATCCACGCCTTTGTTATTCTTGATTTCTTGCACTATAAAATCACCAAAATCGACACCACCCTTGGGAGGGGGTGTATTCGGCCACCGAAATCAAGGGGAGAGGGAGAGAGTGTATTTTAAATCACTAACCCTAATTGTTATGGTTTAACTCCTATTTATATATAACTTATCTAGTTATCATAAATTAGGAAACCTTTTAAACCTTTAATATAAAATATACTAATATATATATATATATATATATATATATATATATATATATATATATATATATATATATATATATATATATATATATATATATATATATATATATATAATCCTTTAATATATTTTATCTTCTTAAATAATAATAACAATTAATAATAATAACCCATTTAATTAATATCCAAGATATTAATCCAATAATTAACAATATATATTTATTAATCTATAAATATATACATTCTTGTTAATTATATTGACCTAGTTATTTTCTCAACTCCCAATACTGGTTTATGACTAACTGTCAAAGTACCCATCTCCGTAATGTGTGGATTTTCCTACTTGAATTACATACCGTCACAGGTGTGACCCTTTTTTTTATGGCGTTGGGCATATCATCAGGGTTCAATGGTTATGCACACAAATCCTATCAGACTCCCACTTGTGCTTACTATCAACCCGTGGTCATGATGATACTGGCCTAAGGGTGCTTCTACACAACTCCTTAGGGTAACCAAGTGCATAAGAACTCTTATACCCAGGTGTGATAATCATATCCTTTCATAAAACAAATTGTTTTATAATTTATAAAACTAACTGTTTTATAATCAAAACATCATAAGAACCCCCTGTCATATGATCGGGTATACTTTAGGCTTTTCCCTCTGCATCGTGACATTTCGATTGTGAGTGTGAGCATGGAATGAGTCAACTCTGAACACTCAAAACCATTTCTCGACTATCTGACTTCGACTGAGTGATAAACGACAAAGAACATATCAGTTCGTATGGGCATGGCCATGCACTTCCACAGTCTACGTCAGTCAAGGGGCCCGGAAACATCTCTCCTGAGGAGGAGGTGAAGAATGCCTATCGCATATCTGCATTTGGCAACACGCTTCCCGCTGATACCAGATACGCCCGTTATTACTACCCAGTTACGACGTAGCATTAGGTGCGTCCCGAATACCAAAAGTCCACGCATCCCAAACCAAATACCTTAGGCTTGTGGACAACCTATGTGTCGAATACCTTTGACTCGTTATCCACTCGGTATTTTTCACGATGTCACAATCCGATATCCACTCCTCTGGTGAATACCCGTACATCCTTGGCCTACACTCCTGGTAGCTATCTTCAATCACTATCAATCTCCACCAAGTATTACAATGACGTTATTAACTACCCAATCGAGGTTCCCACCAAGATAGGTAGTCGTGGACAAGATTTTTGAATAATAATCCTATTATTCATGGATATTATCAAAACATACAAAATCTGTGCAGAGTAGTGAGATTAATAATGTACTCTCCATATTCACCCCTCTTGGAATATAGTACAAAATTAATGCTGATCCATCGTCTCAATTCACCACGTCTATTTGTATTACTATGTTGGTTCAAGTGGACTTATCATGGATCTCACCTTGAAACCACAACATTACTATGAACTAAAAATGAGTATACACTAACTAGTGCTCCCACTCATTTTGCTAGACAAATTGTTTTTCCGCAAACCCTAAAAACAAGTCCAGTCTTTCTAATTTTATCACATCATCTAAACTTGGAGAACAGGATTAAACTCCTTGTTTAAAGATGTATAAAATTATCCCATAACCATAACTATTATATTGTAGATGTACAGATACTTTTCTATTCCAAGAAATAGACTAAAATAATAAACCTTTTTGCTTACATCGCCTTGTAAACAAAATTAGATATTTAGTGCAAAAGCACTCATCTAATAACCTGTTTATTATTTCCAACACTAAAATCTTTTTAACATGTTAATATTTGTGACATTGAATTTCAATATATCATTATGACCTCCTGGGACTGGTCCATTTACCTGGACTCATTTTGTAACCTCAAAACTCCCATCATTAAGATTATATATGTACTTGAAAAACAACAAGCTAGTAATTTCCGTGCTTCTCTAAGCACTTACTTGCTTCTACGCGAATTTACATACATGTATATTAATTTATTTAATAACCCGATAAATATCTTAGCGTAGGTCAATTGCTCCCACTGACTATTATGAAAACATAACATTACTTAAAATTGTTGGTCCCTTGGTGAGAGTATCAACAAGCAAGTAATGTGTAGAAGGAGGGTTGAATACACTTTCTGCGGAAAATTGAACAAATCAATAAAAAGTGTTAACACACATTAGACCACAAACAATCGAATGCTTTGCTTTCATTAAAAAGAAGATGATTACAAGAACAATCAAGTAAGCAACACTTGATATGTAAACACCTAAGGTAAATCAAATCTCTCAATATCCCAAACTTTGCTATCTATAATCAACTTATGATTATAGATACAGGACGACTCTCTAAATAGGATTTAATCACAGATTGAATACTTACCAACTTCACAACAGACATGAAGATTCGAACACACGGACAATTGGCAATCTGTGAGTTTCTTGGTCACGTTGAACTTACAAACAATGAATCAAGATTTGTATCACATACAATCAATAGCTTGAGGTGAATTGAGTTTGGCTCTGTAACTCATTGAGTAGTCGTACCTCTAAACTTATCAGAAGATAAGTATTTATAATCCTGTTCCGATGAATCCTAACAAACTAGAACTAATCCTAATCTGCTAACAAACTAACGAATAATCCGGAATCTTAAATCTTGAATCTTCTTATCTTGAGTATTCAATCTTCAATCTTGATTCTGGAATCTTCGTATCCTTGGCATATATATAGAGAGATAAAAGGAATTTAAAACATATTTAAATTCTCTTAAACTGACTTCTTTAGTCGGATTGAGTTACTCAACTTGAAACACAACAAGCTGAGTTCTTCGAGAACAATCCCGAAAACAAACATGTACTCACACGTATAATGATTAACTCATCCTTAGAAGTCATAAGAGTTAGCTAGAACTTACTTAGCAACTCTGTTGAGCTGACTCAGTCTATTCGCTGAGTCACTCAGCTCGAACCACATCAAGCTGAATACTCAACATATATCTTAGGTGACACACATAGCTTATCAAACACGTTGATAATCTTACTAATATATAATCTAAGCTGATCAAACATATGCTCAGCTTGTATTCAGCTTATGCTCACTCTGAAACACTATAAGTGCTTGATCAAGCTACATAATTCTTTTTAAGTTATTTGGAACATATCTTACAAACTTAACTTTGTCCAACAAAAATACCCTGTTGACTTGGTCAAACTTGATACAAAAGACAAAACACTGATTTTAAGTATAAATCTACAACTTAGATTTCGAATAAGAATCTTAAAGTTACCGAAACCTTAAACTTGGATTTTCTATAATATCTACTATTTCCTATTATGAAAATTGGTTTCCAAACTTTACATTATCACAAGTATGAAAACACTTGTATAGATTCTTACTTAAAACATGTGAGCTCTCCTTGATTATAATCCCTATTATAATCAAACTCACAAATGTTTTTCCTTAAACACATCCTTTGAAAAATAATGACTATCATTTTCTAGTGTTTAACTCTAGTTCAAAAACATGAACTTGTTTTCATAGATACTTACAATTACTTGATTTGATAGGCTTTTTATAACACAAGCTGTGTTATCTCAAGTTATTCCATAAGTTATAGTCAAGCAACAATATTAATCATATTATTCAAATGGAAACCAATGCAAAAAGACTATAAGTGATCAGTCTGATCAAACTTCATAATTTTGTTTAACTTGTTTAGAACATATCTTCCAAACTTAACTTTGTCTCATCAAATTTCAACTGATGAGATCATTTGACAAACAAAAATACCCTGTCGACTTGGTCAAACTTGATACAAAAGCCAAAACACTGATTTTAAGTATAACTCTACAACTTAGATTTTGAATAAGAATCTTAAAGTTACCGAAACCTTAAACTTGGATTTTATCTAATATCCACTATTTCCTATTACGGAAATTGGTTTCCAAACTTTACATTATCACAAGTATGAAAACACTTGTATAGATTCTTACTTAAAACATGTGAGCTCTCCTTGATTATAATACCTATTATAATCAAACTCACAAATGTTTTTCCTTAAACACATCCTTAGAAAATTAATGACTATCATTTTCTAGTGTTTAACTCTAGTTCAAAAACTTGACCTTGTTTTCATAGACACTTACAATTACTTGATTAGATAGGCTTTCTATAACACAAGCTGTGTTATCTCAAGTTATTCAATAAGTTATAGTCAAGCAACAATATTAATCATATTATTCAAATGGCAACCAATGCAAAAAGACTATAAGTGATCAGTCTGATTAACCTTCATAATTCTGTTTAAGTTATTTAGAACATATCTTACAAACTTCACTTTGTCTCATCAAATTTCAACCGATGAGATCATTTGACCAACAAAAATACCCTGTTGACTTGGTTAAACTTGATACAAAAGCCAAAACACTGATTTTAAGTATAAATCTACAACTTAGATTTCGAATAAGAATCTTAAAGTTACCGAAACCTTAAACTTGGATTTTCTCTAATATCCACTATTTCCTATTACGGAAATTGGTTTCCAAACTTTACATTATCACAAGTATGAAAACACTTGTATAGATTGTTACTTAAAACATGTGAGCTCTCCTTGATTATAATCCCTATTATAATCAAACTCACAAATGTTTTTCGTTAAACACATCCTTAGAAAAATAATGACTATCATTTTCTAGTGTTTAACTCTAGTTCAAAAACTTGAACTTGTTTTCATAGACACTTACAATTACTTGATTAGATAGGCTTTCTATAACACAAGCTGTGTTATCTCAAGTTATTCCATAAGTTATAGTCAAGCAACAATACTAATCATATTATTCAAATGGCAACCAATGCAAAAAGACTATAAGTGATCAGTCTGATTAACCTTCATAATTCTGTTTAAGTTATTTAGAACATATCTTACAAACTTCACTTTGTCTCATCAAATTTCAACCGATGAGATCATTTGACCAACAAAAATACCCTATTGACTTGGTTAAACTTGATACAAAAGCCAAAACACTAATTTTAAGTATAAATCTACAACTTAGATTTCGAATAAGAATCTTAAAGTTACCGAAACCTTAAACTTGGATTTTCTCTAATATCCACTATTTCCTATTACGGAAATTGGTTTCCAAACTTTACATTATCACAATTATGAAAACACTTGTATAGATTGTTACTTAAAACATGTGAGCTCTCCTTGATTATAATCCCTATTATAATCAAACTCACAAATGTTTTTCGTTAAACACATCCTTAGAAAAATAATGACTATCATTTTCTAGTGTTTAACTCTAATTCAAAAACTTGAACTTGTTTTCATAGACACTTACAATTACTTGATTAGATAGGCTTTCTATAACACAAGCTGTGTTATCTCAAGTTATTCCATAAGTTATAGTCAAGCAACAATACTAATCATATTATTCAAATGGCAACCAATGCAAAAAGACTATAAGTGCTCAGTCTGATCAACCTTCATAATTCTGTGTAAGTTATTTAGAACATATCTTACAAACTTCACTTTGTCTCATCAAATTTTAACCGATGAGATCATTTGACCAATAAAAATACCCTGTTGACTTGGTCAAACTTGATACAAAAGCCAAAACACTGATTTTAAGTATAAATCTACAACTTAGATTTCGAATAAGAATCTTAAAGTTACCGAAACCTTAAACTTGGATTTTCTCTAATATCCACTATTTCCTATTACGGAAATTGGTTTCCAAACTTTACATTATCACAAGTATGAAAACACTTGTATAGATTGTTACTTAAAACATGTGAGCTCTCCTTGATTATAATCCCTATTATAATCAAACTCACAAATGTTTTTCGTTAAACACATCCTTAGAAAAATAATGACTATCATTTTCTGGTGTTTAACTCTAGTTCAAAAACTTGAACTTGTTTTCATAGACACTTACAATTACTTGATTAGATAGGCTTTCTATAACACAAGTTGTGTTATCTCAAGTTATTCCATAAGTTATAGTCAAGCAACAATATTAATCATATTATTCAAATGGCAACCAATGCAAAAAGACTATAAGTGCTCAGTATGATCAACCTTCATAATTATGTTTAAGTTATTTAGAACATATCTTACAAACTTAACTTTGTCTCATCAAATTTCAACCGATGAGATCATTTGACCAACAAAAATACCCTGTTGACTTGGTCAAACTTGATTCAAAAGCCAAAACACTGATTTTAACTATAAATCTACAACTTAGATTTCGAATAAGAATCTTAAAGTTACCGAAACCTTAAACTTGGATTTTCTATAATATCTACTATTTCCTATTATGAAAATTGGTTTCCAAACTTTACATTATCACAAGTATGAAAACACTTGTATAGATTGTTACTTAAAACATGTGAGCTCTCCTTGATTATAATCCCTATTATAATCAAACTCACAAATGTTTTTCGTTAAACACATCCTTAGAAAAATAATGACTATCATTTTCTAGTGTTTAACTCTAGTTCAAAAACTTGAACTTGTTTTCATAGACACTTACAATTACTTGATTAGATAGGCTTTCTATAACACAAGTTGTGTTATCTCAAGTTATTCCATAAGTTATAGTCAAGCAACAATATTAATCATATTATTGAAACGGCAACCAATGCAAAAAGACTAAAACACTAATTAGTCAGAACTTTGACTTGTTAGCCATCCTCAAGTCAATCTTGACTAGATATAATCACTAGGTGCGCGCAAGGATATATCAAATAATAATTCAAAAAACTTTTAATAAAACCAAAAGAGTCTTAAAAGTGATCATTACATATTTTAAATCAAACAGTTCAAAATAAGTAAAATATGAATTATAAATATCCTTCATCAGCGCACATCGTCTTTTTCTCATTCCAAGGCATCCTTTGCTTCACATAGTCCTATTTGCAATGAACGATCGCAAAAAGTCAAAAAATACCACTTATATAAAATAAGTTGAAAGCAAAATACTGAAGTTAGTCAACGAAAGTACCTGTGGCGTTTCCGCCACCCTCGTGACGCTTCGGGCAATTGGCCTTGTAATGGCCAAATTCACCGCACTTGAAGCACCATTTCTCGGCCCTCGCTTTGTTCGGTTCAAACTTCTTACCCTCGCCTTTGTCTTTGCCATTTTCCTTGGCCTTGGGTGCAGATGATCCTGGCTCGGTTTTACCCTTACCACTGTCATTGCGCCCTTTCCTCTTTTTAGCAGCTCCACTCTCCACCACCAGTCCACCAGGACATCCTTGGACTTATTATCCAGATTTGACTCCGCTGTTTTAAGCATGAAATGCAACTCAGCAATGAATTTCTCCATGCTGTTCATGTTGTAGTTCACAATGAACGGCTTGTAGTCGTCCGACAACGAGTTAAGAATCAGGTCAGTTGCAAGCTGCAATGGGACCGGGTGTCCAAGCCTTTCCAAGTGGTCCATGTACCCTTTCATTTTTATGGCGTGGGTACTAACCGAAGTGCCCTTAGGATATTCCTAAAGTGCAGTTTCCAAACCATGAAGTTTGGACCTGAAAGCTTCCACTTCTCATGATGAGGCTAAGAGACTCCTCGGGTGTATAAAACGGTATAACAGATAATATCGACATCTACAGTAAAAGCAAGAAATAAACATTTCAGTAATTTAATTCCTCTAAAATAATTTATAACCCCTTAAATAAATATATTTTAGAATATAATCCATATTTCACATGTGCCGGTGCATTGTTTGGCCATGACAACACCAACCCCGTGCTAATTCTGGTGGGTATAAACCATACCGATCGTGTTTAAACCAAAACACGACTCCTATATCCTTGGGACATCGAATGAAACAATAATTCGTACCTATTTAGTCCTCCTAAGTGCACTTTGGGCCCGTCACATCAGGGAATCGCAGTGTCTTTCACCCCCTCCCCACATCAGTTTGAACCCTGGTGTGCACGGTTTGGGCACGACAACACACCGAAGTACCAGGATTAGGAAAGGTGTACCATTAGATGGGTAGCACTACTGGTCTATGATTTTGAAAGGGTTAATTTGTTTCAAAAATATATTGCCAGTTTTAACCGTTTTACAAAACTTGTAAACTTATAACCTTTTTAAGTGAAAAACTTTTCAACTTAAAAATATCCTTTATATATGTATATGGTTTTTAATGACGTGCGTGCAATATATAATTAAATAATTAAATCACAACCACGCAATGATAATAGCAATAATAATCCAACGCACATAACTCCTTTGACCATCACTGGCACTTAATTAGAAATTAAGTACCCCTATGGTCAAACCCTAAGTGGATCACAAACAACACACTAGGCATGAATTTGATGTTGATGCTCCCACTGGCTCCAGCATCCATGGCGTCCTCTCTTCTTTGTCTTGATCCTTGTCTTGATTGGCTCCAAATTTACATTTACAAATATCAAACTAACCTATTACAATTTTGATATAAACTAATGCCCTATTACATAATAATTCAAAGGCACACAAACCCGCTAAATCTAGTACTTTTACAAAATTGAATAGGGGTTTTAAGTGGCACTCATGCCTCCCCACACCAGATAAAAATAAATGTAAACCAATTCACAAACAATAAGGTAAACAACCACAAACTTGATCCACTAGGTTTAAGGCGTTTGGATTAAAAGTAATAATCAACCAATCATGTACTAATAATTAAATAATAATAATACACGCATTATAAACCACCATAAACATATATAAATCCGGGCAGATTCAAACTTGAATCTCTAACACCAAAACACCAACTGGTTTTGTGTTAATCCCCAACATTAAACCTGGGCCTCAAAACTGGGCCTTTTGTTACATATCATAAACTGGATAAAAAATAAAAAATGCCACAAGGTTAAACGTCAAATATTATTAAATAAATAATAATAAAGCTGGAAACTTGATTTTAAAAAAAAAATTCAAGAACTTTGAATCTTTTAATTAGCACAAGTTTCACACAAAATTTATACAAATATATATAAAGAATGTAAACTGGAAACTTTATCCGGTTAAAAGTGAAAACTTTGACCTTTACCATAAACCAAAGTTTCTCATATAATAAATGTATAAATAATAAAAACAGATAATCTAGAACCTTTAATTGGTTAAAAGTCATAAACCTTGACCTTTGACCAAAAACAAAGTTTCACGCAGTTAATATATAAATATTATATAAACAGCAAACTGGAAACTTTAATGGTAAAAGGATTAGAACTTGATCCTTAAACCAAAACCAAAGTTTCACACAAATATAAAAACAATATATTTAATCAGCAGAATTAGAAAATTAATCAGGTAACAGATCAGAAACTTGATCTAAACCACAATACTAATTTTCGCAAAGCATATGTACATAATATACATTTATGATCAACTTGTTCCCCACAGAGCCTAGAAGAAGGCTCTGATACCACTGTAGGGATTTACATGGTACAAACATGCACAACAGAAAATATACTTGCAAATCCCATTCCTAGGATCCCAACTGGATCAGGTGGGGAAACAATAAACAGAAACATAAAACAGATATAAATCATTCAATATTCACAGGCTTAAAATTAGTTATTTCTAAGAGACATAAATTATACCCTGAAACTGCTGAAGGGGGATACACAGCTACTGCACCCTACAACTGGCAGCTAGACCGCCAAAACTGAAAAATCCGTGTGTGTAATCGATACCCGGTAAAAACCACCCTTGGTTTTTACCCCAAACCACCACCGCCGATAAAACCACCACAAAGGGGGTTGCGACCTCGAGGTTTGCGCCGCGGGCTGCAGGGCCGCCGTGAAGCTGCCGCCTCCGTCCGCCAGTATGCCACCGGAAAACCGTGGAGAACCACCGTGTGTGGTGATCCGGACGAACGCAGAAAGAGAGAGAGAGAGAGAGAGAGATAGATAGGGAGGAGGCTTGTGTGTTTAGGATTGGATAACTTCAATTAATTTGAATTAGGTTTAAACCCCCTTTTATAGATATTTTCCTGGGCCTAAGCCCTTGGACCTTAAAGCCCATTCCATAATCTATATCTTTAATCCTATTACAAAACAAGCCCTCCAAGTTCAGTTATTATTAATTAAACAACTGTTAATTAATAATTTTCCTACTAAACTTTATTTATTAAATATTTAACTAATATTTAATATCCTTTCTCATTATTAATAAATATCTATTTATTAATTTCCTCTTTCCTGATAATTAATCAACTATTAATTATCTATTTTATACACACTGAATTATTCTTGGTTCATGAGTTGGGTGTTCAGCTGTGTGACCCTTTAGTGACTCATAGTGTCCATGGATGTGATGACACGTGTACACTATCCCTGCACATAATCTATTAGACCCTGCACCAATTCTCTGCAGCATATACACCTGAACAAAATGGTGTGGTTGAACGAAGAAATCAAACCCTTGTTGAAGTGGCTCGAACCATGATGTCTTATGCGGATCTACCTCCTTTCTATCGGGTAGAATCAGTCAACACAACATGCTACACTCAAAATAGATCTATTTTACACCTTCACTTTAAAAAAACTTCATATGAACTTGCTAATGGCATAGTTCCTAATATCAAATACTTCAATGTATTTCGGTAATAGGTGTTTTGTCCTTAATGAGAAAGCTAACCTAGGAAAATTCAATTCAGCCTCTTTATCACAAGGGTCACCTGCAATCATTTCTGAACATGTCCGTTCAGAACTGGGTCGTAATAGAAATGAAACAAATGTTCTTCATTCAAATAAGTCTTCTGATTCAAGACATACGTTTGATTTCTTAGACGATGATTCTGGATCTTCTGCGTACAATGATAGGTCTGATGCTGCTCTACATGAACCTATTGATGTCTCTCAATCGTCGGTCACTGAATCCACACAGCTACGAGTTTACTCAACAGCTAACTCATATTGATGAGACCGTCACCACATCAAACTCACCTACCACCATAGAAGAAATTGACAGTGAGGTCTTTTATGAACCCCCTCCTCACTTTGATCTAGAATCTGTAGCACAAGATGAGGGAACATCCATTCAACAACCAAGGAATGAATTCTTCCCTCAAACAAATGACACCACACTACCCAACACATCCAAAAATGACAACGTCCCCACTTCCCATTTAACCAAATGGACGAGTACTCACCCCGAGACACAAATCATTGATAATCTTGAAACAGGAGTTCAAACTCGATCAGCAATCGCCAATGAGTGTCAATTCCTTAGCTTCATAAGTATCTTCAAACAGACACGCACTGCCAATGCTTTACAAGATGCATACTTGATCATCGCCATGCAAGAAGAAATAAACCAGTTTGAACGGCTGAAAGTTTGGAGATTGGTACCCCGTCCCCCTCGCAAAATTATTGTGGGTACCAAATGGGTCTTCAAAAATAAGAAGGATTCAGATAGAGTCGTTATTCGCAACAAAGCTCGTCTGGTTGCTAAGGGATGCAACAAACATAAGGGTATTGATTACGATGAAACCTTTGCTCATGTTGCTCGCATAGAAGCCATAAGAGTTTTCTTAGTCTGTGCCGCCTTTAAGGATTTCAAAGTCTATCAAATGGACATGAAAACTGCTTTCTTAAAATGGATTTTAAAGGAAGAAGTATATGTGTCTCAGCCGGAAGGATTTGTTGACCCTAAAAAACCAAACGATGTTTACATCTTTGACAAAGCCCTATATGGACTCAAACAAGCTCCTCAAGCATGGTATGACGTTCTATCGGCTTATCTGGTGTAAGAAGGGTACTCCAAAAGAAAGATTGACATGACTATGTTTACAAAGAAGATAGGTGATGACTATCTACTAGTCTAGATCTAAGTAGACGATATTATATTTGGCTCTACTAACCAGTCCTATAGTCTTGAGTTTTCTAAAACCATGGCGAGCAATTTTGAAATGAGCATGATGAGGGACATGAATTTCTTCCTTGGATTGCAAGTAAAGCAGATTTCCAATGACATTTTTATAAACCAATCTAAATATATCAATGATTTATTAAGAAAATATGAAATGACCAATAGGTCTACCATGTCAACCCCAATGTATTCAAAAACCAAGTTATCTGCTGATCTTGATGGAAAGGCAGGTGACTTGAAAACTTATTGGGGTATGATTGGCTCTATACTGTATCAGACTGCTAGTAGGCCTGATATAATGTTCTCTACCTGTTGTGTGTCCGCTTTCAAGCCAACCCTAAAGAATCACATCTCTAGGTTATCAAAAGAATCCTGAAATACCTGAAGGGAACACCAGACCTTGGGTTATGGTATCCCCATGATTCTTCATTTAAACTGCTTGCGTACTCCGACTCAGATAATGTTGGGTGTATGATTGACAGAAAAAGCACTTCTGGTGGTGCACACTTCTTGAGTGACCGACTTGTTGTTGGGGATCAGGGTAGCACGCAACGGAAGTAAAAACGCAACTTTAAAGTATAAAAAGAACTACTTTAAACCCTAATGGTGTTACCAAACTCTAAAACAAAGAATTGCAACAAAATAAGAGAGAAGAGAGAGGTTTATACCCTTGATGTCTCTGGAGATGGTGTTGATCACGAGTACAAGCAAATGGTGACCTCCCTTCGGCTATCGTAGTCCACCCGGGGAAGAACCGTGATCTACGTAAACTAGCACACCTCCAATACTCCTTCACCTTGAAGAGTATTTTCTGGAACACACAACCCAATCTCTCCAGGAACTCTTTTCTTAAACACACTTGAAACACACAAACAACTTTATTAGTTTTCTAAGTGTCTCTTACTTGTTGTAGCCAAGAGAGTTAAAGCCTTGCCATGTGATCACTTTTATAAACACTAAGACACCCTTCTGGAGGACCCAAGGCCAGCCAAGAAGATTCCCAAGCAATCCACATGCATTGGTGGAGAATGGAGGTGAAAAGAATAAAGTTGCATGCTGTCAGACGGGTTCGTGCCGCTAACTTTAAGGTGTTAGCGCCGCTAACTTAAAAAAGTTAGCACCGCTATCGTGACTGAGTTAGCGACCACTTGGTTATCGCCGCTAACCCGGTCCAACCTGCCAACCATCATTTAATTATTCTTTCTCACCCTCCCTTTTAGGTTGTTGTCAAGATCAACCCCCGGCATGTGACCCGATATGCCCATACGTCATCGGCAGTGATCACTCAGTCGTTCACAATTATGTTTCTAGATTGAGACTGGTGGTGACTTGAGCACAGCAAGTTGCAATCAATTACTCAAATCATTGCACACTTGAGCACAGCCATGCATTTTGGTGTCAGTGACCAATCATCGAGGGGCCAGGAATATCTCTATAAATAGAGGAACAAATTCTTTTGACTACATTTCCAACCATATTAGCAATACCTTGCACAATTATTCCCTTTATAACAGCCAGTTACGGACTGCGTTTGAGAACATCTAGAACAAAGCAGGTTAATATGATACCGACACGTGCATCTCCAGTCTAAGGATGAATTGATATTATCATCCTGCTTCACTCATGACAAGTACCACAAAGTGAAATCTGGTGTGGGTTGTCCAGTTAGTTGAAACCCTTTTTCAAGTACAGGCGAAGTATTGCGTCCCCGTGTCACAATCCTCATTGGATATATGACCAATCACTTCCCTCAGTATTTATTTAGACTTCCTTCCCAAGAAGAATGACTGACTGTGGACATTTAGAATGTAAACACATTCATGGAAGAATAAAACATGCAAAGTTGGAACACAATAAGGCTTATTGAGAGTACCCGCTACACGCGTATTATCAAATCCCTATTTGATAATCGATACAAACAGAAGCACAGTATTGTATAATGTTCCTAAAACAAAAAGCATATCAAAACATTACTAAAACAAACTTAAGCCAAGTATATGCAGGCCCTAGTCTGATAATTACCACTAACCTGCGACTAACAAAGTGTGCGTTGACGGGATTACAATCATTTGTCCAAGACGTTATACCTTCATTGTTTCAAAAGAACCCAACAAGGCAAACAATGCTCGGGTCTATTATTTTATGTGCATAAGTCATTGTACCCTCATAGTCTCATAAAGATCCCAATATGGTCAGTGATGCTTCAAGAATCATACTTCTTAACGACACCATGTTTGTAGGATCACAAACCCAAATCCAAATTGGCGGTTGTCCTTTTATAGAAGCAAATATTAGAGTAACAACTCAATTTAAGCCCTTTTTAACTACATCATGGCAAGAACATATATCCATATTTCTTGTATTCCACAGATTGCTTTATATATCCTATATTTGTTATGGATGCATAACTCTTGATTTGCAATCGCAATCAAGACGTTATTTCCAACACATAGTATGTTCTAAACATACAAAACAAGATTACAATAGCACTTTCACTAGCTCTGGCATCATTCCAAGTTTCATCATTGCTTATTGAAAACTCAAACACATGATTTTCATAGCAAAACTCAAATCTTAGATGTTTACTTTAGTCCAAAACAGACCTCTTTAACGGAATGCGGTCTTTGCATCATACTGCTGTAAAACGACATAAACATCCATGTGAACTTCAACATAACTACTGGGAGAATGTCTTCATATAATACCTTCTCATGGTCAATTATCATGAAATCATTTCCTACCAGTTAGTATTTGAAGTTATCTATAAACTTATCCATGCAGATCTTATTCACCACACACCATGCAGGTCTAAACCTAGGTGTTGGATTAACCAAGCTCAAAACTTGAAAATCCAGCATGGATTGTATCTTATTTCATTACCTTCCTTATCCTAGCAGACCTAGAGCCCACTACAGATTCTTGTAGTTGATGCATACATCACGTATCATCAATGAGTCATCGTCCTCAGGTATAATAAATTATACTCCACTGGTCTTATGATGACTTTTACCAGACTTATGAAGAGGTAATAACTTTATGTCAGATACTCCAACAAGTTTCAATCATTTCTGATTGAATGCTAGTGTCAACATCATGTCTTCATTTAAATCTCACGTTTTTCCATTGGAATGCTTCAGTTGTTCCTTTCCCCTTTTTGAGCAACTAAACTTGGTTCCCAAAAAGGTTATGAAACGAACATCTAAAACTCAGAAGAACCCTTTTAAATTCATTAGCATATTTTAAAGTCTATCCATCTCCCACTAGATGTAGATCGGATGCTAACTTGACCATCTTTGTTGATATATAAAACAAGAATATTGCCCGCCACTGCTCAAGTACACCATTCAACAGGTTACTTAAGTTTAAGCTATCAAGATAGGACCATAACTAGTATGTTCCGTTTCTCCACTCGGTGATACATGTGAAAACATGTATCCTAGGAGAAGTGAATTACGAGGAAACCTCATAATTCTCATGATGATTTATAATTTTAGAACCTACATCCCCAACATCCTATAAGATTCGAGTATCTTAGGTCAACATGCCCTTTATTTCATCAATCTCGTTATGGGTAGATCATGAACACCTCTAAGGTTTCAGATACATGTCTAATAAATCAGACACACACATCCCTTATATCATCATCAATAAAGAGTAATGAATATCATAGAGTTACTTCTTACAGTCCGCTTGAACGGTCTTTACAGAAAAGTTCAAACGAAAACTAACAAGTCTTCGATCCTCTCACATCCACTAGTGACGGATGTCTTGGTTATTTAACCTCATAAACAGGATTTGCAATCAATAATTGACCCATGATCAATAGATTCCAAGTTCCTAACCACATGGAGCCTGGTGATGCAAGTCTTGTTTATATGGTTGGATCAACTATATCATAAGGGTAATAAAACATAAACATTCACGATCATTCTATTACTTCTTAAGTAAAAGCTTACTATAAATGCCACAACATGAATAAACTATGAAATAAATCTCCAAAACCCACAAATATATAATTCAAAGTAATATTCATCGTCATCAAACGCATAAAAGATACAATGCTTCTTGTCACGCAGGGCGTAAAACATCTATCTAGTGAAGTAATAATTTAGCTGGGAGGAATGGAAAGATCCAAGCTTCCAATCCTTTTAGTAAGAGACAAACACTATGTTTCCATCTCCAGCTCTCCATGCATCATCGTCCTACTTCGGATGAACACCTACACTTTGCAACAAACAAATTTGTAACAAACGTGAGTGTTTTGACTAGCGTTAAAAAATAGTCTATGGAAGTAGAAGATCAATGGAGTTTAATCATGAATTTACCTGAAGTTGAGGAGCTAATATTCTTCCGCATTAGGATACTTAGCTCTTTCAGGCATTTAGGCCAGGCGTGGCGGCGCCAATCTCCAATCATAACGCAAAAATAGCAAACTACCCCATTTGGAACATTATCTTGAGGTGCTATCTCATTGCCCTCTTATTCCATGATCATGTTTGGTTTAGTCAAACCAAGCTCCACATGCGAGGTCAATTTCTTTTTGGCATCTTGTTTCCTAGCATCCATAGTAGATGTGGGTGAGGTAAGCTCCTTTTGACCATGTCAGCCTCAATAGCCTTCAACATGTCATGAAGCTCTATCAAGGATTTTTCTAAATTGTCTTCATGATAGTTCTTGACAAACCTTTCATAAGACGCGGGCAGGGACTGGAGGATCATATCCACCGCAATCTCCCTCCCTATCGGAAATCCAAGTCCCTTCATTTGATCTATGTATCCCTTTATCTTAAGGAAATGGATATTCACATCCTCGCCATCCTACATCCTACAACCGACAAAACCTTTATACACTCAAAACATTCTCGTCTAACCTACTGTGGGAACATTTCCTTCAGCCGTATGATCATGTCGTACGCACTCAATTGCTGGAGTTGTTGTTGCGGCTCGAAGCACGTAGTCGACAACATGAGACAAGAAATATCTTGTTTATATCTGACAAGCTTTTCATATGTGTATCGAGTGGCCCAGTTTGTGTTTGTAGCAGGTGGCTCCGGAAGAGGCTCCTCAAGGACGTGCAACTTTGAACCCTGACGGAGGAAAATCCTCAATACATGATACCAGTCAACGAAGTTCACTCCTATGAGTCTCTCCCTTTCTAGGAACAAACGAAGTTTAAAATTTGATGTGGTGTCATTAACGTTTGTCATCTAAAATAAGAGTACACGTTTTAGTTAGTTTCGATATAATCCTCGTTAAAACAATTACCCACTTGATTTGAGAAAACCAAATTATTTTAACAAGGGCTAAGAACCTTATTTCACCACAATTCACGACGGGTTTGTCGCGGATCACTTCAAGGAGCTATTTAGGCCGGTAAACGCTTTGCCAATTGCAATTCGTGATTACAACTCTTAGGCACTTGTGGGATCCTAGGTACTCATAGCACCCATTTGGCATGTTTGATCCCTACTTGCAGCAATTCTAAATTAAAATTCTTTATTGACTAGTGCGTAGCTCGACAATCACTTAAGGATTTTAATTTGTAATTGTAAATCGTCCATCAAGATATACGATGACAACCCATCAAAGTTGGCTCGTGCTAAGCTCCACAACCAAAACTCATAATACTAAATTCGGGTGGTATCGACTTACGGATGGTGCATGATTCACGTTTTGAGAAAAACGGGTTTTTGTTTTTCCGGTTAAAAACGATTTTTAACCAATTCTTGTCTATGTGCGCGCGGAGTTTGTAAACCAATTCAAAACTCTTATGGTTTTATTATTTTGAAAAATTTTCTACTATGCGAAGATCCCAAACATCCATGCAAGAAATATACAAAATAAATAAACAACCACGCATGTAATAATAATCCGGTAACGAGCCAAAATAACCCTATGCGTCTTGCCCGTGAGCCAGCGGGCAAGACAAAGTCAACTAAAGACGAATCCTATGATTTTAACGTGTGCTCCTCGCACTTGATCCATCGCGTCTCCCACCGACCTCCGGATCCAAGTACCGCCAAGACACCTCTCCATGGTTCTCGTTGGTTGCCTTCAGTCCTCCTTTTACAATTTACAAATTTAAAAGGAAATGGCATGCAAGCCATAAATATCTATTCTAAACTGATTACAATTACAAAGAATAGAAATCGGCATGCAAGCCGTTAAATAATTACAGACCCGAATAAATAAATTATTATTACAAACCATTGTGGTCAAAACCACCAAATGAATGAATACATAATTTAAATCAACCAAACACATCACATAGGTCAAATGGGCTCATTTTGTTACCGGATTTTATATCACAACTGTTGGTCCCTTTGTGAGAATAACAACAAGCAACAGATATGTAGAAGGGGGTTGAATACACTTTCTGCGGAAATTGAACAAATCAAAATAAAGTGTTACACATAGTAAATCAAACCACAGTCGAATGCTTTGATTTTCATTAATAAGAAGATGATTACAGACTATATCAAGTAAGCAACTCTTGATATCTAAACACCTAATATAAATATCTCAATCTTTCAAACTTAGCTATCTATAATCAACTTATGATTATAGATACTGGACGACTCTCTAAACAGGATTTAATCACATATTGAAAACTTACCAATCTTCACAACTAATGTAAATATTCGAACACACGAATAGCTTGGCAATCTGTGAATATCTTGATCACGTTGAACTGACAAACAGTGATTCAAGAATCGTAACACATACTGTTGAGGTGAGGTATTTGGCTCTGCAACATTTAGTCGTAATCGTAGTTGTAGTCGTACCTCTAAACTTATCAGGAAGATAAGTATTTATAATCCTGTTCCTATGGTTCCTAACAAACTAGACTAATCCTAATTTGCTAACTAACTACCAGATAACTCGGAATCTTGAATCTTGAATCTTCTTATCTTGAGTCTTCAATCTTTAATCTTGATTCTGGAGTCTTCTTATCCTTGCCGTAGATGTAGAGAGTTAAAAGATAAATTTAAAACAAATTTGAATTATCTTTAAGCTGACTTCTTGCTCGGACTGAGTTACTCAGCTTGAAACTCATCAAGCTGAGTTCTTCGAGAACAAACTCGAAAACCAACATGAACTAACACGTATTTTAATAAACTCATCCTTAGAAGTCCTAAGAGTTAGCTAGAACTTATTTAGCAACTCTGTTGAGCTGACTCAGTATATACGCTGAGTCACTCAGCTTGAAACACATCAGGCTAAAAGCTCAATATATATCATAGGTGACATACACAGTTTATCACACTTAGTGATAATCCTACTAAGATATAGTATAAGCTGATCGAACATATGCTCAGCTTATGTTCAGTTTATGCTCAGTCTGAAACACTATAAGTGTTCAATCTGATCAAGCCTCATAATTCTGTTTAAGTTATATTTAGAACACATCTAACAAACTTAACTTTGTCTCATCAAATCTCAACTGATGAGATTTCTTCCCAACAACAACCACATACAAAAAATCTACACATGGTGTGCCACACAAAACCATGTAAATCTTATATATCCTGGTTAAGATTATCTAAACACTCAAGACACTAATAATCCCATGTACATATGCATTAGGAACCTCAAACACTTTGAAATTCCATAGTCATATATACAGGATGTAAGTATATGTAATTAACAATTTTCATACCAAAATGCTAATCCACATATAAATACACCAACCAAGATATATGGCATCTTAAACAAAACACCTCATGAATTCTAGAAAAATTCCAGAAACCTCAAACAAGCCAAAAACCAGAACAAAATTGATTTTAAGCATAAAACATGCAATCTGCCACTGTACAAGTTTCGCGGCTCTAACTATACAGAAGTTAGCGCCGCTAACCCAAAACGAAATCGTGCCGCTAACTATACAGAGTTAGTGACAGCGAGCGAGACAAAAGTTCGCGCCACTAACTATGAAGAAGTTAGCACCGCTAACTCTGGTCTGAAGGAAAATCATATTTTTCGGATTTTTCAGACCACCATGTTCAAATCTAGTGTAAAGGTGGCTCTGATACCACTGTTAGGGTTCGGGCTAGCACGCAACAGAAGCAAAAACGCAATTTTAAAGCATAAAAAGAACTACTTTGAACCCCAATGGTATTACCAAACTCCACAACAAAGAAATGAAACATAATAAGAGAGAAGAGAGAGGTTTATACCCTTGATGTCTCGGGAGTTGGTGTTGGTCACGAGTCCAAGCAAATGGTGACCTCCCTTCGGCTATCGAAGTCCATATGAGGAAGAACCGTGATCTATGTGTACTAGCACACCTCCATTACTCCTTCACCTTGAAGAGTATTTTCTACAACACACAACCCAATCTCTCCAGGAACACTCTTCTTAAACACACTTGAAACACAAGAACAACTTTATTAGTTTTCTAAGTGTCTCTTACTTGTTCTAGCCAAGAGAGTTAAACTCTTGCCATGTGATCACTTTTATAAACACTAAGAGACCCTTCTGGAGGACCCAAGTTAGGCCAAGAAGATTCCCAAGCAATCTACATGCATTGGGGAGAATGGAGGTGAAAAGAATAAAGTTGCATGCTGTTAGACGGGTTCGTGCCGCTAACTTTAAGGTGTTAGCGCTGCTAACTTATAAAAGTTAGCGCCGCTATCGCAACTGAGTTAGCGACCACTTGGTTAGCGCCGCTAACCCGGTCCAGCCTGCCAACCATCATTTAATTATTCTTTCTCACCCTCCCTTTTAGGTTGTTGTCAAGATTAACCCCCAGCGTGTGACTCGATAGGCCCATACGTCATCGGCAGTGATCAATTGGCGTACGTGTGTCAGTAGGCATACTCCAAAACATATCTATTGGAGTTCAAAGAAATAGAATTGTGTGTCAACCTCCACTGCAGAAGCTGAATTCGTAGCCACCGCTAGCTGTTGTTCACAAAGTATTTGGATGCGAAACCAGCTCAGAGATTTTGGTCTGAAATATTCTAAGATTTCCTTGTTGTGTGATTCCCAAAGTGACATAGCTATTTTGTTCAATCTGGTACATCATTTGAAAACCAAGCACATCGACCTCAGGTATCGTTTGTTGAAAGATAATGTGAAAAAATTTAATTGAATTATAGTACGCTCACATAGATAATACATATTCACCAAACCGCTAGATGAATCTCAGTTCACCTACTTGGTGTCTAAGTTGGGAATGCTAAATCTGAAAATGTAATTCAACATTTAAACGTCTTTAATTTTTCAATTATTGCTTTTAATATTGTGTCAATCGATATTATGCACGATTGTGTTCCATGTGCAAAAATAATGATGCTCATATCTAAGGGGAGAGTGTTCTCGTCGTGTCATACTACACGAATACATCAGTATGCATTTGCGTAGGGGGAGAAACCAGAAAACACGCATCAAAATCAAAAAACGTGCACTTGACGGAGTTCGTCTAACTTTTATTGTTAATCGTGTTAGTCCCTGTAACAAGTGATTCAAGTAATATGTAGGATAAAGAAGGTTTGCATGTATAGAACTAGAGAGAATGTTGATTTACACCTTGGAAAACACCTAGTTCTTTATTTCATTATGCCCAAAACCTTAGCTATTACGATAGTCATATCCCCTATATATACTCCATGAGTATATTACATAGAAACTCCTATTTCTATACAATTTATGAATTTACATTCTCCCCCTTTGTATTGAAATAGGAGTGTACACTCCAGTAACCTAAGTCTTCCTTAGATTATATATGTAGTTTTGGATGTAGCGTCCCACCATTAGTCTGAAACATTTTTTTATCATGAGCCTTTGACAGCGGAAGCATAAACACTTTTGATGTGTTGGGAAGAATCTTCTTTTTGTCTCCCCCTACAATGTAGCTCAGATTGTTTCCATGTCTTCATAAGTCTGATAATCTTGACTTCCCCTAGACATGATATAGACTGATGTTTCTTTTTCTCTCTCCCCTTGAGTAGACACCCTCAACAACTGAATCAACAATGTAAAATTTCTTCACTTTTTATTCTCCCCCTCATGATGATTATAAAACTTTATGAGCATCATGCATAAAAGACATCACCATGAGATTCAGTTGCAAAAACATGGAAGAGGGGTGGGGAGGATCCTACACTTCAAGTCAAAAATAATCTTCAAACATTCCCTGACTTGAATAGATACTTGAACCACTCTTGATCGTTGAGGAGTGGTAATGATTTGATCTGAATTCTTGAAGATTTACAAGTCTTTGTTGGATATAGTCTGATAATGGAGAATAATGTTGTCAAGTAAGTCTCCTAATACCGTGTAATCAACCTTGACCAAATCATCGCAAGATACAAAGATTTTGAAATACATACGGGTGCAAATGAACTTGGGAACACATAAGAGGGTAGGTGACTTTAATATAATAATCAGTGAGTCGGATTCATCCTTATTCTAGAGCACCAAACGATTGACTTTGATATAAACGCGCATGTAATTCAAAATCCTCTAAAAAACATGAAGTAATTTTATGTTGGTCAATTCTTCAAATAATTTCACCAACAATGAGATCTGGGTATTCAAATATGACTGATAAAGGATAACCAAGATTCAAAAGAAACAAGGAATGGATGGCCAAAATCTGGTTTTGAGACCAAAAATTGGTGACACTAAGAAAGAAGGCCCAAAAATCAGTTAAGAAAGAGCCGGATAACTAGACATAAGGGACTAGACATTCCAATACATGGTATCAATGACCATCACTCAAGTTATGCCCGAATCTAAAACATCAGAATGATAACTGAAACAGTGAGAACATCTGACTCAGCCAAAAAATCCAAACACTTGACTTAGGAATTAAGGTGACATAATAATTAAGTCACAACAACGACGACGGGGGTTCGGGGGCAGCGCCCCTGATAGCGGGGTCCAAGGGGCAGAGCCCCTGGCTGGGGTCGAGCTGTGGCAAGAATAATGCTGTGGCAAAAATGATCAGAAATCTTAAATTTTTGAAAAATGAGTGTAAATCCGGGTGATCTTAAACTCCGATAAAATTGACAATTCTGAGCACTGAGAGAATTCCGATGAAATAGAGAATTCCGAGAAAATAGAGAATTCCGAGAAAATATGAATTCCGAGTAAAATCACCAATTACGGTCAACAACCAATTCCGGTCAAGTTGAATTCCGAGAAAGTTTGAAATCCGATACAATTTTTTCGGATAATAGCAATTCCAACCAATTCTACACGGAATTCAGCAATTCCGACATATTTCTTCTCGGAATTCAGAAATTCCGACATATTTCTTCTCGGAATCCGACAATTCCAACCAAATTATTCTCGGAATTCAGCAAATCCGACTGATTCAAAGGGCAATTCTGACACCTTCAAACCTGGAATTCTGACAGCTTCAAGATCTTATCCGCTGAGATTCAAAAAATCTCGAATTTTGCCCAAATCTGATAATTTCTTGTCCAGATCACTTTGCCTACCCCCGATTTACACTTCTCAATCAACAATAATCATAAACAACGATCAAATGAGCAGATTCGATCAATTTTCTTCAAGAACTTCACAAACCCGAAAATACAAAAATCTTCAAATTTGGCCACTGATTTGTGAATGAATTGACTCCTTTTTTATCAACGAGTGTTACTATGATAAATGCGACCCTAATCCAAGCAATTAACACTAAAAAACTCCATTAAATCTTCACTTTGATTTCAAACCCGAAAGTACACTTTTTCTTCAAAAATCTTCAAAAATTCAACTTTTGTTGCTGAATTTAGAATCAGATCTTCACTCCTTTGGCTCTGATACCACTTGTTTGTCCCATATGATTCAGGTATCAACAAATCTCATGAAGATCAATGACTAATAATCTTGAATGTAGAGAGAAAGTAATTACACCATGTAAACACACACTTAAGAACTTGATTATGCCAAAGAACTTTCTAATTGTTACATGATTAACACTAATCATATGCTTATATACTCTTTGAGTATATTTACAATTAAGCCCTCTTAGTTTGTATTTTATACAAACTTCACACACAATGTGATCTTCTATTTCTATACAATATAAGATCCTAACAATCTCCCTCTTTGTATTGAAATAGAAGATGTTATGTCTTTTTAGCATCTTGTGAAATCTCTAACAATCTTCCCCTTTTGAATCATCAGTCTTTTTACTTGATGTGTTCAGAATGTTTTCTCATCTTGAATGACAGACTCTTAAGTTTTTAGAATAGTCTTCACTTCAACATCTTAATGAGAACTTGAATCATGTATGCATATATTGACATCCTCTTTCTTCAATCTTCAAACTTTCACTAGTAACGTTAGGCTTTTCAACCTTTGGTTGTATAAACATTGTGATTTTCAGAATTCACAATCTTCACGATCTCTTGATCTTGAGCCTTCAAACAAAATGATTTTAAACTTGCATTGGGAAGAATCTTTTATTCTCTCCTCCTAGAATGTAGCTCTCGATCGTGAAACACTTTAAACACTCTTGGTCTCAAAAGAGACTAATTTTCTTCAATCTTTGTCAAATACAATGTACTTTTCTTTGCTGCCCCTTGACTTGTCGCTATTTCTTTCTCACTCCCCCTACATACATACATGGGACTTCATAATAATTTTTTCTATGAACAACTCAAACTGATTTTCTTCTCCTCCTGAATATCTTGAATTACGTTTTGCTTTTATATCTCAAAATCAACTATACAATCCTGAGCATCATGTTCAAAAAAATTTGCATACAACTTGATTTTGACATGAATGTAAGCACTTTGTGTAAAAAATCCACATCATGATAGACTTGCGCTTCTTGAAATGTCACAACAATGATATATCTTGAAAGTATGCGAGACAGTCTTTAGGGCACCGTCTCAAAGTTCCTTTGGGTAAATTTAACACCGAGATCACATAGATTACTCGTTAACACAACAGTTTAAATAAACTGTGTGACCTACTTGCAGAACAGGCATAGCGTTGATTCTGGTAGGATTTCCATCTAATAATCGTGTATATCACAAAGATTACACTCCAAGATGTTCCGCTAGTCACGAAGACTAGATATGTATGACATTTCAAACATGTGTCCTAAAAATTGAATTTAAAATATCAATGTGCTCTAGACTCAATATGTGCATAAAAGAAGTCGGGGACCGGAGCAGCATGTCCTCGTTGTTTCAATATTAACAATCTCCGAGTGAGATGTCAATAGAAATATGCTAATTCTCCGTGTGAAGTTGAAACAATCATCTTTTAAGAGATAATTGAGTAGTTGGGTGGGGTTGTGCATTGCATCACTAGGTCCATGATGTCTACTTCAATACCAAATCTCAACACATGAGATCTAGTAGCATATGTGGTTACCCAGATTTATACTGTTTGGTGAGGATCTTTATTTTCTTTTGATCCTATCGCACACCCTCAGCTCTCTAAATATTTTTCAACTTCTCGCTCAAACTCTCTTTCCAAATGAAATGTATCATTATTTGGATATATTTGGACACTTATGATAAACATTTCAATATGAATGATTTTCAAGAAATGAGATGTTGAAAATGATTGTCAAGAAATATTTGAACAATCAAAGAATATGAGCAATCAAAGAATGAAGTATGAACAACTTAAAGAATTTTGCATTATGAGAATGATGTTTCATTGAATAATTTGCACCGCCATCTCCTGTTCCACCCCTCTCGGTTTCATTTTATCTCTGCACACCAATCAGGATCCCGTGATCACTGATTCTGCTCACCTCTACGACCTAGTAAACCCTTACGATATTTATCTAGAGGTGAAATCCCGGGGCAGGTCCTTCCGGTTCTGGATTGACCATAGGAGTTAAAATACCTACACTCCTTCACTCTTGGTGCATTGTAGTTCACTTTGAAAGATGACCTTGTGATTGAGTTAATCACCAATGGAATGGTTCCAGAAAGAATGATATTAAAAAGGAAGGAATTAGAATGATAGCGAGATGAAATGCAGGAAATGAAACATGATCATGCGAAGATCATCAATGAAATTGAATCAAGAAAGGTATTTGAATGAAACAATGAATGAATACCTTCTTGAGTAAGATCAAAAAATATTAAAATGAAAATATTTTTGCATTTTAATATTTCTATTGTTTTTGGGTTTTCAATTTGTAATGTTTTTTATTTTTCTGAAAAAGATATGAAGCATAAAAAATAAACTCCCCCTAAATTGATGCATGAAAACTAGTTTGACATCAATTAGGTGAAGGAAAAAAAATTTGCTCCCCCTGCAAGAAACAATCAGTTAGAATACAAAATAAGCATCTCGGAACATTAGACTCGGGCTAATGCTGAACAAAATGATTATTAATTGTATTGCAGGGAACTCTTTCTTTCTTGAAGTCGTGAGATTTAAAAACAAATCAGCATACTGAACATAATGATCTTCAATGCATCTGAATGATCTTTATTGTGTTCCAACAATGTCTCTCACTCATCTGCAAAACAGATTAAGCACACTTTGGTACCCACTTGAAGTTGGGTCCAGCTATGTTAGGTTTATGAACCTTTCTGTGCATTGGGCCTGTGTGCCATTGAGGAATACCATTTTGAACTACAAATTCATGTTTAGTCCTTGAATTTTGACAAATCTTTTCTTTTGAAAGTCTAACTAAATGCTTGACTGAGTACACCACAAATGGATATTTCACGTCAGTTTTTAGCACAAAGTTACTATTTTGCTTTGCTTTTGAAAAGAATTTGTTGTTGTTTTTGCTGTTCAAGAAGTTGGTATTTTGATGTTTAAACGAATGATATTGATTATCAGCATGATCAACCTTTCCGGAATGATGGTGTCTATGCATTCTTCTTTGTGATATGACATTAGACGGAAAACCATCATTTATGACATTCTTCATTCGAAACTCGTATGTTTTCGGTTTAGTTTTTGAAGATGTCCTCTTTTCAATCCAGAATGATCTTATCTTTGCAAACTTGTCAGCTAGATTCATCTTTGGAATCCAAGCTTGTTTAGGTTTTGGCAAAGTATCATCTGTACTTACTGAAAATCCAGAATCAGTATAACTTGAATGAGATGCATTCTGTTGATTTATGAATTCAATTGGTTGTTGTAGTTGATTAGAGGAAGTTGCTTTGGGAGTAGAAGTATCAGTGAAATCGTCATCTGATGTTCTATTTTCAGCATCTGCAACAGAGAAATAAGAATCAGTATTGCTACTAAAAAGTGTTTCTGAATCAAAATTAATCTTGACAGCGGAAGTCTTTGTAGATTCAGAAGCTTTTTCAGCACGCATCATAGCCATCTTGAGTTTAGCCAAAAACTGAATTTTCTCTTTCTCCACCCTGTTTCTCTCTTCTTCAATAATGTGTTCAAGTTGTGAGATTTTCTTCACAAAATTATTTGTTTCTTCTTCAAACCTTTTGCTTTCATGTTCCAGATTCGTTTCAAGTTCTATGGTTTTCGATTCATAAACTGAATCGGGAATGCATGACTAAGTAGACAAACGTAGCTGTTGTTCAAGTCTCTCGATCTTTTCATACAACTCAGCTTTTTCAACAAGTAGCTATTGCTCAAGATTTGTGATTTTGTTTAGCAATACAGCCTTTTCTGTGCAATGATCATTCATCATCTTACTGTCCATTCTTTAACAAATCCTCTGAATTTTGAAGTCTTACAGAGATGTCAAACAAATGCTCTTTAAGCTTAGCATTGTCTTTGTGCAAATCATTTGTTCTTTTCTTCTCTGTTTCAAGATCTGCTTCTTTCTTCCCAATTTCAACTTTGAAATCTTGACATTTTTTATCGAGAAGTTGAAATTTCTTAGACATTTTAGAAATTTGCTCTTTGAACTTGTCATTCTCTTTTGTTAGAAGTTTGTTAAGCTGACAGTTCATATCAAGCTTTTGCATTTTTTCAGTCAGTCCAGACAATTGAGTCAAAAGCTTGGCATTTTCAGTTTTAGATGCTCGGAGTTTGCTAGCACTCTCAGATGCTTTTGATTCAAGTTCGGCATTTTCCTCGACCAAATCGTCATATAAAAGAAACATCTCATTCAACTTTATTCGTAACATTTCTTCACCTTCTGTCGTGTTCCAGTGCCTAAAACTCCAATCTGATAAATCTTCTTGAATTTTTATCCTTGTAAGATTCATCGTGATACCTGAAAAATAATGATGATCGTTTAGGAATGATAAAAAATTAATCAACTAAAATGATTTAAAAAATCAATTTAGTACGAGTTGATTAAACGCAACAATGATTTGTTAGCAACAAGCCAACAATGATTTAGCAATAAGCACGAAAGACGAATTGATCAACGACAAAAAAATTAAAAGTAATTAAAATTTATATCAATTAAAAATTCACCAATTTAAAATTGACCAACAATTAAAATTGATTTTGTATTAAAATTCACGTGATTTATTTTTTTTATTTTTATATTATTTTTTATTATTATTTTTTTTAATCAACGAGAAGAATTCATTTGTACCTAGAATTAATTGATCATTCTTTTTGTATTATGTTGATGACAGATGAAAAGTTGATGTTCTCGATGGGTCACACAAACAGTACTTAAATTGATGTCAGATAGATGATGAAAGCATGTAGTTCTCGATGCAGCAAGTTTGAATTAAGTTTGGTGGGTCTCGATGATATTAAATCAGATAAAGTGTAACAACTTTTCAAAAGAGGTAGATTCATTTTAAATGTTATGTGGTATCTCGGTTCTCCATGATGCCTGACAGAATTCAAATCAATAATAGCTGGCCTCCACGACAATTAATAACCCATGCGCGTGCAATTTTAGAAATGATTTAATTCAAAAAAAATGCAAATCTCGGTTGTCTCGATGCAAAATGGTGTCACAAGGCTCAGTTCTTGATGGCTGACTTGTCAACTTCAGTCTACGATGTGTACTTGACAGCTCAATTCCGGATACTCTGACCACAATTCCGATTAAAATTGCAATTCCGAGTAACAATAATTCCGATCAAATTCACAATTCCGAGGAATAACAATTCCGAGTATTTTTAATTCCGAACAAATTCAAAATTCCGAGAATTTTTGAATTCCGCTAAAATTCAATTCCTAGCAAATTCACAAATTTCGAGTATTTTTTATTCCGAGCATTTTCAATCGGAATCTTCATCCAAAACACACACAAACACCTTTTTCACACACTCACTCACTCAAATCAAATCAAAATCAACCATCTTCATCTTCTTCATCAAGAACTTATCAAGAACATCAATAACACGAATTCTAAAAACTCATCAAAATCGATTTTTAACTTCAGATCTATACTTCTCCACTTCTACAAACACTTTTTATGTACTTAAATCTTGAAAACAAGCATCAAAAATCACGATTTTTACCAAAATTCGTCAAGAACTTCAAGAATACTTCAAGAACAAAATTTCAGATTTCTCCTTTTGTGTTTGGAATTAAGCTTTGATATTTTGCAGATCAAATCATCATCATAATGCTAATCTTCGTTCCAAAATTCAGCAATTAACATCCATCCAATCTCGAAATTCAAAAATCCATCTTCAAGAACATCAAGAAAACAAAACCCAGAAATTGAAAATTCGATTTCTCTCAAACGGTTTGGAATTTATTCTTCAAATTTTGACACAATGTTCCTGCAATCATAGACAACAACATATCCAAAATTAGATCAAATGCATATGAATTTTCCACGAATTTTTGAATTTTCCAGCCCACTTTATCTCGAAAATTTTCAAAAAAAAAAATCTTCAAAATTTGATAAAAAATCACTCAAATCAATCCTAATTCGGCTCTCGTACCACTTGTTAGTCTTTGTTAACAAGTGATTCAAGTAATATGTAGGATAATGAAAGGTTTGCATGTCTAGAACTAGAGAGAATGTTGATTTACACCTTGGAAAACACCTAGTTTTTTATTTCATTATGCCCAAAACTTTAGCTATTACAATAGTCATATCCCTATATATACTCCATGAGTATATTACATAGAAACTTCTATTTCTATTCAATTTATGAATTTACAAATCGTTACTATTTACTACTCTCTAAATATGTGTCTATCTTTAGTATATTTAAATGAGTGTTAGTTAATTTAAATGTGTGTTATCAATTAGTAAATTTAGAATTCAAGGAAAATAGTAAAATTAAAAATAGTAAAAGAGAAAAAGAAAAGAAAAAAATGAAATGAAAAAGAAATTTAACTTTAAATAATAGAAATAGGAAAAAAGGAAAACACACACACATCTAACTCTCTCTCTCTCTCACCTGCACACACACACACAAACCTACACATCACCCTAACCCTTCTCTCTCTTCCCCTCGAAAACACACACACCATTACCACACAAACCACATCTGACCTCTGACTCCCCTCCTTCCTCACACAAGACAACCATCTGCCGCATGTCTTTCCCGTTTGACCACCACCACAAAACCACCACCGTCGTCGAGCTCACCACCGTTGTAACCTTCGAGATACGCCACCGTCTTCCTTCTTCTCTGCCACAAACCATCAATAACCTAGCAACCTTCATCTGATATGTCTCCGCTAACCTTCAACTATAGCCAACACGTCGACGCCCACCACACCAAAACCATCCGCCGCCTGTCACGAAACCACCATCGCGAAACCACCATCCGCCGCCTTAGAAACTCCGACCCTAAACCCCTCTACTGTCAACACCACCGGAAAACCCATTATCGATGACCATAAGCCACACAACCACTGCCGCCTAATCTCCTTCACTGCACACCACCATTGAACCAAGAACAACCAGCACCACTTCCGTCGAAGACCACTGTCGAAGATATCTTCATCTCCATCAAAACCCTAAAAAACCTTAACCCTATACCACCATTTTCGAAACCCTAATCATCTCTGAAACCACAAAAAAACCTAATTTTGAAACCTTGAAGTTTGGTTCGTTGTACCTTTCTGCCTTAACTTGGTTGATCTCTGTTTTGGTTTGAAATTTTGAAATTTGAAACTCTGTTTTGTGAAATCTGAAATTCAAAACTTGTTTGATCTCTGTTTTGTAAAATCTCAAATTCGACAGTTTGTGGTGTGTGAAATCTGAAATTTGACAATTTTGTGACATTTGGAATTTTTTGAAATTAAATTCAAAACTTGGTGAATCTCTGTTTTGTGACATCTAAAATTTGACCGTTTGTGGTGTTTGAACCATAAATTCAAAAAAAGTTTGAAACGTGATATGTTCGTATGAAATTCGACTTTCTATCTGGTCTGAAATTTGATAGTTGGTGTTGACAACTTGAGTCCGAAATTCGATACTTGAGTTGCTTGGCATCTGAAAAATTCGACAGTGTTTTTGCGGAAATTCGATAGTTGGTTTGTTATGACTTAAATTTCGATACTTTGGTTTGTTGATCAGAATTCGATATTTGGTTCTTATCAAAATTCGATAGGTGATTTGTTGTGACTTAAAATTCGATACTTTGGTTTGTTGATCAGAATTCGATATTTGGTGTTGTGACTGTCAAATTCGATACTTTGGTTTGTTGTGAGTTAAAATTTGACACTTTGGTTTGTTGATCGGAATTCGATATTTGGTGTTGTGACTGTCAAATTTGATACTTTGCTTTTTCAATTGACAATCAAATTTTGATACTCAAGAGGTTTTCACATGGCTAAAATTCGATACTCATGAGACATTCAAGTCGATACTTGTATTTCCGAAATTCGATTCTATATGCTGAGAATGTAGTCTGATATGAGATAGCTTGATTTGTTTGGGTCCGAAATTTGATGGTCTAAACTGATTAAATATAAAATTTAATAGTCTAATATGATTGGGTCTGAAATTAGATTGTTTAAATTCTATAGTCAATATTAGATTATTTAAATTCGATAGTTGAACTTAGATTGTTTAAAACATTTTGTTGAAATTTGTTTGTTTTGACTTTTCGTGTTCAAATCTTTAGACTTGTTTCTGAAATTCAACATGCTGAAAGAGTTCATTGAAATCAAACAATGTTTAAACAGTCCTAAGTTCACAAAGCTAATGCAACACATCATCTGTCATGGTTTTTACTCTCAGAAGTTGCAAGCTCTTCAAAGCCAAGAGTTAATATGTACTCTACGGCGTGCTATATCAGCATTTTGCTAATGTTTTAAACTGATTATTCTACATATGGTACGAACAAAGCAACCTCAATAACCGAAACAGCCTACCCAACCAAACCAAAAAAATCAACCAAACCAACCAAACCAACCAAATCAACCCAATCAACAAAACCAACCAATACCCATAGCCGATCTTTTACCTGCATACCCACACTATGACACCAGCGTAAACAACGTTTACTTCGAACTAGACACTGACCTCCATTTCCCGATCATCCCCGAAATCATCAAAGCTCACCCACTCAAATTTTCCATCACCCACAACTCAAACACCTTGGATGTTAATCTACTTGAAGTATACCTCCACCAACTATGGTTTACTTTTATCGATAATCGAAGTGTTCAATTTACCGTTCATGAATTACGTCGCCAACTAATGCTCACCCAAGAACACTCTGATTATATAGACCCTCCTCCTGAAAAGGAAATTCTATGACGCGCCGCTGGATTGGGCTACACCGGGAGGTTAACTAAGATCGGTGATTTTAAACCCACTAATCTGACTCTATCTGGAAACACATGTCCACTATTATCCTCACAACTTTCACCGGGATACACCGAGGAACTGACGGGGGATCTTACTATTCACTCAGATTGTTGGTATGAGTCGCATACAACTTGAATTTAGACTATGCTGACCTCTTTTTGAAGGATTTGCTCCAACTGGCAAACAAAAAGGCCAAAGTCAGCAAAGGCACCAACTTCATACCACAACGCTTCCTGACCATATATGCTAAGAGTCTTGTCCATACATTAACCCCCCGACCTCAGAGTCCTGAACTCCAAATAGAACTACACGATTTTCCGCAATCAAAAACACATTTCCTTAAATCGTTCACATGAAAATTACTAAATCTTTATTGCGAACATTAGATCAAGGAAACAGTAATGTGCAAGAATATCTGAGTGAGAATAGTATTGTCCTTACGGTACAGCCAGATCCGGCAGTACCTACCCAGAGGGCCTCCGAGCGATAGAAATCTAAGAGCTCTTGAGCACGGGGGTACCTCGAGCAGGGATGAGTCCGAGGGAAAAAATTCTGAGAGGGGCGGACGAAGTGGTGAGGGTGATGAGACACAAGAGAGTGAGGGTGGCTCAGCTTCTGCCTCAATTTTTAATGAGGAGGAGAACAGTGACTTTGAGAGTTCCTCCCATGAGAAAACTGACACGGAGAACTCAAATGTTAAATCGTCAAAATCCACCCTCACTCATCAAGTGCTCAGCTTCTGAGAGTTCCTCCGACCCCTCTGATCAACAGGGACAGGATGACGCAGAGTCCTCCGACACTCATCAAGTGTCTGAAAATCAGGATGACATTCACCAAGATCTACCTGATATATCTGAAACATTTGGTGAACTTCCTCCGTTTGGGCCGGATGAAGAGATGGTAGAAGTAGAACCAGTTGAGAGCAGTGTGAGAAAAGAACAAAATGAGAGTAAGGGTACCCCAAAACCAAAAATCTGGGAAGCCACATCCACTGTTGGACCGGATAACGTTCGGTCCGAAATTGAAATAGACACTGGTAACCAACTAGTGCAATTGGTCACCCCCTCCAGCCACTCAAATGACTGCTGTTTCATTGCACGAGGATTTAGCACATACTTAGTCGGCTACTCATTCGGAGTATGATGGCTTTGAAACAAGTGGATCGCCACCCCCGTTCACTAACATCATTCAACCACAATCGAGTCTAGTTCACTTACCTACTGGTTTTATCTTATGCTAAGACACAGCCCGTACTTGCCCTTCTTAGTAAAGGTGCCAGAACACCCGTAGCACCACCTCAAACAGGTAGCTTGCAAGGATGTAGTGGAAGTCCTACCAGAGACACATCAATGTCAACTCTAACTGCGGGCCATAGGATTCCTAGATCTCCTGCGCTAACCGGTTCACCTTTAAGGGAACTTGGGGTTACCACCGAATTGAGAATCTTTTTAGATTAAAAATTCACCCATTTGGAACGTCGTCTTATTGATGAAGTTACAAACCAAACCTTTAGCCTTCAAACCCAACGATCAGATCAACTTGCCACACAACAATCCTAACTCGATACACTATAAACTCACCTCCACTCATTACAAACACAAGTAACTGTTGGGGTTTCAGCAACGCAGCGGAAGCAATAAAACAAACATGCAATGCCAAAAGTACAAACATGCAATGCATAAAAACCCCAAAAGATGGACCAAACTCTATAAATAGTATTTGCAACATGTAAAATGAGGGAAAGAGAGATATACCCTTCTGCAAGTTTCTGGAACAAAGATCAAGATGGTGGTGTTCACTAGAAAGCAAAGTAGCTTCCCTCTATTGCAAGTCCACACCGGGTTTGTGAGATCTCCATGTACTAGGACACCATTAGTGGTCTTCAAAGCCTTGAAACCACCTCTGGAACAGCAACCATAGAACTCTCCTGGATTAACTCTCCAAGAACACCACGAAAAACACTCTCTTGTCACTTGCTAGAAGCCTTTTAGAGTGTAATTTTTGTATCCTTCATCTAGAGAGAGAGAGAGAGAGAGAGAGCATATGCTTAACCTTTTAAAAATCCAGAGATGCCCCCTTAGTACCCCAAGGCCGGCCAAACACCTTTTTAAAAGAACCACATGCATTGGTGGAAAAAGAGGTGGGAGACAAAGAGATTAAATGCTGTCAGACACGATTCCGCGCCGCGTACCCGTAAGTTTCCGCGCCGCAATAACTCCGCGCCGTGTACCCTAAGGTATTCCGTGCCGCGGACATCGTCTGTACAACAACCCTTTTCACTTTGACACTCTTAGTCCCTCCATATAGGTTGCTGTCGAGATTAACCCCCGGCGTGTGACCCAATAGGCTCATACTATATCGGCAGTGATCCAAATGGCGTACGTGTGTCAGTGGGCATACTCCAACAGACTCCCACTTGCACATGACACACCGTACCCATAAACCACAGACAAAGAGCGACCTCCAGTAAGGCATCTCTGCCCCCAATCAGCATGGGTTTTGTCATCAAGAACAAAAACCAAATCCAAACGAAATGGTCCTATAGATAAGTGATCATTCATCCCTTCGTTCGCGATATCCATGTGAACACCAAACATGGTTAAATGTCAATCTCCAGATCGTTCGCGATTATGTTTCTCGATCTCGATTGATGGTTACCCAAAATCTAGTTGCAATCGATCAAACATCATTACAACTCGAGCATGGCCATGCATTTTACGTCAGTGCTCAATCATCAAGGGGCCCATGGATATCTCTCTAAAACTAGAGGAACAAATCCCTTTGACTACATTGCTCTGCCACATACACCATACTTTACCTAAAAGCTCCCTTTATAACAGCCATTTACGAACTGCGTTTGAAAGCAATCAAATCAAAGCAGATCCATGCTTTGGAACACATGTATCTCCAGTCTAAGGACAAAATGATATTATCATTCTGACTTACTCGTGACAGAAACCATGAAGTAAGTTCAGGTGCGGGTCGTCCAGTCACTTGACCATTGCAAGCACAGGAGAAGTGTTGCGTCTCTTTTTATCTAATCCATTATTAGACAGCGACCAACCACTTCCCTCAGCCTTATCTCAAACTTCCTCCCTATTGGTCCCGAATGGATACTACAACAACAAATGTTTGTAGAAGGGGGGGGGGGTTGAATACAAACTTTAGCAAATAAAAATTTAAGAGACACATGGTTTACTTTTATATAATTCTTATTGATGTGAATCAAGAATTATATGAACTAGATGCAGAAAATCTAAGTTCAATAAAAGGTGGCAACTAAATTTGTCTAACACATAGACTATGCTAATCTTAAACAACTGATGTCTAAGATGTTCTCAACACATGAACAAGTTTGTTACACTGAAAGTAAAATGCTAACGCTTCTAATTCTCAACAGATGAGATTTCAGTGTTCAACTCTAGCTATTCACATACTTAGCATGTTTCCATGCATGAGTATATATAAGCAAATGGTCCTCCGGTTGATGAATGAGAGAAGGGGACAGAGGTACTTGGTTTAATAGTATTATAATAGATAAAATAAGTGGGTGAAAAGTAGGTTCACTTTCTACAGAATATGTATAAAGTGAATGTACTTTTCGGTAATGTCAAAACCCATTATCTATTATTATATTATTAAAGTACTACCTTTATGTCTTGGGAGAGTAAACTTCTTCTTCCATGCTTGTACCTTAAACGACACCATGCTTCTTGAAGACTTGACTTAACCAAGTATAGAGTTTCCAACCATACTTAGTTATTGAAGCAAATCTTTTAGATCTTATCTTCTAAAGTATATTTCTTCTTTTCCAGGGGATAAAGATCTATCCTTTTTGTCTCTTTACAGATACAAAAAGTGCTAAGTACTTTTACAAAGAAAGATCTAAGGCATAATAAGAACAACACATGTTCTGCCTTTGACTTAAGAAAATATTACATACAAAATCTATTATCTGAGTTATAGAATAATTACTTAGATAACAGATACTGAAATGCAAATATAATTTTGCTCAGCTAAGGATAAATGTGAAAGACTCAGCTGACTAGATTTGCTCAGCTTATCGAATTGCTCAGCTAATAACACAAATCATAGTACAACTAATAAACTAGTCAAACTAAATAATCAGCTGATCCCAGGGGCTCAGCTAACCATTTGAGTATGATCAGCTTACAAAGAGAAGATTAGATAAGTAATAGCTACCTTATCTGACAGATAGGAATCATCAGCTGATCAATGTGATTGTGTCAGCTGATCCTTAATAGCTCAGCTGATCTTGAAGCTTTCCTCAACTGATGGTTTTGGACCATCAGCTGATCCATTGTAGATCCTCAGCTGATGCTTCTTGACTGATCTTTTCCTTTTAGCTGATCTTCCTGAAGCTTGTCCTTTAGCTGATACTCAGTGTTCAGCTGACACTTTGTTCTTCAGCTGACATTTCTTACTTACATATTTATTTAAGTCTAACATGAAAAACAACACATGTTTTTCATTAATCTAAGTTCAAAACTGAATATGTGGTTTTGTTAACATCAAATCCAATTTTAATTAATAGACATGTTTGATTTAGGTTTGATATTGATATCTCCCCAACCATCTCCCCCTATTTGATGATGACAAAACCTTATCTTGTTTAAGAAGAATCAGTTTGACTCGGATTTGTAAAGATAAAACTTTTAAGTGCAATTTGGTTACCTAGCTATCTATTTTTGGTAACTCTTTAATATATGTTCCCTGATATTCTGTTTTTAGGAATCTTTTCATTTATGAAGTACAATTGTTCTGTTTTAGTGACATCTTTTCTATTCCTTTTCTGTTCTTAGGATTTTTGATTTTCTATATTTACGCTAGGTGAGCTATCTACTAAGATTCATCTATACTTGCAATTTAGCTAAGTAGTCCATGATCAAAGTTTCAAGCTTGATTACAAAACAAATATTTACAGAGGATTTTGTACAGAGTAATCTAACTAATAGTTAAACTAAGTACAAAAGTTGAACTATTCTAGAAATGAAAAATACAACTATTCTAGTTATGAAGTATCAGTTATCTTCCTACCAGGGTTCTTCCTTGACTTCAAGAGTTCTGATATGTGGATTTTCAGCTAGAAGTTGATCAGCTCTTGATTTTATCAATTGTTCAAAGTGCTCATTTCCTGTCAAATCTCTAACAGTTATCACAGCATGAAATATCAGTTCTTTTTGAGCTTTACCTATCTCAGATTCTCTTAGAAATCTCCAATTACTAGCTCTGTTCATGAAGAACATTCCTCTTTCAGGTTCAATTATATACCTGAACATTTTAGGATGAGTATTGGGAGGAAGAGCAGTATTCAGATTCTTATAAGCAGGGAGATAGGGATTATCAAGATTGAGAATAATTTGTTCAGCAGCTACAAAGGCTTTTGAAGTCTTCTTGAATGCATCCTCAATTGCTTGAACATGAGCAACAAATTGATCATGAGTGAAGAGTCTATGATATACTGACATTCGGATCTAGTACTCAAACTTTCCCATGAATCTTTGAACAATTTCACTTTTGGACTTTAGGAGATGGTACAGGATCTCTATCATCTCAAAGAAAGATAGCATTTTGCAGTGATGTAGATAGGTATCTTCATAAGTTTTTCTTTCATCTCTTCTCACTACTCTGAGATAAGGACCTTCATCTGTACCTCTGTAAGGAGTAACCATTGAAATGATGTCTGCACATCTTCTATTCACCAAGTTTTCTTTATTATCCCAAAACTCCTTGGATTGCCTTTCCGTTTGCTGAGCAGTGCTTCCAAAGTTGAAGTTGAGCAAAGCTTGAATGGCTTCCTTGCGAGTCTTTCCTCTTTTAAGTGCTTTCTTGGAAGGGTCATCTTGCTGTGTTACAGCTTGTACTTGATGTGTTTGAGAGGACAGCATGATTAGTTCTTCTTCTTGTAATTCTCTCAGTTCATCATCTACTTGATGTGTTTGAGAGGACAGCATGATTAGTTCTTCTTCTTGTAATTCTCTCAGTTCATCATCAGTAACACCAATGATTGCAGCAAGATCTTCAGGAGTAGTGAAATCCTGATGCCTTTCTTTGGTTTTCAACACTTCTTCAATAGAGGTACCAAGTGCAGCAGCTAAGTCACTAAGCTATCTGAGACTCTCATCTTCTTTATGAAGTTCTTCCTCTTTTCTTTCTTCAGCTTCAATCTCTTCAGCAGACATGATTTTCTTTCCTTTTCTCCTTGATGTACTGCTGGGAGTTGGTTGACTTGACTGAGCTGGAGAGGAAACTTGGACTGTTAGAGCTGTTGTAGAGAGACTTTGCTTTTTCAATTTTAGCAGAGAGGACAGAGGCAACCTATCTTCATCATCATCATCAGAATCTTCTGATGGCACTTTGATTGGTGCACAAGATTCATCTTGTCTAGGCTTTTTGGCACTCTTCCTTCTGGCCATTTGTTTTAGCCTTCTTTTAGGCCTATGCTTATCTTGAGCAGGTTGCTCCCCCTCAGATGAATTCTCCCCCTCAACATTTGATTTCCTTTGAGTTTCTGTTTCATTGGGGTTTGATGCATCTTCTGCTTGTAAGGCCTGAACCTCAGCTGTATAGGTATCAACAGCTGCTCTAATAGTTTCTTGAGAAGGTTCTTTAACTGACTTCTCCCCCCTTTTTGGCATCATCAAAGGTAGGAAAAATAGTAGGCTTAGCAGGAGCACCAGGGGTGAAAAAGGAATAAGGAGATGGAGAAGGTGTAGAGGTAGAGGGAGGGACACTTGAAGGTGAAGGAGAGGTAGTAGGGATAGGAGGCTGAGTGAAAGGTGGAGGAGAGGCTCATTGGTGAGAGGGAATGGGAGAGAAAGAAGGGACAAAGGTAGAGGTGAGAGGTCTCAGCTTTAGGATAGCATCAGTGATATTGGTAAATTCTTTAAGGGTTTCACTGTGCTTTTGTCTGGAGTAGTGGCTCAAGTGAGTGACCTCATCAGCTATGGTTTGCAGAAGGGAAGGGACTCGAAGAAGAGACTCAGGAATGGTTACAGAAATGTTAGGAGGGGAAGGTCTTAGAATGTGAGGCTGGGTAAGAAGGTTTAAAATTGTTTGGTTTAGAGAAGTGAGTGTTTGGTTTGAAAAAGTAGGAGGTGGGGTAGAAACAGAAGAAGAGGATTGGGATAGCAGTTGATCCAATTTGGTAAGAATTAGAGAAAGATCAATTGGGGCAGGGGTGGATTGGGGTTGGGATTGGGTAGCTTTAAGTGACTCAACCTCTTGGGTTAGATGAGAGAGTTGAGATTCTGTTTTGGTTTGGAAGGAGGTAAAGGAGGCTTGAAGACTATCCATCTTTTGAGAGATGGACAGTAGGTTTTGGAGTATTTGGGGTGAGGGTTCAGAGGAGGTAGAGGGAATAGGTTGAATAGGTATTGATTGAGATGAAATGCCAATATCAGGAATATGATGGGGTCCCTCACTTAGACTTTGGTATGTAAGCCTAAGATCACTGGGAACAAAAGTTGTACCCTATACCAATGGCTGGTTTATGCCACTAGCATTGACAGGCAGTGAAGTAGTATGTGTTAGAAGTGAATCAAATGTGGGTGCAAGTATGTGAGTGTGAGTGTGAGTGAGGGTTGCACTCAGTTGGGTTTCCCTTATTACATTAGTAAGCTGTTGGGAGCTTACCAAAGGTAAAGGCAGACTCATAGTAGGCATAGACACAGTGTGACCTTGGGAGAAGGTCTGTCTTTCAATGGCATCACCCTGTTGGGAGGGTGATCCAGATTGTAAGAGTCTCATATTTACAGATGCGACCTGTTGTGAGGGCACATCCACTGGCAGTTAGGTTAAATCAACATCCATGAGCTCTCCCTCAACATAAGAGGTAGCTATAGAAGTTGAGGGCAGAGGTGTGGATAACACTACCTCAGAGACTTGTGAAAAAGGCACAAGCTCTTGTGACCTTGATTCTGTGTAGGTGTAGGTGGGAGTAGAACTAGTGACTATTGGGAGTGCACTAAAGCTTGGTTGTTGTGAGGGTGTTACAACTAGAGGAGAGGATGGGTTCTCATTGGTGGGGTTTGCCAAATGAGTGTCCTCAAGGGTGGTAGAACTTATACCTGAGATGTGCTGAGTTTTGCTGATCTCAATCAGTTGAATGAGATTGTCAGAAATTGTATCATCCTCAGCATCATCACCATCAGCTGCACCTCCACTTTGTTGATTCTGTGGTGTGCTAGAACTGGAACTGACAGGAAATTCAATAATTGGCATCCCAATTTGAGAAGATGAAGTGGTGGTATCTTGAACATTGTCGACATAATTATACCCAGCATCACCACCATAAAAATCATCATTTCCTTCATCACCATCATCTCCATCACTGTCAGTACCAACTTCCACATCCTCTTGATGGATACCCTCAGATCTAACTGATCCTTCACTAATAGGATCATCAGTAACAACCACATCTTCCAATACCACATCCTCTGCTGGATGTGCTTCACCTATCCCACCTTGTTCTTCAATCATAAGTTCTGCTGGTTGATCATTCACAGCTACATGCTCTTCTTCCTCATCACCACTATTCTCTGCATCATCGATTAACTCCTGCATCTCAGGAGTGATTGCAGGACCAGCATCATCTCGTATCAAGTGAAACACCTTTTCACCCATCTGTGGGATTGACATTGTGTTATGTGTAACATTCAGATGTGTATATGCCTCCCACTGCAAAGCTTGTAGTGCAATCAAGCTGAGAAATCTAATGTATGGCACATGGGTCCTGGTTGTCTTTTTGGCAGTGGTCAAAGTGATCTTATCCATCATCTCAGTAAAGATTATCTGAGCTAAATCCACATTTCTTCCAGTTACCAGAGCATGAAGAACCATGAGTTCAGTTTGATTCAGTAGGTCATGGCTTCCTGACTTGTGACCAAAGCATCTTATGATAACACCGGCCAAGTACTTCCAAGGGTGACCCAAAACTGACAGTTTATATCGTCCATGAGATATAGGTTCATTGTAGCCAATCAGTGGCAGAATCTCCAAGGTTTGATCAGCAGTGGCAAACGGTTGGTATGGGGCAAAATTTGGTATGGATAAGGCTTGTCTGAGGGTTTCAACAGAGATCACAATAAGGGTTTGATTATTATGGATAGTGCAAGTGATTGTATGATTATTAGGGTGGTATCTTGCAGTGTACCACATCTCCCCAATAATGCGAGGGAAGATGAACATAGGATGAGCAGAGAGGCAAGGAAACAGGGGATGTGCTTTTATGAAGTTAACTATGGGTTCAAATCCCTGATTTGCCTTGGATGAGGTATATCGGTGTTGATTATGATGTTATTTGGGGTAATGGTGAAGGGAGAGTTAGGAGTAACATTCTCACCTGAAATAGAGTTGGGAACCTCAGTAGGGTTGAACATCACCATTGTTGCAGAGCTTGAGATTACGAAGACAGAGTTACTTAAAAGCAGTGAAAGAGAAGGGTTTCAGAAAATAAGAGTTTTGAGAATTTTGAAAGCGTAATAAATGAAAAACCGCTCAAAACATCATCCATATCTTTTTGGGAAACCGATACTGTCACAGAAAAAATATTTTTCAAAAAGTAACTGTCACGTCTGCAAAAAGGTAATAAACGGAAAGGTTAATAAATACCCAGACAACTAACGGACAATTAAAAGAAGTAAATACTGTCTAGGAATGCATTAAATACAAATGAGAAATTAATAAAATAAGTATGGGACACAAGAATTTTAACTCTGAGTATCATCAGCTGATAGAAGAAAGTGTCAGCTGATCCTTGTTGAGAGAAAATGAGTGTCAGCCAATGAATGCACTTAGCTAAGCGTCTAAGTTTTAGCTGATGGTTGATCAGCTGAGGTATAGCATCAGCTGATGGTCGTCAGCTGACAGAATACCATTAGCTGATTCACCATTGATAAGACATGTAGAAACTTAGATAAGTACTTCATTTCACACACAAATAAAATTATTTTCTCACACAAAACTAACTACCTAAGAAAAGAATATTTTACAGATTTAACATGCCAAGTTTGGATATTAGGAAATTGAACCGAGATTCATCCAAAGGTTTTGTAAAAAGATCAGCTAATTGAACATCAATGCTTATATAGTGCATTGAAGCTTTCTTTTTCTGCACATTATCTCTTAGAAAATGATGTCTGATTTCAATATGCTTGGTCTTAGAATGCAAAACAGGATTGTTAGAGATAGAAATGGCACTAGTGTTGTCACACAGGGTTGGGGAGTTTTCAAACTGTATGTCATAATCAAGTAGTTGGTTCTGTAGCCATAGCAGTTGAGCACAACAGCTTCAAGCAGCAATGTATTCTGCCTCAGCTGTTGAAGTTGAAACAGAGTTCTGTTTCTTGCTTGACCAGCTGACTAACCTTCCACCTAACAATTGACAACCACCAGATGTACTCTTTCTGTCTAGTGTGCAACCTGCAAAATCAGAATCAGTGTATCCAACTAACTCAAAGTCAAAGTCTTTGGGGTACCAAAGACCTAGATTAGGAGTTCCTTTGAGATACCTGAAAATTCTTTTAACAACAGCTAAGTGAGATTCTTTGGGATCTGCTTGATATCTAGCACAGAGACGTGTTGAAAACATAATATCGGGTCTGCTTGCTGTGAGGTATAAAAGTGACCCTATCATACCTCTGTAAGCTGTAATGTTCACTAACTTACCATCAGTGTCCTTTCCAAGCTTTAAGGCAGTGGACATGGGTGTTTTCATTAAAGAACAATTTTCAAACTCAAATTTCTTAAGTAAGTCATTAACATACTTTGTTTGATGAATGAAAATTTCATCAACCTCTTGTTTGATTTGAAGACCTAGAAAATAGTTTAATTCACCCATCATGCTCATCTGATAATTTTCAGACATGAGTTTAGAAAACTTTTTGCAAAGGTCAATATTTGTAGACCCAAATAGTATATCATCTACATATATCTGTACAAGTATTACATCACCCTAATTTTCTTATGAATAAAGTGCTATCTATGCTTCCTCTAGTAAATCCTTTTGTGGTCATAAAAAAAGAGAGGGTATCATACCAAGCTCTTGGAGCTTGCTTCAAACCATATAAATCTTTGTTCAAGAAGTATACATGGTCTGGCTTGCTTGCATCCTCAAAACCAGGAGGTTGTTTGACATACACCTCTTCCTTCTATTTACCATTGAGGAAAGCACTCTTAACATCCATTTGAAACACTTTGAATTCTTTGAAGGCAGCATATGCTAGAAACAGTCTTATGGCTTCAAGTCTTGCAACAGGGGCAAAGGTTTCATCAAAATCAATTCCTTCTTCTTGACAATACCCCTAAGCAACTAGTATTTCCTTGTTTCTGATGATCAGCCCTTGTTCATCCATTTTGTTTCTGAACACTCACTTAGTACCAATGATGGATTTATCCTTTGGTCTTGGCACCAAAGTCCATACATTGTTCCTAGAGAATTCAGCCAATTCTTCTTGCATGGCATTTATCCAGTGGGGATCACTGAGAGCTTCATCTACCTTCTTTGGTTCAATCATAGAAACAAAACCTGTGTATAAACAGAAATTACAAGCTTTTGACCTTGTTAGTACAGGTGCTTCTATGGTACCTATTACCTGATTTTTAGGATGATCTCTGAGGTCTTTGTAGGTATTTTGGATTAAGGGAGTGTTTGGATTTCTTTGGATTTAGGGAGTTAAACTTCCTTGGATTGGATCAGCTGATGATATCTCTGGTTGATTAGCTGACAGAATTTCATTGTTGTAGTCTGAGGAAACTTCTACTGAAGAGGGAATGTTTGATATGGAGTTAGAATCCAATGATGTTGAATCATGATTCTCATGTGTGGGTTGATTTAGGATAGGTTGTGCGTTGGTTTCTTGTAGATTTGGAAAAGGTTCATCTAGATCCTCTACATCAGCTGATGGGAGTGGATCAGCTGATACTGGAATGTTGTCTTCAGTATGCAGTAGATCATTAAATTCCTTACCTATAGATGAATTAGTAGAACATGAAGCAACAAAGTCATTTTCATTGAAACATACATTGATTGATTCTTCTATGACCTTTATTCTGATGTTGTAGATTCTGTAAGCTTTGGAGATCACAGAATATCCAACAAATACACCTTCATCAGCTTTAGGTGCAAACTTCTGCAATTGATCTCTTTGATTTAGAATAAAACATTGACAACCAAAGATGTGCAGAAAACTGATGTTGGGCTTCCATCCCTTGAGCACTTCATGTGGAGTTTTGTTGTGCCTTTTGATAACTAGGGATCTGTTCTGAATAAAATAAGCACAGCTGACAGCTTCAGCCCAGAAGTTGAATCCTAACCCACTCTCACACAGCCTGGTTCTTGCAGCTTCAATCAAAGTTCTGTTTCTTCTTTCAGCTACACCATTCTGTTGTGGAGTCCTTGGAGCAGAGAATTTTTGAGATATACCTTTCTTATCACAGAAACCTTCTAGAGTTTGATTTCTAAACTCATTTCCATGATCACATCTAAGCATCCTTACCAGATTGCCATTTAGCACTTCCATCTTTTTGATAAAGCTAATAATCTCTTCAGCAGCCTCACTCTTTGCCTTAAGAAAGATGACCCAAATGTACCTTGAGAATTCATCAACCAAAACTAGGGCATACTTACTTCCACTAATACTTGCAGTAGCAACAGAACCAAATAAGTCCATGTGCAGCATGTAGAATGGTTCAGTAATGGAGAAGGCTTGCTTAGATGGAGAAGATGTCTTGTGCTGCTTTCCCTTTTCACAGGCAAAGCAAAGTTTAGGCTTAACATAAGTCAGTAAAGGTAGTCCTGACATTAGATCACCCTTGCTCAGCTTGTTTATGTTTTTGAAGTTTAAGTGGGAAAGCCTTTTGTGCCATAACCAGTTTGTGTCAGTTACATATTTTGTATACAAATAGGTTAACTTGGATGGATCACCTGAGGACATATCAAGAGTATATACATCCTTGGTTCTCTTTGCACAAATTATTGTTTCACCTTCTTGATTTAAAATGGAACCACCTCTCTTTGTAAAGAGAAATTTATGATCACCATCACATAATTGACTTATACTGATGAGATTGTACTTAAGTCCATTAACATATGAGACCTTAGATAGTGTTAAGTTCCCGTTATGAAGTTCACCGTAGCCTTTTGTTTGCCCACAATTATTATCACCAAAGGTCACTCTTGGACCCTTTTCCTTCTTGTAGTTACTAAGGAAAGCTTTACAACCTGTCATGGTTCTTGAGCATCCACTGTCAAGATACCATGTGTTCTGACCCTGCATAGATAAGATTGAAAGAAGGTTAGTGACACTTGGGCATCCACAGTTAAGTGGATCCCTGTGGATTGCACCTAGCCATCCACTTCATATTAGGTTGTTTAAGAATGAGAGGAACAACTGTGTTATCAATATCAGAACGCTGTCTTGAGTTACTTTCAAGAGAACAATTACTTGCCTTATGTATTTTGCTCCCACATTGATAACATTTTTGATTTTTGGAGCCTTTAACATGTTTTGGTAATTGCCCATGAGATGTCATAATTGTTTTCTGATGACTATGGGTCATCAGCTGACAGATTTCACCATTCAGCTGTTGCAACTGATTTTGTAAACTAATGAGGTCTTTGTTTACAGTCACCTTAGGTTGACCCACAGTTAAAATGAGTTTTTGATCAACTTTAGGCGTGGCAGACTTTGATTTTTTGTGAACAGAAAGTCCTTTTCCCTTGGTTTCTCCTATTGAAAGAGTTTGAAGTGATGTTTGATCAGCTAGACAAATAGAAGAGGATCCATGATCAGCTGACAGGCTATCAGCTGAGCAGTTATCATCTACTCTTTGATCAGCTAATGTAACATCATTAGCTAAGGAGTTATCAGTCAGCTGAACTCCTAAATTTAATGTATCAGCTTTCAAGGTTTAACAACATGATGTCTCTTTGGTATCAACAAATGATTCCATTCCCTTACTAACTTCCTTTACAATTAATTCATAAGTACTTTTGCTTTCTGTCAAAACAATAGAACCTGAACCAACTTTTGAAGTGGTTGTGTCTTTCAGCTGAGTATTTTTACTTTTGACAAATCTGTTAGTGATAATACTTTTTCCTTTTACAATCTTTTGAAATGTAAGAGGTAAAATATCAGCCTTTTCTAAGATATTTATGTCCTTGCTAAAATCAACACAATTAGCAGCTTGTGAGTAATTTCCACCAATACTAGCTTGAACTTGTTTTGGAATCTGCTTATTGACACACTGAGTGGTCTTACCAGCAGAAACACACCAAGATCTAACTACTTTTTGAAGGTCATAAAACTTCGTTGTTGCTTCATTGTTTTCTTTTACCAAGATCTGATTAAGTATCTTTTGATTAGCTAAATCATCTTCCAATTTTGTCATCTGTTTCAGTTTCTCATCTTTAAGACTCAACTTCTCTTTTAGTGATTCTATTTCTAATTTTAGCTTCTTTTCTTTTTGAATATTTGACTGAAACTCAATACACAGATAATCAAACATAGTGTTCTTTTCATTATTATCATAGTTAATAAATTTTCCAACCTGATACATAGAAGAAGGATCCCAGTCAGGAGAAGTACAAGCTTTAGCAGCTTTCTTCATATCCTCATCAAAGGAACTTGTACTTGCTGTGTTGGCCATCAAGCTGATCCGAGCAGTGAGGAACTCATTTTCATCACTTGAGATATCTTCCTCAGCCCAATCTTTTTCTTCAGCCACCAACACCCTGTTCTGAGCTTTCTTCTTTTTCTTCTCAAGGACAGCAGCAAGAAACTTCTTATACTTAGCTTCATAATCAATCTTGCTGTCTGAGCTTGAGGAACCCTTGAAGCCTGTGCTTCATCTGGACTTACATTCACTGGCATAGTGACCAGTCTTGCAACAGGAGAAGCATCCTTCAGAAGCCTTTGATTTAAACTTGGTTTTTTCTCCTTTGAAGGGTTTCTTCACAAACCTCTTGACACCCTTTCTTTTCAAGAAAGGCTTGAACCTTTTTACTAACATAGTAGCCTGCTCAACAACAGCTTCAATTCTGTCCCTGTCCTCCAGATCTTCATCCACATCAGCCACTTGCTCTTCATCAGAAGATTCTTCCTCTTCCTCTTCATTGGACTCATTCACCACTGCAGCAAAACTTCTAGATCTTGTATCCTTAGATATAAGGGCACTTGATGGAGCTTTGGCACTCTCTTTCATATCCTTGGTAGAGAGTTTCCTTTGATTCACTGCTTGTTCATGGTTCATGAGGCTACCATACAAACCAACCAATGTAAGACCCTTTATTTTCTCACCATGTTTGAGTACAGTGATAAAATGATCCCAAGATTCTGGGAGAGAGTCTAGAAACTTGTTTACAAGCTCCTTGTTGCTCTTGGGAACATCTGCTCTTCTCAAGTCATTAACAAGGCAGTTGAACCTGGTGTAGGTCTGGGTAAGACTTTCACCTTTATGAGCAAAGAAGAACTCATATTCTCTAACCAGAAGGAGTTTCTTGTTCTCCTGCACTTCTTCAGTGCCTTCATATGCAACAATCAAAGTGTCTAGCATCTCCTTTGCAGATTTGCAGTGAGAACTTGATGTTAGACATCATTAGGTAGTGCTGAGACTAAGGCTGTCATGGCTTTGACATCAAGATTAACCAGCCTTTTGTCTTCATCAGACAATTGATGAATGGCATTGACAACATATCTTTTTACTGCAGGAGTAGTATCAGTGACAACAGTGACTTCCATAGTGGAGGTAGGAACATATGGACCTTCAGTAACAGTCTTGAGCATCACATCATCAAGGCTAGACATGTAGAGAAGAACTCTACTCTTCCAGAGGGAAAAGTTTTCCCCATCAAATATGGGACACCTTGTGAGTGAGCCATTGTTGGAATGACTGTTTGAGATAGCAGTTGAAGTGGCCATTTTGAGGTGTGGGGTAGAAGCTGTTGAAGAGTAAGCAAAACAGATCTTAGATATGAATTATCTAGCCTGCTCTGATACCAGTTGTTGGTCCCGAATGGATACTACAACAACAAATGTTTGTATAAGGGGGGGTTGAATACAAACTTTAACAAATAAAATTTAAGAGACACACGGTTTAATTTTATATAATTCTTATTGATGTGAATCGAGAATTACATGAACTAAATTCAGAAAATCTAAGTTCAATAAAAGGTGGCAACTAAATTTGTCTAACACATAGACTATGCTAATCTTAAACAACTGAAGTCTAAGATGTTCAACACATGAACAAGTTTGTTACACTAAAAGTAAAATGCTAATTCTTCTAATTCTCAACAGATGAGATTTCAGTGTTCAACTCTATTTATTCGCATACTTAGCATGTTTCCATGCATGAGTATATATAAGCAAATGGTCCTCCGGTTGATGAATGAGAGAAGGGGACATAGGTACTTGGTTTAATAGTATTATAATAGATAAAGTAAGTGGGTGAAAAGTAGGTTCACTTTCTACAGAATATGTATAAAGTGAGTGTACTTTTCGGTAATGTCAAAACCCATTATCTATTATTATATTATTAAAGTACTACCTTTATGTCTTGGGAGAGTAAACTTCTTCTTCCATGCTTGTACTTTAAACGGCACCATGCTTCTTGAAGACTTGACTTAACCAAGTATAGAGTTGCCAGCCATACTTAGTTGTTGAAGCAAATCTTTGAGATCTTATCTTCTAAAGTATCTTTCTCCTTTTCCAGGGGATAAAGATCTATCATTTTTGTCTCTTTGCAGATACAAAAAGTGCTAAGTACTTTTACAAAGAAAGATCTAAGGCATAATAGGAACAACACATGTTCTGCCTTTGACTTAAGAAAATATTACATACTAAAGCTATTATCTGAGTTATAGAATAATTACTCAGATAACAGACACTGAACTGCAAATATAATTTTGCTCAGCTAAGGATAAATGTGAAAGACTCAGCTGACTAGATTTGCTTAGCTGATCGAATTACTCAGCTAATAACACAAATCATAGTACAGCTAATAAACTAGTCAAACTAAACAATCAGCTGATCCCAGGGGCTCAGCTAACCATTTGAGTATGATCAGCTTACAAAGAGAAGATTGGATAAGTAATAGCTACCTTATCTGACAGATGGGAGGCATCAGCTGATCAATGTGATTGTGTCAGCTGATCCTTGATAGCTCAGCTGATCTTGAAGCTTTCCTCAGCTGATGGTTTTGGACCATCAGCTGATCTATTGTAGATCCTCAGCTGATGCTTCTTAACTGATCTTTTCCTCTTAGTTGATCTTCCTGAAGCTTGTCCTTTAGCTGATACTCAGTGTTCAGCTGACACTTTGTTCTTCAGCTGACATTTCTTACTTACATATTTCTTTAAGTCTTTCATGAAAAACAACACATGTTTTTCATTAATCTAAGTTCAAAACTGAATATATGGTTTTGTTAACATCAAATCCTATTTTAATTAATAGACAGGTTTGATTTAGGTTTGATATTGATATCTCCCCAACACTCCCCATGAAGAATGACCGACTGTGGATATTTAGAATGAAAAGAGGATTCTGGGAAGTATTAAACATGCTAAGATGGAACACAGTAAGGATTCATAAAATATCCTCCCTCGGCGTATTATTAAATCATATTTAATAATCAATATAGTATGAAGTACAATACTGCTTAATGTTCCCCAAGATAATACATATCAAACATATAACTAAAACAAACTCAAGGCTTGTTCACCTAGGCCTAGTATGGTAATCGTCACTAGCCTGTGACAACAACTTAGCTAACGGATCTGCCATAAAGCCATCCGTGTGAACTATGCTAGCAACCATATCTCTACCTCAACTAATCACTCACATAGCATGTGTTGGTGAGACCATGATGCTTCCTTCAAGTCATCATAACTTCATTGTTTCAGAAGAACCCAATAAGGTAAATGATACTCGAGACTTTGGTTCTTATAGTAAAGTCATCCTACCCTCATTGTCTCAGAAGAACCCAATAGGGTCAGTGATGCTTCAAGAACTATTTTGATCAACAACACCATGTTTTGTAGGATCAATAACTCCGATTGAAGTTGGCAGTTATTCCATTTTATTCAGAAGCCAACACTATAGTAACAATTTACTCTTGCTTCTTTCATAATTGAGTACCAAGAACATATCCGAATATTTTCTTGATCTACTAAACTGGTTTTGTATATTCTATAGTCGTTATGGATGCATAATTCCTTAACTTATCTTTTAAACAAAGTAAGGTCAGGACATTATCTCCATTACGTTGTAAATATAGAATTAAAACAATGCTCCCACTAGCCCTGTCATTCATTCATGTTTCATTCTTGCTTATTGAAAACTCAAACTATTGATTTTCATATTGAAGCAAGTATTGAACCTTGAGATGCATATATATAAGTCCACCATGGGACTCCTTTTGCTTGTAGACTTTACAAGGATACACTTAATGTAACAGACCATCGGATAGTGTTGTGAGCACTTCCTCAGAAAAATTCCTATTAAGGAATGTGGTATTTGCATTAAGTTGTCATAGACATGAAAAGACACTAAAATCACAAGTATCCGAGTTTACTTCAACATAACCACCGGTAGAGAATTTCCAGATGATACCATCTTCATGGTCAATCATCATGAAACTATCTCCTACTAGTCGGTATTCGAAATTGTCTACAAACTTAGTATTGTTAGGTTATAAATATTGTATAGAATAGAAGATTATATTCTATGTGAAGTTCGTATTAAATATACGAACTAGAGGTTCAATATTGTAAATACCCTTAGGGGTATATCTCCATATGGTTTGAGAGATATTCGAATTTTCGTTTTCTGTGTTTTTCTTGAAGTTCTTCACGATTTTTGCTCAAAAACGACTTTTTGATACTTGTTTTCGAGTTTGGAGTACATAAAAAGTGTTTTTGTTAGTGAAGATGCATAGATTTGAAGAGAAAAATCGATTTGGTTGAGTTTTTGAATTTCGTGTTCTTCATGGTCTTGGTGTTCTTGAGTGAGTTCTTAATGAAGAAGATGAAGTTCTTGGTTGTTTGATCTAAAAAGGTAGTGTTAGTGTGTGAAAAAAGTGTTTGTATATGCGGAATTTGTATCGGATTTGAAGGTATTCGGAATTTGAGCCTCGGTGTGGTATTATCCGGAATTTGAGCCTCGGTGTGGTATTATCCGGATTCTTACTTTACCTGGATTTTGACTTTATCCGGAATTTGTGTTTATCCGGATTTTGAAATTACTCGGATTTTGAGTTTATCCTGAATTTGGTTTTAACCAACGGTTTTTAGACATATCCGGAATTTAGTTTATCCGGAATTTGGTTTGATTTTGTCTCGAGGTCAGATTTCAAAGCATACAGCTGTACAGCAATTCAAATATTAAATCGCACGTGAACAGAATTCATTTATCCGGTTTTTGTATCTCGTCAGGCGCATGAGACAGTACTTTAATGTTGCGTGAATCGAGGTCTGAAATCAGCCTTAAAGCATTTGGTCAAAGTCTGTTCAGTACACATCATAATTGCTGAACAGTTCACATCGATATTCTGCACAATACACATCAATATTCAAAAGAATTAATTGATGAGCTGGACAATATTCATCGAACTTGAAATTCAAAATAATTCAAGATATCTTCTTTTTAATTGGCCATAGTCATCAATCTTTAAAATTGGTCATTGGATTTTTTTTAATTGGCATAGTAAAGATCGATCTTCATTTTAAACATCCATTTTAATCAATTTTATTTGAACATCCATTTTAAATCAATTTTGTTTGTTAAAAAAAAAGGTTACGCTTATTATTAAATCATTGTTGCCAAAGTTTTTGTTGCCTTTAATCAACTCGTATTAAATTGATTTTAAAAATCATTTTAGTTGATTAAATTTTTGATCAAATCAAATCATTCCTAAATGATTATTATTTTTTCAGGTATCGAGATGAATCTTACAAGGATAAAAAATTCAAGAAGATTTATCAGATTGGAGTTTTAGGCACTGGAACACGACAGAAGGTGAAGAAATGTTACGAATAAAGTTGAATGAGATGTTTCTTTTATATGACGATTTGGTAGAAGAAAATGCCGAACTTGGAACAAAATCATCTGAGAGTGCTAGCAAACTCCGAACATCTAAAGCTGAAAATGAAAAGCTTTTGACTCAATTGTCTGAACTGACTGAAAAAATGCAAAAGCTTGATATGAACTGTCAGTTTAATAAAGTTCTGACAAAAGAAAATGAAAAGCTCAAAGAGCAAGTTTCAAAAATGTCTGAGAAATTTCAACTTCTCAATAAAAAATGTCAAGATTTCAAAGTTGAAATTGGGAAGAAAGAAGCAGATCTTGAAACAGAGAAGAAAATAGCAAATGATTTGCACAAAAACAATGCTAAGCTTAAAGAGCATTTGTCAGACATCTCTGTAAGACTATAAGTGTTCAGTCCGACTAAACTTCATAATTCTGTTTAAGTTGTATGTAGAACTCATCTTACAAACTTAACTTTGTCTCATCAAATCTAAACTGATGAGATCATTTTCCCAACACATTCCTTCGTTATTATTTGTTTAAAATCATTTCTGGAACCGTTCATTCATGTGATATTATTTCAGTAATCACAACACACCATGAGTGAGGGAGTGTAGGCATTTATACTCCTATGGTCAATCCAGAACCGGAAGGACCTGCCCTAGGAGCTCACCATATTCTAGAACGAGATAGTAAGGGTTACTTACTAGGTCAACTAGGTGAGTAGAATCAGTTATCACGGGATACTGATTGGTGTGCAGAGGTAATATTAAAACAGAGAGGGGTGGAATAGGAGATGGGATGCTTATGATCAACAGATAATCTGGAGCTTCTACTGTAAAATCATTTTGTGACATTATTTGTCAAATTCCCTAATTGTTCACATTACCTGATTGTTCAAATCATCATTGACAATCCTTCTCAACACTTTGAATTTCTTGAAAATCATTCTTGTTGTAAATCACATGATTTCTCTTCCGGTTGCGATAATAACAAGTGTCCTTATGTATTCAACAAACAGAGATATATACATCAGTTTGGAAAGAGAGTTTGAGGGAGAAGTTGAAAAATATTTAGTGAGCTGTGGGTGAGATATGATCAAAAGAAAAGAAAGATCCTTACCAAATAATATACATCTGGGTAGCTACATCTGTTACTGGATCTCATTCATTGAGATTTGGTATTGAAAAAGACATCATGGACCCAGTGATGCATTGCACTAACCCCACCCAGCTACTCAATTATCTCTTAACAGATAATTGTTTCAACTTCACACAGAGAATTAACACATTTCTATTGATATCTCACTTGGAGATTGTTGATATTGAAACAAGGAAGACAGCTACTCCGGTCCCCGACTTCTTTCATGCACTTATCGAGTCTAGAGCTTATTTGAATATATTTCATTTCTTAGGACACATGGTAGAATTATTAAGTGTATCTAGTTTTCGTAACTACCGGAACATCTTGGAGTGATATCTTTTGTAATATTCACGATGATTAGATGGAAATCCTACCAGAATCAACGTTATACCAGTTCAGAACATAGGTCACACAGTTTATTTAAACTGTTGTGTTAACGAGAATCTATGTGATCTCGGTGTTTTCCACAGGAACTTTAAGACGGTGCCCTAAAGACTGTCTCTGATGTTGTTATTGCCATATCATTGTGGTGACACCGCTACTTCAACTGATTCTCTTGATACGGGTTCTAAGTTTCAAGTGATTATCTGTTCATGACAAAATCAAATACATGATGTTCATGACGAATCCTGATCATCACGACGGGGAGAAATATGAGTTGATTTTGAGGGGAGAAATATCAGTTGATTTTGAGGGGGATATCAATCAAGAGAACATTCAAGTGATGAGGGGGAGAAAATTTTGATACTCATTCAGTTGAGTTTGAGCTTATCGATCAAGAAATGATTCATATGTTGAGGGGGAGACAAAGAGAAAGAAAATAAAATCTTTACATGTCAAGTCAAGGGGAAGCAAAGAAGAGAAAGATAAAGAACAACAGAAGAAAAAGATTTCAAATAAACCTGATCTAAAGCTACATTCAAGGGGGAGAGAACAAATATTCTTTCTAATTCATACTGTTTAAAGGCTCAAGATCGTGTTTGCTGAAAACCACCTAAAGCTAAACCATTCATACAACCAAAGGTTGCATAACCGTAGGTTACCGGTGCAAATCCAAAAATCAGATGAAATTGGATGTTACTGTAGGCTTTCAAGATTCAAGTTCTCATCAAGGTTTTAAAGAGAAGACTATTCTTAAAAATTGAAGAGTCTATCTTTCAAGATGAGAAGATATTCTAAAGACATCCGATCAAAGACTGAAGATTCAAAAAGAAATCGTTCATGTCTTGTCTCCTAAAGCGTTAAAGAATGTAGCAAGAAATCTGCATATTTGTAAGAAGAGATTGTTAGAGTTCGTATGAAGCTAAAAAGACAAACATCTTCTATTTCTATACAAAAGGGGAGATTGTTAGGTTATAAATATAGTATAGAATAGAAGATTATATTCTAGGTGAAGTTCGTATTAAATATACGAACTAGAGGGTCAATATTGTAAATACCCTTAGGGGTATATATACTAATGACTAATTGTCATTAGTAAGGTCTTTGGCATAATCTCAATATTAAGCGTGTGCTTTTATGGTGTTTATCATTCTCTCTTTACATTCAAGATTATGTTACATTGATCTTCATTACATTGCTGATACCTGAATCACTTAGGACAAAAAAGTATTTGACATAACCACTGAGAGAAAGTATTCATATGATACCTTCCACACGGTCAATCATAGATCTTTCCTATCAGTCGGTATTCAAAGTTGTAAACTTATCCATGTTGTTCTCTTTCTATAAAGAACCATTTTTACCCTTCGAGTTTCAACCCAAGGGTCGGGTCTACCAAGTCCAATACTTGGATATCCCACATGGATAGCATCTCATTTTCATCCCCTCTTTCCTTCTAGCGGACTCTAGGCCCACTTTGGTTTTGGTAGTTTGATGTAAACATCATTAAGTCGTCTCCCTCAGATATAAAACTATATCTTTCTGGCCTTATGACAACTATTACCAAATTTAAAGAGGTAATGATTTAATGTCAGGTCCTCCAGCATAGCCATGCTGAGTTTCAATCATAATTGAGTGCTAGTGCCAACATCAGGTTCTTCCATTCAAGGTAAACTTTACTCCCACTGGCACCCACTGATATTTGAAACCCTTTCCTTTTGAACAACATACTTTTTGTTCAAATATCCCATGGTCACAGCAGAATACCTAATGGAGTAGCACCTCTAGATTATGTGTTCCTCCAACTCACCCTAAACGCAGGTTGAGGAATTCGGACTTTGTGATGGACTGGCAAAGACATACTTTCTAGTATCATCATCTAAGGTGCGTACTTAACCATCTTTGTTGGTATGACTTTTGGAACATTGCCCGCCACTTTCAAAGTACTCTCCAAACAATAGGGTACTTAGGTTAAACCCATCACAATTGGACCATAACTAGAATGTCCGGTTCCTCCGCTTGGCGACCCATATAACAATATGTTCTAGGAGGATTTAATTATGAGACAAAACCATAATTCTTATGATGGTCACAGAACTTAGAACTACATCCTAAACATCTCTATTAGATTTTAGTATTATAGTCTTTTGCCCTCTTAGTCATGTACTTTGTCACGGATGTGTCTTGAACACATCTCAAGGCTTTAGACGAGTGTCTAACTAGTCAAACATTTTCATCCTTTTACCTTCACTGGTAAGGTAACAAAGTATCCCGTGTTACTCCTTAGGTTTGCTTGAACGGTCTATACACAATAGTGTGAACGAAATCCAACAAGCCTTCATTCCTCTCACATACATAAGTGAAGGACGTTTGAGTCATTTTAGCCTAATAAATAAGATTTGCAATCATCAATTGATCCCAGATCAAAAGATCCAAGTTCCTAACCACATGGAGCTTGGTGATGCAAGTCTTCTTTATATGGTTAAATTGAATATAATAATAATAAGAGTAACATGTACAAAACATGCATGATCATTCTATTACTTAATAAGAAAACACTTATAATAAATGCCACAAGATGGATAAAGTTTGAAACAAACCACCACAAAATACATAATTCAAAAGAAGTTAATCCATCGTTATCAAAGGCATAGAAGATACATTGTTTCTAGACACGTAGGGCGAAAAACATAGATCTAGTAAAGTAATAGACTAGCTGGAAGAAGTGGCAAGATCCCATCTTCCAATCCTTTTTCAAATAGGGACAACCATCTTGTTTCCCGTTATGAAGTCTAGCTCTCTACAGCTTCTACTTCTTACTAACACTTACACTTTGCAACAAACAAATTTGAGACAAACGTGAGTGTTGTGGCTAGTATCCAAAACTTGCCCATAGAAGTAGATAAGTAGTAGAGTTTGATCATGAATGTACCTGAAGTTTCGGAGCCAATATTTCTCATCTTGTACATCCTTAGCTCATCCAGGCACTTAGGGCAGGCGTGGCAGCATGGCGAGCCCAGTAAAACCAAGCTTCCCATTTGAGGTAGCTCACTTCTTGGTAGCCTTAGCGAGAGTGGACGAGGTGAGCTTTCCTTTGGCCATGTTAGACTCAAGAGCCTTGAGCATGCCATGAAGCTCCATTAAGGATTTTTCCATACCATGCATGTGATAATTCATAATGAATTGTTCATATGATGGTGGAAGGGGTCGTAGGATAATATCCACGGCCATCTCTCTTTCAATGGTAAATCCTAACCTCTCCAAGCGCTCCACAAGTGCCTTCATCTCAATCACGTGAAGGCTTATGTCCTCGCCATCCTGCAGCCGGCAACCAAGTAAGTCATTCAAACACCCATGCCATTCTTGCCTCGCTTGTTGCTGGAACATGTCCTGCAACACAAGCATCATCTCGTAAGCACTTAGATGCTCCATTTTCATTTGCAATTTGGGGCTCATCATGCTCAACATGAGGCAAGAGACCTCGTTGGTGTCTTTGACACTTTTATCATACGCATCCCAAATGACCCTACTTGCGTTGGTAGCAGGGGCTTCCGGAAGGGGTTCCTCAATGGTGTGCAACTTGTCTTCGTGTCGTAGGACAATCCGCAATTGCCTAGACCAATCCATAAAGTTACTCCCATCGAGTTTCTCCTTCTCAAGAAACATACGTAACGAAAAGTTGGTGTTGTTGATACTAGTCGACGTCATCTATAGAAGCAGAGTAGTTTTAGTTAGTTTGATTGAAATCCTTGTTAAAGTAATTACCCCATGTGTTTAAGAAAAACAACTATTTTAACAAGGGCTAAGAACCCTATTTCACCTTGCACCGTGACGGGTTTTCCGCGGATCACGTGGCAAAGCTATTTAGGCCGGCAACCATTGACCGATTGCAATCCATTATTGCAACTCTTAGTTCCTTGCGGGATTCTACTTGACAACCATTGTGCCAAGTTTGGCATGTTTGATCCCTCCACACCAATTCTCAATTAATATTTTGTATAACTCGGCTAGAGCTCGACAATCATCCAAAATATAAACTTGAAATCGTAAATCAACCATCAAGATACACGGTGGTACTTTTACCCAAAATCGACTCGGCTAGAGCTCGACAATCGACCTTGCAAGTTTCCACACACACCTTCCACATAGCACATGCAAAGGCTGACTCGGCTAGAGCTCGACAATTAACCCTTACACGGCTAGATTCGAGCGGTGTCATCTTATGAGTGGTGTGCGATTTACATTTAGAAAACAGGATTTAGTTTTCCGGTTAAAAACCATTTTGAGTTTGATTAACAAAAGTGACAATAACCAAACGTTTTCACTAATCGGATACTAAGCGAAAGTTAAATCCGTTTGTTAATCAAGTGAGCACGCGAGAGTTGTTAAACCATTTTTAAAACTCTTAGGTTTTATTATTTATCAAAAATTGTCTAGCATGCAATAGTTCCTACAACTCATGCATAAAAAATATAATAAAACCATCACACGCATACAACAAGTTGGTAACCATTCCCCTAAAACCTTTGCGTTTTCCCGTGAGCTACTACGGGAAAAAAAAGTCATCTAAGGACCAAAAGCCTTGACTTCGGATGTGCTCCCACTAAACCCGCTACCTCCATTGGGCCTCCCGGATTTGTGTTCGCCAAGACATCACTCCATAGACTCCCGATGGTTGCTCCATATTACAATTTACATAGAAAAAGGAAATAAATGGCATGCAAGCCATAACTCCTAACTTCTAGTACAATTACATAATATGGAATATTTAAATGGCATGCAAGCCACATATACAAAATTACATACCAAATAAATAAATTTAATTATTACAAACCATTGTGACATAAAGTCACCAAATGAATGAATAATTAAAACACAACCAAACATCCACAAGGTCTAGGGCATATCAATGGTTAACAATATCACAAGAACAACAAACAAGTTCACTAATGAACAACAACATGGTGTGCCACACAAAAACCATGTAAACTTATGTATAATGGTTAAGATTTTTCAAAAAACACTCAAGGCACTAAAAATCCCATGTACTTATGCATTAGTAACACCAAACCATTTTTGATGAAACATATACATAAATACATAATGTAAGTATATGCAATTACCATTTTCATGCCAAAATAATAATATACATTTAAATACCAACCTTTATACAAGGCAACTTCAAAAACCAAATTTTAATTTCTGGACAAAAATTCCAGAAACCAAAATTTAGTGCTAAAAACCCAAAAATAATTTTTCCCTTTTTAAAAAGTTTAAAAACAGAAACTGTCCGGCTGAGTTCCGCACCGCGTACCAAAAACTGGTCCGCGCCGCGTAAACCTCCTCGAAGTTAAAACAGAATCTGTCCAGGCACTTTCCGCGCCGCGTACCAACTAGTGGTCCGCGCTGCGTAAACCATTTGGACAGAAAACACAAAACTAATTTTTGGGTTTTTCAGGATACCATGTGCAAATATAGTATAGAGGTGGCTCTGATACCACTGTTGGGGTTTCAGGAACGCAGCGGAAGGAACAAAACTAACATGTAATGCCAAAAGTACAAACATGCAATGCATAAAAACCCCAAAAGATGGACCAAACTCTATAACTAGTATTTGCAACATGTAAAAGGAGGGAAAAGAGAGATATACCGGAACAAAGATGAAGATGGTGGTGTTGACTAGAAAGCAAAGTAGCTTCCCTCTATTGCAAGTCCACACCGGGTTTGTGAGATCTCCATGTACTAGCACACCATTAGTGGTCTTCAAAGCCTTGAAACCACCTCTGGAACAACAACCATAGAACTCTCCTGGATCACCTCTCCAAGAACACCATGAAAAACACTCTCTTGTCACTTGCTAGAAGCCTGTTAGAGTGTAATTTTTGTATCCTTCATCTAGACAGAGAGAGAGAGAGCATATGCATATCCTTTTAAAAATCCAGAGATGCCTCCTTAGTACCCCAAGGCCGGCCAAACACCTTTTTAAAGAACCACATGCATTGGTGGAAAAAGAGGTGGGAGACAAAGAGATTAAATGCTGTCAGGCACGATTCCGCGCCGCGTACCCGTAAGTTTCCGCGCTGCGTACCCTAAGGTATTCCGCGCCGCGGACATCGTCTGCACAACAACCCTTTTCACTTTGACACTCTTAGTCCCTCCATATAGGTTGCTGTCGAGATCAACCCCCGACGTGTGACCCGATAGGCCCATACTATATCGGTAGTGATCCAAATGGCGTACGTGCGTCAGTGGGCATACTCCAACAGTAACAAACCTAAACAACATTGCCCAGACACAAACCACCCAACCTCCCACCCCAATTGAGCTAGATCACTCGATTGATGAACTCCAAAAGCTGCTGTACGCTAAACTCAACAGCGTTGCCAACCTAAACACTGAGCAACAAACCCTTCTAGCAGCTCTTCAATCTCACTCAAACCCAACCTATACTCCAACATCAAGCAACTCTAACGATACTATTCTTGCAGCCCTTAATACCCTTGCTGCCACAGTTTCTAACATGTCACAGACACTTACAGGGGTCGACTAGAGGTTGAGAGTTGTGGAGACCTCCTGTAAAATCCAAGCTGAAGCTTCAAAGAGGAAACATGATGACTCGAACGATCCCCAGTCATCATCAAGGGGGAAAGGAGAAGAAGGTACATAGGATCACAACTACAAAATCACATCAAGATCCGTACCTGCATCTCAAGGTGGAGGATGTGGTAGTGGTAGTGGTAGAGAGCAACCAAAGCAGGATGAACCTAGGCAACAGTTATTACTGATAAGGCCACAAGAAATGCTCAGAATCAAGGCTGCACCGTCTTCAAAAGCCGAAGTTCAGGCCTCACAAGAGTTTGAATTTGAGTTTCAGAACATAGAAGAGGTTAGAGAAGCTGAACCTGAAACCCACAGGATCCAAATCCCCATAGTCCAAATACCTGTTTCCCCAATACAATCAGAATCCCCATCTTTTCCTGAGACAGACAAATCTAGAGGCGAGTGACCAATGTATGAGTCTTCTACTGAGCAGATGGTACAACAACAAGTACCTGCTCCAGTTCCGCCATAGGTTGAAATGGAAGTTTTAGAAGACGAAGAAAAGGAGGAGTTTGAAAAGCTCAGTATTGATAGAGTCCTCCACAAAACAAATCGGGAACTACTCCAGACCCGCAAAACAATGGCGGTTGGTATGCTGTAAAATCCCTGAAGTTACATCCCTTGGGGGCTTTCTGTATGATCACCGGATGGGGATTTATCCCTCCCCCCCTACAGCTAGCCTCACGACTATCTCTTGTCGAATTGTTTCGCGGTTCTTATCTTGTAGCTTCCCTACCACCTGTGCAATGATGTAGGGTATACTTTGTTCCATAGCTTTGCTGAGCTCGTCAGCAATAGTTTCTCTCATAGTAGGTACTGGAGCCTCTTGGTTCAAATCCGGTGGCCCCTCTGGTCTCGCATTCTGTATCCGGTTAGGGTTTCTACCACCAGTAACACTGGTCTCTATATGTTCGGTTCTATGACTTGGTCCACCCTCTGGATCATTCATCACTCAAGAGCCTCGCGTATTCACCATTCTATAGTTCACATAACTGTAGCACTCACAAATAGATACACATATATCTCTGAATTCTAACTAACTCACCCTCTATGACTATAAACAATTAACATGTTGTTCACACATACTCCATAATTATATGAAATCTTAATCATCAGTTACTAGCTTTCTAATCTAACACACCAACCCTAACCCGATCCATAGAATACTATTATGATTCTGTCAAGTTCTAATCCTAAAGAATCACATCTTCAAGCTGTGAAAAGGATCTTTCGGTACCTTAAAGGTACAACAAATCTAGGACTTTGGTATCCAAAGGACTCTGGATTTGAATTAGTTGGTTTTTCAGACGCTGACTATGCTGGGTGCAAGTTAGATAGAAAATCAACCACTGGAGGATGTCAATTGCTTGGTGGGAAGTTAGTCAGCTGGACTAGTAAGAAACAGAACTCAGTGGCTACTTCAACTGCTGAAGCTGAGTATGTTGTAGCAGAAAGCTGTTGTGCTCAAATCCTTTGGATGCAGCATCAGCTTCGAGACTTTGGTATGAGTTTCAAGAAAACTCCTATCTTCTGTGATAACCAAAGTGCTATAGCCATAACTAACAATCCAGTCTTCCACTCAAGAACCAAGCACATTGAAATTAGGCATCACTTCATCAGGGACATCGTGGAAAAAAGTAAAGTTGACATAAATTTTATCTCCACTGATGACCAATTAGCAGATATCTTTACTAAACCCCTTGATGAAAAGAGGTTTATGTATCTGCTAAGTGAATTGGGTATGCTCAACCCCTAGCTAAGTGTCTAGAATCTGAGGTTTCAGTTTGACAAAGACCAAGTGTCTTAAGCTGAGTGCACAGTTTATAAATAAGTTTTCATAAACTGTATAATCTGTCAAGCTGAATTGAGTTCACATGTTTGGTCAGTTCCAAACATATTTTAACTACTCAGTGTGGTTAAAATGTATGTTTGAGTAAGTCTTAAACATAAATGACTAAGTGTCATTGAGTCTAAGCTATGTGCTTTACTCAGACTGTGTGATTGGTTCACACGTTTGATAAGTTCCAAACATTCTTTAACCACTTAGTGTGGTTGAAAGGTTCGTTTGAGTCAGTTTCAAACAAAAATGACTTAGTGTCATTGATCAAGAGCTGTGTTCTCTACTCAAGCTGAGTATCAATCTCAAGCTGAGCGCACAATTTCAAGCTACGTGCTTGACTCAAGCAGAGTGCTTGGGATAAACTGAGTAATAAGTTTACTCAGCTTGGTGTGTCCAAACTCATGTTTTAATTACTAAGTGTTATTATTTCATGAATACTGCGTATTTGAGTCAGTCTCAAATCATGTATCATACTAATTTGGTGTTAGTATAATACATCAGTTTATATAATCTTATTGTAAGTCAATATTATTATATTACATTAGTATCCGTTAGAAGATGATAAGTTCTACCCGTTTACTGTTACATCAAAATTTTATGGCGTAACAGATAAAAAGGGGAATTTCTAGCGGTAACTTTATCTCTCCTCGGAAAGGTATATATATCGATCATAGTCGAATTAGAGAAGTTATGCTTTCAATCCAGACTTCTCACATACTAAAATACCTTCACTTTCTTTGCTAAGTGCAAATTTTTGTTCCATCGATTTCGAAACCCTAAGTCGCTCAGTGCGCAATTGACGATCGTTCAGTGTGCAATTGACGATCGCTCAGTGCGAGTTACAAATTGATTACTCTGTGTAATCTAAACATTCAACAATGGAAAGTACCACTCTTGTTCTAGGTGAGCGGATGGTCAGAGGTGCTACGTTTAAGAACAATGGGCTGCCAGTGATTAAAATCAACAATCAACGGGCCTGTCTTGCGATTCCTCAGAGGAAACAAGGCAGAGGATATGAAATTTGGATTGATTATATCCGTAAATGCCTCCTGGCATTCACCTTCTATGGCGCATCACTCAACATTGTTCCCCAACATCTGTTGGAGTTCTGGTTTACATGCACCTTCAACCAAAACAGAGGGGAGATCATAGGAACTGTTCGTAATGGAGATAGAACAGTGGTCCTCACAGTTCAACGGCTAAGGGAAGTTCTTCAACTCCCTGCTCAAGATGTTTTCGAGCCCACCGTGACTAGACAAGTGGCGAGGTCAGTTCTACCTCAGATGGGTCACCCTCAAAATGAAGGGGTGATTAAGAAGGCCACTTTACCAACTGGCTGGGGCTTCATGGTGTCAACAGTGGTACGTTCTCTAGGGACTAAAGTTGGAGGCTTGGACCAAGTCAACGAGTTTGAAATGCAGCTGTTATACAATATGTTCTTCGACAGACATATCGACTATGCACAGCTTATATTCAACAAGCTCAAGGACCAAGTACTGAAGACCACCAGGGACCTCCATGTGCCATTCATAAGGTACTTGTCCTTGGTGCTTGAAGCTGAGTTAGGAGATCTCCATGAAGCTGGATGGGATGTGTTTCCTGTTCCATCACTCAGCTCCAAGATGTTCAATAATGACATCTTCCCTGAGCAAGAGGGACTAAGTGGTCCAATGCTCTTTGTAGCTGAGGGAGCTTCTTCTGAGAGTGAAGCTGAGGGATCAAATCAAGGGTGAGCTTCTTAGGCTGACACAGAAGTTCAAGCTGAGCACTCTGCTCAGGCTGAACCAGAACATACTGAAGGTGCTTCTGGTAAGACCTCTCCTCTCTCACTTTCTTCTCACTTTTCTCCATCTACATTTGGAGATAAGACTGCAGTGGAACAAACTCAGTCTAACCCATCTCCTCCACCTTCATCCATCTACAATCCCACTCTGAAGCCACCCCTAGTATGCCCATTGCTGCTAGGGAGAATATCCAAACCTACAGAAGGAAAACTGCCATAGGTGGTGCCACAACTAATGGCATCACTAGAGCTGAGATCACACTGATCCCTCCACCGGCAGGAGTTGAGGGGGAGACGCCTTCTCTTAAGGTATCAACCTCAAGGCTTATTCAAACCCAACAGCCTAAACTGGGTGTGGTGACTACTCAGCCCACACTTACTCTAGCCATGGGAGAACCTACTACTGTGCCTGAGCAGACACACTCAGGTAACATTGAATACATGACCGATTCCCAGGGTCAATCACCCCCCTCCTTACCCAAAAGCCAACCACCTACTCATACACTTCACGTCTCGAGCCCAATTACTTCTCTTCATTTCTCACACTCTAGTGCACGACCTGTCAATGTCTCATCTTCAAACCAGGATGATTCATAGGGTCCAAACTCTGGTGCACATGAATTTGAGGGTCCACACCAACCCTTGGATGATGCACCCAAGTCTCAACCTTTACAAGCTGACTTTGATTCGATTATCACATTTTTGAAAAGTCAGTTTGAGATTCTTCACTTCAAAAGAAAGAAAGCCAAGAAGCATTTGTTGCTGAGGCTAGATGCTCTGGATTCTGAAGTGGCAAAACTGAAGTCTGCAGTTGCTGATTTACATCATCAACGATCTTCAAACCCTATTGATGATGACAAAAAGGGGGAGAAGGTTCAAGAGACTGAAGCTGATGCTGAAGATTTATTGTTCTTGGCAAAGGGAGCAGATCAGATTGAGGGGGAGAAAGAAACAGAAAAAGAACCTGAGCTGACTGAGAAAGAAAAAGGCAAAAGACCAGTAGTGGTCAGCTCAGATGAATTAGAAGCCCCTCAACAGAAAAGAAGGAAAGTGATTCTAAGTGAATCATCTGCCTCAGATGAAGACTCGGCTGACAAAATGACACTTCAAGAAAGGGCTTCACTTATGGCTGCCAGAAGAATGGAAAGGGTGGATGCTGACCAGCTTGGGATCTCGGTCGAAGAATTGAGAAGAAGACAATCAGATGCTTAAGCAGTGTTAGCAAGTGAAAAAGCAATAAGAGAACAAAACTGGGCTGAGCTGATTAGAAAGCAGAATGAGGAATTGACAAAACTGAAACTGCCTATAGTGCCCAAGGAGGAAGAAGAAGAAGAACTGCCTATGCAAGATCAAGCTGAGGAAGAGGATATATCTCACTGTTATGAAAATACCTATGTGGAAATACCAGAAAAAGGATTCATGTACCTGGATAGAAATGGAGAACAATGCTTCCAGTCTGATGCAAATATTTACACATGTGGGGTATCTTAAGTATTTGCTCTGAGACAAATTGTTGGAAAGACTGAACAAAATGCTAAGTTCAGATATAGACTTAACAGAGCAATACGATCACAAAAGGATCAGTTTCAACACTTACCCAATTTGCAAGAAATCCTTGAAGAAATAGACAAGGAAATCAAAGAGTTTGAAGATCTGTATCCTAAATAGATTAGTTCTAATGTAAATATTAGATTAGTTCTAATATTTTTGTAAGCACTTAGTATGCATGATCTAAGTGATCAAACATTTTGTATTGTGACCAGTTCAATTAATACAAGTATAAAGTTTGATATGTTCAACTGTTTTATGATGTGTTCATATTTATAAGTCTGATAAGTTCAGCAAAATGAATAACTGATAAGTTCTTATGTTCAACTAAAAGTTGGTGTGTTCCACTTAAAATTGATAAGTACAATTTAAAATTGATAAGTTCAATTAACATTTGATTAGTTCAAATATAAAATCTTAATAAGTTTAAGATTCAATACATAATTCTGTTAAACAAACTTACTAACTGTTTGATGGTTTTGTCATCATCAAATAGGGGGAGTTTGTTGGGAAAATGATCTCATCAGTTTAAATTTGATGAGACAAAGTTAAGTTTGTAAGATGAGTTCTACATATAACTTAAACAGAATTATGAAGCTTAGTCGGACTGAACACTTATAGTGATTCAGACTGAGCATAAGCTGAGTATAAGCTGAGCATATGTTCGACCAGTTTATACTATACCTTAGTTATATTATTAATATGTTTGATAATCTGTGTATGTCACATAAGGTATATATCGAGTATTCAGCTTGATGTGTTTCAAGCTGAGTGACTCAGCTCAAAAGCAGAGTCAGCTCGATAGAGTTACTAAATATGTTTCAGTTAACTTGTTAGTCTTCTAAGGATGAGTTTATTAATATACGTGTTAATTCATGTATGTATTCGAGTGTGTTCTCGAAGAACTCAGCTTGATGAGTTTCAAGCTGAGTAACTCAGCCCGAAGAAAGAAGTTAGTTTAAAGATAATTTAAATATGTTTTAAATTCATCTTTATCTCTCTCTATATCTAAGGAAAGGATAAGAAGACTCCAGAATCAAGATTGAAGATTGAAGACTCAAGATAAGAAGATTCAAGATTCAAGATTCCGGATTATCCGATAGTTAGTTAGAGAATTAGGCTAAGTCTAGTTTGTTAGGAACCATAGAACAGGATTATAAATACTTATCTCATGATAAGTTTAGAGGTATGACTCAGAGAGATTCTGAAAACAATTTTACAGAGCCAAACCTCTCCTCACTGTATGTGTTACGAATATTGATTCAGTATCAAGATAATCACATATTGCCAAAGATATTCGTGTGTTCGAATTAATCACATTAGTTGTGATATTGGTAAGTGATCATGTGTTGATTCAATTTGTGTAAATCCTGTTTAGAGAGTCGTCAGTATCTATAATTATATGTTAATTATAGATATCTAAGTTTGAGATATTGAGAGATTTATATTAGGTGATTATGTATCAAGAGTTGCTTACTTGATAGTTATTGTAATCATCTTCTTATTCAAAGCACTGTAATCATCTTCGTATTAATAAAAGCATTTTACTATTTCTGGTTTGATTTACTGTGTGTAACACTTTTCTTTGATTTGTTCAATTTCCGCAGAAAGTGTATTCAACCCCCCCTTCTACACACTGTTGCTTGTTGTTATTCTCACCAAGGGACCAACAAGAACTTAGTGAGTTTACCAGACTGTCAATCATATAAACACATGAACTAGGGTTTGCCACGGTCGATTGGCCACGCCCGTACCTCCACAGGTACTGCCTGCTGTTTAATCCGGCCAAACTCAACAGGAACTCAAATTAACTGATCTACAATTGATTTAGGAGTCTTTTCCTACACCCCCAAACACTTTATAACAATACAACAACAAGAATTAACATACTATACAAAATGATTCAACCATATTGAATCACTTGACCGATAATAGCAAGAAAGTCAAGAAATTGATATCCCTTGATGATTCTTATGCCAAGATGGAACTAAATGATGTTAAGCTTCCTATTTTTGATTTAATATCAAACAAAAAAGAAGATGGCCCGTTTGTACGATCGTATGGATGAATATATGTTTGTAGTGTGTTGTAGAAGATTAAAGGAGGCATGAGATAGCACTCCACGTAGGCATGTATGTGGCATATATGTATATTCTAGAAAGACTTCAACATGAAGTCATATATATCAAACAAAATCTGATGATATCTACATGTATTGTTGAAATGCAAAATGGCTCCTTCTACTTAATAAATTTCTAGAATGACAAGTTAAGCCCCTATACTTGTTTAAACACATGTAACACATAATTAAAACCCAACACACATATATCACTTTATATTACTAACACATAATTAGGGTAGTCGAACCTGGGTGTTACAGGAATCCAATAATGGATCTTAAATCTGTGCACATAAGGTATCACTTGAACTACCCAATGGTCAATTTTGAAATAGAAAGACTCGATCAAAAAGTTTTCAATGTGAATGAACTAGACCTTAAGCACCTGTCTTTGGAGGACACTACAGTCATGGAAGATGAACTTGCAAGCAAATCAAGACTGGTAAGAGATGAGGTAAGGGGATTGGAGGTCATCAGTGAATTCATGAGGAAAAGGATTGAGCTGAGCCGATTCAATGACATGCAATTGGGTGTTGAGGCTGACATGAGAAAGATTAACATAATGAAGCCTAACCAATACCACTTAAAAGCAAAGTTCCTCAATAGGTTTGCCATAATTGAAGAAGGTGACCCAGATTAGGAAGGCACCGAAGGATTGATCTATCATGTTTGTCCCAAGTGATTCAAGTATCAAGAATCTAATGAAGATCAATGGATCATAATCTTGAAATGTATATATACCCCTAAGGGTATTTACAATATTAACCTCTAGTTTGTATATTTATTACAAACTTTAACTAAAATGTAATCTTCTATTCTATACAATATTTATAACCTAACAATCTCCCCTTTGTATGGAAATAGAAGATGTCTATCTTTTCAGCTTCATACGAACTCTAACAATCTCCTCTTACAAATATGCAGATTTCTTGCTGCATTCTTTAACGCTTTAGGAGACCAGACTTGATAGATTTCTTTTTGAATCTTCATTCTTTGATTGGATGTCTTCAGAATGTCTTCTTATCTTGCAAAATGGACTCTTCAATTTTAAGAATAGTCTTCACTTTAAAATTCTTGATGAGAACTTGATTCTTGAAAGTACACGAGAACATCCTTTTTCTTCTGATTTTTGGATTTGCACCATTAACCTAAGAATTTTCAACCTTTGGTCGTATCAGCTGTTTAGCTTGAAGTGGTTTTCAGCCTTAGCGATCTTGAGCATTTAAACAATATGATTTAGGAAGAATATTTGTTCTCTCCCCGTTAATTGTAGCTCTAGATCTAGTTTAGTTCTTCAGAACTTCTTGAATTTTCAATAAAGTAATATCATTGTTCTGAATTTGATATCTTTTTCTTCTTTGCTCCCCCTCGACTTGACATGTAAAGATTTTCAAATTTAGCTCTCTTTGTCTCCCCCTCAACAAACGAATCTCTTCTTGATCAATAAACTTAAAATCAACTGAATTAAATATCAAAGTTTCTCCCCCTCATGATGATCAGGATTCTTCATGAACATCATGTACATGAATTCTGTATTCGGCTTGATTTTGGCCTAATTATATTGAACACTTGAAGCTTTGAACCCATATCATGAGATTCAGTTAAATGATGGTGTCACTACAATGATATGACAAGTAAAGAATTAGAGACAGTCTTTAGGGCACCGTCACAAAGTTCCCGTGAGATAATACCGAGATCACATAGATTCTCGTGAACACAACAGTTTAAATAAACTGTGTGACCTATGTTCATAACTGGCATAACGTTGATTATGGTAGGATTTCCATCTGATCATCGTGAATATCACAAAAGATATCACTCCAAGATGTTCCAGTAGCTACGAAAACTAGATACACTTAATATTTCTACCATGTGACCTAAGAAATGAAATTCATATTTAAAGAAGCTCTAGACTCGATAAGTGCATGAAAGAAGTCGGGGACGGGAGTAGCTGTCCTCCTTGTTTTAATATCAACAATCTCCAAGTGAGATGTCAATAGAAATGTGCTAATTCTCCGTGTGAAGTTGAAACAATTATCTTTTAAGAGATAATTGAGTAGCTGGGTGGGGTTAATGCATTGCATCACTGGGTCCATGATGTCTATTTCAATACCAAATCTCAACGAATGAGATCCAGTAGTAGATGTGGCTACCCAGATGTATACTATTTGGTAAGGATCTTTCTTTTCTTTTGATCCTGTCTCACCCACAACTCTCTAAATATTTTTTAACTTCTCCCTCCAACACTCTTTCCAAATTTATGTATGTATCGATGTTTGTTGGATATATAAGGACACTTGTTATCATTCGCAACTGGATGAGAAATCATGTGATTTACAACAAGAATGATTTTCAAAGAAATTCGATGTTGAGAAGGATTGTCAAGGATGATTTCAACAATCATGGAATTTGATCTATCAGGATAATTAAACAAATGATGTCACAAAATGATTTAACAGTAAGCTCAAAATATTTTGTTGATTAGATGCACCCCATCTCCTGTTCCACCCCTCTCAATTTCATTTTACCATTACACACCAATCATTATCCCATGATAACTGATTCTGCTTACCTAGATGACCTAGTAAGTAACCCTTACTATCTCTTTATAGCATATGGTGAGCTCCTAGGGCAGATCCTTCCGGTTCTAGATAGACCATAGGAGTATAAATGCCTACACTCCCTCACTCATTGTGTGTTGTGATCACTGAAATAATATCACATAAATGAACGGTTCCAGAAATGATTTGAAACATTTAGCATTTGAAGGAAGGATATCAAAATGATAATAAGATGGAATCGCGGAAATGAAAGGTGATCTTTCAAAAGATCACCAAATGAGAGAATCAACAAAGGTATCAGAATGAAGCAATGAGTGAATACCTTCTTGAACAGATAACAACAAATGAAAACCAAAAATCTTTTTGAGTTTTGAAATTTTATAATGTTTTTGGCTTTTCAATATTTGAATGTTTTTTATTTTTCTGAAAAGATATAAGCAATAAAAACAAACTCCCCCTAAATTGATGCATTAAATTTTTTTTCATCAATTAGGCGAAGATAAAATTGTGCCCCCCTGCAAAAAACAATCCATTAGAAAGCAAGTTATATCATGAAATGATAAAACTGCACAGAATAAGCATCTCAGGTCATTAGACTCGGGCTAATGCTGAAAAAAATAAAATTTGAATTGAAATGCAGGGAGACTCCGTCATCTTTGAAAGATAATGAGATTTAAACCACTTTAGCACACTGAACACAATGATCTTCACTGCAGACTGAATGATCTTCATTGTGCTCCAACAATGTCTCTTTTTGTTTACCTACAAAACGGATTAACTGAAATTGGTACCCATTCTCTTTTGGGTCCAGATTTGTTTGTAGCAGGTTTTGGCATCCATTTTTATGTATTTGCAATAATAACAGGTTTATGGACCTTTTTGTTCAATTGTCCTAAATGCCATTGAGGAATTCCATTCTTCATAACAAACTCTTCTTTGATTCTTGACGTTTTACAGATCTTTTCTTTTGAAAGACAGATTAAGTGCTTTGCTGAATAAACCACAAAAGGATACATGACGTCTGTCTTAAGCTACAACTCCCCTGTTGATTTTGGTTTTGAGAAAGATCGGCGTCTGTTGTTGTTGTGAGAGGTATGATTTGACGTATCAACTTTATTCTCTGTCTTGGAATCCTCGTTGTTGTATTTGACGAGAAATCATCATTTATAACCTTCGGTATTCTGAATTCGGATAAACTTGGTGCAAATTTCGGAAGGTTTCTTTTTTTTAATCCCTAATGATTTCGTAGGCTTTGAAACTGATGGATTATCTGTAATCACAGAACAAGCAGAATTAGAATTACTTGAATCACAAGTATTCTGTTTAATGTTAAAAGCAGCTTGTTTCTGTTTGGGGTTTTGTTTCAAAGATTGTGTCATTGAGGCTGTAGGTGATTTCACTTGATAGGAAGATCCAACGGATTCTGTGATCTTAGGATGATTCACAGCATTTGATGCGTTGGTGAAATCTTCAAATGAAATCACAGAACCTGCAACACAAAAATGAGAATCAGAGAGAATGAAAAGTGAGACATATTGTGTGAGTAATGGTTGTGTCGAGGGTCATTGTGTCAGTTCTTGTTAGTATCATCAACAGAGAATGAAAACTGGATACGTGCCAGTGTCTGGTTGGAAGAATCCTACTGATGATAAGGTATTCACTTGGTTTGTCAATCATCGTGGATATATTATTCATTAGTGGATTGATAAAAGTGGTCTGAGAAATATTTTAAGGAAATATGCTCAGCTTCCAATGTTATTTCGACAATGGGAAGAGCATCATGAAATCATGCGAACAGTGGCAGCTTCTGAGAGGCGTGAGACACAATAACTGCAGGCACTTGAGAAATGTGAGCGACAAAGTCAAAATCAAAAGTCAAAACAATATGTTTCACAATCATCAAATAATTCACTTTCATTCAAATCACAACAATCAAATCAATCACGTCCACTGCGAAAGGACTCACATCCATCATATGGTTTTCATAAATCAACATCAAAGAAATATTCTCAATTCACACATGATACAGTTCATACTGTAGGACACAAGAATTGGAATGTGAAGTCGTCACAATACGCTAACAAATCAATTCATTCTACTCATAACTTCTCTCAGTCAAAGGTGTCACAAAAATGGGTTGCAAAGAATATTAATGCTCAATATTCGCCCATAAGGACTTCACAATTTGCATCAGCAAATCCACCAAAATCGACGACTAAGAAAAAGTGGATAATTAAACAAACTGTCCCATCTGAAAATGTGATTTCTAGTTCATTTCAAAATGTGATTTCAAGTTCATCTGATACTAACATGCCAACACCCATTTCAAAAGCAATCACCTTTCTTTTCCATATGCAGAAAAACACTGTTTGGTACATGGATTCTGGATCCACAAAACATATGACGGGTGATAAGGGTCTTCTCAAAGACTTTGTTGGAAAGTATTCTGTCAATGTCAAGTTTGGGAATGACCAAGTTTCGCCCATCTTGGGGCATGGAGTAATAGAAACTGGAAATCTAAGAATTGAAAAAGTATCATATGTTGAAGGTTTAGGTCACAATCTATTTAGCGTAGGACAATTTTGTGATAAATGGATGGATGTACTGTTTAAGAAAAAGTCTTGTTCACTTCGAACAGAGGAGGGAAATGAGATACTTGGCGGGAACAGAAAGTCTAATCTTTATACGATAGACTTGTCTGAAAAAGGAGTTGGCCCTTCTGTATGCTTACTGACAAAAGCTTCTTCAGAGTTAAATTGGTCATGGCATCGCATGTTATCTCATCTGAATTTTAAGAGTATCAACAAGTTAGTGAATGAAAACTTGGTCAGAGGTCTACTAAAACTGAAGTTTGAAAAAGATCATTTCTACAAGAACTATGAGTCGGGCAATATGAAAAGAGTACCTCATAAGGTTAATCAGATTGCAACCACTACAGCTCCTCTACATTTGATTCACATGGACCTCTGTGGACCAATGAAGGTACAGTCAAGGAATGCTAAACGATATATTCTGGTGATGGTGGATGACTACTCCCAGTATACATGGGTTCGTTTTGTTAGTCACAAAAGTGAAGTTCCTCATCAGATCATCATGTTTCTGACGAAACATAAGACTCAACAAGGGAAACTAGTGAAGGAAATTCGTACTGATAAAGGAACAGAGTTTAAGAACAGGACTCTTGATTCCTACTTGAACTCTGAGGGCATTGCACATCAGTTTTCGCAGCTTATACTCCGGAGCAAAATGGAGTAGTGGAACGAAAGAATAGAACATTAGTCAAAGTTGCACGAACAATTTTACAATACTCGAAGTTGCCACCATCATACTGGGCTGAAGCTGTTAACACCGCCTGCTACACACAAAATCACTCCCTTATTCATCATCGTTTTAATAAAACTCCTTACGAGTTGTGTAATGGAGTAGTGCCTAATATCAAATACTTCCATGTATTTGGTAATCGGTGCTTTGTTCTGAATGAGTCGGACAAACTTTCTATGTTTGATCCTAAAGCAGACGAGGGAATTTTCTTGGGATACTTAACTGATAAAAAGGCTTTTCGAGTCCTAAATCAGAGAACTAACATGATTATTGAAAGCATTAATGTTACGTTCGATGATTTAGTAAATTTAAACTCATTGACTGATAAACCTTCATCTTCACAACCAACTATTTTTCAATCTAAACAATCAAACAACTTGCACATTCAGAATAATGACACAGATTTGGACTTTATGTTTGATATTTTTTTAAAAAGAATGATGCATCTTCTGTTGTTGTGAACAGGATTGAACAAGTTCCACATGAATTTGTGACGATTACTGAGCCTGTCCTGTTATTTCAGAAACTTCTGAATATGAAGCAACCAACAGTCCAATTCTTCAAGAAGTGACACATACTCCGGTTATTCAGACTTCATCACCAAATGATCACAATCATATTCCGGTTCACTCCCCTGAACATGTTTGGCTTAAAAGTCATCCTGAGACTCAAATCATAGGAAGTTTGGATGCCGGTGTCTGAACAAGAGCTGCTACAGCTAATGAGAGTTTATATTCTAGCTTTTTGAGCATGGTTGAGCCCACCAGAGTGTCTGAAGCATTGGTTGATCCGGATTGGATAATAGCAATGCAGAAAGAATTGAATCAATTTGATAGACTCAAGGTGTGGCGATTGGTTCCTAAACCTGAAGGAAAATCAATAGTTGGAACCAAATAGATTTTTAAAATAAAAAGGATTGTGATGGTATAGTGGTAAGGAATAAGGCGAGGCTAGTGTTAGAAATATTAAAGTGACGGGTGTAATATGTAATTACTCAAAGTGGGGGAAATGCTATATAAAGGCATTTCCCCCACATTTCAATGTTAAGCTTTGCATATTCCACATATCTCTTGTTTGTGTTTGCTCTCTACTTCTCGGCTCTCTCTCTCTATAATCAAAACACATAACACAAAAACAAGATCTTACACAAAGCATAGCTTCATCCGTAGTATACGGGACCATCAATTGGTATCAGAGCCAAACTTGTTTTTGGCTCGTGATTGATCGAATACATCAAAGGAAATCTCGAAAAGTTCAAGCTTATAGTGAAGAAAAGGCATTCGGGTCTAACAAGGTGTACATCAACAAGTTTTTCAAGAAAGATACAAGAACAAGCATTTCCGGAAGATCAAACACGTTTAAGGTATAAAAACTCTACTGTTTTCATTATCTTCACGGGCCTTGGTCGAAGTTTTCTACTGTTTTATAAGACTCTCTTGACAAAACTTCAAAACCGAGTGTTATACTTGAAGGAAAAGGTTTAAAAGTTCATTAATTGCTTGATTCTATGGCATTAATTTTTCTGGAAAACTTGCATTTATGGTGTTCTTGAGATATAAATGCAGACTTGAAGAAGAAGAAGACTGTTTTTTTATTAAATATTTAATTATTTATTCTTCAAAGTTTGAATTTTAGTCAAGTAAACTCGAGTACTACCCATCCAATCAAAGCACAAGTGGGTAGTCACCTTAAGAGGTAAGGCTATCAGATTTGACAAGGACACATCAGGGTCTATCAGCTGGTCCCCTGGTCAATGCAATTGACTCTTGGGGCGGCTAATAGAGTTTTGTCAAAAGTTTGAACACCTAAGTGATTAATCAAATTGCTATAAGCCGGGTTTAGTGAATCGCATGCGATTGAACTGTGCGGCTTATAGAAGCATTTGATTGCCTGAATACCGTGTGAATCGCATTTGATTGAATCGCATACAATTAACACTTACACCTTTCAGCCGTTACTATTGGAATCGCATTTGATTGGATCACACGATATATATTCATTCATCATATTGGCAATCACATGCGATTGACAGGACTAACAGTATTTTCTAAGTGTTTGATGAAACAGGATTAATTCGCATTCGATTAACCATCAATACTAAGTACTTATTCTGCTTGTTTTCAAGGACACCTAATCGCATTCGATTGACCTGTATTCGTACTCGATAAGACAAATTCCAGTCAGTGACATTCCTTATACTTGGATAAGTGATTGACTCGTTTGGACATGACTTAAAGAACTTTAGAATATTTGAACTTAATCAAACAATCTAATTCATAATTGAATTTAATCTAAATCGGATCTAATTCAAAGGTGAATTAAATTACCTTAAGTCTATCTAGTTCAAAGTTGAATTTAATCTTCATAAGATCTAATTCAAAATTGAAATTTAAAAGACTTAGTTCTTTAATCAATTTTCAAGTCACTCTATAATCAAGCTTGAACTGTCACACCCTTTAAGTGAAGCTTTCGAACAATCAAACCATCTTACAAGTGAACGATCATTTCTGACTAAATCAGTAATCATGTCAAGTACAAATGAAATGATGTCCATTGGCACCGACATAAAACCTCCTGTTTTGTTTCGGGGGGAATACAATGTATGGAAAGGAAGGTTCATGGACTTCCTTGAACACAACGAAATCTATGGAGACAAGATGATAGAATGCATCCACAAGGGGAACACCAAGTTCACAAGGATCGTTGAAGCTGACCCAACTAACAATCCCCCCATTCTCATACATGAGAGAGAAAAGACCAATGGTGAGTTGACTGCTACTGAGAAGGAAATAAAGAAAGCTGAGAGACTAGCAAAGTACTATCTAAAACAGGGTCTCTCATCTGAGATTTATCTAAAGATTGACAGCTTGGGTACTGCCAAGGAAGTCTGGGATGAAATCATAAAGCAGTTACAAGGCACTGAACAAGGAGAGTACATCAAACGCACTCAACTGGTCAACAGTTACCATGAATTCAAAGCTCGTGAAAATGAGCTCCTGTCTGAGACATATGGCAGATTCTGCAAGATGCAAAATGAAATGAGATCTAATCAAATTGTCAGAACTGACCTTGATTTGAACTGTGTTTTTCTGAATTCGTTAGGTACTGAGTGGAAAGGCTATGCCAGACTTTACAAACAGATCAACAAAGATCTTACATCAGTCACCTTCCACAACATCTTCGAAGATCTCAATCAGTATCAAGATGAAATATTGCAGTCTAACCCGAAACAACCAGTTGCTGATCCTCTTGCCCTAGTGGTAGCTGACAGAATCCCTAGGGAAACATCATCAAGATCATTGAAACTTAAACACGTAGTTCTCAGTGATTCTGATCACGATGATGATGACGATGATTCAATAGAAGCTGCATTTCAACCTCTCACAATAGCCAACAAAAACTTCAAGAACTGTTTCAACAAGACTAACAATAGACAATGGTTCACATCAGGTTCAAGGAGACCCGAAAGAGCTGCTCCTGTTGACAAGCCAAGGTACCAGAGAGAAGAGAAGAAGGAGGAAAAGAAAACTGACTCCAAGTGCTACAACTGTGGAAGATCAGGGCATTTAATCCGGAACTGCCCCATGAAAAAGACCAAAGATGCAGAATACTATCGGCAGAAGTACCGTCTGTTCAAACAAATACAGGCTGGGAACGCGCTACTAGTAGAAGAAGATCAGTTCCTGGATGATACAGAATCAGACAGTGATCTAGATGGTGAATATCATGCTCAGTTCTGTTTAATGGCTTACAATGGTGGAGAAAGTAGAGAGGATGATAATGGTGATGATCTCTCTAGTGGTTAACTCTATTATCTGATTTTCTAACTCTAATAGAGTTAACCACTAGAAATCAAGTTCTAGAAGATTTTTCACACAATAAGGATATAGAGGCACAAACTATATTTAAGCAGTTAGATAACGACTTAATCAGCCTTAAGATCCAATTAGCTGCTAAAGAATCTGAATTCTTAGAGTTAACTAATAGAACAAATACCACCATATTAGATCTTAAAGCAGAATGTGCATGTGCTGAAAAGGATTCTGAAGTTCTTAAAAATGAACTTAGGAATGAACTAAGTACTCTTTACACCAGAATCTATGAACTTGAATATCTTCTATCCAAATACGATCAAAGTGACAAGATTGTTAGAATTAAATATTGTATAGAATAGAAGATTAAATTCTATGTAACGTTTGTACTACGTACAAACTAAAAGGACTAAATATGTAAATACCCTTAGGGGTATATAAGCCAAATGACTAGTTGTCATTTGGTGGACTTTGGCATAATCTCAAACTTGTGTGTGTGTTCTTCATTGTGTTTATACATTCTCTCTACATCTTATAGATTATTGTCCATTGTTCCATCTTTAGATCTTGATACCTGAACCATTTGGGACAAACAAGTGGTATCAGAGCTTGATTAAGATTGATTTTAGTGTGTTTTGATCAAATTTTGAAGCATTTTTCGAAAATTTCGTATTAAAGTGGGCTGTAATATTCAGAAAATTATAGAAAAATCATACGAGCTCCGTTTGAGCTGATTTTCGGATATGTTGTTCTTCATGATGAAATGAACCTTCGTTTAAAATTTCATGCAAAAACTCCTTACGGTTTGAGAGAAATCCGAGTTTTTATTTTCTGCGTTTTTGAGGTGTTTTTGACGAATTTTCTTCAAAATCGTGGGTTTTGATACTTGTTTTCGAGTTAGGAGTACATTAAAAGTGTTTGTGAAAATGGAGATTAGTAGATCTGAAAAGAAAAATCATTTTGGAGGTGTTTTTAAAATCGTGTTCTTCGTGTTCTTGAGTGGGTTTTGATGAGGAAGATGAAGTGTTAGGGTCAGATCTGTTTTGGATGTGTTAGTGTGTGAAAAAAGGTGTTTGTAGGTGTTTGTGAAATCTATCAGCCGGGTTTTCAATCGCACGCGATTGAAAGCTATCAGCCGGGTTGTTTTTAGACCCAATCGCACGCGATTGAAAGCTATCAGCCGGGACCCATTCGAATGCGGTTGCCATTGTTCAACTTGTGTAAAGCCCAATCGCACTCTATAGAACCAATCTATCGGCCGGACCATGGCCCAATCGCATGTTCTATCGCACGGTTCTATAACATCAACTGATCAAGTACAGCTGTCTCAACAGCCGTCCATTCAACTTCTGCCATCTATTGACCATACGCATTAATTGCTCATCGAGAACTGCTATCTGCCATTCACATTAATTGATTCAGCCGTCATCGAGACATGTGCAACCTATTTGCTTAGCGTGTGAACAATCTGATTTGTGATTTTTTTTCTCTAGACACGCCATCGAGAATTATAAAACAATTAATTGTGAACAGCGTCCAAAAAGAAATTAATTGCCATTTGATTTAATCGAGAGCTGAATTTGCATTTAATACTACTCTAAATCAACAGCCATTAATTCCTACTTTTCGAAAATATTAATTGCAATTGAACTGGTGGAAATGCGGGGTATTTTCAAATATATTCAAATACAGCAGTCACGTAAGGAGAAGATATTTTCAAATATTTTGGTGTGACAAGTTCGAACGATACAATTTAATATTCATTGTAGTATCAGATTTCAACAACAATTAATTAATTATGATCAATTGAACTTCAATTGTTGTCATTAATTAATTAATTTGTTTTGAATAGCAGATATCAAGGATTCAAATTAATTCGTTTGGTTCATCCATTTTAATTTGTTTGACACCTAAACAGTGAACGCGAATTAATTCAATTCCTAAGAGTTGCCTTCGAATTAATTTGTAGAGCTGCATTGACTTTGGGCTTTTCTACCGAATTAATTGTTTTTATTCATTGTTCTATACAAAATTGCAATTAATTGTTGAATATTAATTTTGAGGTGTTTGATCTGAACAGAGAATCGCGCTTATTGCTATATCATTGTTGTCGCAACTTTGTTGACTTTCGTCAATTTGATCTTAATTGTCGTAAATCATTGTTGCTAACATTTTTGTTGTCGTTAATCAACTTGCACTGAATTGATTTAAAAATCATTTTAGTTGATTAACTTTTTGATCAAATCAATTCAATCCTAAACGATCATTATTTTTCAGGTATCCGATGAATCTTACAAGGATAACAATTCAAGAACAATTATCAAATTGGAGTGCAATGAACATTTTCATGACAAAAGATGAACAAATGTTACGAACAAAGTTAAACGAGATGTTTCTTTTGTATGATGATTTGGTAGAAGAAAATACCAAACTTGAACTAAAATCATCTGAACTTTGTAAGAAGCATGAAGATTCGTCGAAGAAGGATCATGAGAGTGCTAGCAAACTCCGAGCGTATAAAGCTGAAAATGAAAAGCTTTTCACTCATTTGTTTGAACTGACTGGAAAAATGAAAAAGCTTGATATGAATTGTCAGCTTAACGAAGTTCTGACAAAAGAGAATGATAAACTCAAAGACCAGGTGTCCACAGTGTCTGTGCAATTTCAACTTGCTGAACAGATATGTAAATCTTATGCAGTTGAATTGGAGCAAAGACAAGCAGATATTGAGACTGCGATGAATAAGGCTAAAGAATTGACACAAGCCAATGTCGAGCTGAATGACAAATTGTCTACTGTGTTGAAAAATGATACAAAGATAATAGACAAACTGTGCATTGAAAAGGCTGAATTGAAGGACAACGTCACCAGACTTGAACAACAGCTGCATGAGTCAATTCAATCCTATGTTCCTCGTTCAATTTTAGAGAGGAAAATATCTGAACTGCAGATGGAACTGGACACTGAGAGAGAGAGTTTTGAGAATGAGAAGAAAGAATTCATGGCTAAAATTCTGAATGCTGAGCTTAGCGCTGCAAAACTTGCTGAATCAACGAAGACTTCCGCTAACAATAATAATTTTGATTCAGTTTCCCATTGTAGTAGTCAATTTGATTCTTATTTCTCTGTTGCAGGTACTGAGCGTTCAGATATCGATTTCATCAACGCATCCACTGCTGCGAAGCATCCTAAGATTATTGTATCTGTCGGATCTTCCTATCAAGTTAAATCACCTTCAACCGCAATGACTCACTGTCATAAACTAAACCCGAAACAGAAACAAGCTACTTTCAATTCTAGACAGAATACTTGTTCTTCAAGTAATTCTAATTCTGCTTGTTCTGTAACTACAGATGAAACTGCGTCTAAACAAGCATGGATTTTGAAGAAAAATCTAGATGATGCGATTGCAAAGGTTTCATCATTATTCACTTCAACGCCGACGAAATCATCCTGGATTGAAAAGAAGAAACCTTCTGACTCTGCATCAAGTACATCAGAATTCAGAGTAGAGAAGGTTCTAAATGATGATTCATCAAATATAACAAAAACAACGAGGATTCCAAAGAAAGAGAATAGAGCTGATAAGTCAAATTATACTTCTTCTCACAACAACAGACGCCGATCTTTCTCAAAACCGAAATCAACAGGGGAGTTTGTGCTTAAGACAGATGTCATGTATCCTTTTGTGGTTTACTCAGCAATGCACTTAATCCGCCTTTCAAAAGAGAAGATATGTAAGACGTCCAGAATAAGATAAGAGTTTGTTGTTAGAAATGGAATTCCTCAGTGGCATTCAGGACCATTGAACAAAAAGGTCCATAAACCTGTTCTTACTGCAAATTCACAAAAATGGATGCCAAAACCTGCGACTAACAAATCTGGACCCAAACAAGAATGGGTACCAATTTTTGTTAATCCGTTTTGCAGGTAAACAAAAAGAGACATTGTTGGAGTACAATGAAGATCATTCAGATGCAGTGAAGATCATTGTGTTTAGTGTACTGATTAGTATTTAAATCTCATAACTTTCAAAGACGAAGAAGTAACCCCTACAATTCCATTCAATTTCATTATGTTCAGCATTAGCCCGAGTCTAATGTTTTGAGAAGCTTATTTTGTGCAGTTTATCATTTCATGATATAACTTGCTTTTTAATGGATTGTTCTTTGCAGGGGGAGCAAAATTTATTTTCTTCACCTAATTGATGACAAACAATTTTCATGCATCAATTTAGGGGGAATTTTTGTTTTTAATGCTATATATTTTTGAAAACTCCAAAAAAACATTGAAAAATGAAAATCCAAAAACATTTCAAATGATTAAAATCCAAAAATATTTTTGATTTTCATTTGCTGTAATCTGTTCAAGAAGGTATTCACTCATTGCTTCATTCTGATACATTTCTTGATTCACACATTTGTTGATCTTTTGAAAGATCGTCCTTCATTTTCGCGTTTCCATCTCATATCATTTCGATATCATTCCATCATTCCTGAATATTTTATTCTTTCTGGAACCGTTCATTCATGTGTTATTATTCAAGTGATCGAAAAAAGTACCATGAGTGAGGGAGTGTAGGCATTTATACTCCTATGGTCTATCCAGAACCGGAAGGACCTGCCCCAGGAGTTCACCACATACTTTAGAGAGCGATAGTAAGAGTTTCTTACTAGGTCATCTACGTGAGTAGAATCAGTTATCACATGATACTGATAGGTGTGCAGTGGTAAAATTAAACAAAGAGGGGTGGAACAGGAGATGTGGTGCATATGATCAACGGAATTATCTTGAGCTTACATTGTTAAATCATTTTGTGACATCATTTGTCAATACTCTGATTGTTCATATCTTCTTATTGTTCAAATCTTCCTTGACAATCCTTCTTAACATTGAATTTCTTGATATATCATTTTTGTTGTAAATCACATGATTTCTCATATCAGTTACGAAAGTGATAACAAGTGTCCTTATGTATCCACCAAACAGAGATACATGCGTTAATATGGAAAGCGAGTTTGAGGGAGAAGTTGAAAAATAGTTCGAGAGCTGTGGGTGAGACAGGATCAAAAGAAAAGAAAGATCCTTACCAAATAGTATACATCTGGGTAGCCACATCTGCTACTAGATCTCATTAGTTGAGATTTGGTATTGAAATAGACATCATGGACCCAATGATGCAATGCACTAACCCCACCCAACTACTCAATTATCTCTTAAAAGATAATTGTTCAACTTCACACGGAGAATTAGCACATTTCTATTGACATCTCACTTGGAGATTGTTGATATTGAAACAAGGAGGACAGCTACTCCGGTCCTCGACTTCTTTCATGCACTGATAGAGTCTAGAGCTTATTTGAATATATATTTCATTTCTTAGGACACATGCTAGAAATAGTAAGTGTTTCTAGTTTTCGTAACTACCGGAACATCTTGGAGTGATATCTTTTGTGATATTCACGATGATTAGATGGAAATCCTACCAGAATCAACGTTATGCCAGTTCTGAACGTAGGTCACACAGTTTATTTAAACTGATGTGTTAACGAGAATCTATGTGATCTCGGTGTTATCCCACGAGAACTTTGAGACGGTGCCCTAAAGACTGTCTCTAATACTTTCATTGCTATATCATTGTGGTGACACCATCATTCAATTGAATTTCACGATGAGGGTTCAAAGCTTCAAGTGTTTCAACATATTCAGGCCAAAATCAAGCCGAATACAGAATTCATGTACATGATGTTCATGAAGAATCCTGATCATCATGAGGGGGAGAAACTTTGATACTTAATTCAGTTGATTTTGAGTTTATTGATCAAGAAGAGATTCATGTGTTGAGGGGGAGACAAAGAGAACTAAAAGATTATACAAGTCATGTCAAGGGGGAGCAAGGAAAAGAGAACAACAGAAGAGAAAGAGTTTAAATTCAGAACAATGAAAGTATTTAATGACAATTCAAGAAGTTCTGAAGAAACAAGATCTAGAGCTACATGCAAGGGGGAGAGAACAAATATTCTTTCTAAATCATTTTGCTTAAATGCTCAAGATCGCGTTTGCTGAAAATCACCTAAAGCTAAACCATTCATACAACCAAAGGTTGCATAACCTTAGGTTACCGGTGCAAATCTGAAAATCAGAAGAAAAAGGATGTTCTCGTGTACTTTCAAGAATCAAGTTCTCATCAAGATTTTTTAAAGTGAAGACTATTCTTAAAACTGAAGAGTCCATTTTGCAAGATGAGAAGACATTCTGAAGACATCCAATTCAAGATTGAAGATTCAAAAAGAAATCGTTCAAGTCTTGTTTCCTAAAGCTTAAAGAATGCAACACGAAATCTGTATATTCATAAGAGGAGATTGTTAGAGCCCATATGATGCTGAAAAGACCAACATCTTCTATTTTCTATACAAAGGGGGAGATTGTTAGAATTAAATATTGTATAGAATAGAATATTAAATTCTAGGTAACGTTTGTACTACGTACAAACTAAAAGTACTAAATATGTAAATACCCTTAGGGGTATATAAGCCAAATGACTAGTTGTCATTTGGTGGACTTTGGCATAATCTCAAACTTGTGTGTGTGTTCTTCATGGTGTTTTTACATTCTCTCTACGTCTTATAGATTATTATCCATTGTTCCATCCTTAGATCTTGATACCTGAACCATTTGGGACAAACAAAGATCATCACTCAATACAAAGAAAAGGAACGTCCTTTCTCCAGATGGAAATTCGATGGGCTGGGCTTCAAACACCCAAATGCATTGAGCAAGGTTAAATCCAAACAATTATACAATGCTGATCTGTTTGGCGAAGGGCTTACCCAACGGATGGTTTTTGTTGGTCAAGAAGAGGAACGTATCTAAGAAGAGATGCAACCTCCTATTCCCTTCACATATTCACTCTATGGTTCACAACTTGATGATTGCACTCATGCATCCACTAAGTCTTCAGCATGCAATACTCATATAAAATCTGTTAATAATACTTATGTAACAAATCTTAAACTTAAACATATTTGCAAGCCAACGCAACTTTCCACTTCCAATCACCTTTCTCGTGTGCACCTAGACGTACCTGAATCATCACGAGCTGCAGCTAGTCGATCACGACTTAATTCTAATCTTTTACCCTCTACTGCAGATGTGAAGAAGTCAGGAAACAAGGAGTACCAAATAAATGCATCATGGCAAAGAGTCATTCCTAGATCCACTAGGAAGTGTTCAAATTTGAAACTTGTCTGTGAAAACATTTTAATGTTTGATTCTGTTTGTAATCATTCCTGTTCACAAGACAAAACTGCTTCTACCATGTTTTGTATGAGTGATGGCTGTACTCATGGACACTGTGAATTTAATTGTTGTTATGATCAATTGAGAAAGTCTTTAGGTGTTAAACCATGTGCTGACTGGACTGATTTTTATGCTAATCAAGTCTGTGTTCCATTTTTAAATTCAAAAGGCTACATCCTTAATCAATGGATCACCACTCGTCAATCTCATGCACTTAAACGCTTAAACAAATCAAAACGGTTATTGACGATCAAAGAACTGGAAGTCTACAGACGGCAAGGGTATGAAGCATTCAAAAAGGCATGGCGCGCTCATGAACAATACCTGCATTCCACAAACCACTCATGCAATCAATCATCTAAATATGCTAAACCTACCAAACCCAAGCCAACACATCCACAACGAGTGGTACCATCTACTGCTCCAAAGAAACCAGTTCACCATAAACCAGTTGATGTCAGTCGAAACCAAATCCTAAGAATTCTTCGCAAACATGGATTCGCAAACATAACGCTTTCGCAACTCTACCGAATCTAAAACCTTCAATTTCATCAACTGTCACACCAAAAGTGATAGCGAGACTTCCAAATAAGCAACCTCTTTCTAAATCTATTTCTTCCCGACAAAAGTTTAAATCCATTTGGGTACCAAAGAATAGATCATTAGAAGTTTCATCATCACCAGAACCCATAGTTGTTACTCAACACAACTTAGGAACTTACAATCAAGGACCCATTTATGTATGGGGACCTAAAAGTGCTTTATCCTTGTTTTGCAGGAGCCTCACTTGTGGTACCTGGACTCCGGGTGCTCCAATCATATGACTGGGAAAAAAGTCTTCTCAAAAATTACGTTCCTAAGTACTCCGGGACTGTACGTTTTGGGAATGACAATGTTGCACCAATAATGGGGTACGGAGACATTGAGAAGAAGCACATCAAGATCAAGAAAGTCTCCTATGTTGAAGGATTGGGTCATAATCTATTTAGCATCGGACAGTTTTGTGACAAAGATCTGGTAGTCGTATTCAAGAAAAACAAATGTTCTGTGATCACAGAAACTGGTGATGAACTACTTGCAGGCTCTAGGAAATCTAACCTGTATTCCATAGATTTGGAGAAATATGATTCTCCTACTTCTGTGTGTCTTTTGTCCGAAGCTTCAAATAATCTTACTTGGCAATGGCACCGTAAACTCTCTCATGTGAACTTTCAGAATCATAACAAACTAGTCACTGGTGACTTGGTTAGAGGCATTCCCAAACTAAGATTCAACAAGGACCATCTGTGTGCAAACTGTGAGAAGGGTAAAATGAAGAAGGCTTCTCATAAATCAAAGCAAGTGTTTAGCACTACCAAGCCTTTAGATCTCCTGCATATGGATCTCTTTGGTCCTATAAGAATTCAGTCCAAGCATGGGAAGAAGTATATACTAGTCATGGTGGATGACTATTCCAGGGTATGACAAAATTCCACTTTTATGCGACTCTCATTCTGCCATCGCCATCTCCTGCAATCCGATACACCACTCTAAAACCAAACATATTGATATACGTTATCACTTCATAAAAGATAACGTTGAGAAAGGATTAATTGAGCTACAGTATGTTCCTACTGAAAATCAGCTGGCTGACCTGTTTACCAAACCATTAGACGAAAGTCGATTCACTGAATTGGTATCCAAGTTAGGCATGCTCAATCTGCAACTCTAGCATACTGTTACCTCCTTTTCTTTTCCTTTCTTTTCTTTTGTGTAGAGTAGGTGTTATACTGTTTGTTCTCTGTGCAGATACCCACTGCACCACTCAAGGGGGAGTTTGTTCCTGGTTTTACACATGTTACAAATGTGTAGGGGGAGAACTTTGATACACATTGTGCACATGTGTAGGGGGAGAAGCTTACTACAACTGACACAACTCCAAAATTTTCAAAAACAACTGCCACAGTCTAGGGGGAGTGTGTCAAAATAAACAACTCAAAACAAAGTATCTTGGAATATAAAATTTTTTCAACTCAAAATTCCAGATACTTTGAATTTTTCAGAAAATCTCCAAGTGTTGGGCTGTGGTCATAGTCAATCGCACTCTATGCCTCAATCGCATGGAGTCACTTACAATTTTAACACGGATAATTTTCTAAGTCTGGGTATTCAATCGCATGGATAGGCTATCGCATGAGATTAAAACTTAACCTTTAATCGCATGCGATAAACTAACAAAAGGCACCAACTGAACTTCAATCGCATGCGATTGAAATAAGAAAAGGTGAATCGCATGCGATTTAAATGGTTAGAATCTGGCCAACTTAGGCTTAATCGCATGCGATTCGATTGTGCTGAGCTTTGGAGACACCTGAGTTGAATCGCATGCGATTGACACACCAAAGTGTGAATCGCATGCGATTCAGAACTCCTATCAGCCGCATGAATTTACTCTATCAGCCGCGTTTTTCACCATTTCACCCTCCAATCACCATGCGACACGTGTCCTTTCACTTTATAACCGTCCCATCCTCATTGGTTCATTTCACTCGATCAGAATTTGAAATTTTCACTCAGTATTTCTCTAGTTTTGGTTACTTGATTTCACGAAAACATCTCGTTACTCTGCCAAAATTCACACTTTTAGTCTCTAAATACTAAATACTCGTAATCATATAGGTAACAACTTGTACGGTTTACATTTTGCAAATTTCGAGTTAAAATGGTGATTTTTGGCCCTTGAACAGCCAACGGCGATAGTAACTTTGGAACTTTGGATGGACCTTTTGGACACAAAACAAACTTGGTTGCCCAATCCAAGTTTGCGATGGGTGTTTTGAGCACATGGGGAACACTTTGATACAAAAATATTTCAAAAATCTCAAAAAGTGTTCTTCGTGTTCTTGAAGAGTATGAACTTACATCATAAGTTCAATTTTTGGTTCTAAAAAGGATGTTATGATGATTTTTGGACTACACTCAAGTACTGCAAAGTTGTTTATTTCTATCTAATTGCCATATTAAAAGTGTTAAAACAACTTATTTATACTTAAAATCATCATGTACACTTTGGGGTTTCAGAGTTAAGATTTTTCTCAAACTCGCAATTTTTTTGTGTAGTAGTCCATTTTGACTTTCTTAACAAAAGTGTGATCACAATTTGTTAGAGTATTTTTCTTCATTTCTTAACACAATGTGTTAGAGTATTTTTCTTAATTTCTTAACACAATGTGTTAGAGTATTTTTCACAACATCTTCACACTTGAAATTTTTGGCCCAACATGAACAACCATTTTGTCAATCACTCAAGATTGGATTAAATTTCAAATGGAATGTTGTCTTCCATGCTTATCTCTGTATACATGACTTAACTAATTCATTCCTTTGTACAGATAAGATGGATCAAGCTATCCGTGACCCACAGGAGATAATGCCCCAGGTTGAGTTTCTTAACACCAGGACTCATCCAAATAACCACTATATCGACCTCACCAAACTCAAAACCCATACTTTTCCCATAATCACAGAAATCCTCAAAATCCATTGTTGCGAAAATGATCTCATCAGTTTGAATTTTATGAGACAAAGTTAAGTTTGTAAGATGAGTTCTACATATAACTTAAACAGAATTATGAAGCTTAATCAGACTGAACACTTAGAGTGATTCAGACTGAGTATAAGCTGAATATAAACTGAGCATATGTTCGACCAGTTTATATTATACCTTAGTTTGTTTATTAATATGTTTAATAATCTGTGTATGTCACATAAGGTATATATCGAGTAATCAGCTTGATGTGTTTCAAGCTGAGTGACTCAGCTCAAAAGCAGAGTCAGCTCGACAGAGTTGCTAAATATGTTTTAGTCAACTAAGTTGGACTTCTAAGGATGAGTTTATCAATGTACATGTTAGTTCATGTTTGAATTCGGGTTTGTTCTCGAAGAACTCAGCTTGATGAGTATCTGCTAAGTAAATTGGGTATGCTCAACCCCTAGCTAAGTGTCTAAAATTTGAGTTCTCAGTTTGACAGAGACTAAGTGTCTTAAGCTGGGTGCACAGTTTATAAATAAGTTTTCATAAACTGATCTATATGTCAAACTGAATAATGAGTTCACGCGTTTGGTTAGTTCCAAACATAATTCAACTACTCAGTGTGGTTGAAATGTTAGTTTGTGTTAGTCTCGAACAAAATGACTAAGTGTCATTGAGTCTGAGCTATGTGCTTAACTCACACTGTGTGATTAGTTCACACGTTTGGTCAGTTCCAAACATAATTCAACTACTCAGTGTGGTTGAAATGTTAGTTTGAGTTAGTCTCGAACAAGATGACTAAGTGTCATTGAGTCTGAGCTATGTGCTTAACTCACACTGTGTGATTAGTTCACACGTTTGGTAAGTTCCAAACATATTTTACCTACCTAGTGTAGCTAAAATTACATGTTTAAGTCAGTCTTAAACATAAATGACTAAGTGTCATTGAGCCTGAGCTATGTGCTCTACTCAAGCTGAGTATCAATCTCAAGCTGAGTGCTCCACTCAAGCTGAGTGCTTGAATCAAGCTGAGTGCTTGACTTAGACTAAGTAATATGTTTACTCAGCTTGGTGTGTCCAATCTACGAATTAATTACTAAGTGTTATTATTTTTTCTGTCCATACGTATTTGAATCAGTTTCAATTCGTATCGTATATCAATTGTGTATTGATATATTTACAAAGTGTTTATAATCTTATTAGTTGTTAATATTATTATTTTACACTTGTATCCGTTGGAGAATGATGTGTTTCTACCCTCTAACTGTTACATCAAGCTGTAATTTTTCGGCGTAACGGATAAAAAGGAGAATTTCTAACGGTAACTTTTAGAGAAGTTACGCTTTCAATCCAGACTTCTCACATACTAAAATACCTTTCACTTTCTTTGCTAAGTGCAAATTTCTGTTCCATCGAACTCTAAACCCTAAGTCGCTCAGTGCGAGTTACAATTTGATTACTTTATGTAATCTAAACATTCAACGATGGAAAGTACCTCTCTTGTTCTAGGTGAGCGGATGGTCAGAGGTGCTACTTTTAAGAACAATGGACTGCCAGTGATTAAAATCAACAATCAACGGGCCTGTCTTGCGATTCCTCAGAGGAAACAAGGTAGAGGATATGAAACTTGGGTTGATTATATCCGTAAATGCCTCTAGCATTCGCCTTCTGTGGCGCATCACTCAACATTGTTCCCCAACATCTGTTGGAGTTCTGGTTTACATGCACCTTCAATCAGAACAGAGGAGAGATCATAGGCACTATTCGTAATGGAGATAGAACAGTGGTCCTCACGGTTCAACGGCTAAGGGAAGTTCTTCAACTCCCTGTTTAGGATGTGTTCGAGTCCACCGTGACTAGACAAGTGGCGAGGTCAGTTCTACCTCTGATGGGTCACCCTCAAACTGAAGGGGTGATCAAGAAGGCCACTTTCCCAACTGGCTGGGGCTTCATGGTGTCAACAGTGGTACGTTCACTGGGGACTAAAGTTGGAGGCTTGGACCAAGTCAAGGAGTTTGAAATGCAGCTGTTATACAATATGTTCTTCGACAGACGTATCGACTATGCACAACTTATATTCAACGAACTCAAAGTCCAAGTACTGAAGACCACCAGGGACCTCCATGTGCCATTCATAAGGTACTTGTCCTTGGTGATTGAAGCTGAGTTGGGCGATCTCCATGAAGCTGGATGGGATGTGTTTCCTATTCCATCACTCAGCTCCAAGATGTTCAATAATGATATCTTCCCTGAGCAAGAGGGACTAAGTGGTCCAATGCTCTTGGTAGCTGAGGGAGCTTCTTATGAGAGTGAAGCTGAGGGATCAAATCAAGGGGGAGCTTCTCAGGCTGACACAAAAGTTCAAGCTGAGCACTCTGCTTAGGCTGAACCAGAACATACTGAAGCTGCTTCTAGTAAGACCTCTCCTCTCTCTCACTTTCTTCTCACTTTTCTCCATCTACATTTGGAGATAAGACTGCAGTGGAACCAACTCAGTCTAACCCATCTCCTCCACTTTCATTCCACTTTCAATCCCACTCTGAAGCCACCCCTAGTATGCCCACCACTGCTAGGGAGAATATCCAAACCTACCAAAGAAAAACTGCCAAAGGTGGTGTCACTCCTAAAGGCATCACTGGAGCTGAGATCACTTTGATCCCTCAGGCAGGAGTTGAGGGGGAGACGCCTACTCTCAAGGTGTCAACCTTAAGGCTCTTTAAAACCCAACAGCCTAAACCGGGTGTGGTGTCTACTCAGACCATACTTACTCATGCCATGGGAGAACCTACTTCTGTGCCTGAACAGACACATTCAGGTTACATTGAACATATGACCAATCCCCAAAAGCCATCCACCAACACATACACTTCACGTCTCGAGCCCTATTCGCTCTATTCACTTCTCACACTCTCTTGCATGACCTGTCAATGTTTCATCTTCAAACCAAGGTGATTCACAGGGTCAAGACTCTGGTGCAAATGAATTTGAAGGTAAACAACAACCTTTGGATGATGCACCCACAGACTCTCCAAATGAAACTGCCTCCTCAGGCATCCAGCAGCTGAAGGACTACATTGCTGCTCAATTTGGTCTGTTCCACCTAAAGCAGAAGAAGCATAAACGTCAAATCTATCAGCGGCTTGCGAAGCTAACAGAGGATGTTAAAGAGATTGCCTCTGCAGTTGCTGCACTCCAACAACAAAGGACTTCAAACCCTATTGATGATGACAAAAGGGGGAGAAGGTTCAAGCTGATACTGAAACGGAGCTAGTTCGAGCTGAAGCTGAAGCTCTTCTAGTTCTAGCCAAAGGAGCAGAGAGGCAAGCTCAGACTAAGGGGGAGTCAGAAATGAACAAAGAGGAACCTGCAGCTAAAAAGCAAAAAGTGATAGAATATGAATCTGAAGCTGACAGTGTTTCTGAAACTGAAGAGGAAAAAGCTACAAGGGAGATGATTGAAATGATTGAACTAGAGGAAGCCAATGAGTTGGGCATTTCTCTTGAAGAGCTGAGAAAGAGAAAAGAGAAGGAAGTAAAAGACCAAGAAAAAGAAAAAGAAAGAAAAGCTTTGGCACAAGCTGAAGCTACTTACATTGGTCGAAGACCTGATCCTATTCCCTACTTAGATACAGAATTGCAAGAATGTTACTTTTGAAGGAGCTTCAACAAAGAGATCAGAGGATTGACATTGAGCAGAGCAAATGGAGCCATCATTCTCACTTTTGAGCTAAGTGACAAATAAACTGTGGGAGTGGACCTGAGATATGTTTACATGATGGGTTACATTGAATGGCAAGGGATAATGATGCTGCTCAGGAAGTTCAAACGGAGCCAAATCAAACAAGAAATTCAGTCTGAGGTCTCCAAGTTGATTGCTAGAGCTGAAGAACTGAGGTATGTCCCAGTTCCTGATCTGCAATGGGAAAATTTGTTCGACATGCCTGTAGGAGTAGAATTCAGAGAAAATCAAAGCATCAACACTTCTATTCAAGGCTTCATGTTTAAGGATCAGGCAGGTTATTCCAGTTTTATTAAGCTAAATGAGATTTGCTATCTAAAAGCTGAGGATGCCTTGAGAATAAGAAACTGTTGTGGAAATGAGGAGTCAAATCAGTTAATAAAGTATAAGCTGAATAAACTCATTAGAGTATAACAGAAGGAACTTCAGGGAAACGATGAAGCTGTAAGACTGTTAGATGAGATCAATAAAGAGATCATCATCTGGGAGCTTCTACATCATGAGTTCATCAAATAGATTAGTTCTACAGTAAATATTAGATTAGTTCTAATTTTGTAAGCACTTAGTGTGCATGATCTATGTGATCAACAACTTTTGTATTATGATCAGTTCTATTAATACAAATATAAAGTTTGATATGTTCAACTGTATTATGATGTGTTTATAGCTATAAGTCTGATAAGTTCAGCTTAATGAATAAATGATAGGTTCTTATTCATTAATATAATTAGTTGTTGTGTTCAACTAAAAATTGGTGTGTTCAAATTTAAATTGATAAGTTCAATTAATATTGATATGTTCAATAAATATTTGATCAGTTCAAATAATAAAATCTTAATAAGTTTGAGATTTAAAACATAATTCTGTTAAACAAACTTAAGAACTGTTTGATGGTTTTGTCATCATCAAATAGGGGGAGTTTGTTGGGAAAATGATCTCATCAGTTTGAATTTGATGACACAAAGTTAAGTTTATAAGATGAGTTCTACATATAACTTAAACAAAATTATGAAGCTTAGTCAGACTGAACACTTAGAGTGATTCAGACTGAGTATAAGCTGAATATAAACTGAGCATATGTTCGACCAGTTTATATTATACCTTAGTTTGTTTATTAATATGTTTAATAATCTGTGTATGACACATAAGGTATATATCGAGTAATCAGCTTGATGTGTTTCAAGCTGAGTGACTCAGCTCAAAAGCAGAGTCAGCTCGACAGAGTTGCTAAATATGTTTTAGTCAACTAAGTTAGACTTCTAAGGATGAGTTTATCAATGTACATGTTAGTTCATGTTTGAATTCGGGTTTGTTCTCGAAGAACTCAGCTTGATGAGTTTCAAGCTGAGTAACTCAGCCTGACTAAAGAAGTCAGCTTAAAAGAATTTAAATGTGTTTTAAATTCTGTTTTAACTCTCTATATCTACGGCGCAGATAAGAAGACTCCAGAATCAAGATTGAAGATTGAAGACTCAAGATAAGAAGATTCAAGATTCAAGATTCCGAGTTATCCGATAGTTAGTTAGCAAATTAGGATTAGTCCAGTTTGTTAGGAACCGTAGGAACAGGATAATAAATACTTATCTCCTGATAAGTGTAGAGGTACGGCTCAGAGACGACTACGACTTTGACTCAACAACAACTAAGTGTTGCAAAGCCAAACCTCACCTCATCGTATGTGTTACGAATCTTGATTTAGTATCAAGATACTCACAGATTGCCAAAGATATTCGTGTGTTCGAATTATCACATCAGTTGTGATATTGGTAAGTTATCATGTGTTGATTCAATCTGTGTAAATCCTGTTTTGAGAGTCATCGGTATCTATAATTATATGTTAATTATAGATATCTAAGTTTGAGAGAATTGAGAGATTTATATTAGGTGATTATATATCAAGAGTTGCTTACTTGATAGTCATTGTAATCATCTTCTTATTCAAAGCATTGTAATCATCTTCTGATTAATAAAAGCATTCGATTTATTGTGGTTTGATTTACTGTGTGTAACACTTTTCTTTGATTTGTTCAATTTCCGCAAAAAGTGTATTCAACCCCCCCTTCTACACACCTGTTGCTTGTTGTTACTCTCTCTCATATAAGGGACCAACATCCATCCACTAAATCACCTCTTAACCTACAACTCAGCAACCACAAGCACACATGTTCCCGAGTTATATGTCCAACAGTTTTGGAAAACGTGTGATGTCAGACTTAATGAAAGAGGAAGAGAGGTCTTACATGCTGAGGTTGACGAATTTCAAGTCAATATTCCACTTCGCAGCCTGAGAACAATCTTTTCACTGCCCACTGCAGTCAGTAGACCTCCAGCCACAGATTTTGAGGAAATCCCAGATGAGGAGGCATGTCTTACAACTATAAGGGAAATGGGGTATGATGGGGAGCTCACCCACAAGAATCAATTCAAACGCACCTGTATACATCCCAAGTATAACACCATCATGACGGTGCTTCAGAGGTGTCTCACTCCCAAGCACTCAGGGTATGAGTTCCCAACAGAGAACCAACTCAAGCTCTTTGTTGCTGCAGCCAACCACTTGCATGTGGATTATGCATTCCTGCTCTTTCAAGATATCAAGGCTACTATGCTACGAAAGAACTCACAGAAGAAAAAGGATGCAAACTTGCTGCCCTACCACCGCTTTCTACCAATGATCATCCAGTATGTGATGGATAGAAATGCAGAAATCCCTCGCCGGGCAGGTTTACCTTCTATCAACCCTAAACTTTTCATGTATATTAAACCTGCCACTCCTACCAACTTGCCTGTTCCAAAACCATTTCTTGTCACTCTAATAAACCTATGTGAGCAAAATGATATAGTTGTAAGCTATAGGTCGAGTGTAGGAATACCTCCTATGGTTGTGCCATAGCCGGCCATGCCTACCCAAGGAGGAGTAGCACCAAGTGAGGATATAGAGCATAGACCTCAGCAATCTATGGGAGATGCTGAGAGGGAAGAGGAGAGAGAAAATTCTGAGAGGGGTGGAGAAGAAGGTGAAGGTGTTGAGAATAGAGAGGGAGGGGATGCATATGATCCCGCTACCGTTCAAGCCATTGTACAATCACTTTCTCAGACCACCCGAACCCAAGCTGTTCTTTCTGAACTTGGTCTTGACGCCTCTGAGTCATCCAGTCCTTCTCGTGACGAGTTTGCTTCCCATACAGGAGGTGCCCCTGCCTTTGAACCTGTTACATCTCCTTTGGGAACCCATGAGCACCCCATTGAACAACAAGCTGAAAGTACCCCCTCTTTCATGAAACTTACCCATCCTCACCCTACCTCTCCTAACCAGACTCACTTTGTTCAAACAACTCCCATTCCTCAATATGGTGGTCTGGTCATCCCATTAATCTCACCTACTTAAACAACTGTACCTCCTATCATTCGCAATGCCATCATTGCTCCTGATCATGACATTCCAGTTGTTTCTCCATCTCCTGATATCTCTGTTGAAACTGGCTCTGTCACTCCTGATTCCCTTCTAGATCCCAATCAATATGAAGGATATGGAGTTGGTAGTGGTGAAGAAGAAGAAGATAGGAGTATGAGTGAACGAGAGGAGGTGAGAAAAGAAAATATGAGTGCTGAGGGACCACCACACCAAGAAAGCCGGGAAGCCACATCTACTATGGGGCCTGACTTTGTTGGGCCTCATATTGAACAAGTCGCGGTGATCCCACCCGTGCAAGCTTCTGCCCCACCTAGCTACTACGGTGTCTCTCAACAGGCACCGTCTTCATTGCACAGGGTTATAGCACATACACTAGGTCAAACCAAATTGGGTGTTGGACCTATTGAACAAAGAGGACTGCCTCCCTCGTCCTCGACTCCTTTTGATGCACGATTTGACATACCGAGGATTTCCGTAAATCTTGACCAACACAGGGTAACAATCGATGCACTGAGCTTGTTGGCTCAACAAGTCTCCTCAACTTCCAGAGGTGGTACCTTTCAAGGTTCCATTCGAGGATTGGAAGGAAATCCTGCTGGAGCCAACATCCCTGCTGCTCCAGTCGGTAGTACTGCCTATGTGGTTGGTACTTCAACCGGAAGTCTTCGTGATTCCGGGTTTGTTACACGTGCAGAACTTCAACAACAAATTCAACAAGTCGTGTTACCAATCCACCAACAACTGCAGATGACAAATCAAAAGTTGGATCGGATTGAGCAAGCCTCCAAGGCCCAAGCTGAGAAGCTTAACCGAATTGAAACATTTCTTGCTGCCCGTCCTTCAGTTCCAAAGCCTCAATCACAACCTGATCCTGCTACTATGTCTGTAGATGCTTTAAATAGAATGTTGTATGTTAGACTTCTGGAGCAAAGGCCAGAATCTGCACATGATCAAGACCTTCTGACTACTCTTTGCAACGAAGAGCGTCCATCGGGAATCTCCATGGATGACTTTCAAGAGTTTCATGAAGATGTAAACAGAAAGATTGATGGGATCACCAAAGGTTTCTATACCTCTCTCTCAAAGGTCACAGACCGGCTGACTAGCCTAGAAACAACTTGTCAGGCTCAGGCTCAGGGGAGTAAGAGGAGACGGGATGATCAGGATCCGGATGATCAACCCGAGGGGGAGAAAAGGAGAAAATACATGTCTACTCCCTCCGTTGTTGCTACTGTACATGTACCACTCGTTACTTCATACTTATCTGCAGGTACAAGTTCAACTGGGTCCGGAAGTCAACACCAACAACAACAACATTTGGCCGATGAAATTCCTGAACAACAAACGAATGATTCTAACAAATAGATTGTACTCTATGTACCTCCACAATATGAACCGAGGCCAATACAACTTGAAGAAGGTGAGATACTTTACGAGCAGTCCCATGCCGAGATGTTTGAGGGATTCTCAATCTCAGAAGGTGAAACAATGGAATTATATGAGTCTATGCATACTTCACCTACACGGCATATGGGAGAAGGCAGTTTTGCTCTGCCAGAGGAGGAAGCTGAGGATCCTGAGATGGAAAGACTTTTCAAGGGTATGATGAATACGTCGAGGTTGCTACACGTCCAGCTTTACCTAGAGTTGTTGACAGATTCTATAATATCCCCAGTGAAAGGGAGCTTACACTTAAAAAGAAAGAAAGGTTAGTAATTTCTAGGAGAAAGCCTAAAAAGAAGAAACCAACCTTTGACGTGTCCAGGGTGGGTTCTCAGTGGATTAAACTTTGAAGTTCATCAACAATTCTCTCCTCCTTCTAGTCAATTTCAAGAATTAGCTGCTGATATTTTGGAGAGAAACAGACAAACAAAAGCAGCTGAAAAATTCAGAAGAGAATCAGAATGGCCCTTGCCACAAAGATTTGTAGTGTCATCTGCTCCTCCAGTGTATCGTGGGGATCCAGGACTTGATGCAGGTAACATGTTTACTAGAAGTGCTGGACAACAACCTATATGGAAACCATATTTTGTCAATGCTGCAAATTTTGAAGAAAGAATACCAGAAATATACAGCAGTGAACTGATAGAGGTTATTTCACCCGAGCTGAGGAACATGGATGATAAGCAAAGAAGAAGATATGATCACATCCTTACTCGTTCCAAAACTAAACCTGAAGATATCAAATCAGAATTTCCAATAGTCGAACTCCTCAGTGTCTATACCGAAACCAACTTCAACATAAAATACGCTATTTTCCATGTCAGAAGAGCCAACAACCTATCATACTTCCTCACAGAAGCAGATCTGAGGTTTGTTAATATTGAAGACATCAGCTTTATATTTGACATTCTGTCTCAGAAAATAGGAAATGGCCTGATGAAGAATTTGGAAGAGTTTCGTTAATGAGGTATATGAGGAATCTTATGGAATATTTTGAGGAACATGATATTCAGCTCGGAGCTGAAAAAAACTATCGGAAAGTCAATCTTCTTAAGCCTAATCAAATACATCCAGATCTTGAAGAGCTTGAAGAGTTGACAGTTATCTATGATGGTCATACAAACTTCAAAGGTAATCGAGGGGTCGTCTCAAAGAATACAAAAGGCAAAAAGATCTTCATCAGACTGGATGAACTCATGGAGTATTCATACGGCACTTTGAAAATTCTCCATCACAAGATACATCAGAAAATATGGAATAACCGTGCAGCATACACTGATGAAGAACATGCTCAAGCCTATCGTGCTATAGAAAGGATAAGAACGACACTGGATAGCAGAAGGCAAATACGCAAATGGCAAGTGGCATTCGGGATTCGCAACAAATCAGCGTATGATAGATGAATGTATTTATTTGTTGTGAATGATTACACACCTCACTTAGGGGGAGATTGTTAGAAATATTAAAGTGAGGGGTGTAATATGTAATTACTCAAAGTTGGGGAAATGCTATATAAAGGCATTTCCCCCACATTTCAATGTTAAGCTTTGCATATTCCACATATCTCTTGTTTGTGTTTGCTCTCTACTTCTCGGCTCTCTCTCTCTATAATCGAAACACATAACACAAAAACAAGATCTTACACAAATCATAGCTTCATCAGTAGTATACGGGACCATCAGCTAGTGGCTAAGGGGTATAATCAACAAGAAGGAATCGACTACATGAAACATTTGCCCAGTTGTACGAATAGAAGCTATCAGACTATTTCTATCCTATGTTGCCTTTAAAAGCTTCAAGATGTTCCAAATGGATGTCAAAACAGCTTTCCTCAATGATAAACTTAAAGAGGAAGTATATGTTAGACAGCCTAAAGGTTTTGTTAATCCTAAGCGCCCAAATGATGTGTATATTTTGGATAAGGCGTTGTACGGTCTTAAACAAGCCCCGAGAGCTTGGTATGACGAGCTATCTGAATATCTTCTGAGCAAGATATATGTCAAAGGCAAAACAGATACCACTCTGTTCAAGAAGCAAAAGGGGAAGGAATATATCTTAGTACAAATATATGTAGATGATATTATTTTTGGCTATACAAGTCCTAAGTATGGCGATGAATTTGTGAATACCATGAAAGAAAGGTTTGAAATGAGCATGATGGGGGAAGTTAATTTTTTCCTCGGATTGCAAATTAAGCAGCTTAGTAATGGAATTTTTATAAATCAGTCTAAATATATCAAAGATCTACTTAAGAGATTTGATATGTCTGATTGTTCTCAAATGAATACTCCAATGGCTGTGAAAACTAAACTTTTTGCTGATCCAGATGGATAAACAGTTGATTTAAAAACCTATCGTGGTATGATCAGTTCTTTGCTATATCTGACGGCAAGTAGGCCTGATATAATGTTTTCTACATGTCTTTGTGTAAGATTTCAGGCTAATCCCAAAGAAACACATTTATTAGCTGTTAAACGTATTTTTAGATATCTCAAGGGTACTTTGGATCTAGGTATGTGGTATCCAACAGATTCGGGATTTAATCTAATAGACTATTCTGATACCGATTATGCAGGATGCATGATAGACAAGAAAAGCACATCTGGTAGTGCACACTTTCTGGGTGATAGACTTGTGTGTTGGGCTTCTAAGAAACAAAATTGTGTTTCTACATCTACAGCTGAAGCAGAATACATTGCTGCTAGTTGATGCTAACAAAGGTCTATGGATTCGAACTCAACTTTCAGATTGACATTCGGTATCATTTACTAAAAGATAATGTTGAAAAGGGTTTGATTGAATTAAAATATGTTAATACTGAAAATCAGCTTGCCGATATTTTCACAAAGCCTTTGGATGAATCTCGATTTAATACTTTGGTGTCCAAATTAGGCATGTTGAATTTCAGTATTTAACATGATTTTACATTGTTTTACACTGGACTGAGCAAATTTATCACGGTATTTGTAAGTATGTGCAGGAAATAATCATGAGTCAAGGGGGAGTATTACTGCTAATACAAGTCATGAACTACTGATGGTTCATGCTTGTAGGGGGAGAAATTCAGAATTATTGTATATTACTATCATAAAATTCAAAAACAATTCAAAATATTAAAAATTTAAAAACATCTCAAAATTTCAAAAGCCAAAAAGATTTTTTTTTTCTTCCAACTCAATTTAATGCTTGATTTGAGGGAGAGTTTATTTATTTATTTATTTATTTATTTATTTTTGTCTTAATCACAAAAGAAAAGTTTCCAAAAAGTCATGTCTCAAAGTGTCAAGTTATGCAGTTTTACCACAAAACCGCATGAAAATAAACAATTGATGCGGTTTTTTTTCTCAATTCCGTATGCAAAATCAACAAAGTGTGGTTTGTCTTAAAAACCGCATGAGAATAGATTAATCATCTGGTTTCAACTAAAACCAGATGTAGAATGCATCCGGAATTTGTCAAATTCCGATTGAGGTTATGTAACCGGGTTTTTCGGTCAAAGCTTTAAAAACCACACTTCATCCGGATTTTCACTTTTCCATTCGGATTTTGCATTTCAAACACTCTCAAACGCTCAAACTAACTTGGATTTTCAAAGTTCTTCAAATCAAACAAGATTTTGGATTTCTGAAGTAATTTCAGTTGCTATTTCACTAGTATTTTTCTGTTACAAGTTCGAACAATTCACTTTTGCGGGTTGAAAACCCCAACTACCGAACTGATTTTAGACTTGTAAGATGCTTTTTGATGATTGTTTGTTGTTAAGTTGTTGTCGAAATGTTGTTATAGGATGTATGCTATATAGATCTATGTTTAATTTCACCAAACAATACACATTGTGGGTTATTGATTCTGATTTGGTGTCTGAATGTCGGACAAAGAAAAGTTCAAAAGAATCATTTTTTTGTTGTTGTTTGTCCATGGTCCAAGAAGAAAACCTAATTATTTTGCTACTGGGTATACTCGAATCATGGATTTGGGGTCGAAATTTTTGTTTTGGATTATCCGGATTTTGAATTTCACAAACTGTTTGAATAATCCGGATTTTCTATCCGGATTATCATAAAGTTGTTATCCGGATTTGAACACAAAGTGTTATCCGGATTTGTACACAAAGTTGTTATCCGGATTTGTACACAAAATGTTATCCGGATTTGTACACAAAGTTGTTATCCGGATTCGTACACAAAGTGTTGTCCGGATTTATACACAAGTTGTTATCAGGTTTTTGTACCCAAAGTGTTATCCGGTTTTCTATCACAAAGTGTTATCCGGTTTTCAAACATCGAATGTTCATACGGTTTTCTTCATAAAGTGTTCATACGGTTTTCATCATAGAGCTCATACGGGTTTCATAGTGTTATCCGATTATACTTAAAACCACATACAAAGTATTCGGTTTTTGATAAAACCGCATCAACACTTAGCAAAATTTGAAAATTTTCACAATCTTGAAAAAAAAATTCAAAAGGGACACAATGGTCTTTTCACATAATTCCTTGAATGTTTGATCATTAATCTTGGTATTGTTGTTTTTTTGCATATCGCTAACCAAAGAAAACCTTTTGTGCCTTCCCATTTTTGTTTAACCCCGATCACTATCTGCCCTCTGTGATGAACAATCATTTCTTTGATTCTCTTAAAACTACAACTCAATTTTCCATAATTGGTGAACTCATTGAATCCCACCCAATAAAACATCTTTTCACATTCAATCTTACTGATGAGAATGAAGGCCCCCATGTGCCTGAGGTTTATGTACAATAAATGTGGCACACACTGACAAATACAACAACTGATGAAGGAGAATATATGCTTTCTGGAACAATTGAACACTTTGAATTCTCTTTTAATCATAGTCAGCTACAGAAAATGTTGAGACTGCCGACAAAGAAACACACTTATGTACACAGAAATCGTTATGATCCAATTCCAACTGATGAAAGTATGTTCACTGAGATTAAAGAATTGGGAAATCAAGGAAATCTGACACGTGTTAGTCAATTCAAAAGATCAAACTTGGTCCCTATCTGGAACACCTTATATTCAATAATCATGAGGTGTCTTACAAGTGTGTCCAAAGGAATAGATGCTGGAAACTTCAACGCATTTAAAATCCTGGTTGGCATGGCTAAACATTGTCATCTGGATTACTCAATATTAATCTTTAGTAATCTACAAAAAGTTGTGCATTAAAAACAAATTCAGAAGCAAGCAAAGAAGTTCTTACCCTATCCAAGGTTTCTGTCTATGATTGTACAACAGTAGATGATTCAATTTCCTGACGAGATTTCCAGCAGAGATGCAGATCCAGTGCCTAAACTTTATCACATGAAGAAACTTTATAAAATTGAGGCCCTGGAAAATGTTAAGGCTTATGTGATACCACTTGAACTTTTAAGATTGATGGATTTGGATGATCCGATAGTACAGGCATATGCGTGGGACAATGAGATTGCTCTACCGGAACAGCAAGAGCCTGCTGATCCTACCCAAGGAGCACTAGATCCAGAGAGTGTAGAAGCTAGGAGTCAGTCTTCAGCAGGTGAAACTAACAGGGATGAGTTGAGTGAAAATTCCGAAAGGGGTGGAGAAGTGAATGAGGGTGATGTGAGAGTAGGAGAGGGAGATGTGGATGATGATATGCCTATAGGAAAATTTGTTGCACTTTCTCAACCTCAATCACAGTCACAGGGAACTCCAGATCCTATCATTGAAATGGATGTTGAAACAATGATTATTACTCCCCCAGTTGTAAAGAGTTCTACAATTCAAAAATCAGCTGAGACTCCAAAACCAGTTGCTGCAACATCACCAGTATATTCTCATGATGATATATTTGACATAGATGTTTTTTATTCTGGTGACGTAGATGAAGTAGAGAGGATAAAAGAAATAGAGAGTGAGCTGGTAAGAAAAGAAAATGAAAGTATTGATGGTTCACTAGCTATAAAAAGCCTGGAAGTCACGCCCACTATCGGGTCTGACACAGTCATTCCTGATATTGAACAAGTCTCTGTCATCCCAGCAGAGCAAGCACAAATCCCACCCAGCCACTCAGTTTCCTCTCAACAGGAAATTGTTTCATTTGAGCACGGGGATAAAATACATAATCTACCGAAGTCTCCTTCTGAGATAGTAGGTATTGAAAAAGGAACCAGTCTACCCCAGGTTTCCGACGTTCACTTGTTTGAGTACATCGATGCCTCTCGGACTACCGAGAATCTTTCTCTACACAGTGACACATTCGTATCATCTAGTGTCCTCTCAAAAGGACCTAGCGGAACATCTATAGAAGGCATCGTTCAAGATGTTCTTCAAGGATTAGATGGAAATCCCACCACAGTCAACACTGGTCCAGCTGTGAACGTGGGTGGCTATACTTCTGAAAGATTTGTTCCTCCAGTTGTAGATGTCTCAACGGGTAATCTAAGTGATCCCGGTTTTGTTAACCTTTCTCAGGTTGCTAAGGAATTTTTTTCTAAGGCTGACCTTCAAACGGCTTTGTCTAAGGTGCAATCTCAAATTGACCAAGTGCATAAAGATGTTAACTCAAGGCTTGATGTCATTCCAAAGGAATATGCAACACTTAATGAAAAGTTAGATCGACTTCTTGCTAATCAATGGCCTGAATTGTTTGTGGAGGATTTGAAAACACAACTGTATCTCAAGTTATTGGCCAAGCCTGATATTACAAAGGAGGATGCTACATTGGTGGATTTAGTAAGTAATGAGTACAAGAATTCAGACTTTGAAAGTTTTAAAAAGGAGATGCTAGATAGTATAACGGCCTTTGGAGTGGCTTTTCATAAGAGGTTGAATGTTATGGAGTCTGAAAAGGGTACAGAAAAATATGATGAGGATGATGAACTAAATGCTGCTCTGATTGCTTCAATGCAAACTTGTCAAGTCCAAGCAAAAGGAACTAACATAAAGCATGACAATCAAGATCAAGATCCTGATCGTCATGAGGAGGAGAAAAGGACTAGGTCTGGAGCAGTATTAGTTATTTCTGTTTTGTCTAAGATGCCTGCTACAACTTCTCAAACTCAACAACAAAAGAAAAACAGAGGTAGAGGAAGAGGAAAAGGGAGACAACTGCAATTAGTTGATGAAGAGGATACTGATCAACAGGTTGATGATACTTTTGACTTTCTCACTGATGCTGGTTCAAATTTTGATGTTTATGGGTCTTTCATATCGGATGCTGGAAAATCTTTAAAAGAATCTGAACCAGAATTAACTCTTCAACAGCAGATTTCTAAAATAAAGGAGGTTAAAGAAAAGACAACACCAAGGGTTGAAAAGCCTGAGGTTCAACAAACAATATCACCAAATGTGGATATAGTTCCTGATCGTTTAAACTTGAAAAGTGTACTAAGATTGAATAAGGAAGTTTCAGATTTATTTCCACCATCTCTAGGCAAATTCAGAAAAACACCAAGAGATGTGATCAAAGAACAAGAGAAAAAGAGAACTTTGAGAAAGCTTAAGAAAGATGCTGAATGGAAAATACCTGAAGGGTATAATCTAGATCCTGTGTCTACATCATCATTAAGAAATGTGAGAAAGAAAATCGTGCTAACAAAAGAAGCCCTGAACAAAGATGAAATGAATTAGATGTATCAAGATATGGTTATTGCATATCTAGAAGAAAAGATTATTGAGATTTATGCTGATGTACTTGAAGAAATGTTACCAATTGAATTGTTGGGGGTTAAAACAGCTACTGAAGCAGGGCACAGATTGATTATGAGCTGGCACGGAAAACATAAAAAGGAGGTAGCTTCAAAGTACCCGATATTAAGAGTCAAATGTGGATATGGTCATGTGCTTGGTGTCAGATGGGTTCTTTTGATGTAATGAGAATTAATCAGAAGATTTATCATTTTTGTCAAGTAGACTTGCAACATCTGAGTCTTGATGATGTGGAGTTTATGTTAGACATTCTTGAGCAAAGGATAGAAAGATCTAGTATAGACAAAGAAGGCTATCTGATACTGTAGGAGTTCATAGAACTAAGGATACGGGTTGCTGAAATGATAGATATTCAACTGGGTGCAGAAGCTGACAAAGAATAGATAAACGTTTTAAAGCCGAACACTCAGCATTCAAAGTTGGAACAAATGGAATTATTTCAAACAGTTTGGGAAGGTGATAAATATTATTATGAAGGTGATGAGGGGATTGTATGTTCAACAGTAGGAAAGAAAAGTTCTTCATGAGACTCAAGGATGTTAATGCATATTCTGATGGATCTTTGAGAGTCTGGTTAATCAAAATCAAGGAACACAGCTTCAAACTTAAAGATAATCTTGATCAAGCTCCAAGAGTTGCTTTAACTTAAGTGATAGATCTATTTGAAGAGAAACTGCATGAGCGGGTTGTGGTTAGAAGATGGCAAAGATGTTTGGGAGAAAGAAATGTCGACTAGACACAAACAAGGGGGAGATTGTTAGATCCAAAATTATGTTTGTGATCTAGTATGTATTTTGTAGGTCTACATGTATTAGCTTTCCTATGTATACCTTAATCTCAATGTTTATTATCTAGGTATAAATAGGATTGAAAGCTTATTCATGATGTAACCTTTGCATATTGAATGATATACAACACACACTTAAAGGTGTATTTTTGGCAAAGCTCTCATACTCTCTCAACTTGATCTTTATTGTACTCATTGTTATACCATATATATCCAAAATCCAATGGATACAAAGCCTTTATGAGCTTCTCTAAACTTCACGCTTATTCAGACAACACTCTCAAAAGAGTCATGTACAAATATCGCATTATTTGCATGGAACACCGAAATCACTCTAATCAAACAATTCTAGTAAAACTGAATCGGATTGCTGACAAACTGGAGGAGGTCATCAAAGAACGTGCGACTATTAGAGGATGGGAAATGAAGAGGGGAATACGGAAGAGATGAAAAAGCACAAGGATACAAAAGGGGGAGATTGTTAGGAATTATGTAATTTGTATTCCTTGTGTAACTATCTTATTTATTATGCTTTGTATTAATCAATATGTTTATCTAGATTATTTGTGGGTCACCAACATGTTAATGGTGAGCCCAAGTACTTTAGCTAGTTAAGCCCATGATGGTTAAATGTTTAATCCATCATGGAGCCCATGAGCCTTTGGGCCCATGGAACCTTGGCTATATAAGCCATGTAAACCTAATAGATTAGGTTAACTCTTGCTATTCTCTCAATTGAAAAACACCAGGAGAAACTCTCCTACATTGGCTATTGTTCATCTTCAAGTTCATCATATTCTTCATATTTCATACTTGTTCTTGCTTGATTCTTGGAGATTACTTATCTTTTATCACTTCTTATGACTTTTATACGGCTTGGAATTATTCGGCTTTTACGGGTTTTATCAATCTACTTCATCATAAGTTTAGAATGTTAAATCTAGGCTAAGTTTCTGTTTTTCCTCCCTAGAGGAGATGAACTCTTGTAATGGTTGATTAATTCATGGTTTTTTGATACTTTATTCATGCTTTCATCAAGTATTGCTTAATCATAGTTCATGCATGTTTTAGAATCTATTTTTGTGATGCTTATATGCTGAGTTTTTATAAAGTTGATGACCATTCTCTTTATTTAACATGAATTATGAATTTCTATGATCATTAGGGTTCATGACTAGTGATTAGTCAAATCCTAGGGTTAAACATCTAAAAGCTATAAACTTTAATGTGTACTTCAACATGTAATGACCATTATGTGTTAGTTCTATGTCTTGTTGATCAAACAATCATAAAATGGTTAAAGCTTTATTTGTAATCGAACTTATTGGCTAATTAGTGTAATTAGACTGTTAGAATCGGATCAAGGTTTTAACCACTTTAGAAATTGATGCATGATGTTTAGTATCCATTGAACTTAATTCCATGAATTTAATTGCCATGAAAAGGGTGAAATCGAATCTAGGGAGGGAAATTCTTCATCTTATAGTTTATCCAATCCAAGTTTATTGCTTTGTTTCTTCTTTGCCTTGCTTTATGAATTTTCTAGGGTTGTTAGTGGTAATTAGTTGTTTGAAAGTGCTTTAAACATTATAAATCCCCCCTTTACTTGTTTTATTTGTTTTATTTGCTTTTTAGTAGTTTTTAGTTTAGTTTAGTTTAGTTTAATATTTAAATTAGTATAATGTTATCAAATCATACTCGTTCCCCAAGTGTTCGACACCCGTACTTATTTTCTATACTATAATACGATTAGGTTCTCTTGTCTATTGTGTCTTAGTCGTACGTAAATAATATCGGATTTTATAAATTTAAAACTAGTACGCTTAACGCACATCAAGTTTCATAAGTTTCTAGAAATGATTTATGACAAACACTAATTGATTAATACCCTGTGAAATAAAAGTATCAAAAATATTGCACAAACTAAATGCTTCCAAAACAACTTCACCACAATAATTTAAAAAGGGAATGTTCTCATTTCCTATATCTTTAGAGGATCACTACTCTCAATAAGTGTGTACCTACAATTCCTAATAAGAACTTCACCACAATGTTTTTAAAAAAGGAATGTTCCCATTCCTCATTTCTTCAAAAGATCTATATTATACAATGAGAAGTGTGTCTTTGCACTTTTAATAAGAACTTCACCACTATGCCGTTAAAAACAAGGATTTGGAATGTCCTCATTCCCAATGTCTTAAACATATCTCTACTCTACAGTAAGAACTCAAGTATGCCCGTACACTTTCTAATAAAAACCTCACCTACAATAAGAACTCAACAACAATATTATACAATAAGAAGTGTTACTTTGCACTTTTTAATAAGAACTTCACCACAATGCCTTTAAAAACAAGGAATGTCCTCATTCCATATGTGTTAAACATATCTCTACTCTACAAGTATACCCGTACACATCCTAATAAAAACCTCACTTACAACAAGAACTCAACAATGCCTTTAAAAAATCTACAATAAGAACTCAAAAATTCCTTAAAAAAAGGAACGTCCTCGTTCCCCATGTGTAGGACCGTGGGGTTCTAAACTAAAACACCCTAATGCTAGGACTGATCTAGGATGAGAAATAGTGTGGAATATCTATTTCCCAAACCTCCTAAGGATTCTAAGATCTGCTTAGGTGTCCGGCACACAGTTAACACAAAGAACACACAGAGTAGGATCAAGAACAACTCTAAGAACTCACACAGAATGCTTAAGGCTGCCCTTGGATTCGAGATTAACACTAAGTTCGCGATTACCGAGGTTAAACGTACGATTACGAAGCTCACTAAGGCTTAAGGTCGATTTCCGGTAGTTATATGCGGTTACGGACGATTACCTGACGATTCCCCGACGATTCCCCGCGCTAATACGTAGTTAATCAGTATTTATAGTATTGAAAACGCGTATTTCCTTAATTAATTTCCACTACGCACGTAATGCTCTGCACTGCGTACGTAGTTAGTCCAGTACGCACGTACCGGGTGTTTTAATAATAATTAATTTAACTTTAATCATTTACCTCACCACGCACGTACTGAGCTCCACTACGCACGTCGTGAGCTTCATCACGCACGTGATGACCTTCACTTATACTTAAACTTCCAAACACAAATCAACACATGACTAAGTACTTGTAAGCTTAAGACAAATATAAGTAACCACTTAGAATGTATAAACATGTAAACCATTAATCAAAACACATTTGAATTAACATTTCAAGTAAACATGTATGTATTGGATTGATAAGAACTAGGGATTTACAATTATGCACCAACAAACTCCCCCTAAGACCTAGTTCTATCAACAAAAATTGCACTAAGCAAAATACACAAAGAAAAATGCACAAAACAAAATGAATATAAGAATACCTTTCGTTATGCCCTTACCTGCACTACGCACGTGGTAAGTAGTAACTCGTGCGCAGTGGCTCCATTACGCATGATCTGAAATCCTCACATGTGAATCTTGATACTGTTAGTACTGCACTCAGCAATAAACAGTCAGTAACTTCAAGACCATAACTTTAGATCCAACCGTTGGATTGAAGCAAAAAGCATACCAAATTGATCACGACACAAAGGCAAATCACCCAGATGGAACGAATAACACTTTCAACACAAAAGTCAGAATCAAAATCGAGAGAGAATGGAGTGTACTGTAGAAAGTATGAATGCGTAATGACGAATACGCACGGAGCCAACTTATATACCCTATTTCACTCCGTGCGAAGTGAGATCACTTCGTATGTTGCTGCCTGAAGTGCACACCTAAAGTGACACTTCACTTCGCACGCAATGGACCTCACCACGTGCGAATTGGGCTTCACTTTACCTCTTGACCTTTGACTGTGAAGTATGACTGCACTACGCACGTTGTGCCATCCAGTTCGTGCAAGGTTCTGTCACTTCGTGCGAATTGAGCTTCTAAAAAAAATGAATTTTCCTTGACGATCCTGTACTCAGCACACAACGATTAGTAACTTCAATTCAAATCAAAAACTTTTAAGCACACGAAAACACAAGAAACACACCAAGAGATAAGAACACACCAGAAATCTTTTTGTATTTTTCTGAATATAAATGAAAATGCAGACTGTTAACAAATTAAATTCTAAAAACTAAGAGACAGAAATGAAAACACTAAAGAGATTTGCGAAAATTCAAATTACTGAAATTAAATCTTTTTGTCAGAAGGTTCCAAGATGGAATCAGTACCAGCACATCTATACTTAGTTATCATTCATTTCAGAACCTTAGGCACAAACATACTTTCCTAGCATTAGGGAGTTATTCGTTCCATCTGTGTGATTTGCCTTTGTGTCGTGATCAATTTGGTATGCTTTTTGCTTCAATCCAACGGTTGGATCTAAAGTTATTGTCTTGAAGTTACTGACTGTTTATTGCTGAGTGCAGTACTAACAGTATCAAGATTCACATGTGAGGATTTCAGATCATGCGTAATGGAGCCACTCCGCACGAGTTACTACTTACCACGTGCGTAGTGCAGGTAAGGGCATAACGAAAGGTATTCTTATATTCATTTTGCTTTGTGCATTTTGCTTTGTGCATTTTGCTTTGTGTATTTTGCTTAGTGCAATTTTTGTTGATAGAACTAGGTCTTAGGGGGAATTTGTTGGTGCATAATTGTAAATCCCTAGTTCTTATCAATTCAATACATACATGTTTACTTGAAATGTTAATTCAAATGTGTTTTGATTAATGGTTTACATGTTTATACATTCTAAGTGGTTACTTATATTTGTCTTAAGCTTACAAGTACTTAGTCATGTGTTGATTTGTGTTTGGAAGTTTAAGTATAAGTGAAGGTCATCACGTGCGTGATGAAGCTCACTACGTACGTAGTGGAGCTCACTACGTGCGTGGTGAGGTAAATGATTAAAGTTAAATTAATTATTATTAAAACACCCGGTACGTGCGTACTGGACTAACTACATACGCAGTGCAGAGCATTACGTGCGTAGTGGAAATTAATTAAGGAAATACGCGTTTTCAATACTATAAATAATGATTAACTACGTATTAGCGCGGGGAATCGTCAGGTAATCGTCCGTAACCGCATATAACTACCGGAAATCGACCTTAAGCCTTAGTGAGCTTCGTAATCGTACGTTTAACCTCGGTAATCGCGAACTTAGTGTTAATCTCGAATCCAAGGGCAGCCTTAAGCATTCTGTGTGAGTTCTTAGAGTTGTTCTTGATCCTACTCTGTGTGTTCTTTGTGTTAACTGTGTGCCGGACACCTAAGCAGATCTTAGAATCCGTAGGAGGTTTGGGAAATAGATATTCCGCACTATTTCTCATCCTAGATCAGTCCTAGCATTAGAGTGTTAGTTTAGAACCCCCACGGTCCTACAAAGTGGTATCAGAGCAATTTCTGTCTGAAGTGCACACCTAAAGTGACACTTCACTTCGCACGCAATGGACCTCACCACGTGTGAATTGGGCTTCACTTTACCTCTTGACCTTTGACTGTGAAGTATGACTGCACTACGCACGTTGTGCCATCCAGTTCGTGCGAGGTTCTGTCACTTCGTGCGAATTGAGCTTCTAAAAAAATGAATTTTCCTTGACGATCCTGTACTCAGCACACAACGATTAGTAACTTCAATGCAAATCAAAAACTTTTAAGCACACGAAAACACAAGAAACACACCAAGAGATAAGAACACACCAGAAATCTTTTTGTATTTTTCTGAATATAAAGAAAATGAAAATGCAGACTGTTAACAAATTAAATTCTAAAAACTAAGAGACAGAAATGAAAACACTAAAGAGATTTGCAAAAATTCAAATTACTGAAATTAAATCTTTTTGTGAGAAGGTTCCAAGATGGAATCAGTACCAGCACATCTATACTTAGTTATCATTCATTTCAGAACCTTAGGCACAAACATACTCTCTCAATTTCTGTCTGTCAATCTAACTTTCCTCAGATAATGACAGATTTGATTTCAACATTTTCTGATTATCTAGACTGGGTACATGGTTAAGACTATCTCTTTTAAAATCTCACAGTGTTTTGACTCACTCAGTCGGTTGCACAACTTGAGTACCCAACCACCATGCTTATGTGCTTTGTGATTTTGTCAACGCATTTTATGCTCTTTGACATGGAGGTCAATTTTTCACCTCTTTTGATAATTTCTGTTGAGCTTTTGTCACTGCATTTTATGCTCTTTGACAAGTCAACACTAATAGATCTTTCTGTTGAGCCTTTGTCACTGCATTTTATGCTCTTTGACAATTCAACACTAATAGATCAATGTATCTATTTCTTTTTACATCTCAGATTGGGGTCAATTTTTCACCCTCTTTTTACATTTCGCTCATTGTCATCTAAGCACATTTGGCATGGTAACAGGTGTGTGCACCAGACTAAGTTAGTCTCAACTGTTATTGACTTGTAGACTTGGAATGTCTCGATAGTTTGAATCTTTGATGGATTTCCACATGCATAACCACTTATCAGCCTAGACTCTCATCATATGTCTTACACGCCATCTGTTTCTTATCTGATTTGACTCAAATTTTCAGACAGTTTTCTCAAGAATATGTACATGTCTTCAGTCCTAATTTTACTAGACATACTTTGTATGAAAGCCAGTGTACCATCATTTTCCATTTGAGTTGGATCAACTTCTCATTTTTGTTTTGCTGATTTTTTTGTATTTTCTATGTTTTTCTGATTTTTTTTTTTTTGTATTTTCTATGTTTTTCTGATTTTTTTTATTTTCTATGTTTTTATGATTTTTTTTTGTATTTTCTATGTTTTTCTGATTTTTTTTTTTTTTTTTTGTGTTTTCTATGTTTCACCTATCTCCCCCTAAAATACTAAAAGAAATAAATACCAAGAACAGAGACACACAGACACAGAAAATAAACACACAGAAAATAGCCACACAGGCACAAATACGAGAAAGACATTAAGTTGCAGCATCAGAGACGACCTCACACTTGGTTTTCATCCCGTTTTCATTCACTAAGAACAAAAACCTGGGTATCCTGCACAAAGAGTAAAAAGTTACTTAGCATTAGGAACCCAAGCCCGAATGGTCATGGGTTTCCCATCTTCTCCAACAACTTGCACATTAATCCACATACCAGTAGCTTTGGAGTCTACATTGGTATCTGAATTATTTGACATTTTGGGTTCACGTTTGTTGGTCCACTTAAAGTCGTGACGGGGAGAATTCTTGTGATAACCACTAGAAGTATTAAACACCTTGTGAAGTGGTTCCTTCCCCATCTGACTAACCTCGGGACGTTTGGGTTTACTATATGTTTCCCCAACAGTCCTTTTGAGCTGATGAGGGTCCGTTGATTTTTGATTATTTTGATTAAACGTTTTATTTTTCTGAAAATTTTCAGGAAAATCAACTTTCCCCCTGCAGCTCTGTCGATGCTGATCACACTCATAACTGAGGTGACCAGGTCTCCTGCACACATAACAAATCCTGTTTGATTGATGTTTTGCAGGATTATGTGGCACTTTTTGCTCAACTTGACATTTTGACTCTACTCCTAAACCACATTGTTTTGGCAAAATTTTAACTTCTTCATAAGGACGGGTTGCAGGAGACTTTGCACCCTCCTTTTCTATGGTTCGGAGTGCTCCTTTCACATTTTTCATTAACGTGCCTTGTCCAGAAGAATTGCCTAGAAGTTTTCTCATACCAGATTCAGGCTTTTCTTCTTGTTTGACTTCTTTCTTCTGAGGCTCACCAACTTTCCCTTTTAACTTTAAATCAGATGTTGAGGTTGATGCAACAAATTGATCAACCTTAGGAGGAAGTTGGTCAGCTTCAGAAAAGACATCTGTTTTCACCAATTGGTTCAAAACTAGTGGTGGACATTTAGTGTATGCCTTTTTGTCTTTCTCTGAATCGGAACCTTGAGGTCTCCGGTCGATTATGTGCTCAAAACGATAAGATGAAGTTGAATAACTTTTCAGTTTCTGATTGAGAGTCTCATAATCTACCTTAGAACTAGCAAGGTCTCGCTTCAGTGTATCTATCTGATTGATGTAGAAAACTATGGCATCCTATTTGTTTAGCAATGCTACCTCTAGTTCTCTAATATGTTTGTTCTGGCTTTCAATTTTATCTTTTAGTGTCTTTTCCCTACCTTTAATGATTGAATTTTCATGCAATTTAGAGGTAAAATCACTGACTTGAGATTTCAAGGATAAAATATTTTGCACATAGTCATTGCACGAAGCACAAGGAATGGCAGAATTGTTACTTACCTTTGAATCAGCAGGTTTGCCAGTCATGCGCGCCTTAAGATCTTCTGATTTAGTTTGAACAATCACTGGCGTTGGTTCGGCAGCTGGCACTGAAACTGGTTTGACATTGTACTCATTAGTAGGCATCACTGAGTCTTCCTTACTGGCAACAAATTCATCATCAGCTTCCTGCACACTATCTGCTTCAGATTGTGAATCATCATTCAGATCTTGAACACTGGCCAGGTTGGTCTCAGCAACTTCGAAAGCATCATTATCTTGAAAGTGTACTGACCAGTCTATCCCCTCATCTTTCTGAACAACCACCATTGCCTTAGATGATCCCTCATGGGATGTTTCAGCTTTCTTTGGGGTAGTGGAAGTTGATGATTTTCCAGGAGATGTCCTGAATGGATACTTGGGTCCTGAGTTCTTTGGCTTTTCACATTCTCTTGCAAAATGACCCTTTTCGCCACAGTTGTAGCAGGTTACAGCTGATTTGTCGAAGCCCAGCTTTGTATCCTTAGTTGTTGTAATCTGCATCCCAGTTCTCTTGACCAAGGCCTTTTCTCTCCTTACCAGATTAGCATAGGACCACAGAATGTCCTGTCTTTCCATTTCATCGTTGTCTATCTGGTCATAATCTTCCTGAGTCAGGTAGGCATTTCCAATTTTACCCTTTAGCAGATCATCATATGATATGACCAAAGCACTAAGCATCCCCATATGCTCCTTTACTTCTTCAGTGCTGCCATGCTTGAAATGCTCAGTGTTTAAGGCAGGCATAGACATTTTTCTTGAAGGAGCAGAATATGGTGGTCCACTTGTAGTTTCAGGAGCAGACTTGCTTGAAGAACAAACGTTAGATGTAAAGGTTATCTACAATGGAGCATTTGATGAAGTGACTGGAGAAGCAATGGGTCCAGTACAGTATAATGAGGGATTTTGCACATAGCTGCTCAATCTGTCCAGATTTTGCTCCTCCTGTTCATGCTCTTTCAGCTTAGTAATGAAGTCATTCAGATCCATGCCCTCAAAACCTTCACCATTTTTAAGAATAATAATGAACGGCCTCCAGCTTTTGGGTAGTGCCTTGGACAAAGTCTCTACTTGTTGTCTTTCTGAGATCTGCACCCCCAAACTATCCATTTTACTGAGAAGATGGTTGTATCTGTTGATCAGATCTGGAAGCTTTTCATTCACGTATGAGGTGAAGTGGTCAAACTCTTTTCTCAACTGTGAGGCCTTAAGCTCTTTCAGAGATGCATTCCCCTCGTTCCTCTTTTGTAGCGCATTCCACAAGGAACGTGACGTTCTATACCGTCGGAACTGGTGGAAGATCTCATTAGGAATGGCTTGGATCAAATAAGAGTAGACTTTCTTCTCAGCATCATAAGCCTTCCTCTGATCGTCACTCATCTGATCATAGGGAACTTCGATATTCCCTTCACCTTTAGGCACGACATAATCAGCAGAAATGACCCGTTGCAACCGTGGATCAACCCCATCGATAAATATTTCAAAACGTGGTTTCCAGAATGGGTAATCTTCCATGGTTAGCAGTCTAGGTACTTTATTTATCCCGCCTTGTTCATTGTCCATTATTAAATTACTTAATGCAGTTATAGTTTGTTTGGCAGCCATAGCACTCATGTCAGACATTTTAACAAACAAACACTCACACTTACTGATGTACGCACGGAATAGATACTAAATACGCACGAGATGACCACACACTACGAACGAACCTAAAGGCTAGGAAAACTGTCACACAGACTCAGGTACGCACGGAATAGAAATTGAGTACGCACGAAATGAATTCAGTACGTACGTGTTGAAAAACTTGTTTGACAAGAAAATATTTAACACAAAGATTTAATACGTGCGAAGTGTGAAGCACTACGCACGGGTTGATGACCCACTACGCACGGACAGACACACAAGCTACCGAAGATTCTAGAGTACCAACGACCCACTACGCACGCACTGAAAATCAATACGCACGTAATTCGAGTCACTTCGCACGGCTAACATTCAACAGTTTAGACCTTTTACCGTAAAAACTTAAACTTTTTGACCCAAAAATGCCCTATTGACGATAATACGCACGAAGAAACACTTAGACAACGACAAAACGAAAGCACCTAAATGACCATAACGACACCTAGATCACGATACCTAAGGAAAAGTGATCAATCAAAGCACAAGGCTCTCATACCACTTTGTAGGACCGTGGGGGTTCTAAACTAAAACACCCTAATGCTATGACTGATCTAGGATGAGAAATAGTGCGGAATATCTATTTCCCAAACCTCCTAAGGATTCTAAGATCTGTTTAGGTGTCCGGCACACAGTTAACACAAAGAACACACAGAGTAGGATCAAGAACAACTCTAAGAACTCACACAGAATGCTTAAGGCTGCCCTTGGATTCGATATTAACACTAAGTTCGCGATTACCGAGGTTAAACGTATGATTACGAAGCTCACTAAGGCTTAAGGTCGATTTCCGGTAGTTATATGCGGTTACGGACGATTACCTGACGATTCCCCGACGATTCCCCGCGCTAATACGTAGTTAATCAGTATTTATAGTATTGAAAACGCGTATTTCCTTAATTAATTTCCACTACGCACGTAATGCTCTGCACTGCGTACGTAGTTAGTCCAGTACGCACGTACCGGGTGTTTTAATAATAATTAATTTAACTTTAATCATTTACCTCACCACGCACGTAGTGAGCTCCACTACGCACGTAGTGAGCTTCATCACGCACGTGATGACCTTCACTTATACTTAAACTTCCAAACACAAATCAACACATGACTAAGTACTTGTAAGCTTAAGACAAATATAAGTAACCACTTAGAATGTATAAACATGTAAACCATTAATCAAAACACATTTGAATTAACATTTCAAGTAAACATGTATGTATTGGATTGATAAGAACTAGGGATTTACAATTATGCACCAACACCATGTCTGTAAAAGATAGCTACTTTACAATGCCATTAAAAACAAGGAATGTCCTCATTCTCTATGTCTTAAACATATCTCTACTCTACAATAAGATCTCAAGCATGCCCGTACACTTTCTAATAAAAACCTCACCTACAATAAGAACTCAACAATTCCTTTAAAAAATCTACAATAAGAATTCAAAAAAGCCTTAAAAATGAACGTCCTCATTCCCCATGTGTTTAAAAGATATCTACTCTATAATAAGAACCCAAGTATGCCCTTGCACTTTCTTATAAGAACTTGATCACAATCCATTTAGAAAGACGGAATGTCCTCATTCCCTATGTCTTCAAAAGATCTCTACTCTACAATAAAAACTAAGTATGTCGAACTTCACCTACAATAAGAACTCAACAATGTCTTCAAAAATATGAATGTCTTCGTTCCCCACATCCTAAAAAGATCTTAACTCTACAATAAGAAAGAAAGTATGCTCCTATACTTCCTAATAAAAACTTCATCACAATTCCTTTCATAATGGAATGTTCTCATTCCCATATTTTAAAAAGATTACTACTAAACGACTAAGTGCGCACATTGACTTACTAGCGAGAACTTCATCATATTGCCAAATCATTCATTTTTTCACGGAGCTTTATAAATCGAGAAATAGAATATACCAAGAGACCCCAATACCGCTTACCACAAGACAATAAGGATGCTTTCCATAGAGACAATTTTGATTGAAAATTATCAATAATAGGTTGCCAATGATGACTTTTATTCATCGTAAAACCAACCCGCAAACCTATGTATTTAAATGGAAAAGAACCTTATGATGAATTAAGAAGGTTTGTCATGCTAGAAATTTCACTTGTCTCCACTCCGACACCCATTAAAACTGTTTTTGACAGATTAATATTCAACCCCGAGGTCAAATAATAGCACCGAAGTATATTTGCAACATTGTTTTCTGACCATTTTTCGATGAATAACGCGTCATCTGCATAAGGCAAGTGGGAAATGATTGGGCCATTATGAGGTAGTTTAATGCCTTGATAGATATCACCCTCAATTGCCTCTTTTATTGTTACGTTTAAGCCCTCCTCGGCAATAATAAATAAGAACGGAGCCAATGGATCACCTTGGTGAATGCCCCTAAACATATGGAATTCCTTTGTCGGAGAGCCGTTAACTAAGATCAAAGTGCAAGATGATTCTAGACAACTACGAATCCAAAATCTCCATACCACCCCAAAATTCATTTGACTCATTACCTAGTCTAAGTATTGCCAATTCAAGGTATCAAAAGCCTTCTCAAAATCGACTTTCAAGATAAAGGCTTTCTGTGTAGACCTCTTAAGCCAACTTATGACTTCATTGACTATCATTGGACCATCCAAAATACTACGATCAAAGAGGGAAGCTGTTTTCTAGAACCCGATAATTGAAGATATAACTTCCTTAAGCCTGTTAGAGAGCACCTTAGCAATGATTTTGTATAAGTAGCCTATTAAACATATAGGCCTAAAATCAGATAAATAAATCGGGTCTCTGATTTTAGGAATCAAAGACAGAAAAAAAGAGTTTGCACATCTATCCAGCTTCATTGATACTCCAAAGTGCACGACTGCCTTAACAAACTTGACCCGATTACATTCCAAAACTTCTTAATAAAAGCGAAAGAAAGTCCATCTGGGCCAGGAGCTTTATCACTGTCGCAACGCCAAACTATTTGAGATTTACAGGGTACAATATGCACAACGGAATAAAACTAAATCCCAAGCCCAAGGATCACAACTGGATCAACTAGGGGAACATGGCAGACAAATAATAATATTCATATTAATCATATTTATATATATATATATATATATATATATATATATATATATATATATATATTAGGGGTGTTCAAAATATCCGAAACCGAAAAACCGAACCTAAAAACCAACAAACCATACCGAAATCTAGGTTAACCAAACCGAATATTTAAATTTTTTAGGTTTGGTAAACCGAACCTAAAAAAATTTCGGTTTTCGGTTTGGTTACGGTTCATGATATTAGAGACGGACGGTTAACCGAAAAACCGAAAACTTAAAAAAATTCAAATTTTATTTTTACATTTGTCAATAATAACTAACTAATCAATATTTACATACGATAATTATCTACTCATAAAAAATTGTTACTCAAAATCAATATCTATATTTTATTTTAATATAGATATTATTAGATATATGTATAATTTAAGTTTACGAGTCAACTTTATTTATAAATTTTATCAATTACTATTGATTTAGTTGGTTTTATTTTATCTTAGTCAAGTATGTATTTAAAATATTTCCTTATGCCATTATTAGTTAATATATAAATAACACAGGTGGTAATGTTTTTTAAGTTTCTCATTAAAGCTTTGTTCAAGTTAAGATTTAAATATTAGTCTTTGAAACCTTTTGTTTTAGAAATATATTTAGTAGTTAAAAATGGTTAATTGGTTAACCGGGAAAACCGAACCGAAAAACCGGATAACAGATTATCGGTTAGCCGGCTTTTTCGGTTTAGGTTTAGGTTCACGAAAGTTAAGAACCGATATTTCGGTTAACCGGTCTTCGGTTAGCCGTATACTCGGTTAACCATCTATGAACACCCCTAATATATATATATATATATATATATATATAGAGGGAAGTTTCATCGAGAACCAAAAAAAATGATAGAACTGCGAGAACCGATCTAAACCGTAAAATATATACCAAACGACAAAATATTAAATTATGAAAATTATACCAAATATGCTATTTTAATATGACATCCATATTGCTATATTTTTTTCAACAAAAAAAATTCGTTTTTGCCGGGTTTTTTTTCTAGCACTATAAGGTATGTTACATATATGTAATCAGTACTAACATATATGTGATCAGTACTATAAGGTATGTTATATGTAACGAAAATTTTTTTTTTGTTGAAAAAAATATAGCAATATGGATGTCATATTAAAGAGCATATTTTTGTCGTTAATTTGGTATAATTTTCATAATTTAGTATCTTGTCGTTTGGTAGATATTTTAGTTTTAAAAAGATGGGAATCGGTTCTCGCAGTTCTCGCATTTTTTTTGGTTCTCGATGGAACCCTCCCCTATATATATATATATATATAAAATGGATCAATATAGAACCATTATTTAAACATAGAACCATAGAACCAATCTGGACCATTGGATCATCAAAATCAATGGTTGAGATTAAGGATGGCATAATTGTAATTATCTCCCAACAAACCCACGTTTTAAATAAAAAAAATACCCCACAAAACTTTAAATTGTCATAACTTTTTAGGTTCTGTGAATTTAAAAAAAAAAAATTATACCAAAATTTTAGTTTTTTAATCCTCTTTCAATCAAGACCACTCTTGCCATATTTTTCAAAAAATTTTATGAAAATGCAAATTTTGTTTTGCATTTTGGGTTGCATTTTCAGTTAGTTCTTGTTTGCATTTTCAGTATTGGTTTCAAAATTTGCATTTTTGGAAGCATATGCATAACTTGCATCTTCGATTTTTGCATTTTCGGTTTTTGCATTTTTGCATTTTCAAATAAAACCCAGGTGAAAATGAAAATTTTGAAAAATTTGCATTTTCAAAAAAAAATAAAGTTTCAAAAATATATCAAGCCTGGTCTTGTTTGAAAGAGGACGAAAAACTGAATCTAACGATATACTTTTTTTGTTAAAATTCTTAAAAATGAATGAGTTGTGATCATTTAAAGATTGAGGGTTTTTTTTTAAAAGTTTGTTGGAAGGGAGGGGGAGGACACGTGTCAACCTCTAAGGTGGTTCTAAGGGTTCTATGTTTAAGAAGGGTTCTATGTGTATCCTTACCCTATATATATATATATATATATATATATATATATATATATTATAGCATATGAAGGATAAGAATTATACCTTTGGACTGCTACAGGGGGATATACAGCTAGTGCACCCGCAAACACAGCTGCTAGACCGCCAAAATAATACCCGTAACAAAACTCGTGTCCCGTGTGAGTAAACCACAAAACCGCCGCCAGTTTTGTCCTCTACGAGGGCTGCCGAGAAACAACACCACCGCAAAAGGGTGTCTCGGACCGTGAGGTGCTCGCCGGAAAATGCTGCAGGCCGCCGTAAGGGGTTTTCCGCCGATCGCCGCCTTCGCCGGCTAGATCGCCCCGCTACCACCGTGAGGTGGTGGAGGTTTGGCCTTCTTCGACCGGCGACATGGAGAGAGAGGGGAGAGAGATTAGGTTTTTGCTTTTTAGGCTTTTGTTAAATATTGTGATAATCCACTAATTAACAAGGGTTAATCTCTTAAATACCTTTTAAGTGGATTAAGGCCCTTAAGCCTTTAAAGCCCGGTCCAAGATCAATAACTTTGATCTATTGACAAAACCAACCCTCAAGTTTGATTAATATTAATTAATTAAATATTAATTAATAATCCTTTAACCAAACATATTAATTAAATATCTAACTGATATTTAATCCCTCAAATAACAAATATTCATTTATTATTTATCCACTGGATAATTAATTTACTATTAACTATCACCGTACACACAAGGTATTATTTTCTTGGTTCAAGATTGGGTATGCAGTTGTATGACCTTTTAATGACTCATAGCGCCCGGATATGATGACATGTGTACACTATCCCTGTACACAATCTATTAGACTCTCACTTGTGCATGATAGTTACACTCCCTTGTTCATCATAAGCCTAAGGAGGTCCCTAGTAAGAACCATGACTATAAGTTCTCTTATGTCCAGAGATTCTGTAATCACCCTCTTGGATTACCCGGCTTTTCCTTTTGCATCACGATATTCCCTAATGTGCATTTCAGACATGGAGCACATGATCTATTTTGAAAATCCAGATTATGTTTCTTGACTTGTGATCTCGACTAACTGCAGTGACGGATTTACCGAATGATATCCATCATTCTGTCCGAGCGCGGCCACACATTTCACTTAGTCTCACCCTTCAAGGGCCCCTGGAGTATCTCTTCTCATTTAAGAGAAGGAGCAAATCCCATCTTGAGCACAGGTCTTCCGCTACATCCAGATACGCCCGTTATAGTTAACCTGTTATGGCGTAAGGTTTGAACGTTCCAAAGTATAGAAGTCCTCGTGCCCCAAACCAAACATCTCAGGTCTAGGGATAACCAATAAGCTAACTCATGTCAGAGGCTCCATGAAGTTAGCATGTGCGGATCATCTCCAATATTTGTACCTCCGACAAATATCCATAAATACTTGGCCACAAAACTTGTGTTGTTATTCTCTACACGAATAAACCATCAAGTATTTATGTTATCTTTAGTATCTCCCTGATGTGGCTGCCACTACATTAAGTAGCTATGGAAAATTTTGATAAAACAAGACTTGTATATCATGGATAAATAAATATGCTAAAAATGGAGAATATTAAAACGATTATATTAAACCTCCTATTTCCATCACGCATAAATGTTTAATACATAATCATAGGTTTTAAATTCAATCCATACAATTAATTAATTACTGAAACTCGTTGCTAGGTCTTATAATACTGTATTCCAACAGAACTAGTATGCCTCTCATGCTTATCTCTAGCAAGCGTCTAAGTCAATGGATCAACTACGTTGTCATCTGTTGGTATCTTGCATATCCTCACATCTCCCCTTTAGATAATCTCTCGGATGATGTGATACTTTCTAATTACGTGTCTGGTCCGCTGGTGATTTCTTGGTTCTTTTGCTTGCGCTAAAGCTCCTATATTATCACACAATATATCAGTCGGTCTAGAGATACTGGCAACAACTCTTAGATCCGAGATAAAATTCCTCAGCCAGACCGCTTCCTTTGCTGCATTATTTACCGCAATGTACTTAGCCTCTTCAGTCGAGTCTGCTATCGTATCTTACTTTTGGCTTTTCCAAGATTTAGTCCGTTTATGGTAAAAACAAACCCTGACTGTGACTTAAGTTCGTCTTTGTCCGTCTGGAAGCTCGCATCTGTGTAAACAGTCACACTGATTTCATCGGTGCTTCCTCCAAAGACCAAGAACATTTCCTTTGTCTTTCTCAAATACTTGAGAATATTCTTAACAGCCACCCAATGGGATTCACCTGGATTTTGCTAATATCTACTTATGAGGTTTATGAAGTAAGAAACATCGGGCCTAGTACATAACATGACATACAAGATCGATCCTACTGCCGAGGCGTAAGGAATCGATTTCATCCTCTTCTGCTCTACTGGAGAAGTAGGACACTGAGCCTTGCTCAAAGGTATACCAGGTCTCATCAGAATAAATCATTTCTTGGATTCATCCATCCTAAAGCGTTTGAACACTTTATCGATGTATGTACTCTGACTAAGTCCTATCAGCCGCCTAGATCTATCTCAATAGATCTTTATAGCAAGTATATATGCGGCTTTTCCCAGGTCCTTCATCTGGAAACACTTACCTAACCAAGATTTTACTCCTTGTAATGCTGGTACGTCGTTTCCTATAAGAAGTATGTCATCCATATACAGAGACAGGAAGATTGCTATGCTCACACTGAACTTTGTGTAAACATAGGACTCGAACTACCTTTTGGTAAAACAAAACTCTTTGATGCGCACATCAAAATGCAAGTTCCAGCTTCTACATGCTTGCTTCAATCCATAAATGGATTTTAACAACTTGCATACTTTGTTTAGATTCTTGGAGTCCTCAAAACTATCCGGTTGTGCCATATACACATCCTCTATTAGTTTCCCGTTAAGGAAAGCTGTTTTGACATCAATTTTCCATATCTCATAATTAAAGTATGCAGATATTGTCATATGAATCCTAATAGACTTAAGCATTGCTACTGGAGAGAAGGTTTTATCATAATCAATACCATGAGTTTGAGTTAAACCTTTCGCAACAAGCCTTGCTTTAAAAGTATGCACTTTTCCATTCATGTCCTTCTTCTTCTTCTTGAAGACCCACTTGTAGCCAACAACTTTGCTGTGTTGCGGTAAGTCTACTAACTCTCAAACTTGGTTGTCATACATGGATTGCATCTATGCCTTCATGGCATCAAGCCACTTGTCAGACTTACTGCCTGACACAACGTCCCTGTAGGATGTAGATTCATGAAGATCCTCTTCATCGTGAGAAATTATAAATCCAAGATATCTATTTGGCTCAGTCTGAATCCTACTGGACCTGCGAACGTCTTGTGTTTCCACTTCCTCCTCAACCACAGACGCGGGTTGGGATTCAACAACTCTTTGTTGAATTATTAGTTCCACAAAGGGCAGAGGTATATCTTCATGTTCTTCAATCTCTTGAAGATCTATTTCTTTTCTTGTCGTTTCTAAACTTAGAAACTTATCTTCCAGAAAACTACCTGACCGAGTGACAAATACTTTGTTTCAATCGGAATTATAGAAATAGTATCTTATAGTTTCCTTAGGATAACCCACGAAGATACATTTATCTGATTTGGGTTTGAGTTTGTTCCAGAGCGGTTGTTTAACGAACGCCTCACTACCTCAAATCTTCATGAAAGACAATTTAGGCTTTTTCCCCGTCCATAACTCGAACGCTGTCTTTCCATCCTCCACGGATTTTGTAGGAACTCGGTTCAACATGAAAGCTGCCGTCTCGAGTGTGTGTCCCCAGAACGACGTTGGTAAACTGGTTTGATTCATCATAGACCGAACCATGTTAAGCAAGGACACACCATTCCACTGTGGTGTATACGGAGTTGTGAGTTGTGAAATAATTCCACACTCCTTTATATGATCATCAAACTCTTAACTCAGATATTCACCACCTCCGTCAGACCGAAGCAACTTTATCTTCTTGTCTAGCTTGTTCTGTACTTCATTTTGAAATTGTTTGAATAAATCAAAACTTTCAGACTTGTGTCTCATAAGATACACATAACCATACCTACTGAAGTCATCACTAAAGGTAATGAAGTACCGGTATCCACCTCTTGCTTCCTGACTGAAAGGACCACACACATCTGTGTGCATTATCCCTAGCAGTTCTTTTGACCTTTCATTCAAACTGACGAAAGGCTTCTTTATCATCTTGTCGGACAAACAAAATTCGCAATTGTATATTGATTCAAGATCAAATGACTCTAGAACTCTATCATGATAGAGTTGCTCTGCGTTTCTTGTTAATATATTCGAGTCGACAATGCCATATAGGTAAGTCTAGTTCAAAGTATCCTTTGACCTCTTACTTATATGATAGATTTCCTTGTCATCTTGTAGATTTAATGTATATAGACCATTTTGTGAACTTGCTTTAAAATAAAATAAGTCATTTTTAAAGCACAAAATTGTTTTTCCTACCGCCTGATTGGTAAAACCACTGTTTATTAATAAATCATACGAGATTACATTCTTGATTAATCTAGGAACATAAAAATAATTTTCTAGTGCAATAATTAATCCTAAAGGTACCATGAGACTATATATCCCTATAGCTTCAGCACCAACAATGGAGCCTTCGCTTACCCGTAGGTCCATATCCCCCTTCCTTAGTTTCCTACTCCCCTTGAATCCCTGCAAGTGATTACATATGTGATGACCACATCCGGTATCGAGTACCCATGATTCAAAAGAAGTAACTAAGCAATCTATCATAAAGATACCTGACTTATTGGTCAAACCAATGTCCAGCAAATCAATGTCGAGTGAGTGCTCCCAAATATCCTTGCTACTGCAAACTGGGCAAAAAATGTCTAATAGCTCATCAATCCAGTCATCATCCTTCATTGATTCAACTACTGTTGTATCAAGGATGTCAGGGTGCATTTGGTAATCTATACACATTAGAAACTCATGTATACTGACGATAGTCGATTCCTGTCCTCTGATCTCATTTACTACAATTGCCCAATGTGATCTGTCAGAGTCCTAACCAAAAGCATCACAGGTTCTTGTTTACTGACTTGTGACCCCAAAAGCATTAATCAATTAAACAGCCTTCTCATGTTAATGAGATGATCGCATAGTGACTAGTCTTCTTTCATCTTACATGAAAGAATATCCTTCATCAGTAGAAAACATCCACATCGTTCACTGCTTTTGAACCGCTCTTCTAAGTCTTGCGCGAGATCAAAAGAGGACTTACTTTTAAGTTCCTCCAAAAACTCAGATTCTGTGGAGAGTATCAGAATTGACATACCATCAGATTAATCAGACATATACTTATAATATGTATCATACTCTCCATCCTGAGCAGAATAATTGGGTCGTGCTAGAGGTGAACTCTAGCCCGTCACATCAGGGAATTGCAAAGTTTTTTACCCCCTTCCCACATCTGCTTAAACCTCGGTGCGCAAGGTTTGGGAACGAAAACACTATTGGTCTATGATTTTAAAAAGGGTTTGTGTGTTTCAAAAACTTTGCCAGTTTTCCCGTTTTACAAAACTTGTAAAACTATTATCCTTTTTAAGTGAAAAATATGTAACTTAAAAATATATATGGTTTTTTATTTTAAGGTCGAGCGTGCACAAACTAAATAATTAACATCACAACCACGCAATTAATAATAATAATAATAATAATAATAATAATAATAATAATAATAATAATAATAATAAGCCAAAAACTACGGCTTTGACCATCACTGGTACTTGATTAACTAAACAAGCACTTATGTGGTCAACACCCTAAGTGGATCATACAACACACAAGGCATAGATCTCTAATACTCCCACCGGCTTCAGCATCCATAGCATTCTCCTCTCCTCGTGTTGCTCCTTGTCTTGCTTGATCATCTTTAGAATGATTACATTTACAAATATCAAACTAACCTATACAATTTTCATAAATCTACTGCCCTATTACAAAATAATTTAAAGGCACGCAGGCCGCTAAAACTAGTACTCTTACAAAATTGAATAGAGGTTGTAAGTTGCACGCAGGCTTCCCCACACCAGACAAATAACAAATATAATCAACCACATCAAGAAAAATAAAGCAAAACAAAGTGATCCACTAGGTCTAAGGCGTTGGCTTCAAATAATAATCCACTCACTACACAAGATGACATTAATTAAATAAAGCACGCAACTTGTTCATACACCATATATATATATATATATATATATATATATATAGGGATAGGATCCTGTAAAAAGAGAATTAAAATAAAAAGGGTAAGGAGAAATCTCAGCCCTTGAATCAACTAAAAGTCAAGATTAAAAAGTCAAAAAATAAAAATAAAAACAGGAATTAAATAAAATGAAAAAGGGTATATTAGTAAAATTAACAAAAGCAAACATGGTAGTTACAAAACCCACTTTCGTTAACCACCACCCCCCTCCGCTCAGATCTCCTTCTCCAATCAGTTTTTCAGATCACGTTCTCAGATCACCTTCTCATATCAAAACCAAAAAAAAAAACCCTAAAGCTGATGCACAATTAACAACCAAAATAGAACCCTAAAATCTTGATGTACAACCAAAAAACCCTGATGCACGAAACTGAATGCTTGATACACAGTAACAATTAAAGAACTTGATGCACACTAACAATTAAAGAACTTGATGCACACTAACAATTAAAGAACTTACATAAATTTGATACAAAACATACATGTTCCTGAACATCATCCTTCAAGTGAAACTTCAAATCTATGAACATCATAGAAAAATGCACAGATATGTTCCTTGAACATCATCCTTGAGTGCGTCATCAGCAAAACTTCAGATCTATGAACGAAGAAGGACGGATGCACAGAGATCATACGTGACGACGAAGCCCTAATCTGTCGTGGCGGCGAGAACATTGATGATAGCGACGGAGGTTACAGAGAACGTCAAAAATCGGACCCAAAACCCTCAAATTCAGATCTAGTGAGGCAGAGGATGCGTGGACGGCGGCGACTTCACTTTAGCGGCGGAGGATGCACAAGTAACCTTCGACGATGGGCAACGGTTCATGATGGCGGCGATTAGGGTTTGCGTTAGGGATTACAAATAACCTGCAACGATGGCGAATCTCCAACGCAAACCAAAATCGACCAACTAGAGACCCATCGGTGGCGAAGAAAAAAGGCAAGGCGTCGGCTTGATGGAGGCGTATGCTGCGTATGCTTGGGGGAGACGCAGGCGGCGTGGCGTGGAGGAGGCGATGCGGCGTGGAGACGCAGGCGACTATGGGCAGAGAGCTTTCTGTCGATGGAATTAGGGTTTATGAATGAGGATAACGAGACCGACCGACGTGGGGTAGTGGGGAATTAGGAGAGAGATTTTTTTTCAAACTTCCAAATATACCCTTTTTTTATTCTTTTATTTTTTTTATATGTATGCCACGTGTCAGTCCCACGTTTCTCCTTACCCTTTTTACCCTAATATTCTTTTTATTTGATCCTGATTCTATATATATATATATATATATATATATATACCCGGGATGATTCAAAACTTGAATCGGATAAAACCTAACATCAAAACCCTATTGATTTTGTGTTAATCCTAAAAACATAACCCGGGCCTCAAACCTGGGCCTAAATTGGGCTTTTTGCTATTTATTACAGACTGGACAATTTAGCAAAGACACCACCTAGGTTTATGTTTGTACGATCAAAAAGCAATAATAAAACTGGAAACTTTATTTGACAAAAAGTTCAAAAACTTTGACCTTTTGTCAATCCAAGTTTCACAATATATATATATATATATATATATATATATATATATATATATATATATATATATATATATATATACGAGAACTGTGAGAATCAATTATAGCTATTGATCAAAGAGATAGAGGGTTGAGATTAAAAAGTTGTTAATGGATAACCTTAATATAATCAATCTTATACTAAATTAATTAAGAGTAATTTGGACATTTTTATATTACCCACACATTTTTTAAACTAATATATCCATCAAAAGGAAAAGCATTAAATTACGAAAATTATACCAAATTAAAGAGAAAATTATACTCTTTAATTTGAGACCGATATTGCTATATTTTAAGGCCAAATTAACGAGAAAATTATAACAACTCAAATCAATCCGAAACAAGTGGTATCAGAGCCTGATTAGGATTGATTTGAGTTGTTTTTTATCAAGATTTCAAAGATTTTTCGAAAATTTTCGTCACTTTATGAGCTGAGAATTTCAGAAAATTATATAAAAATCATACGAGCTCCGTTTGAGCTGATTTTCGGATATGTTGTTTATAATGATGAAAGAAACATTGTGTAAAAGTTCCATGTTCAAAATCCAAGCCGTTTGAGAGAGATCTGAAATTTACTTTTCGGGTTTTTCTTGGTGTTCTTGAAGAATTTTGCTCAAAATCGTTGGTTTTAATGTTTGTTTTTAAGTTTTGAGTACATAAAAAGTGTTTGTGAAAGTGGAGAAGTGTAGATCTAAAGAGAAAAATCGATTGTGATTAATTTTTAAAAATCATGTTCTTTGTGTTCTTGAGGAAGAAGATGAAGTTCTTGAGAGTTTGATCCACAAAGTTTGAGTAAAAATGTGTTTTTGGTGTTTGTGTGTGTTTTGGATGAAGATTCTGATTAAAAATACTCGGAATTGAAAATGCTCGGAATTGAAAATACTCGGAATCCGAGTTTAATCGAAATTGTGGTTGGAATCCGAGTTTAATCGAAATTATGGTCGGAATCGGAGTTTAATCGAAATTGTGGTCGGAATCCGAGTTTAATCGAAATTTTAGTCGGAATTGTGTCAGAATTTTAGTCGGAATGTTGGTTTAGTCGGAATCTGAGTTTATCTGATTTTCGAGACTTTGCTGTTATCGAATACATCAGTTATTAATTGTCACATCGAGACACACACTTCAATTTAATATTCATATGTTTTGTGAGCTGTCACGCATTTATGAACAGTGTAATATAATTGCACTCTGGTGTGAGCTGTCCTTCGTTCAAAACAACAAAGAAAAGATCTATTATTTTGACATTGTTAGATGCATAACCACGTGAGACCACCCATCATTTTGAATTGTTGAATAGTATCAATGTGTCCACATCATTTAATCGTGTGCCATAATTTCGAGAGGACCCATCGAGATTTTCTTTGAATTCATTTTTTTAATTTCTTTTGTTTTTGTCGTGGAGTATCAAAAATGAATTTTAGGTGCTGTTTGGTTTGAGGGATTTCAATGGATTTTGTGGGAATTGGAATCCAATTCCCTACAAATCCTTTGTTTGGTTCAACTTTTATGAGGGAAAAGGATTCCCTAGTGAGCCTCAAAATCCATCATATGGAGGATTTCAAAATCCATCCAAGTGTGGATGGAATCTAAAATCCATCAGACATAGACAACAACACATACGCCTTTAGTCACCATCTCCAACTTTTGCCTCCTGCCTCCGACGACTGCGCCGGCGACGACTCCGCCGGCGATTAGGGCTTCGACCTCGCCTTCTGCCTCGGATGCTTTCGACCTTCCCAAATCTCGAGTTCGACGACAGACATACGATTAGGGCTTCGAGCTTCTTTTTCGACGACAGAGACAATTAGGGCTTCGACGACGACAGACGATTGTGCTTCGAGTTCGACCTTCGTTTCGACAACGATTAGGGCTTCAACGATTGTGCTCCGACAACAGACGATTGTGCTCCGACGCCTCCATTCGACGATTAGGGCTTCGACGATTAGGGCTTCGACGATAATGTCACTTTCAAGCAACAGACGATTAGGGCTTCGGAGACGAGTTCGCCGGTGGTTGTGGTGACTGTGGGGTGGTTGTGCGTGGTTAATCGACCGGAGGTTAGGACCGACACCTCCAACATTCAAATTCCAGGTTTCTTACCAAACACACATCTAAAGAATTGGAATTTAAAATCCAAATCCTTTAGGATTTCAATTCCTAAGGATTCCAAATCCAATTCCTAACATTCCTTCAAACCAAACAGCACCTTAGTGGTTTTTAAGTGAACATTTAATATTAGCTAACTTTGAATTGGTTGTCAAATTCATTCGGTTTTTCAAATAATTATTGTCGTTGATCAAATTTTTCGCGCTTATTGCAAAATCATTGTTGTCGTTGATCAAATTTCTCGCGCTTATTGCTAAATCATTGTAGCCAACTTTTGTTGCGATTAATCAACTCGTTCTTAATTGATTTTTTTTAAATCATTTTAGTTGATTAATTTTTGATCAAGTCAAATCATTCCTAAACGATCACTATATTTTTCAGGTATCACGATGGATCTTACTAGAACTGTCTTTGACAGAATTTGCATTGAACAAGAGGTTCATAAATGGAAGAAATCTAAATATACGTTTAATGAAGAAGACAGATTCATGTTTCACATGTGGACCATAATTTTTAGCATGCATGATATTGCAAGGAATGGCTGGTGCAAAGCGGCTGAAAAACTCAAAGAGCTTACATAAGAACATTCTGATTTATCTGCAAAACTTCAAGAGTTTGAACAGAATTCTGAAAAATTACATTCTGAGAGACTGAGAGCAGATGATCTGTCTACAGCCAATGCCAAGCTTAATGATCAAATTTCCGAAATGTCTAAGGAAGTACAACTTCTAAAAAAGGAAAATCATCGTTATGATTTAAGGATTGAACATATGTTAGATCAAAATTCTAAAAAGTTAAATTCTGAGAGGCAGAAAGCCAATGATCTGACCACAACCAATGAAAAACTCACAGAGCAGGTGTCTAAAGTGTCCGACCAATTTCAATTTGCCGAACAGAAATGTAAATCTTATGCAATTGAATTGGAGCAAAAGCAAGCAGATATTGAGACTGCGCTGAACAAGGCTAAAGAATTGACACAAGCCAATGCCGAGCTGAACAACAAATTGTCTTCTATGTTGCTAAGTGATTCAAAGATCATAGACAAATTGTGTTTTGAGAAAGCTGAGTTGAAGGAAAAAGTCAAAGGACTTGAACAACAGCCGCATGTGTCAAATCAAACTTATGTTCCTCGTTCAATCTTAGAAAGGAAAATATCTGACCTGCAAACAACACTGGACACCGAGAGAGTACAGTTTGAGAAAGAGAAGAAAGAGTTAATGGCTAAAATTATGAATGCTGATCTTAGCGCTGAAAAACTTGTTGAATCAACCAATACTTCCGCTGACAATATTAATTTTGATTCAGGTTCACATTGTAGTAGCCAATCTAATTTTTATTTCTCTGTTGCAGGTACTGAGCTTTCAGATAAAGATTTCACAAACGCATCAACTACTGCGAAGCATCCTAAGATCACATAATCTGTCGGATCTTCCTATCGAGTGAAATCATCTTCAGCTGCAACGACTTACTCTTCGAAACAAAACCCTAAATACAAACAAGTTGCTTTTAATTCTACACAGAATACTTGTTCTTCAAGTAATTCTAATTCTGCTTGTTCTGTAATTACAGATGAAACTGCGTCTAAACAAGCATGGATTTTGAAGAAAAATCTAGATGTCGCGATTGCGAAGGTTTCATCATTATTCTCTTCAAAGCCTACGAAATCATCCTGGATCGAAAAGAAGAAACCTTCTGAATCTGCATCAAATACATCAGAGGTTCCAAATGATGATTTATCGTCAACCACAACAACAACGAGGATTCCACTGAAAGAGGTTCGAGCTGCTAAGCGATCTCTAATACCCCATAAACAAAACAACAACAAAATAAGCCAATCTTTCTCAAAACCAAGTTCAACAGGGGAGTTTGTGCTCAAGGCAGATGTCATGTATCCATTCGTGGTTTACTCAGCCAAACATTTAATCCGCCTGTCAAAAGAGAAGATTTGTAAGACGTCACGCATTAAACAAGATATTGTTGTGAAGAATGGAATTCCTCAATGGCATTCAGGACCATTGAACAAAAAGGTCCATAAACCTGTTCTTAATGCAAATACACAAAAATGGATGCCTAAACCTGCAACTAACAAATCTGGACCCAAACAAGAATGGGTACCAATTTTTGTTAATCCGTTTTGCAGGTAAACGCAAAATGAGACATTATTGGAGCACAATGAAGATCATTAAGTCTGCAGTGAAGATCATTGTGTTCAGTGTGCTGAAGTGGTTTAAATCTCATTATTTTTCGAACAAGATGGCGTTTCCCTGCAATTTTAATTCAACTTCATTTTGTTCAGCATTAGCCCGAGTCTAATGACCTGAGACGCTTATTTTGTGCAGTTTTATCATTTCATGATATAACTTGCTTTCTAATGGGTTGTTATTTGCAAGGGGAGCAAGATTTTATTTTCTTCACCTAATTGATGACAAACAATTTTCATGTATCAATTTAGGGGGAGTTTTTGTTTTTAATGCTATATATTTTTTAAAACTCCAAAAACATTGAAAAATGAAAATCCAAAAACATTTCAAATGATTAAAATCAAAAAAGATTTTTGATTTTCATTTGCTATAATCTGTTCAAGAAAGTATTCATTCATTGACTTATTCTGATACCTTTCTTGATTCAAGTTATTGATCTTCGCATGATCATCCTTCATTTCCGCGGTTCCATCTCATATCATTCCTTCCTTTGTTCTTAAATGTTTCATTCTTTCTGAAAACCGCTCATTCATGATAGATATTATTCAAATGATTAAAAAGGCACCATGAGTGAGGGAGTGTAGGCATTTATACTCCTATGGTCTATCCAGAACCGGAAGGACCTGCCCCAGGAGCTCACCATATTCTAGAAAGAGATAGTAAGGGTTACTTACTAGGTCATCTAGGTGAGCAGAATCAGTTATCACGTGATACTGATTGGTGTGCAGAGGTAACATTAAATAGAGAGGGGTGGAACAGGAGATGTGGGTGCATATGATCAACAAATCATCTTGAGCTTTCACTGTAAAATCATTTTGTGACATCGTCTGTCAAAATACCTTCATTGTTCATATTCTCTGATTGTTCAAATCATCCTTGACAATCCTTCTCAACAATGAATTTCTTGAAAATCATTTTTTGTTGAAGATCACAATGATTTCTCCTATGCTAAAACGTGTCCTTACGTATCCTAAAAACAGAGATACATATGTCCATTTAGAAAGTGAGTTTGAGGGAAAAGTTGAAAAATAGTTAGAGAGCTGTGGGTGAGACAGGTGTAACACCGTAATTTCTAAAACACAACTTTATAATACGCGCGGAAGCTAATAACATAATTACATATATATAATATGGTAAATACAATTTTTCTGGTTAACTTTACAAAACTACAACAGTGTTACTACAAAATCAGGCTCTTTACAATTACAAAATAGATATCAAAGTTATATCAGTCCATAATTCCAGTTTCACCTCTATCTTCAACCTACCAGGAATATCCTGTAAAAGAGTTCAACAGTGGGGGATTAGCACAAAGCTAAGTGAGAGAACAGATATAAAAAACATACAAGGCATCAAGCCCAAACCAACATTGCTCAAACAACAAGAGAACCGGCGGTCTTGCGGGACCTTCGACCAAATGCCGGCCAAAACATAGGTTTACCGATTGCCTAGTTACAACAGACAACAATACTAGCAACTCTTGATTACAACAAATGCTATCAAGACGAATGCTAGTACTGTATATCCCTAAACCAAGGCCCAGCTGAAAAAAAACTGCCAAGCTGATCTCCCAAACAACATGTATATATACAGTTAACAAGAGAATACTTCTCAAGGAGCAACAATCAGGTGATATATCTTATACATCCAAGATATATATCCACTCACCGATATCTTCAAAAGTTCAGGTAACTCAGTCTATACTTATCTACTGAGTTTTGTCTCCACCTGAACAAACAACTAATAATCAGTATTTGCTTAATCAACACACAATAAGCACAATACTTAACATGTACATAAATCAACAAGTACATACATCCACATATCACATGTACCAATAATCTACAAGTACAGATCAACTAATGTATATTCAAACAATATACTGTAATTCACTATTACTCTTTACTTATTGTAATCTTGTGAATTCATTCAACTCCTTAGCTTAGGTAATTCGAACATTCCTTTCGTAAGCCAAGGCAAATACTTGAGGTATAAACTCATGCTCATATTCAAATCATCAAATCCGATCAATAATCTATTTCAACACAACCAATTGAATTCCGAGTAACATCAAATCCTAGTGAATAGGCGGAATACGAGTAATCAGGCGGAATCCGGATAAATGGTCACAATCCGAGTACAAGGCGGAATCCGAGTAAACAGGCGGAATCCGGGTAAACTTCACAATCCGTTTAAAGCATCAAATCCGATCAACATGAAATCCGAGAAAATAATCGGAATCCGAGTAAATGGGAAATCCGATTACAAGCTAAGGCAAACAGTCAGATTCTATCGGATTCCTATCAATTCTGATAACTTTAATCGGATTTCAACAATCCGAGTCATTCAAACTCCAAATCCGACTGATTCATAACTTCATCTCCATTCTTGATTTCTAACTTAAATCACTACTGATTTTAAGCATGCAAGTTATATATGTTTCCAGAAATCATTCTAAACATATAATGAACATCCTAACATCATAATCTAACATTCATGCAACCTAGAATCATCAATTCATCATATAATTGCATTTAATCGGATTCTCACATAAAATTCATATAAATCCGAAATCAAACAACAAACAACATAATGGTATAGAATTTCTAACCTCTTGATGATTCAAAATACTTCAGTTAACAAATTAAGAATGCAAGATTGAAGTTTGATTCTATTTTTCTTTCTTTTGCTCCTCTCGGCCGAACACACACAACACACACACAAATAACCTCTTTGTTTACTACAACAAGTAAAAGAAGAGTATGGAGGAGGGGTGGGTATGCCACCAACCGGCCATACCTCCCCCATACACACTCCAACTATTAATTTATTATTAATATGCATTTTCCTTAAATAGTTAAAAGAAAACATAATATCTCATAATAAATCAATTATAACTTCTACAAATAATTTACAACAACAATTAAAACAATTAATTCACATAGCAAATGAAATTCCAGATTAATTAATTAATTACCTTAATTAATCTAGGCCGGTAAAGAGGGTGTTACAAATCTTCCCCCCTTAAGAAGATTCCGTCCTCGGAATCTCATCGCGCTCGAACAACGAAGGGTAACGATCTTTCATACCAGCTTCGGTCTCCCAAGTCAAATCTGAACCCAAACTGTGCTTCCACTTTACCAAAACCATTGATATCTGTTTGTTTCTCAATTTTGTTACTTTACGATCCAGCAACTCCACAGGTTCTTCAATCAACCTCCTTTTGAAATCCACACGCAGATCTTTTATCGGCAACACCTGAGTCTGGTCTTCTACATTACACTTCCTCAGATAGCAAACATTGAACGTATCATGGATACCAGATAGTTCATCAGGAAGATCCAAAACCACAGTCTGATCATTCATTACCTTTCGGATTCTGAACAGACCAATATATCGAGGAGCTAACTTTCCACGTTTCCCAAAACGTATCACACCCTTCCATGGTGAAACCTTTAAGTAGACTCGTTCTCCCTCCACAAAAGTCACTGGTCGACGGCGTGGATCTGCATACATCTTTTGTCGATCTCTTGCAGCTTTCAACTTTTCCCGAGCCACCGCAACTTTATCCACTGTGATCTGAACAATATATGGCCCAGCAAACTGTTTCTCTCCTACCTCTAACCAACAAGTAGGAGTTCTGCACGGTCGCCCATATAACATCTCATACGGCGGCATTCCGATGCTGGAGTGGTAAGAATTGTTGTAAGCAAACTCAACCAGCGGTAAATGCGAATCCCACGAACCTCCAAACTCTAACACACATGCCCGAAGCATATCCTCTAAAGTCTGAATTGTTCTTTCTGATTGCCCATCTGTCTGTGGATGATAAGCTGTACTCAAATTAACCCTAGACCCCAACTCTTGCTGTAGTCTGTTCCAGAAGTTTGACACAAACCTCGAATCCCGATCTGACACGATAGACAAAGGAACTCCATGTCTTGATACTATCTCATCGATATACATCTTGGCTAACTTACTCAAGGGTGCAGTCTCAGTAGTAGCAAGAAAGTGTGCACTCTTGGTTAATCTGTCGACAATAACCCAAATCATATCATTTCCTTTCTGAGTCCTCGGAAGTTTTGTTACAAAATCCATCGTGATGTGATCCCACTTCCACTCAGGTATTGATAACTGTCTCAGAGATCCATACGACTTTTGGTGTTCAGCTTTCACTTGAGCACATATATGACATGACTCCACAAATCGTGCAACATCTAACTTCATAGTAGGCCACCAATAAAAAGTCTTCATACTTTGATACATCTTAGTGCTACCATGATGAACAGACATTCTGGATTTATGTGTTTCAGTCAAAATCAATTCCCGCAAGTTACCAAACTTTGGCACCCAAACACGATTCTGATACATCTTTAAACCACGAGAATCAGTTGTCAGTTCATTTTGTCTTTTCACCATTATCTCATCTTTCAAATTTTCTTCTTTCAGTGCTTCCAGTTGAGCAGCCATCAACTGATCTATCAAATCAGATTTGATCTCTAACCGCATAAACTTTATTGTATTTTCCGAACCCTTCCTACTAAGTGCATCAGCTACCACGTTATCTTTTCCCGGATGATACTGAATATCACAGTCATAATCTTTTATCAGCTCTAACCAACGGCGCTGTCTCATATTCAATTCCTTCTGCGTGAACACATACTACAAACTCTTGTGATCAGTGCAAATCATGCACTTTGTACCATATAGGTAATGTCTCCATAGTTTTAAAGCAAACACCACTGCTGCTAACTCCAAATCATGAGTCGGATAGTTCTTCTCGTTGGGTTTCAACTGTCTGTAAGCATAAGCTATAACTTTACCCCTTTGCATCAATACACATCCTAGCCCAGCATGTGAAGCATCATAGTATACCACAAAATCTTCAGACCCTTCTGGCAACGCAAGAACGGGAGCTTGACACAGAAGTTGCTTCAAAGTCTGAAAAGCATTTTCCTGAGCCTCACCCCATTGGAACAGAACATCCTTTCTAGTCAACTTGGTTAACGGACCCGCAAGCTTCGAAAAATCTTTAATGAAACGTCTGTAATAACCTGCTAATCCGAGAAAACTTTTAATCTCTGTCGGTGTCTTAGGAGCATTCCAATTCATCACAGCCTCTATCTTTGCCGAATCAACCTTAACACCATTTATCAAATCACATGACCCAAAAACTTGACTTCACGCAACCAGAACTCACACTTGGACAATTTGGCATATAACTTGTTTTGCTTTAAAGTCTCCAAAACTTGTCACAGATGTCGATCATGCTCATTCTCCATTTTTGAATACACCAGGATATCATCAATAAACAATATAACGAACTTATCCAAAAATGGTCGACACACCCGATTCATTAAATCCATAAACACTGCCGGTGCGTTAGTCAGACCGAACGGCATTACAAGAAACTCGTAGTGACCATACCGTGTACGAAAAGCTGTCTTAGGTATATCCTCTTGGGCTACTCTTACCTGATGATAGCCCGACCTCAAATCAATCTTCGAGAAATATGCAGCTCCCTGAAGTTGATCGAACAAATCATCTATCCTCGGCAACGGATACTTATTCTTGACGGTCCTCTTATTCAAATCTCGGTAATCTATACACATACGCAGAGTCCCGTCTTTCTTCTTAACAAACAATACTGGTGCACCCCAAGGCGAAGAGCTTGGACGAATAAACCCATTATTCAACAGTTCCTGTATTTGAGTCATCATCTCTCTGATCTCGGAAGGAGCTAAACGGTACGGAGCTTTCGCAATAGGCGTACTACCAGGTATCAAATCAATCTTATACTCAACATTACGTACTGGCGGCAACCCAGGCAAATCATCTGGAAATACCTCCGGATACTCCGAAACAACACGAACATCAAGAACAGGCCGCTTTTCCTTCTTCACATCAATAGCATAAGCTAGAAAGGACGCACACCCTTTGGCTAAAGATTTTCTAGCCTTCATATACGAGATAAACGGAAGAGAAGATGGAGATCTATCCGCACGAGCCACGACATGCGACCCGTCAACCAGAGGAATAGTTATCAGTTTCTTATGACATTTGATACTAGCCCTATGGTGACTCAACCAATCCATGCCTAATACTAAATCGAAACCAGGTATAGGCATCACCAAACAGTCTACAGGGAAACTAGTACCATCAATACTAACCTGAACTCCAGTTACATAAGTGGTCACAGGTACTACATTACCATCAGCTACTTCTACTTCTAAAGGCAAATCATTCACAGAAGCAGGTAATTTCAATTTATCACACATAGTCATAGATATAAATGATCTATTTGCACCAGAGTCAAACAAAACACGCGCAGGCATAGAGTTAACTATGAACATACCGGTTATCATATCATCACTGCCAGTAGCTTCCTTGGCAGTCATCTTGAAAGCTCTACCCTCAGCAGAAGGTATAGTCTTTCTCTTCTGACCTGCAGAAGACGATCCCCCGGTATTACTTACCCCTACCTAAGTCCCCGCGGTCTTCAACTTTGGACAACTTCCAGCTCGATGTCCCTCCTCTTTGCAGTTCCAGCAAACAAAGGTGTTGAACTTACATGCACCTAAATCATGACCAAACTCACCGCACCTCAAACATTTGCGAGTTTGGGGCGTGCACTGCCCAGTGTGCCGAGATTTACAATTATGGCACCAAGGTTTGCTCTGAAAAGATCCTGATCCCTTGAACCTCTGATCGGACTTTCCATGATGACTCTGCCCTTTACCTTTGCTTTGATTCCCACTGGCACTTCCACTAAACCTGCTAAACGAACTCTTGTTCATCTTTTCCCGATCCTGGACGTCAGATTCTGCAGATCTTGCTAAAGTGAATGCCTGGACAAGCGATGTCACCAAACGAGTGTTACCCCGATATTCTGGTAACAAAGCTTTCACAAAGTGTTGAACCTGAGCACGCTCTTCGGGCACCCACTACTTTGCAAATCGGAGAGTCACTTGAAACTTGTTGATCAACTCGTCCACAGACATATTACTTGTCTGTGCCAAATCTAGGAACTCTCGTTGAATCTTTGCCATGTCAAAAGCATTGCAGAACTGTTCACAGAATTTATCCTGGAATTGCTCCCAGGTGACGGCATTAACAATCTCCCTCGGCAGGTGTGTGGTCAGTGAATCCCACCACGCCAAAGCTTGATCCTTCAGACGTCTCGTTGCAAACTTGACCCATTCAGCTTTCTCACAGTTGCAGGCTTCCAAAGCCTTCACAGTTTCTTTCAACCAGTTTAGAGTAACATTCTGGTTTGAACTTCCTGAATACTCAGGTGCTCCACACGCCACAAAATCTTTGAATTGGCATTTGTTTCTAGTTTCTTGCTGCGGAAACCACGGAATAAAGAAGTTTTGTTGTGGGGTTTGATGCTGGTTAGACACTCCTTGTGACATTTGAATAAATGGAAAGGATCCATAAGGTGTTGACACCGTGCTTGCTGGTGTTGTGGTATAAACAGGTGGTGGTATGGGTTGAGTAACAGGGGCTGTTACATGAGGCATTTGAACTGTAGGGGTTGGTTGAGAAGATTGGGTTTGATTCAACTGCTGTTCAAGCTCTTGAATTCTATCTCTCTGAGTCTGCAAAGTATCTTCCAACTGCAGTACATAATCTTGATTATCAGATTCCCCGTTGTGAGAGGTACCTGCTCTGTGTTGTTCATTGGCAGCAGTAGAGGACACGTTGTTGTGCTGTTTTCTTGGGGACTGTGGGGTAAATACCGGGATTTCGTTGTTATCAGCCATAATCTGTTCTACACAACATCTCACCAGTTGTCAGATTATAATTCGTTAGTACCACATCATATTCTCTATAGCTACTTTGCTAATTACCCACCCTGGAAATATTGGACTGATCAGAGCCTCGGTTCAAGTATTGCACATCTATAATGCAAATCCTCAAACCAGGGTTCTGATACCAACTTGTAACACCGTAATTTCTAAAACACAACTTTATAATACGCGCGGAAGCTAATAACATAATTACATATATATAATATGGTAAATACAATTTTTCTGGTTAACTTTACAAAACTACAACAGTGTTACTACAAAATCAGGCTCTTTACAATTACAAAATAGATATCAGAGTTAGATCAGTCCATAATTCCAGTTTCACCTCTATCTTCAACCTACCAGGAATATCCTGTAAAAGAGTTCAACAGTGGGGGATTAGCACAAAGCTAAGTGAGAGAACAGATATCAAAAACATACAAGGCATCAAGCCCAAACCAACATTGCTCAAACAACAAGAGAACCGGCGGTCTTGCGGGACCTTCAACCAAATGCCGGCCAAAACATAGGTTTACCGATAGCCTAGTTACAACAGACAACAATACTAGCAACTCTTGATTACAACAAATGCTATCAAGACTAATGCTAGTACTGTATATCCCTAAACCAAGGCTCAGCTGAAAAACAACCGCCAAGCTGATCTCCCAAACAACATGTATATATACAGTTAATAAGAGAATACTTCTCAAGGAGCAACAATCAGGGGATATATCTTATACATCCAAGATATATATCCACTCACCGATATCTTCAAAAGTTCAGGTAACTCAGTCTCTACTTATCTACTGAGTTTTGTCTCCACCTGAACAAACAACTAATAATCAGTATTTGCTTAATCAACACACAATAAGCACAATACTTAACATGTACATAAATCAACAAGTACATACATCCACATATCACATGTACCAATAATCTACAAGTACAGATCAACTAATGTATATTCAAACAATATACTGTAATTCACTATTACTCTTTACTTACTGTAATCTTGTGAATTCATTCAACTCCTTAGCTTAGGTAATTCGAACATTCCTTTCGTAAGCCAAGGAAAATACTTGAGGTATAAACTCATGCTCATATTCAAATCATCAAATCCGATCAATAGTCTATTTCAACACAACCAATTGAATTCCGAGTAACATCAAATCCTAGTGAATAGGCGGAATCCGGATAAATGGTCACAATCCGAGTACAAGGCGGAATCCGAGTAAACAGGCGGAATCCGGGTAAACTTCACAATCCGTTTAAAGCATCAAATCCGATCAACATGAAATCCGAGAAAATAATCGGAATCCGAGTAAATGGGAAATCCGATTACAAGCTAAGGCAAACAGTCAGATTCTATCGGATTCCTTGTAGGACCGACTGTGGAACGGGGTTCTAAACTAAACTAAAACACCCTAATGCTAGGACTGATCTAGGATGAGAAATAGTGCGTAATTTCTATTTCCCAAACCTCCTAAGGATTCTAAGATCTGCTTAGGTGTCCGGCACACAGTAACACTAAGAAACACACAGAGTAGAAACAAGAACACAATCTAAGAACTCACACAGAGATGCTTAAGGCTGCCCTTGGTTTTCGTATTTATCACTAAGATTGCGATTTATGAGGTCAAAGTCGCGATTTTGTAGGCTTAAGGTCGGATAAGATCGATTACGAAGGCTCCCGGTAATTACTCGATTGATTCGTAGGTTATCTCGTCGATTAGTCGATTACCCGCGAACTCTCGATTACCCACGCTAATGCGGGGTTAAGCTCTATTTATAGAGTAAAAACTTCACTACGCACGTGGTGCAGAGCACTGCGTACGTAGTCAGTTCAATACGCACGACCTGCAATGTTTTAATGTTAATTAATTACCTTTTAACCGACTTGTCCACCACGTGCGAACTGAGCTCCACTACGTGCGTAGTGGACTGATCACGCACGCAGTGAACACATCACGCACGTGATGCACTTTCACACAGACTTAAACTTCCAAACTCACATCAACACATGATTAAGTACTTGTAAGCTTAAGATAATCACATAGAATCACTAAGAACATATACACATGCAAACAATTAATCAAAACACATTTGAATTAATAAGCATGAATATATTTTATTGATACGAACTAGGGATTCACAAATATGCACCAACAAACTCCCCCTAAGACGTAGTTCTATCAATAACCATTGCACTAAGCAAAAATTCCACAAAGCAAAATGCACACAGCAGAATGCACACAGCAAAAATTTGCACAAAGCAAAATGCACACAGCAAAAATTTGCACAAAGCAAAATGCACACAGCAAAAATTTGCACAAAGCAGATTTCATAACGAATACCTTTCGTCATGCCCTTACCTGCACTACGCACGATGTGAGCTGTAACTCGTGCTTAGTGGGGTTCCATTTCGCATGAAATGAGTTTCTCATCTGTGAACCTTAATTACTGTTAGTACTGCACTCAACAATAAACTGTCAGTAACTTCAAGATCACTTATAAACATTTAAGCAAAACACATCAAAGTGAGATGAAGGAAATGTAAACAGAACAAACTCCCCCTAATCAAAACACTAAGAATGATTAAGAACATACTAGAACTCTTTTTGTATTTTACTAAACAGAAACGAGATAAAAAAAATTGCAAACATAAGAAATTATAAACAAAAAAAATAGACATACCAAAAGAAATAAGAAACACACCAAAAATGTTTTTGTATTTTTCTGATTATAAAGAAAATGAAAATGCAGAAGTAGACTATTAACGAATTAAAACCTAAAGAACAGAATTTAAAATACTAAGAAAATTGCAGGAATAAAATTACTGAAATTAAATCTTTTTGTGAGAAGGTTCCAGTATGGAATCAGTACCAGCTCATCGATACTTAGTAGTCATTCATTTCAGAACCTTGGGCATAAACATATTCTCTCAAACTCTGTCTGTCAATCTAACTTTCCTCAGATAATGACAGATTTGATTTCAACATTTTCTGATTATCTAGAACTGAGTACATGGTTAAGACTATCTCCTTTAAAATCTCACAGTGTTTTGACTTACTCAGTAGAATGCACAACTTGATTACCCAACCACCATGCTTATGTGCTTTGTGATTTTGTCAACGCATTTTATGCTCTTTGACATGGAGGTCAATTTTTCACCTCTCTAGACATTTTTCTTGCTGAGCTTTTGTCAATGCATTTTATGCTCTTTGACAATTCAACACTAATAGATCAATGTAGCTTTTGTCACTGCATTTTATGCTCTTTGACAATTTAACATTGATAGATCAATGTATCTATTTCTTTTGACAGATTTGATTGGGGTCAATTTTTCACCCTCTTTTACATTTTGCTCATTGTCATCTAAGCACATTTGGCATGGTAACAGGTGTGTGCACCAAACTAAGTTAGTCTCAACTGTTATTGATTTGTAGACTTGGAATGTCTCGATAGTTTGAATCTTTGATGGATTTCCACATGCATAACCACTTATCAGCCTAGACTCTCATCATATGCCTTACACGCCATCTGTTTCTTATCTGATTTAACTCAAATTTTTCAGACAGTTTTCTCAAGAATATGTGCATGCTTTCAGTCCTAATTTTACTAGACATACTTTGTATTGAAAGCCAGTGTACCATCATTTTCCATTTGAGTTGGATCAACTTCTCATTTTTGTTTTTCTGATTTTTTTTTGTATTTTCTAAGTTTTCTGATTTTTTTTGTATTTTCTAAGTTTTCTGATTTTCGAACACAAAATCGGCTATAACTCCAGATCTAACCGTTGGATTGAGACGAAAATTATACCAGAATGTTCACAAAGCAAAGGCGTTCAACAATCGTGGATCGAAAAACTCTTTTCTCACAGGAATCAAAATCACAAACGAGAGAGAATGCAAGTATACTGTAGAGAATATGAACGCGTAATGAATAACACGCACGGGACGAGTATATATACCCTGTTCCACTTCGTACGAAGTGGGTTCACTTCGCATGACGTTATCCAACAAGGTCATACGAAGTGACTGACCATTTCGCACGTAGTGGTTCTTACCTCGTGCGAGTTCAATCTCAATTCGCACACATCAATCCATTTCGCACGGCCTGCTCATCCACTACGCGCGGAGTGATTCACTTCGTGTGAGCTCACTTCTTCACATAGAGTTAGCCTTTTTCTCGATGATCCTGTACTCAGCACACAGCTGTTAGTAACTTCAATGCAAATCATAAACATTTGAGCACAAATGAACATAGGAAATTATAGAGAAAATAAAACAGGAAACCAAAATTTTTGTAGGACCGACTGGGGAACGGGGTTCTAAACTAAACTAAAACACCCTAATGCTAGGACTGATCTAGGATGAGAAATAGTGCGGAATTTCTATTTCCCAAACCTCCTAAGGATTCTAAGATCTGCTTAGGTGTCCGGCACACAGTAACACTAAGAAACACACAGAGTAGAAACAAGAACACACTCTAAGAACTCACACAGAGATGCTTAAGAATGCCCTTGGTTTTCGTATTTATCACTAAGATTGCGATTTATGAGGTCAAAGTCGCGATTTTGTAGGCTTAAGGTCGGATAAGGTCGATTACGAAGGCTCCCGGTAATTACTCGATTGATTCGTAGGTTACCGGCGATTAGTCGATTACCCGCGAACTCTCGATTACCCACGCTAATGCGGGGTTAAGCTCTATTTATAGAGTAAAAACTTCACTACGCACGTGGTGCAGAGCACTGCGTACGTAGTCAGTTCAATACGCACGACCTGCAATGTTTTAATGTTAATTAATTACCTTTTAACCGACTTGTCCACCACGTGCGAACTGAGCTCCACTACGTGCGTAGTGGACTCATCACGCACGCAGTGAACACATCTCGCACGTGATGCACTTTCACACAGACTTAAACTTCCAAACTCACATCAACACATGATTAAGTACTTGTAAGCTTAAGATAATCACATAGAATCACTAAGAACATATACACATGCAAACAATTAATCAAAACACATTTGAATTAATAAGCATGAATATATTTTATTGATACGAACTAGGGATTCACAAATATGCACCAACATTCCTATCAATTCTGATAACTTTAATCAGATTTCAACAATCCGAGTCATTCAAACTCCAAATCCGACTGATTCATAACTTCATCTCCATTCTTGATTTCTAACTTAAATCACTACTGATTTTAAGCATGCAAGTTATATATGTTTCCAGAAATCATTCTAAACATATAATGAACATCCTAACATCATAATCTAACATTCATGCAACCTAGAATCATCAATTCATCATATAATTGCATTTAATCGGATTCTCACATAAAATTCATATAAATCCGAAATCAAACAACAAACAACATAATGGTATTGAATTTCTAACCTCTTGATGATTCAAAATACTTCAGTTAACAAATTAAGAATGCAAGATTGAAGTTTGATTCTCTTTTTCTTTCTTTTGCTCCTCTCGGCCGAACACACACAACACACACACACAAATAACCTCTTTGTTTACTACAACAAGTAAAAGAAGAGTATGGAGGAGGAGTGGGTATGCCACCAACCGGCCATACCTCCCCTATACACACTCCAACTATTAATTTTTATTAATATGCATTTTCCTTAAATAGTTAAAAGAAAACATAATATCTCATAATAAATCAATTATCACTTCTACAAATAATTTACAACAACAATTAAAACAATTAATTCACATAGCAAATGAAATTCCAGATTAATTAATTAATTACCTTAATTAATCTAGGCCGGTAAAGAGGGTGTTACAACATGATCAAAAGAAAAAAAAGATCCTTACCAAATAGTATACATCTGGGTAGCCACATCTGCTACTAGATCTCATTAGTTGAGATTTGGTATTGAACTAGACATCATGGACCCAGTGATGCAATGCACTAACCCCACCAAGCTACTCAATTATCTCTTAAAAGATAATTGTTTCAACTTCACACGGAGAATTAGCACAATTCTATCGACATCTTACTTGGAGATTGTTGATATTGAAACGAGGAGGACAGCTACTCCGGTCCCCGACTTTTTTCATGCACTTATCGAGTCTAGAGCTTATTCGAATACAAATTTCATTTCTTAGGACACATGTTGGATCTGTAATGCATATCTAGTCTTTCGTGACTACCGGAACATCTTGGAGTGATATCTTATGTGATATTCACGATGATTAGATGGAAATCCTACCAGAATCAACGTTTTACCAGTTCTGAATGTAGGTCACACAGTTTATTTAAACTGTTGTGTTAACAAGAATCTATGTGATCTCGGTGTTATACCACGGGAACTTTGAGTTGGTGCCTTAAAGACTATCTCTGATACTTTCATTGCCATATCATTGTGGTGACACCTTCAAAGATCGTTCAACTGAATTTCATGATGAGGATTCCATGCAACAAGTGTTCATATACTCATGTCAAAATCAAGCCAACTTCAGATTTCAAGTACATGATGCTCAAGATGAATCCTGATCATCATGAGGGGGAGAAACTTTTGATACTTAATTCAATTAATTTTGAGCTAATCGATGAAGAATTGATTCATGTGTTGAGGGGGAGACAAAGAGAGCTATACTTTGAAAACTCGTATGTCAAGTCAAGGGGGAGCAATGAAAAGAACAAAGGAGGAAAGATATCAAGTTCAGAACTGTGAAAGTACTTAATTGAAAATTCAACCAGTTCTGAAGAAATAAACCAGATCTAGAGCTACAATCAAGGGGGAGAGAACAAATATTCTTCCTAAATCGTTTTGTTTAAAGGCTTAAGATCGCATATGCTGAAAACCACTTCAAGCTAAATCGTCAATACAATCAATGGTTGAAAAACCTTAGGTTACTTGTGCAAGTCCGAAAATCACAAGAAAAAGGATGTTACTGTGAACTTTAAAGATTCAAATTCTCATCAAGATCTCAAAGTGAAGACTATTCGAAAAATTGAAAAGTCAAATTTTCTAGATGAGAAGACATTCAGAAAACATCCAATTAAAGACTGAAGATTCAAAAAGAAATTATTCAAGTCTTGTCTCCTAAAGCTTTTAAAGAATGCATCAAGAAATCTGCATATTTGTAAGAGGAGATTGTTAGAGTTCGTATGATGCTGAAAAGACCAACATCTTCTATTTTTTATACAAAGGGGGAGATTGTTAGAATTAAATATTGTATAGAATAGAAGATTGAATTCTAGGTGATGTTTGTACTGGTTACAAACTAAAAGGACTTAATATGTAAATACCCTAAGGGGTATATAAGCCAAATGACTAGTTGTCATTTGGTGTACTTTGGCATAATCTCAAGCTTAACAATGTGTTTTGTATGGTGAAATCATATTCTCTCTACATCTTATAGATTATTAGTCATTGTTCCCTCTATAGATCTTGATACCTGAACCACTTAGGAGCAACAGAGAGAAGGATGTAGTTCTGCAAAAATTACTTACATCTGCTTCTAATTTTTGTATGGTTGCGTCTCGTAAGGTCGCCGGAGAGAAATTTGGCCGGAGATTTGGTGACCACAACACACTCAAAGTTTGAAGTGAGAGAGAAAGAGACAGCTACAGTAGGTGTTGAAGATGGGGTATCAGGTCGTGGGTATTGACCTGTGTAGAAACAATTTTTATTTTGACAAGTTTACCCTTCCTCATTTAAGACATAATTTTAATGTTACAAATTAATTGATTGGTCCACGTTAGTTCTCGCAGTTCTCGTACGAAAAACGGTTCTCGTTTGAACCACACCCTATATATATATATATATATATATATATATATATATATATATATATATATATATATATATATATACATATATATATATATATACATATATATATATATAAAGAAGTTCCATTGAGAACCATTTTTAGTGCGAGAACCGCGATAACCAATCTGAGCCGTCCAATTCCCCCTCTTTCAATGTCATTGTCCACCTATGAATTCCTCACATACACCCTGCCACACTTGATCCACCTACGCTCTCCATCCATGAATTCCACTTATCAAATCAACGGCTAAGATTGGTTCTCGCGGTTCTCGCATTAAAATCGGTTCTCAATGGAACCTTCCCCTGTGTATATATATATATATATATATATATATATATATATATATAACAGATAAAACTGAAAACTTTATTTAGCAAAAAATCAAAACTTGATCTTAGGGCAAAACAAAATTTAATATATATATATATATATATATATATATATATATATATATATATATGGTAGGGATATTGTAAGATGTATATTGGAGTAAGATGGGTAAGAGGCAAGGAGAGCCATTGGATTTGTCTTGATGATCAACAGCCTTTAATTAGAAGTTGATGAGCTCGCATTTAAAATTAAATAGGCTCAAGGGCAAATTGCGATTAAAACAACAATGAATTTTTTTAACCGTAGAAACTTGTGCTATATTAATCAATTATAATATAATTTGATAAAGAAGTAATTCAGTCTCTGAATTTTGAAGCACAAAAAATGATGAACAAATTTATTCAGATACTTTTATAAATAAAAAACATTAATTCAAATTCAAACTTGATGAAATTAAAACCAAACTATAGCTTTTACACACAGTTGAAACCTACCATAATAAATTGATGAGAACATACTTGCTTATTACATATGTCATCTTCTTCATCAACAAAAATGATGAAATGAATGAACACCAAGTTCAGAAAGCGATGAAACGCTAACCTTGGCCTTTTCTTAATCAACGAAATTTACAAAACATTAACAATAAATTGATGAAATATGAACAAGAAAATTGATGAATACATAGACGGGGAGCCTGTGATGGTGACGGCGACTACAAAGGGGGTGAGAACAGTTGGACGGCGGTGGTAGCCGCTGTAAGCAGACGAGCAACACAGATGCATGCGATGGTCCTTGCAGATGGAGGCGACGATCTTGCACTCAACAATTCTCCATTTTCACGGTGCGGCGGTGAGTTTATTTCTTGGTCCGGTTGTTGCGCGCTCGTTCGTTGACGGGAGAATATGAGGACGAATTAGAATAGGTGGTGGTTTTGGGTAAGGGTTGGTAGTGGCGAGAGGTCGTTTGAAGCCATAGTTGTCGCCGGAAATGATAAAGGACGCCAGCGTCCATAAACAGACGTGAGCATATGAGGCTTAAGGTTATGATGGGATTCAAAATTATATCATCGGTGGTCAAAAGGATGAAGATTGCGGAGTTTCTAAAACTTGAAATTAGGTTTAATAGATAGTAATTGCACGGTATGATTCTATTAAGAGGTTACCAAATTTTTAGGAATTATTTAATGAATATTTAATTTTAATTATGAATACCAATTATGCCCTTAAATCAATAATGCCATGTGTCAATCAAAACTTTATTTAGCAAAAAAACAAAACTTGATCTTAGGGCAAAACAAAATTTAATATATATATATATATATATATATATATATATATATATATATATATATATAGAGAGAGAGAGAGAGAGAGAGAGAGAGAGAGAGAGAGAGAAGTTCATGCGAGAACCATTGTTAGCGCGAGAACAGCGAGAACCAATCTAAGCCGTCCAATTCCCCCTCCTTCAATGTCATTGCCCACCCATGAATTCCTCACATACACTTTGTCACACTCTATCCCTCCACACTCTCCATCCATGATACTTCTCATATTCAAGAAACGACTGAGATTGATTCTCGCGGTTCTCGCACTAACAACGGTTCTCGCATTAACCCTCCTAGATATATATATATATATATATATATATATATATATATATATATATATATATATATCACAAACCGTCTTTTTAATCTCCTCCTCCAAAAATGGAAGTATCTCCTCCTCCAAAAATGGAACTTCCAGGAATGATTTTTGAGCCTCCGATAACTCCTTGAAATTATAGTATATATTATATAATAATATACCAGGGTGAATGAACAGTCTGGTAAATTCTTTCCCCTTGCATTTTTATTTGTTTTTTTTTTTCCTTCTTCCTTCCAGCCAGTCACGCGGAGATTGTTTTTTTTCTCTTCCTTAGGACTTTACTCATTTTCTATTATATTATTAAAATATCTATTTAATTTGATATCCTATCTATTTTTAATTTATAATTTTTAATATACAATGTCCTTTTATAAATATAAATACATACTTATGAGTTATGATCCTTTTATTTTTATTTGTATTTTAATATAAAAATTATCATAATATTATATTAATCTTTAAAATGTTTTTCTAAAAATCATAATGCTACAAAATTATTTCTTATTTCGTCTAATAAGTTTTTATGAACTATTTTTATGGGTTATGCCGGACTTTTACCACTTGGGTTTAGGGATGGCAACGGGGTCGGAGGTATCGGGGATCGCTCTTTCAATCCCATCTCCGTTCCCTACCCCCAGTCCCCATCCCCGCCCCTATCACCGCCCGGGAATTGACTTGCATCCCCATCCCCATCCCTATCGAGTTTCGGGGATCCCCGCTGGGAATCGGGGATTTTCTTCTTCTAAAAAATCAATTTATCTAAATAGATATACATGAGAATTTTCATACAAAACTAATATACAAATCTAACTTAATCCTTCCAACCGGTTCATATCAAAATGTATCAATCAAGTATTTTAATAGTTTCGTTAGATATGCCATGTTATTGATAAAAGACGATATATTTACTAATTCGTTTCATAATACACATAACACATAACATTACAGATCAAATAGATAATTTATGTAACATACATGTTCATGAAAGACACTTATGATACTCTCATAAATGATTCTACAAAAACTATATTAGTAACTTCATCATATTAGTTTTTTTTTGTTCTCTATGTTTTATAGATCGGATGAAACAATAATGTATATTTAAACAAAAAACAATCTTATTAATATGCATATTAATGTAAAAAAGTTAGATTCGACACAAACGCATATTTATATGAGAAATTTGACTTTAAAAAATTATATATAAGGAATAGGTATATATAATATATATGTATATATGTATATAATATGTGCGGGTTCGGGGTCGGGGTCGGAGTCGGAGTCGGGGTCGGGGAACCGAGAGGTATCCCCATCCCCGCCCCCATCCCCGGTTCTAAGTTCGGGGAATCCCCGTCCCCATTCCCATCCTCGGTCAACTCGGGGATTCCCCAGTCAAATCGGGGTCGGAGAATGGGTTCCCCATCGGGTACAGGGTTTTTTGCCACCCTACTTGGGTTGGTGTCTGCCCTCTTTTACTCCGTAAAATAAGTTGCAGTAAGAAATCTGTAAATTACTAATATGTCTCACTCTCAATGTTGAAACTCTTATAACGGAAGACGTTTGCAGTATCTAAAATATCTTTGATTTTTTTATTTGGAAGACTGGCGGATAAGTATACATCTCTATAATAAAAATAATACATTAAAAAACCCCGCAGCGAAGCGTGGTAACTACAACTCGTTAGAACTAAAAAATAGGGGCCGAGTAGGAGCAGCCTCTTCATAAGGCTACATGTTATACATTACCTGCAGGTAAACCTTACCTGCAGCCACATCAACGCCACATCATTCTCTCTCCCTTACCTTTCTCCTTTACCCAATTTCAAGTTATACCTTACCTTCTCTTACCCAATCTTTTTTCAATTTTTTTTCTTTTTTTATTATAACAAATAACCAATTATATAAATAATATAATTCATTAATTTAATTAATTTAAAATTCAAACAATACTAAAAATTAAAATTACGTAAATTAAACTTAAAAAAAATACATAATTTTAAAAATTAAAAACTACTCGTCTCCGTTGTTTGGGAGATGAATACGCCAAATGTGTTCCACCAAATCGGACCGTAGGTTGTTATGAGTCTCCCGGATTTTTACTTCTCGAACATTTGTTGCGCGTTGTTCCTCGGTGATAGTTACTTCTATATCATCCGCTACAAGGTCGTTGTCATCGAAACTGCAAATCGCATTGCCTTCGTCTTCAAGAATCATATTATGTAATATTATGCAAGCGTACATGATATTCCTCAACTTTACCATCGTCAATGCTCGTGTCGGGTAGTATAGAATGTGCCAACGATGTTTAAGCACACCAAAAGCACGCTCAACGTCTTTCCTCGCCGATTCTTGTGCGGACTTGAACTTTTTCCTTTTGTTGTCGTGTGGGCACGTAAATGATTTGACGAAAGTTGCCCACTCCGGATATACACCATCGGCAAGATAATATTTGTGCCTGTAAGTCGCTCCTTTCACTTCAAATGTACAATCCGGTGCTTTGTCGTCATATACGTCGTTGAATATCGGCGATTGATTGAGAACATTGATGTCATTATTAGAACCGGAAGCTCCGAAAAATGCATTCCAAATCCATAAATCATGAGATGCCACCGCTTCTAGCATAATTGTCGGATGCTCATGATGACCTCTTATAAATTGGCCTCTCCATGCTACAGGGCAATTAGCCCAAGCCCAATGAGTACAATCTATGCTACCTAGCATGCCGGGAAAGCCGTGTTTCACTTCATGTGCGGCTTACAAACTCTGAACATCATCATTAGTAGGCTTGCGTAAATATTTTCTTTTATAGATATGAATAATACCTTTGCAGAAATTGTCTATTCAATCCCGTGAGGTCTTATCCGACATCCGCAAGTACTCGTCAAAGGAATCAGGAGCCGTTCCATATGCTAATTGTCGGATAGCAGAAGTACACTTTTGTTGCGGTGAAAACCCTTTCCGGCCTCTAGCATCCCATGCCCACATGAAAATTTCATACTTTCGTTGGAGATCGAGAACTAAACGCCCGAATAAACCTTTGCTAATCCGGAAACGTCACCTAAACATATCATCATCGTATACCGGGGTCTCGCCAAAATAGTCGCGGATGAGCATCTCGTGACCGCCTAGACGATTTCTATCTTTCGCCGGCCTTCTAGTTTGTACACTCGATATTTCCTCGTCATCTTCAAAAATGAGATCCGAAACTGTTTTAAAAACCTCTTGCAGCAACATATTATTTCTCGCGTAAAACTGAAAACGGTTAGTTATTTCCTCGTTTGGTAAATCCATATTCTTTGGATGAAAAATATAAAAAATAGTGATGTATATGAAAGAAAAGTAGAAGTAGAAGAGAGAAATTGTGTGATTTAAAAAATGGTGAAGTGGTGTTATTTATAGAGCAAAATGTGTAAATTAAAAAAAAAGAAAAAAAAGAAAAACGGTCATATAGCCGTTGGAGGGGGGGGGGGAGGGGGTGGGGATGGGGGTGTTTGCATTCAAGTCCACCATCGAGTCTGCATACCCGATTCCCTTACCCGATGTGATAACCCAAAACCGCGTTTTGGTGTTCCTGCACTTACTCGAGCCTGCCCGATTCCATCGGGTTAGGCATAACGTGCAGCCTAAGCAGCCTATTTTCAAAAATTTTGAACTACATTTACTGTTTCATAGTTTTATCAAATCATCGTTATTCTCAATTTCAAGCTAAATACATTTACTCAACTTCTCAATAAAACTTCCTCATCCGATTTCCAAAATAGTTAATTTTGACTTACATTTGTTCATAAATCGTTAATCAATTGAAGATATCAATATCAAATCTCCATCTTTTCAAACATGGGTTTCATTTATAGAGATAGAAGAACTTCAAAATACTTAAAATTTAATAGTTTAGACAAAAATGCATACATGTTTAAAAATATAATACTGATGGTGTGTTTTAATTAGAATCAATATCTGATTCAATTATTAGTTTGTTAAACCGGATTTTGATTTGAATTCAAAGATAAATGTGTGATCGCCGGCCGGTGACGAATTGGGTAACCTAAATTCACTAGCTAGGAATTTATCTAATTGTTTACTAATACTTATCAATATTTCAACTCGTATATATGTATCAAACTAGTTTTTTAATAAACACAAAAAAAAGACATTTTGAAGCAATAATAAGGATTCGTACGTTGGTCCCTCCCAACAGGTTGAGATGGCATGGATCTAAAGTTAAATGTATGATTGGTAAATTAACAATATATTGTAACATTGTACCCACCTTAACATGCGTCATCTAAAATTGTTAATTAAATGTATGATTGGTAAATTAACAATATATTGTAATATTATACCCACCATAACAAGTGTCATCTACTGTTCATTTTATTAGTTTTTAAGTGACTGGATAAAATGTCCGTATAACACATTGGTACGATTATAGATTTACAATTAACTTTAGATATATTAAATTATATCAACTTATATCTAATATAAAATTAAAATTGAGTTTCAACTTTGATTTTTTAAAGAGTTTCTGTTTTAATAAAATTGAATAATTAGGATTTAATTTTTATTTAAATAAAAGTATACGATTCTTTAATTAAATTGATAAATTAAGATTAGTATATATAAAAAGAAATAGATTTAGTGGCTTATTAACAAGCCCAAATTAATAAGCCCAGATTAACAAGCCCAGCTTCAAATGGCTAATTAGGGAATCGATGTAGCCTTCAATTTACTAATATACCCTCGATACGTATCGGTGACCTACAAATTACGATACTAGTCGCCCTAGCTACCTTCCTACACCATTATCGCCCTATCTCTCCTTCGATTTGCCATCGTCGACTTCAATCATACGTCATCAAGTAATATATAGTTTCCATCTGATCGATCGATTTGTGTGCATATATCATATATGTACAACTAATATACGTACATGAGTTAAGTGTGTGTATATATATGTATATATATATATATATATATATATATATATATATATATATATATATATATATATATATATATATATATCAAGATTCATTGTAGCCATCAATCGATCGGAATCTTTGTTTTTTTTTCCCCCTAACGAATTAAGATTGATGGAATTGTTTTTGTTGGTTAATATGAAATATTATTGAATAAGGTAGGTAGCTATTGAAATGGAAGCAAATGCAGCATCGCTATCACAAGCTGCGGTAGCAACAGGGTTTATGTCTCGTAATACGGCTAAGCTACTCCGTTTCCCTGCTATTAAAACTAGCCGCCTCCATTACCATCATGCTCTCCCCCGTCTTCCAAAGGTTTTTTTTTTTTTTTTAATTCAAAATCACTTATTCAACAATATTTATCTATCGTTATATAATTACCACATTTATATATATGTACGTTAATCAGGAAATTAGAATGGAGTTTAGAGGACAAACGGGACGCCTGCATGCTGTTGCATCTTCTAACGAAAATTGCGCAACAAAAAGACTGTAAGTTTATAATAATAATGTCATAAAGCTCTCTCTCTCTCTCTCTCAATTATATACATAATCAATTAAAAAGTTATATATGTGTATGTTTGAACATATTACGTACAGCATGATCGATCCGAATGGTGAACTTCCAACGAACTTAAGCGCATTAGAACCTTGGATTACTGAGCGCATTAGTAATGAGTTTATGGGCGGATCAGACGATGTTAATGTTTGCAGGGATGATATTGGTATGTATTATCTAATAATATATATATATATATATATATATATATATATATATATATATATATATTCATATATGCTAATTAATTAATTAATTAATTATTATGGAGGTTAACTTTTATTAGTTAAAATTAGGAATACCATTTTTTTAATAAATTAATTTGATGTATGCTTAATTAATTACGTACAGGTGGGTTAGATCATGCGAAGAAGTGGGCAACCGAGACCTTCTTATGGCCTTTGCTACGCCCTGATATATTTATAGGTTGTCGTTCTCCAGCGCGAGGACTTCTTCTTTTTGGTCCCCCGGTAAGTGTACTTCAATAAACTCATACGTACTGAGTGTGTATGTATATACGAATTAAATATGTGCATATATATATATATATATATATGAAGAAGTTTCATTGAGAACCATTTTTATTACGAGAACCGCGAGAACCAATCTGAACCGTCAAATTCTCTCTCTTTTAATGTCATTGTCCACCCATGAATTCCTCATATACACCCTGCCACACTTGATTCCCCCACACTCTTCATCCATGAACTCCACTTATCAAATCAACGGCTAAAATTGGTTCTCGCGGTTCTCGCATTAAAATCGGTTTTCAATGGAACCCTCCCCTATATATATATATATATATATATATATATATATATATATATATATATAAGCAAAAGTTCAAACGAAAACTGTTTTTCGTACGAGAACTGTGAGAACCAATTTGAGCCGTCCAATTCCCCCTATTTTAATATCATTGCCCACCCATGAATTCCTCACATGCACCCTACCACACTTGATCCGCTCCACGCTCTCCATCCATGAACTTCCCATATCTAAGGAACGGCTGAGATTAGTTCTCGCGGTTCTCGTACGAAAAACAGTTCTCGTTTGAACCCTCCCCTATATATATAATTAGTTTGTCATTGTTTGTTTGTTGATTTAATGCATTAGGGAACAGGTAAAACAATCATAGCAAAAGCTATTGCTGGAGAGGCTAAAGCAACATTCTTCCACATATCTGTAGGTTCCATTGAGTGCGAATGGGTATGTATACATACATGTTGCTTGATTAATTGGATCGTTCAATCAACCGAATATATGCATGATTAATTTCTATAACTATATATATATACAGAATATAAGTAAAAAGATATATACTTAATTAATGATGATTAATATATTGTAGGAAGGGGAGAGTGAGCGACTTGTGAGGGCTCTGTTTAGAGTTGCTGAGTATCGACAGCCATCGGTAATATTTCTGGATGAAGTTGACTCGATTTTGTCAAAGGTGAAAAATTAAAAAAAATTAAGTTGATAACATTTTTTATTAGATCTGTGTGGCTTTAATTCGCATGCAACCTAATTAATGTGTCATTAATTATGAACGGTGGATATATGGATGCAGCGTTCTTCCTCTGATACTTATTGCGAGGATAGCAGACCATTGAAGGCACAGTTTCTTGTAGAAATGGATGGATTAGACAGTGGAAATAAACAAATCCTGGTCATAGGTAACATATATATCTTCAATCCTTAATTTATATATATTCGATCAATTCTTAATTTGACTTATATTAATATATATATATATATATATATATATATATATATATATATATATATATATATATATATATATATATATATATATATATATATATATATATATATATATATATATATATATATATTGTTTGTGTTCATGTATATAATTTAAAGGAGCAACAAGTAGACCACAAAGTCTAGATGAGGCTGCTAGAAGTCGATTTACCAAACGACTTTATACCCCACTCCCTTCATCAGGTACGTACGTACTTACATGCAAATATATATATATATATATATATATATATATATATATATATATATAGATAGATTTGATTAATTAATTAGCTTCATCATCGTAAAGCTGGGAAATTAATTTATCCTCAAAATCATATCAAACTCACTTAATTTGCTGAATGCATGCATGTGTGATCCTAGATTTTTTTTTTTTATATATAATCCTAGAAATCATCAATTTGTTATAAATATATTACTAATTAATTAATACGATCGATGGAGGCTAATTATATAATTATTTCTTTTATTAATTAATTGGTTTGGTGGTAATTAATTTATTGAAGAAGCGAGAGCCTGCATAATACGCAATCTTTTGGGGAAGGAAAGGCGCCTATTTGAACTCTCGAGTGTGGAAATTGATAACCTATGCAACTTAACTGAAGGTACGTACATCGTAACTTTTGAATTCGTTTATTTTTTTTTTCCGTTCTCAAATTGCAAAGTGTTTTTTTAATTAGATGCACGTATTGCATGCTTTTCTCGCTTCTACTTTGAAAAAATACTTTAGGTTATTCGGGTTCAGACATAAAGAATTTAGTCAATGCCGCTTCCATGGGACCAGTGAGAGAGGCTTCGAGTCAAGGCATCGGAGTTGCTCAACTTAGAAACAAGGATGTGAGGCCAGTTACTTTTCAGGTACATACGTACGTAGTTAGAACATACCTACATACGTTGTCTCTCCTGACTTTGAAATCAACATATATATATTGACATTGAAAAAAGGAGAATATATATATATATATATATATATAAATATATAAATATATTTATATACTAAGTACATTTAATTTTTATAAATTTTTGTGTAATTAAATTAATTAATTAATTAATATTAATTTGCAGGACTTTGAGAATTCACTAAAAGAGGTGAAGTCTTCTATTTCTCCTGATGAAATTGATATATTTGAAGAGTGGAACGATCAATTTGGGAGCTCATTGGGTACTAATTAATTAAGGTCGCTTAATTTAATCATATTCTTAATTTTGGAAGTTATTTTCTTTGTAGACACTTGTTGAACTACGTAGTACGTACTTCAAATTTTCATTTGTGGTCAGTCGATCTTCATGCAAATTATATTGGAGCTTTTTTGCTTAACTAATTTCGAACTTTTTATATTTTTATTATATATATATATATATATATATATATATATATATATATATATATATACACACACACACGTTGGATGAAAAATTTCGTATCGCATTTGAATTATATAATATTCTATTCTTGATAGTAAAGTTATTGAACATGAATGATTATTTAATTAATTACATGCAAAAATATTTTATAAAACAGATATATATGGACTAGCTATAATGTGTTTTTGCATGCATGATTAATTCATAAAAAAAATATATTTCATCTTATTATTTCATTCTCCCATGAGATCGAGAGGGAGGGTTGTAGAAGACCCAACTTATCTCGATCCATCATTTTCAAGGTAATTTATAGAATTTGATAAGATAATGATTTTGATGAGATATATTTCTACATGAATAGTACTAATACAGCTTCAAGGTTATTTATAGAATTTTCTTCTCATTATGTTAGACTAATGCAGAAAAAAACCGTACTACATCTCTCTCTTGAAAAATGCAAAAGCCCCTAAATGTTCCTCTTTCAAGGTGATCAATAACAATATATTTATCTGAGAAAATTATTATCTAAAAAGGCTGGATTATAAATATTGTACGTAGTTGGACTCAAATAGTTGATATAGTCAAACACAAACTATATATATAACAAATAAAGGGCACACAATTACACCAAGTAATTCTGGAAAGCCTAAAGGTTTGACTTTTTGCGGCGAGAGTTTATTTCAATTAAGGGCAAATTGCGCGAAAATACAGCAAACTATGTTAATATTGTCATTGTATGCAACCAACTTTATTTTCTACTTAAAAATACATAAAACTTACAAAATTGGTTCATTGTATGCAAGTTACCTATGATAATAGGTAACTTATCGGTTACCTCTCAAAAAATAAAAAAAAGTTGGTACCTAAAAATACAAACAACTTTCAATTTTTTTTCATTGTATACAATAAACTTTCAAATTTTGTTCATTGTATACAACCAATGACCGGTAACCTGGTAACCAGGTTAACCATTGTATACAATGAACCAAATTTGTAAGTTGTGTGTATTTGTAGGTAGAAAATAAAGTTTGTTGCATACAATGATAATATCGGCATAGTTTATTGTATTTTCGCGCATTTTGCCCTTAAATTAATTAAATTTTAAATTATATTTAATCCTTTTTTGCGGCGACATACTAAAAGTCTAAAAATATTTTTTTAGCATTTTGTTGTATTTTGCGTTTTCCACCCATTTTAAACCGGGCAATTACAAAAACCTGCTGTTTCAGAACTCAAAACAACTGTAACACGACATTTTAAGCTATATAAAACAAACATACATACCAATCAATAGTTTCAAAGTTAACATAAACGTTTTTAGACAATCACAATGTCGCCTAACAAACTAATAGACTAATCCTCATGATCCCTAGACGCTTCATCGCGAGAAGCCAAATCGGTGCTTTGTTCATGTCGGGAAGTTGAGGGAATATCGACATTTATATTTGCCGCACGTAATGCTCCAAATATTGCTTGTGTACGTTGAGAATTAGTATGCATCTCCTCCCGGACCTGCTGGATATCAAAAGAATGAGACGCAAGCATGACATCTACCTCGGCTTGTGTATATAATCTCTCTGTAGGCTGGGATTGTGCGGTAGATTGTGCAGCAGATACGGATGAAGAACTTAAAGTTCTTCCCATTCCACGAACATGTCCTCGGCGTTCACCCAACACCGCCTTCAAGATTTCTTCTTCACTCAACGGATTTTGATCAAACACTAGTCTAACACTAATTAACAATTAAATAACTAAAATTATTATCAAACAATAATTTTAATCAAACACTAATTAACAATAGCCTTAGATTAATAAATTATTACCACTAATTAACAATTAAATAATTTAAATTACTAACAAAAAATAATAATAATCAAAACACAAACTAATAATAACCTAAACTAATTAACATTAATATATAACATTAATATATAACATTAATATACAAATAATTAAAAAAATACCTCAATGGGGCGGAGGAGGTCGACGGAGGCAGAGGCCAGAATCTGACCGGCGGAAGCGGCAGCGGCGGCGGCAGGAGGTGGTCGACGGCGGCAGCTGGTAGAGGAGGAGTAGGAGATAACTTGTAACAAACAAAAAACAAAAATATAAGAATCTAAAAACAAAAACCCTAGATTTATAAACAAAAAAAGGGATTTTTACCTCAAACTCAAGTCGCGGGCGACGGAGGAGGAGGTCGAACAGCGGAGGCGATCGACGACGGTGAGATGGTGAGAGGTGGCGGGGGCGAGAGGCGATCGACGACGGTGAGATGGTGAGAGGCGGCGGCGGTTTCGACGGCTGAGAGAGCTTCGGGCAGCGGCGGTTTCGCCGGAGAGAGAAAGCTTCGGGAGAGAGAGAGAGACGCAGCAATTAATAAAGATAATCGAAAATTGTTTTAATTAAATAAAAAATTAGAAATTCATTTTGCGGCGACCTTTTAGCGGCGACATATCCATTTTTTGCGGCGACACTTTATTTTTTAGGTGGGAAATAATCCCGCCATGGTTTTCTGTGGGAAAAAAAAGGAGGGAATGTCCTTTAACGGCGACATGTTTCAATTAGATGGTTGTGGGTCAATTTTTGTCGTTTAGCGGGGTTTTAGCGGCGACATATGTCGTCGCAAAAAGCTTAAGTCGCAAAAAACGTTTTTTCTTGTAGTGGCAGTGATGATTCTTGAGGTAAAACTCTAAAATTTAATCTTTTCCGGTACATATATGCATAAAACATACTAGTGGGATACTAGCGCAATGCGACATAACCAATAAAGAGTGGTTGAGGTAAGTTTTTGTGGGGTCGAGTTTTTATATGATAGACAATAAAGAAGCAAGAGGCCGGGTATTATTAGGTCTAGTGGTAATAAATGATGTTACATATAAATAAATAATAATTTAGATAGTATGTATAATTCATCACATTTAAGTTATATGAAATTGAAAGTCCTTTTTATCATTATTATAATTTTATTTACATAGATAAGCATCATGAGTTGATAAATAAACCTAAGAATGCGTATTTTGAACAAAAACTCTAAACTCCGGTAGGTTAATAGTTAGACCATGCATGTACATCTAACCCTCATTTACTCTCTCAAATTTATTACCACATTAGCATCCACATCATCCCCACCTCTAACCCTATCTAAACCTCAAACTCCCACATCCAACCCATACTACCCTCTTAATATTTTATTGTAAAAATAATAAAAGAAAAAGGAAAAAGGAAAAAAGTGTGTGTGTGTGTGTGTGTGAGAGAGAGAGAGTGTGTGTGTGTGAGCGTCAGATGTACCCTCACAGGTCTCTGAACCAGAAACGGATTGAAGGGTTGGGGAACCCATGCATCGGCCGTGGTACCCGTGCTTATCCCTTGCTACCCGTTGAGGAGCCCGTTGTCCGATGCGGGCAGTCTTAACCTGCTTTCTTAGTCGAAGAACCTTTCAAAATTGGTATGTACATCCACGGCATTCACTTCGCGCAAAGGGATCCTTCTTAACTATGTACGTGTTGTGCACTTGTGTTATTTAACATTGCTTTTGTTAATGCAATTGCAATATATAATGTTTTCTTTCCCTAAAACGTAATTAAGTGAGATGAAGACTGATGTCCTACAATCAGCAAGGGGGTAAATTGGTGTTGATAAGGAATGTGTCGGGAAATTTGGGTAATTACTACTTTTCGTTGTTTAAAGGTCCACAAAAAATACTCGAGACTTTATAACGCTTTTGGGGGAAATTCTTTTGGGGTTCATCTGAAGGGAGCCAAAAACTCAAAAAGTATCTTGTGTGGCATTGGATGTTGTTTTAGCAAGGTGTGATGATAGCGGCCTCGGATGGGCAGCGTGAAATTTCAAAATGTGGTGTTGCTCATTAAATGGTGGTGTTGTTTTATGAATGAGTAGGTTGCATTACAAAAGCAGGTGATTCAAGCATTACATTGTGATGATGGAGGCTTTGACAAATAGATTTGTGGCTCGAGATTAGGGGTTTGGAAAAACATAATTAAGGTGAAGAATGATTATTACGGTGTTGATATTCCACTGATAGCCTTTTTCAAAGGAGTATTAGTATAAAATCTTTACTTAGTTTCTGGTTTGATCATTGGCTTCATAGTGACATTTTGAAGGATCGGTTTCCCCATTTATATATGAATGGTATAACAAAGAGATGTTCCTTTAAAAATGAACTGGTTTTCGATGATATTAAGTGATGCGTAGAGGGTAAAAAGAGTTGGAGAAGACAAATTCACATCAAAGAAGGCTTGGCATCCTGGGAAGCTTTAGTTGCGGCCTGCATGTAATTTACAGCTAACGGGCTTTCAGCCAAAAAATCTTGGTCTCTAGAGTCGTCTGGTGTGTACACTGCCGCCTCATTAAGAACTATTTTTGATGATTTCTATTTGAGAAAGAGAAAGGTGTGCTGCTTTAACTAGATCAAATTTGTTCCTTCAAAGGTGAATATCCAAGCCTGAAAAGTATTGCATCAAATTTTGCCTATTAGGTTTAACTTGATCAAAAAGAAACATCCATTGCTAGTCTTCTTTGTGTATTAATTGCGGTAAGACCGAATTTTATTTGTTTTGAGGGTGCTCAATGGCCAAGAAATATATAGCTAATACATGCGCGTGGTGGGGTATGGATAACGATTTTTCATCCATGGATTAATCTATTAACCCGAATAAAATTTGATATAATTATAGTTTTATATAATTAAGTAAAATTTCATATAAATATTTTAATTTCAAAACTTATATATAAATATATTAATAAGATATATATAATTATGTAGGTTAAAATCACACTATCTTGTATTATTTTTATATAATTTTATCAATTATATAAATGTAAGTGTCAAAGTTAAAGAAACTACGATTCATATCTTTTTTTTTTTTGAAGAAAATTTGTATCTATACCAATAAAGATGATAGATTATATATAAAAATCATGGTTATCAAAATCGCGATCCTGATCGCAGGATCGTACGATCCTACCAATAAAAAACGTGTCGGATTGTACTTAGGATCATAAATAGGTAGAATCGTACTCATGATCGTAAGATCATAGGATTGCCATACGATCCTATGAACCCACGATCTCATCTTTTTTGTTTTTTTTAAATTGTTTATATATTACTATTATTTTACATGTTTATTTTTTACATTTATTTATTATTACTATTATTTTATTTTATTCTTTTTACATTTTTAAGTGGACATCCTTGTGCTAAAAACTGTTGTTCGTAGTTTTCTACTTTATACATGTCATATTTTTATTTCTCTTTTATTATAAGAGATCGAGGTTTATGAGAAAATATTTTATGAAATAAAGAATTAATGTTTTACACAATATACTATAGATTTATTGATTGTGCTTAAGAGTCACATATTAAATTTTATTATGATATGTAAAACAATATTTGTGGTGAATTGTTATCTATGCTTTTAATATTTGAACTTTGGATTGTTTGATATATGTTATTTAATAATTTAATATTTTATTATCTTGTAAAAATGTTATATAATTGGTTTTTAATAAAAATATAGCATCTAAACAAACTAAAAAAAAATTAGTGGGTTGTGGTAGGAGATTAAGATCCCGATCTCGATCTTACGATCCGATCTTGCAAAGACACAAACGATCCTAGGTAAGATCCCGACCTTGATAACCTTGATAAAATTATGGTATTTTCTTTTAGACAAAAGTTATTTTGACATTCAATTGATATCTATTTACCCTTTTAATCTGAAGAATATGGATATGGACGGACGAAATTATTTTAAATGGATATGGATATGGATATGGATGATGAAAAATATAAATGCATATGGATATGGATACGACGCCACTTGATCCATATCCGATCCATTGCCATCCCTAGGTAGATTGGTGTTGATTTCCATCTTGTTGTTAATCTTTGAGTTTGTTTTTTTAAATTCCTTTAATATCCGATCCATATCATCACAATTCCTTTAATAATGGAATGTTCTCATTCCCATATTTTAAAAAGATTACTACTAAACAACTCAAGTGCGCATATTCACTTACTAGTGAGAACTTCATCATATTGCCAAATCATTCATTTTTCATAAAAAATTTCCCTCGTATTGTTTTTAAAAATGTTAACGTTGTACTTGTGTTTTTTGTAATAAAAAAGTTTCAAACTATTTTACCATTCCTATGATTTTTTTATGGATAATTCTAAACTATTTTATATATTCCATTTTTCCTCAAATGTTTCACATCCTTAATTTAAAAAAAAAAATTAGCTTACCTTTTTTCTTAAAAATTATTAAACAAATATCATTTTCTCAGATCTTTATCATGAAATTTTTTAAAAATTCTCAATCTTGACTTACATTCTATTTTCAATAGGGTTTAGTATCAAAAAGTATACCGTACTTGTCATTTTTTGCTATTGTGTATACCCAACTTCAAAAACTACCATTTAGTGTATCATACTTTCAAAAACTACCATTTAATACCCAAGGTTACCTTCTAAACAGGTAGCCTGTAATTTAATTCTTTTTTATTTATTTTTTGAATGAATAAAATGCCATGTAGACAATCCAGAAATTGAATCAAGAAATGAGCGTATGAAGAACATATAAAGAAGATGGGCATTCAAGTAACAATCCAGAAATTGAACCCTGAATAGCAAACTCGTAAAAAGTGTGACCAAATATCATGATATGCTACTTATATGTGAATAAAATTTGTGATAAATTTTATAAGAGACCATAGATATATATACGGTCACACACTAGTACATTTAGTCACACTTTTGTCATAACAAACCAAAGTCACGGTTTTGATTTAAAGTGTGACTATATGTCATTTTTAAAATTTTCTTATACTTTTAGTCACTTTATATTTTGTTTGTGTGACAATCGCATAGTAAGTAAATAACTTTCGTCACACTTAAACATAAAAACGTGACAATTGCATAGTAAGTAAATACCTTTAGTCACACTTAAACTAAAAAACGTGACCATTACTAGCCACACTCATAAAAGGTGTGACCAAATATCATGATATGTCACTGATATGTGAATAAAATTTGCGAAAAGTTTTATAAGAGACCATAGATATATATACGGTCACACACTAGTACAAAAATGACCTTTAGTCACACTTTTTAAAAAACAATCCAGTCACACTTTTGTTTGACTTATAAGTAAACTTTGGCTTTACATTACACAACGCGTGTAAGGAACACAAGCATGACACATCTCATGAGAACTCCGAAGTTAAGCGTGCTTAGGTTGGAGCAATCCAGAGATGGGTGACCTATGGGAATTGCTTGTGTCGTGGTAGGGCGGGATGTTACAACGTTCGTGTGGCTGTAGGCTATAGAAAGTCACACTTTTGAAAACATTGTGTGACCATAAAACGGTTTTAGCTACTTTTTTAGTATTTATGTGTGACTAAAAACTAAACAATAACAACACTTATAGTAGACTTGTGTGACCATAGGGTGAACAATAGTCACTCAAATAACAAAATTGTGTGTCTAGAAAAGGTTTTTCGTCACACTTTCGGATGAATTGTTTGATTTCAAAATGAAAAGTCCATACCCTATAGTCACACTTTTAAGCTACGGTCACATTTTTGTAAATGAAATGGTCACTAAATTTTCGTGTGACCAAAATGGCACGATCTTCGGTTACACTTTTAATGAAAAAAAAAAGTGTGACCGTATGCCTACGATCACACTTTTTTGGTGTGACCGAATGTCATTTTTGTACTAGTGCATGGTGGCTAGGGTTATTCTCTTAATCCTTTTTCTCATATATCTTAATCCTTAAGGCTAAAAGATATTTATAAGGATTAGATGGACCTAAGCCCGTTTAATTAAAAGCCCACTGGTTTTAATTAAACTTTCAACCTTCTCACTTTGACCCCCTGGACTTTACTAGTTAATTAATTAACTATTAATTAATTAACTATTAATTAACTGGTCCGTTAAATATTAAAACTTAATATTTAATTCTCTTTAAATAATAAATAACTATTTATTATTTATTTCCTTTCTAATAATTAATACAAACTGATTAATTATTTATTTCTCTCTTTTCAATAATTAATACCATTGATTAATTAATTACTTTTCTCTTTAATAATTAATCCAACTGATTAATTATTTCCACACAGACTTATGGAGAAATCCAACTGTTCTGAATTGGGTGTGTAGCAGTGTGACCCTTTAGTCTCTTATAACATTGGATACAATGTGCCAATTAATTATCTCTGCACATAATCTAACAGACTCCCACTTGTGCAAGATAAGTAATAGTTACTGCACATTGTTAGCCTAAGGAGGTCCCTAGCCAGACACTTAGGATAACCAGGTTATAAGAACTCTTATACCCAAAAGTAACTTGTGATAAAACTTCATAAGCAACCTGCTTAGAAGTAACCTGTTATAAACTAACTGTTTATAAACTGAACTATCATAAACTCCCTGTTCATGAATGGGTACGCTTTTATATATACAAACTTGCATATATATAGGTTTGTCCCTTGCAGCGCGATATTTCATTTTTGAGCATGAGCATGGAAAAGGTCAACTCAGAGACTCAAAAATTTGTTCATGACACAATTGATTTCAAAACTGCGTGATAAACGACAAAGAACAGATCAGTTCATTTGGGCACGGCCGTGCACTTACCAGTTTCTCTAATCAGTCAAGGGGCCCGGAAATATCTCTTCTAAAAAGAAGGTGCAATTACCATCTTGCATATTCGTATTTGGAAATACGACTCCCACTGAATCTGGACACGCCCCTTATGACCACCCTGTTACGGCGTGGCGTTAAAACGCGCTAAGAAGACAACAGTTACCGCATTCCAAAACAAATACCTCAGGCTTAAGGATAACCTATGTGATAAATACTTTTGACATGAATCCACGAAGTATTTTTCACAGTGGGTCAATCCAATATTCGTTACTCTAACGAATATCCGTCAATTTTTGGTCCGCAAAACCTTTTGCAGCTATATTCGACAAACTTTCGAATCTACCCCAAAATTGCGATGACTTTATAGCCCTATCATAGTTCCCACCATGACAAGTAGTCACGGATAATGTTTTGAATAAACCTAGTATATTCCTGGATTAACTAAAACATACAAAACTTGTGAAAAACAATGAAACTAATTTCTACACCCTCCCATATTCCACCCTGGAATAAAGATGTATAATTTCTACCATTTCATTGACTCGATTCACCGTGTATACGTGAATTACTTATTACTTTTGCATTGTAACATATCACATATTACAAAGGAAAAATAATATGGTTATAAACCTGAAACTCAAGACTAGTACCTTGAAGTACTCCTTCTTGGTTTCGCTAGAAATCGTTCTTGCAACCTAAGAACAGTTCTAGACTTACTTATTTTATAAAATTCCTTAAACTTGGAGAAACTGGAAATAACTCCAAAGTTTCTGATTTTACAAAATAACCTCCCTGTAATTAAAACTGTAATTACATTTGTAGATATATCAAATCTTGCTAGATTTATTGTCCATTTGAAATGATAAAACTTTCTTACACCTACTTGTAAGAACCTTGAAATTATTTTTTCTGTGTATGCCAACACCAATCTAATATCACTACTAAGAATGTTTAAGAACATCCTATTTTATCATTAATTAGCCAACAATCATTTATCTTAACTGACTTACTGAATATTTTTAGAACGTATATAATTTTTATTCAAGTCATGACTTGACTTATAGTCTTGCAATGGTATCTTTATTGAGTACCTCTCAATAAGTCTTGCATTCCTCGGATTAGTTATTTCTCAAGAGCTTACTATTTTAGATAACTTCTAAAATCATCCGATAATTATATACTCTAAAAGTTCAAACTTTTATTTATCGTACTGGTTAAAAACTATTAACTCTGATAAACACATTAGTCAGATGCTCCCATTATCTTTTATGGAAAAAGTGCATTACTTTAAAACATCCTTTTAGGCTTTAGTCAATCCTTGACTACCATGCCTAAAACTTGTGTTCCAAACACATGTTTTAAAATTTAGTTTTTGTAAGAAATTTGTTTTATGAAACCAAAAACTTGGATCTTCATATATCCATCTTTCTAATTACAGAAAGTGATTTCATTAAACTTGCCATGAGTGCAAAAACACTAGTGAAGGCATTCTAAATTTCTTTCCATTAATACATTTAGTATAAAACTCCCTTGATTATAGTAACTACTATAATCACTTTTATACTTTCTTAAATGTTTTATCAAAAAACTACTTAAAAAATAATAACTATTATTTCCATTTTGTTCAAGACTTTGAACATTTGCCTTTCCAAAAACACTTTGCTAAAATCAGAAAAGCTATCTAATTTTATAAACAACACTTGTTTATTTAAGCATTTGAATAGTGGAGCCAGCATTTATGTAACTACAACAAATCACAGCATAAGATCATTATGAATCACCAATCAAGTCAAGACTTGACTTATTGGTACTCTTTTAGTCACAACTGGACTAATCCTGATTCATAAAACAAGAACATGTGCACGTATATGAACTGAATAATTAAAATTTCCATAAACTCAATCCAAAAAGTATCCAAGAACAATGAAGATAAAAAAGTTCAAATACACTTAAAAGAGTTTAATAAACTAGGAAATAAAATTATTAATAATATCCGCAAGCTGCACGTAGGATCTCTTTATGCTGGGCTGTATGACTTTCCTTCTCCTCCTGCAATAAACGATTGCAAGACATTAGAATACTCGTAAAAACTTTTACAAGTGGAAAGTGACAAATAAGCTATTCACACGATACCTGAGGGGCCAGCCTTGCCACGTGCCTCGTGACCCTTCGGGCAATCTCTTTTCCAATGCCCGACCTCGCTGCACTTGAAGCACCGATTCTCGGTTCTTGCTTTGTTCGGCTTCGGCTTCTTGCCCTTTTTGTCGTTATTAGCCTTAGGTGCATTCTGGCTGGGCTGGGCCTTGCCCTTTCCCTTTCCGTTGCGCCCCTTCCTCTTCTTATGCCCACCATGACCCACCATGAGAATGTCCTTGGACTTGGTCCCGATACTCTGCTCAGCTGTCTTGAGCATGGAGTGCAACTCAGCCACGGATTTCTCCATGTTGTTCATGTTGTAGTTGACTGTAAAAGGCTTATAGTCATCTGACAACGAGTTGAGTATCGTATCCGTTGCTAGCTACAACGGTACTGGGTGCCCAAGTCTTTCTAGGTGGTCCATGTAACCTTTCATTTTCATGACGTGGTTACAGACCGAGGTCCCCTTAGCCATCTTGCACGAGTTAAATGCCCTGGTGGCATCATAACGCTCTGTGCGAGCTTGCTCCTGGAACATGTCCCTCAGCTGGTGGATCATGTCATAGGCAGGAGTCTCCATCATGCTAGACTGCAATTATGGACTCATAGTTGCAAGCATGAGGCAACTGACATCTAGGGCGTCATTGGAGCGCTTCTGAAAAGCCTCCCTGACGTCTGCCCTAGCGTTGCTGGCAGGAGGATTTCCTAGAGGTTGTTCTAGGACATGCCACTTTCTCTCGTGCCTAAGCACGATCCGGAGATTTCTCTCCCACGTGAGAAAGTTTGGACCGGTAAGCTTGTCCTTCTCAAGGATGGAGCGGAGAGAGAGATTGTTAGTACTAGTAACGTTGGTTGCCATCTACAAATTAAAACCTTGGTTTAATTAGTAATTGCAGATAAACTTTCTAATCATATATCATCAAACCCCTAAATAATATATATTAGACCTAGGACCCATATTTCACATACTTGACGCAAGGTTTGGGCACTTCCCGCCAAGTCATGCTATTTCTGGTAGATAATACCCTGTACCAATCGTACCTAGCTGATACGACTCCTAGAACCTCGTAGAGCACTTAGACCTAGTCTAGTATGTTTAACTCTACTCTAGTGCTTTTTGGGCCGGGACTCCCGATTATCACCAAAATAGATCGCACCACCTAAGACAGCATGAATTCTGGCCGGGACTCCCGATTATCGCAGAATCTTTCATGCCCTTTCACGCAATGGTTTGAACCCGGATGCCCAAGGTTTGGGCACTTCCTACACCCGAGTACCGTTTAACAGTCAAGGTGTACCATTAGGTGGGTAGCACACTGATCTAAGATTTTTCTTGGGTTTTTAATAAGCTTAATGAAAAACTTAATTTTCCAGTTTTTGAAAAACCATTTTAAAACTAACTATTTTAAAAAATACGATTTACATGTGTACCTAAACTCGGTGCACAAAACGGCATTTTATAAGTTCCAAACTTATAATCTTGACAAAACTTTTAAATTTATAAAAATTTAATTAATACGACTACCAGACTGAAGTCATATTCTAGTTTGTCATAGAACGTGGTTTTTCACTGTTTAATAACAACCTGTTATTAAATCCCCTTTTATTTACCATCACAAACACATCATATGCAAATATGAAAAACAGTAAATAAAAACACAACCACGCAGATAACAAGAATAAGCATATAAAACCTATAATTTTGCCAACTAATCCTAAGGTCAAACCTAAGGACAAAATGACTTGGATTCGCCTTCTTTATGTAATGCTCCCACTGGTCTTGACACCTCCTCCTGAAGTATTCGTGCACCATGCAAAACACCATCCTCTTGAAAATCTTCTTGAACTCCATTTTGGTAAAAAGGGGGAAAAACTATATCTAATCTATTACAATTACAATAATAAAGGGGTTGTAAGTGGCACGCAGGCCTCCCCGAACCAGTACAATATTACATTTCAGAAAGGGATTGTAATTGGCATGCAGGCCTTCCCAAAACCAAAATAAAAGAAGAAATAAAAGACGAGTCCTAAGTCGGCAAAACTATAGCTATATTTATCACAACCACGCAATTATATATAAGAACTATATATATAACAAACTATGCCGTTAAGCACATAACTTGATTTGTTTAACCATTCCCATTTACCCTTTGATTAATACCTATTAACCAAAAATGAGAATCATGATCTTCTAAAATTATTTGACCAAAAGCTAGTTTTTCAACAATCTTTGAAAAAAAACTTGACTTCATTCAAAACTTGAACGAAATCCTATGTCGGGTTTCATTTATTAGTTTTCCAAAAACTTAAAACCGACGACATTTGACAATTTAAATGTCATCTTGTTTTTGCTTCTCCATTTTTTATATAAACTATATCCTTTTAGAATTTATTTAAAACGACTAAACTAGCCATAATAAATAAATATCTAAAACATATATATTTTAACTAAAAAATAATTAAAATATATAATACTAGTTTATATAAAACCTATTAATTTTAACACTTAAAATTAATATCACTTTTATTTTAACCGAAAAATATTTTGGGCCAAGAACTCCTGGACCGAGGACTTATTGGGCCGAGACCCCCTTTAGGCCGAAGCCTAATGGGCGGAGAACCCCTTTAGGCCGAGGATTCTTTTGGGCCGCATGTCACTTGGGCCGAGAGCCCGTCTGGGGTGAAGGCCACTCGGGTCGGAGCCTCTCCTGGGCCGTAGCCCTTTGGCCGAAACCCTCCCTGGACCGTGACCAAACAACCATATGACTCAAACTGGTCAAACCTGGGTTTAATTCCACTGGTTCAATCCTAAAAGCGGAACTGGATTGAACACAACCCTCTAAACCCCAAAAGGGTTAGGATCTTTTGAACTAATGATCAAACATAGTTTCTCACAAACAATCCATAGATAAGGTTACAAAAATTATACCTGATCAAAAACCTTTAGGATTGCTAAAGAAAGTCCACCACTACTGCACCTCCTTGGAACTGGCTGCTAGACCGCTCCTTGATTACCAATCAACAACAACTTGAAAGCTGTGTGTGTGTGTCCTGCGTCGATCACCAAGGCCGAAACCCCCTTGGGGTCTTTTTCGATTTCGACTAGAGAGAGAGAGAGAGCCGAGAGAGAGATCGAGATCGAGAGGAGGGAGAGAGATCGTGGCTAGGGTTATTCTCTTAATCCTTTTTCTCATATATCTTAATCCTTAAGGCTAAAGGATATTTATAAGGATCAGATGGACCTAAGCCCGTTTAATTAAAAGCCCACTGGTTTTAATTAAACTTTCAACCTTCTCACTTTGACCCCCTGGACTTTACTAGTTAATTAATTAACTATTAATTAACTGGTCCGTTAAATATTAAAACTTAATATTTAATTCTCTTTAAATAATAAATAACTATTTATTATTTATTTCCTTTCTAATAATTAATACAAACTGATTAATTATTTATTTCTCTCTTTTCAATAATTAATACCACTGATTAATTATTTACTTTTCTCTTTAATAATTAATCCAACTGATTAATTATTTCCACACAGACTTATGGTGAAATCCAACTGTTCTGAATTGGGTGTGTAGCAGTGTGACCCTTTAGTCTCTTATAACATTGGATACAATGTGCCCATTAATTATCTCTGCACATAATCTAACAAACTAGTGATCTTCAATGACTTTAAATCACCTTTGAAACAGCCCACAACTTGCAGAAGTCACTCAAGAACACTTAGTATTTCTGAATGCTCTCAAGAACTCACGAAGGAGTATGTAAAGAGAAGTATGTAAGTGTTAATGCTTATTCTAGGAAGGTTAACATGCAAATGAGAGGTGCCTTGGACTATTAAGACCATGCTCGCATGTATATACTATCAATAAGTCGTTCATGCAGCCCCCAAGAAGCCTTTAATTTCTCTACATAGAGCCAAGTGCAGAACAAGACAAAACCATAACTGCAGTCTGTCAGAGAGCCCCTTACGGCCGTAAGGGAAATCCCCTGCGGCCATAAGAAATAATCCGTGGGACCGTAAGGCCCCTTTTTGTCATGTTATCTCGTTTTTCCGTTGTATGCTGTCGGGATCAATCCTTGATGTGTGACCCAATTGGCACATGCTTAATTGGCAGTGATACGAATGTACATGTGTTAGTGGGCATAATCTAATGGACTCTTACTTGCACATGTCACAGCGTAATAATAAGTATCGCAGACAGGGAGCGGCCTCTAGAAAGGCATCCCTGCCTCCAATTGAACACGAGGCATGTTATTCTGGACAAGTACCAAATCATCATCTTATGATTTAAGATGGTCCTAAAGATAAGTGATCAATCATCCTTTTGTTCGCGATATCCATTGTGAACACAAATCTTGGAATATAGTAAATCTCCACATCGTTCACGATTCCTGATTGATGGTGACCATAATGCAAGTTTTTATTGATCTAACATCAATACGACTTTAGCACGGCCATGCATATTTATGTCAGCATTCAATCATCGAGGGGCCAGAGATATCTCTCTAAACAGAGGAAAAAAATCCTTTTGACTACATAGCTCCACTGCAAATGTTACACTTTACCCGAGAACTCTCTTTATAGCAGCCAATTAGGAACTGCGTTTGAAAGCAGTCTGTAGAAACTAGAAGGGGGGTTGAATAGTTTCTATGACCACTTTTTCAAGAATGTATACAAATAAATTAATGTGATAATAAATAAATGCTTTAATGAATGCGGAAATGTAAAGGTGCAGAAAATATATAAATATATATAAGTATGATGCAGGAATGTAAAGATGCGTAAAGTATATAAATATATATATGATGCTGAAATGTAAAGATGCGAAAAGTATATATATATATATATATATATATATATATATATATATATATATATATATATATATATATAGGGCCTCGGGTTCATATGAAAAGTGTCTTATTTGCGAAAAGTGCGATAAACAATTTTAGCCATTGATTTCTTTTTAATCTTGTGGTTCACATTAATCATAATTAGTATTTTTATTTAATTCAAAAGGGTAAATAAGTAAACAATTTTTTTTCTCTCTTCAAATTAATTTTCTCTTTCTAATTAATTTTTTATCTAGATTTACAGAAATTAATTCTATTTTAATTTTTAAATACGACGTTCACTACTGCACACAAATTTTCGCTACGATTTACAAATTATTCGTTAGGTTTACTGTGTACATTAATGAATACAACGATTTACATAATTTTCGCTATTGTAATTTTTCACTGCTTCTGTGTTCGATAATGAACACCATCAAAATTATACTAGTTTTAAAAAATTTATACAACATTCAATACTGTATACATCCAATAATATACTAGTTTGATAATCAACTTTACAATATTCAACACAGAACAAGGCTAAATTTTTCTAGTTATCCACACAAAATGATGAGTGTTCACTGGCTAACAACAGGTTAAAAACCATAAAATCTAATATGTACATAATATATAAAATACAATCCAAAAAAACAAAAGACAAAATGAAACAATTAAATATTTATAATAAAAATAAAACAGAAAATAAAATACCACACTTCATGTATCATCCTAGTAAATACCAAGAACCAACTTGGATTCAGAAACCCATTACTATCTAACCCCAATTTAGATTCAAACCCAATTTAAAATATATCGAAACCCCAAAAAACTGAGAAACAAAAACCCGAATGGTGTTCAACAGTGAAAAAAAAATCGGTGTTCAACGGTGGTGATTAAGGCGGTTGTGGTGGTGGGCGGCTGTGGTGGTAGGGGTCAACCAACTTAACATATATCGATACCCATTGTTGAATAGAAGATGGAGCATGTAAAACCGATTGTTAGTGGCTTCTGATCTTCAAAGATCGGACTTTTACCTGTTTTTGTTCGTGGCGACAGATCTGGAACAATATTTGGATCGATGGCCGTGATGACGGTGATTGAGGGTGGCAGAGTCAAATCTAGGGTTTGAGGGCGGCGGCTGTTATGGCGCTTTTTAGGGCAGTAGCAAGGGTGGTGGAGAGAGGCAATGGCGGTGGTGCAAATCTAAGGTTTTTGGGCTGCGGTGGTGGAGCGGTGAGAGATCGATCTATGGAAGATCTAGGGTCTTTGGTGTGGTGCGGTCGGCGGCGGTGGTGGTTATCATCGGCGGAGATCTAGGGTATTTGTAGACCGTTCTCGGCGACGGTGGCCGGAGACACGCATCAATGAAGGTGAGGCTGATAGAAATTTATGTGTTTAGGGTTGATTACTTGGTGTGGAGGGGGGGGGGGGGGGGGGGGTTGAATGGAACGTGGGGAAGAGTGAGAGGGGAGAGAGATATTGCAAACCTTTTGTGTTTCTCATCTGGAAGAAATGTATATTTATATTAAATATAAAGTTTATTTAAGATGAAAAAGACAATTGTATCCTTTTCCTTTTTATTTTAATTTCCTTAATTTTAAAACTAATTACAAAAATGCCATAACTCATCTAAACCATTAATTAAATGATCTAATGGTGTATAAAGCTTCTCACACTTTTCGCAAATAAGGAGCTTTTCGCATGAACCCTTGTAATATATATATATATATATATATATATCTTGATCGGTGTACCAGATATGTATATATATATGTATGTATAATATGACGGAAATGTAAATGACTTGAATGTAAATAAATAAAAAGAAATGAGAAATAAAATGCAAGAATGTAAAATGCGAGAAATGTAAATATGCAGGAAATATAAATATGCAATGCAAATGCAAATATGAAGAAGTTAAGGGTTTAGAGAGATGACACCATTATTTTTTCGTGGTTCGGTTGAACTACAACCTACATCCACGCCTTGACCTCAGTCAAGTTTTCCACTAGCACCACGTGCAAAATACCTCTTAGCCCGGAAGAGATAACCGAAATACAATCACCTTTGCGGAATCTTGGAAAAGTAAACTTCTCCTTTCATGCTTGTGCTTTAATCAACACCATGCTTTCTGAAGATTTGACTTTACCAAGTATGGAGTTGCCCGCCATACTTAACATCATATCTTCGAGATCTTCTCTTCAAGAGTATCTTTCTCCTTTTCCAGGGGATAAAGATCTATCCTTTTTGTTTCTTTCCAGATACAAAAAGTGCTAAGTACTTTTACAAAGAAAGATCTAAGGCATAAAAAGAACAACACATGTTCTGCCTTTGACTAAAGAAAATATTACATAGAAAAGCTATTAACTGAGATGTAGAATAAAGACTAAGCTAACAGACACTGAACTGCAAATGTAAATTTGCTCAGCTAAGGATAAATGTGAAAGACTCAGCTGACTAGATTTGCTCAGCTGATCGAAATGCTCATCTAATAATAAAAATCATGGTATAGCTAACCAACTGATCAAACTAAACTGTCAGCTGATCCCAAGGGCTCAGCTAATCGTTTGAGTATGATAAGCTAAATAAAGAAAGATTGGATAAGTAGTGAATACCTTATCTGACAGATGGGAGGCATCAGCTGATCAATGTGATTGTGTCAGCTGATCCTTGATAGCTCAGCTGATCTTGAAATTTTCCTCAGCTAATGATTTTGGACCATCAACTGATCCATTGTAGATCCTCAGCTGATGCTTCTTGACTTGTCTTTTCTTCTCAGCTGATCTTCCTGAAGCTGATCCTTTGGCTGATACTCAGTGTTCAGCTGACACTATGATTCGTCAACTGACATTTCTTACTTAGAAATTCTTTAAGTCTAAGATGAAAAACAACACATGTTTTTCATCAATCTAAGTCCAAAACTGAATATATGGTTTTGTTAACATCAAATCCTATTTTACTTAATAGACAGGTTTGATATTGCTATCTCCCCAACAATCTCCCCCTATTTGATGATGACAAAACCTTATATGTTTAAGAAGAATCAGTTTGACTCGGATTTGTAAAGATAAAACTTTTAAGTGCAATTTGGTTACCTAGCTATCTGTTTTTGGTAACTCTTTAATATATGTTCCCTGATATTCTGTTTTTGGGAATCGTTTCATTTATGAAGTACCAATGTTCTGTTTTTGTGGTATCTTTTTTATCCTTTTTCTGTTTTTAGGATTTTTGATATTTTCTATATTTACACTATGCGAGCTATCTACTAAGAGTCATCTATACTAGCATTTTAGCTAAGTAGTCCATGATCAAAGTTTCAAGCCTGATTACAAAAAAAATATTTACAGAGAGTTTCTACAGAGCAATCTAACTATGAGTTAAACTAAGTACAGAAGTTGAACTATTCTAGGAATTAAAAAAAATACAACTAGACTAGTTATGAAGTTTCAGTTTTCTTCCCACCAAGGTTCTTCTTTCACATTCAGAAGTCTGTCTAGTGGATTTGCAGCCAACAACTCTTCAGCTTTTGCTTGAATCAGACTTTCAAAATGTTCACTTCCTGTCTGTCCCCTTGTTGAAGTAGCAGCTTGAAAGATTAACTCTCCAGGGGCTCTTCCTAAGTCAGTTTCTCTTAGGAATCTCCAAACACCAGCTCTGTTCTTGAAGAACATCCCTGTTTCAGGTTCAGTTATGTACTTAAACATTTCTGGTTCAATGTTGTAGGGCAGAGCAGTGTTGAGATTTTCATATGCAGACAGGTAAGGATGATCAGGATTAAGTATAATCTGTTCAACAGGTACAAAAGCTTTGGAGGATTTCTTGAAGGCATCCTCAATCACATCAATGTGTTCCACAAATTGATCATGAGTGTATATCCTGTGGTAGACAGCCATTCTGATCCAGTATTCGAATTTGTTTATGAACCTTGTGGCAATTTCACTTTTGGATTTAAGGAGGTGGTACAGAGTCTCAATCATCTCAGTGAAGGAAAACATTTTGCAGTGATGAATATAGGCATTCTCATGTGTTTATCTTTCATCTCTTCTTACTAATATGAGATATGGCCCTTCATCTGTTCCCTTATATGGAGTGACTCTGGAAATGAGATTTGGATCCTTTCTTTCTGTTGGGATTTCGTGGGCTCACAGCGGAAGCAAGGTACAACATGAATAGCCCAAGGTACAAGCACATAAAGCAAGAAAACTAGAAATCCCAAAATGGACCAAACTCTAATGTATAGAAATGCAACTTGAAAAGGAAAGAGGTGGTTATACCTTTCTCCTTAGCTCCAGAATTCTCCCAATAGTCGTGGTGGTGATCCTCCAAGAATGAAATCACGGATCTTCTATTGAGGTATACCCGAGAACAAGCCAAACCACGAGTGCTAGCAAGCCTTGTGATACTTCAACTTGAATATCACTTAGGAACAGCAACAATGTAGACCAAATCTGGAGTTACCTTCTCTAGAGCTCTCTCTTGGTCTTGGTAGCACCAAAGAGAGTGTAGTGTGTGTAGAACACTTAGAGAGAAAGTTAAGAGAAGAACATGAACAAAAACGAACTCTCCCTTGTTATCCTCTCTATTGCCTTCAGACTCAAATAACCCCTCAAAGGCCGGCCATAGTGGATTCCATGAGTCCCACATGCATTGGCCACTTTGGGTGATGATATGACAAAAATCCAGCTGCAGGGTTAGCGGCGCTAACCTAGAGTTAGCGGCGCTATCTCAAAATGGTTAGCGGTGCTAACGGGGCCTGCCAGTGATTTGACACAAAGTACATGCAGCCGTAGCGGCGCTAACCTCCAGGACTTAGCGGCGCTATCACTTCAGAGTTAGCGGCGCTAACGAGGCCTGCAATGTCAACTTTTGTCTTTTGTCATATTTGGTCCCTTAACTTAAGTTGCTGTCAGGTTTGACCCCGGTGTATGACCCAATAGGCCCATACATCATCAACAGCGGTCTATATGGCGTACGTCCATTAGTGGGCACATCTCTAACAGACTCCCACTTGCACATAATGCACCGTACCCATGTAACCACAGACAAAGAGTGGCCTCTAGCAAAGCATCGATGCCCCCAAGTCAGTATGGGTTCTGCATCCTTGTAGAAAACCATAACCTACATAAAACGTAGAGGTCCTATAGATAAGTGATCAAACATCCTTTTGTTCGCGATATCCTTGTGAATACTAGACATGGATTAATATGTCAATCTCCAAATCGTTCACGATTATGTTTCTCGATCTAGATTGGTGGTGACCAAAAAATTTAAGGACATATCTGATTCTCAATCAACATTCCTTTGCGCATGGCCATGCTTATTTTGGTGTCAGCGCCCAATCATCGAGGGGCCCAGGGATATCTCTCATACAAGAGGAACAAATTCCGTTGACTGTACAACCCCATAGCATGAACCTTGTCCTACCCAGCTATTCCTTTTAAAATAGCCAGTTACGAACTACGTTTTGAAATAGCCAAAGTAAGGAAGTTTCATGCTATAGAAATTCATACATCTCAGGTCGAAGGACGTAATGATATTATCATCCCGAGTTACTTGTGACCATGATCCATGAAGTGAACTCAGGTGTGGGTCTTCCAGTCACTTGAAACTCCTTTCAAGCACAGGTTACTGTAGCGTTTCATGCATTCAATCCTTGATTAATGCATAACCAACACCTAACCTCAACCTTAATTCAAGCTTCCTTCCCTTGAAGAATGACTGGCTGTGGAAATTTTAGAATGTATAAACATTCTGGGAAGTGGTTAAACATGCTAAGATGGAACACAGTAAAGTATTATGAATGTAACCGTATCACACGCATAACGAAACAAGCATAAGTTACAATACTGTCTGTATCGTTCCCAAAGCTTATAAGTAAATCAAACATTTACTAAAACGATATTCAAGCTTTGTCATAAGCATAAACAATGCTATAATACCTAGTATGAAATTCATCACTAGAATTTGACAATGGCTTAATTATGGGATCATCTACACGATATCCCTTTGTACTCTTGTGTATTCTCTTGTTAAACCACTTTCAAAGTGTTTATCAAAAGAGATCATACATAATATTATCATAGTCGTCATATCCTCAATGTTACTAAAGTCTACAATAGGATTAATGACACTTATGATTATTAGAGTCGACATACTCTCAATGTAACCAAAGTTCACAATAGAGTCACTGACACTCACTTTTAATAGAGTCGACGTACCCTCAATGTTACCTGAGTACACAATAGGGTCAATGACACTCAATGAATTTTATATATCGTATCTATACCACATACTCAATGAATTTTAAAATCGACAGTCTTATTTAATATAGATTGGCTTGCAGTAAAAATTTACTCAAGACAACTCTATTTATGTCTAACATCAAGAACATACATCTGTATTTCTTGAATTTAGAATTCACTTGACTCCATGTTCACATTTATACTCTTGACACAATAATTCTACCAATAGGTTGATAACAACCCTAAATTAGGACATTATTTTCATGGAGTATATTGTACTAGGAACACATGAAGCTCCCACTGGCCCTGACAAGGGAATCTGGCTTAATCTATGCTTTCTAGAAAACTCATTCCTTTGACTTTCTCGTAAAGCAGGATTACAGCCACTAGATGCAAGTTTTGCTAACTTTAGTCATGGACACAACTTGGACATAATGGATATATAAGATCTCGGAACATGCTTCAAACATTTCCTCAACTTAATCCCACGAAGGATCTTGGTCTTTTATTTCCATGTGAACATACTCGTTTCCCCATGGCGACAACAATGTTTCACATAATCCAGACCTAATCTGGATATTATGGATGAATAAGACCCTCGGAAAGTGCCTTAAGCATTTCCTCAACTTACTATGAAGGATACATGTCTCTTACATCCAAGTGAACTAATCTTGTTTCCGCAAGGTGACAACAATATTTCACTTTATCCAAGTTATCTTCAACATAACCACTAGAACATGTTTCCATATAATCAACATGAAACACTTTGTCTCTAGTCGGTATTTGAAGTTGTCCATAATTGCATATATGTTAGTCCCTTTACCCTTCTTGGATCACACCGTTGGTGTGGGATTAACCCAAGTCAAGTACTTGGATGTAGCAAATAAATTACATTTATGTATACCATTCCCTTCTTATATTCACTAGTGAACTCAGGGTCCCACTATGTTTCCGATGAATGGTAACATCACAATTATTTACCATCAAGCTGCTGTTAGTAAAATATGACAACCTCATATCTAAACAGCCTTCTTGATTTCCATCAGATATAAAGAAGCAATGGATATTGTCAGGTTTTACCAACATCTCTATGCTGATTAAATGCTAGTGTCAACATTAGGTCTTTTATTTAAGTTTTACGTTCTTCCACTGGAATGCTTTTGTAAATTGTCCTTTCCCTTATGAGCAACCAAAAATGATTCCCATAAGTTCAAGAACAATTATCCAAAACTCAGATGAACTACTTAAATATATAAGCATCAACTTATAATTCATCCATCTCCCACTGAATGTAGACTGGATAATTTTAAGTTATGAGATTGACAAGCAAAGGACTCTTTCTAGTCAACATTTCATTGGATGCTTAAGTAACCATAATGTTGTGTTTTAGATTGAGGACTTGGTTCATAAAATTAATGTATACCAATCACATTGAATACATGTTTTAGGCCTGCCTTTTACCAGATCATCAACACAGATATCCGGTTTTCTTTAAAGTAACACCATGTGCAAATGTGTTTCTTCGAGAAAACAAATTATGAGTTAAACCCATGATTCATTTTATGTTTAAACCAATATAGATAAGAAAACTTAGCATCTATTCTAGATCTAAGAATTTATATCTATATGCCCTTATTGATTCTTAATTCTCTTTAGGTTAGTTCCGAACACCACTAGGTTCCAGACACAAACCTTTTCACTAGTAAACATTCTCTCAACAACTACCATAAAGATAGTGAATTCACTAGTGTCACTCTTTGTGGCATACTTGAACGGATTATCCACACAAATGTGATCAAATCCAACAAGTCACAATCCTTCCTACCAATACTGGTGAAGGATTTCTTAATCATCCTATTCCAATAAACAAGATTTGCATCTTTCATTTAGCCCGAGGCTAAACTTTTGCAAAGATCCTAACCACATGGATCTAAGCGATGCAAATGTTGTTTACTTGGTCAAGTTTGATTATGCCATAGAGCTAATATATCCAAACCACTTTTGGATTTAAGAATCAATTGTTCATGATTGCCTTATTACTTATAACGAGCCTTTATGTATGCAATGATATGGATAAGTTTTGATTAAATCATCTCAAAATAATTTTTTTTTAAAATTGTTTCAATTCTAAGTCATATCCATCGTCATCAAATGTGTATTTGAGCACTAAAATAGTCAAAAATAACACATAAGCATAGACATGGATCGAATTTGAAATGAAACTATCAATATGAAAAATCTTTTCATAAAATACTAGATACAAAATATCCATCATCTTCGAAAGAACATACAATAAAGCAAGTCTAGCCACGCAGGGCATACAAACAAAAGTAATAAATAATTCCGGAATTAATGGCGAGATTTAACACTCCCGATTCTCTTGTAGAAGACAATCAACTAAATTTCTTCTTCAGAGGTCCGGTTCTTCAAGCTCTTCCTTCTTGCAACGAACAGACCTACACTTTGTAACAAAATAAATTTGTGACAAACGTGAGTCTTATAGCTCGGGTAAACAACCCAGCTTATTAAGGAATAGCAATGAAGTAAAATCATAAATGTACCTCAAGTAGGAAAATTAACTCTCTCTTTTCTGAGAAGTTTTATATCCTTTCGGCACGAAGGGCAGGCATGACGGCCCCAATCCCCAAATCTACCGCAGAAGTAGCAAATCACCCCATGTTGAGTCTCCTTAGGCACGTCATCAATGTCCATAGACTCAAAACTTGAAGCAAGCTTGGAAACTCCAACTTCTTCTTTTAATGGGATCGATTTCTTCTTCTTGGCTAGAAGTTGTCCCTTAGAACCAAGAATGGGAGTGGATGAGGATGATGTATGCTTGGACATGTTAGATTCTATAACCTTCAACATTCTATGCAATTCATCTATAGACATTTCCTTTCCATGCATATGATAGTCCTTTACAAACTTTTCATATGTGGCAGACAGAGACTGAAGTATGAAATTCACACCAAGCTCCCTCCCTATAGGAAAACCTAATCTCTCCATCTGGTCCATGTATGATTTCATCTTCAAAACATGGGCACTTACACTCTCACCTTCCCGCATCTTACAACCGGTTAGACTTTTAACACACTCAAAATGTTCTTGCCTAACTTGCTGTCGGAAAACATTCTTCAGCTTGTTAATCATGTCATACACAGTCATGTGCTCAAATTTCTTTCGCAGTTCCGAGCCCATACTTGACAACATGAGACAAGCAACATCGTGTGTATCCCGAACACGCTTTTCATACGCATATCGGATAGCCCATTCCGCATTGATAGTAGGTGGTTCAGGAAGGGGTTCCTCAAGAATGTGCAACTTAGACTCGGCACGTAGGACAATTCTCAATTGCCTAAGCTAGTCAACAAAGTTCACTTCCGTGAGTTTCACCCTTTGTAGAATCATAAGAAGTGAAAAATTCAACGTGTTGTGGTTTTGATTCGACATCCTATATTGTAGAGTACACGAATTAGTTAGTTTGATTTGAATCCTCGTTAAAATAATTATCCATATCGTCTCGAAAAATATTGTAACAAGGGCTAAGAGCCATATTTCACTCCAATTCACTTTAGGCCGATAACCATTTTACCGATTGCAATCTCTATTGCAATTCTTAGACACTTGCGGGATCCTACAACAACCATCGGTCGTTTGGCATGTTTGATCCCTACCTGCACCAATTCCAAATTAAAATTCTTGGTTGACTCGTGCTAAGCTCGACAATCACTCAAGGATTTTAATTTGCAATTGTAAATCGTCCAACAAGATACACGGTGATACCTCGACAACTACCGGCTCGTGCTAAGCACGACAACCGATAATTTCAATATCCCACACTCACCTTCCACACAGATCCACATGGAATAACTCGTGCTAAGCTCGACAATCACTCCATGCTTCACTAGATTTGGGTGGTGTCATCTTTTGGATGGCGCAAGATTTACGTTTTCATGAAAACGGGCTTTTGTTTTCGGCTTGGTTACAGATTAACTTGTTTAGTGACAAAACCTATTTTCACTAGGTGAGTTAATCTTGTATGTGAACGCGCGAGAGAGTTGTAAACCATTTTTACTAAATCTCTTGTGATTTTATTAAATTCGAAAAATTATCTAGCATGCGAATCCTAAGCAAACCATGCAAGAATAAAATAAAATCACATCACACGCATATATACGAAATAAATTGGTAACCCTTGCCATAAATCCTATGCGTTCGTCCCGTGAGCCAAAACGGGTAGAACGTGGTCAACTAAGGGACGGAAGGTCTTCAATGCGAGCTCCCACTAGAACCGCTATCTCCAATGGACTTCACCGGTTTCTATGGACACGCTCCATCTCCTTCCGACTCCATCTTGTGTGTTTTCATACAAAAACAAATACAATAGAAATTGAAATGGCATACAAGCCACAATAATTTCCTATTTATCTAGTACAAATACACGGATGAATGAAATGTCATGCAAGTCACAATATTATTACAAATATAACAATTTTAATAAATATTACAGCCCATATGTGATATTAAATCACCAAATTGCATCCAAACACACAAAGTCAACCACAAGGTCAAAGGCAAGGTTACCAATTTCAAATCTATCACATACAACTAACCAAACAAGATGGTAATAAAATTACCAAAACAAATCTGGAACAAAATTCCAGAATCACAAAAAGGCTAAAAATTCCCGACACCAAAACTGATTTTAACTTTGAAACCAAAACTGTTACAGCACGTTAGCGCCGCTAACATTTATGAGTTAGCGCCGCTAACCCGAGGTTAGCGCCGCTAACCTTGTTCGAACAGAAAACAACCATTTTGATTTCGGGATATTTCAAGCCACCATGTGCAAATCTAACATAGAGGTGGCTCTGATACCACTGTTGGGCTTTCGTGGGCTCACAGCGGAAGCAAGGTACAACATGAATAGCCCAAGGTACAAGCACATAAAGCAAGAAAACTAGAAATCTCAAAATGGACCAAACTCTAATGTATAGAAATGCAACTTGAAAAGGAAAGAGGTGGTTATACCTTTCTCCTTAGCTCCAGAATTCTCCCAATAGTCGTGGTGGTGATCCTCGAAGAACGAAATCACGGATCTTCTATTGAGGTATACCCCGGGAACAAGCCAAACCACGAGTGCTAGCAAGCCTTGTGATACTTCAACTTGAATATCACTTAGGAACAACAACAATGGAGACCAAATATGGAGTTACCTTATCTAGAGCTCTCTCTTGCTCTGGGTAGCACCAAAGAGAGTGTAGTGTGTGTAGAACACTTAGAGAGAAAGTTAAGAGAAGAACATGAACAAAAATGAACTCTCCCTTGTTATCCTCTCTACTGCCTCCAGAATCAAATAACCCCTCAAAGGCCGGCCATAGTGGATTCCATGAGTCCCACATGCGTTGGCCACTTTGGGTGATGATATGACAAAAAGCCAGCTGCAGGGTTAGCGGCGCTATCTCAAAATGGTTAGCGGCGCTAACGGGGCCTGCCAGTGATTTGACACAAAGTACATGCAGCCGTAGCGGCGCTAACCTCTAGGACTTAGCGGCGCTATCTCTTCAGAGTTAGCGGCGCTAACGAGGCCTGCAATGTCAACTTTTGTCTTTTGTCATATTTGGTCCCTTAACTTAAGTTGCTGTCAGGTTTGACCCCGGTGTATGACCCAATAGGCCCATACATCATCAGCAGCGGTCTATATGGCGTACTTACATTAGTGGGCATATCTCTAACACTTTCTATCAAGTTCTTCTTGTTTTCCAAGAGCTCTTTGATCTCCCTTTCAGATTGCTGAGTTGTAACTCCAAAGTTGAACTCATGCAATGCTTGAATGGCTTCTCTGTGAGTTCTTCCTCTTTTAGGAACTTTCTTGACAGTAGGATCATCTTGCTGTGGGGAAACCTGTGTTGGTTGTGATTGAGAGGATAGCATGATGATTTCTTCTTCTTGTAATTCTGTCAAATCATCATCAGTTACACCGATGATTGCAGCAAGATCTTCAGAAGTAGTGAAATCCTGTTGTACCAAGAGCAGCAGCCAGTTCACTTAGCTCTCTGAGATTCTGATCCTCTTGATTTAACTCTTCCTCTCTTCTTTCTTCTTCTTCAATCTCCTCAGCAGACATTATTTTCTTTCCTTTTCTCCTTGATGTGCTGCTGGGAGTTGGTTGACTTGATTGTACTGGAGAGGAAGCTTTGACTGTTGGTGCTTGAGTTGAGAGGCTCTGCTTTTTCAAGTTGAGCAGAGAGGAGAGAGGCATCCTATCTTCATCATCAACATTATCAGAATCTTCTGATGGCACATTGATTGGTGCACAAGATTCATCTTGTCTTGGCTTTTTAGCACTCTTCCTTCTAGCCATTTGTTTGAATCTTCTTTTTGGCCTCTGCTCATCTTGAGCAGGTTGCTCCCCCTCAGATTGATTTTACCCCTCAACATCTGATTTTCTTTGAGTTTCTGTTTCATTGGGGGCAGATGCATCCTCTGGTTGCATAGCCTGAACCTCAGCTGTATATGCGTCAACAACTGCTCTGATTGTGTCTGGTGAAGGTTCTCTTCTAACTGACTTCTCCCCCTTTTTGTCATCAGCAAATGAAAAAGGAAAGTTGTCAGATGGCTTGGAAATAGAAGGAGGGATAAAAGAATAAGGAGATGGAGAAGGAGTAGAGGTAGAGGGAGGGATAGTAGAAGTTGAAGGATAAGTAGTGGGGATAGGGGGTTGGGTGAAGGATGGAGGTCTCCTCAGGCTTAGGATAGCATCAGTGATATTGGTGAATTCCTTGAGGGTTTCACTGTGCTTTTGGATGGAGTAGTTGTTTAGGTGTTTAAGGTCAGTAGTTATGGTTTGGAGAAGAGAAGGGACTCTAAGAAGAGAGTCAGGTATGGTTACTGAAATGTTAGGATGGGAAGGTCTTAAGGTGTGGAGTTGGGTTAGAAGGTTAGAAATGGTTTGGTTGAGGTTGGTAGTGGTTTGGTTTGAGATGGTAGGTGAAGGAATAGGAGTAGGATTAGAAGTTTGGGTAAGAAGTTGATCTAATTTGGTGAGAATTGGTGAAAGATTAACAGGGGCAGGGGTGGGTTGGGGTTGGGATTGTGTAGCCTTTAGTGACTCAACCTCTTGGGTTAAATGAGAGAGTTGAGTTTCTGTTTTAGTTTGGAAGGAGGTGAAGGAGGCTTGAAGACTATCCATCTTTTGAGAGATGGACAGTAGGCTTTGAAGTATTTGGGGTGAGGGTTCAGAGAAGGTAGAGGGAAGGGGTTTGGTAGGAATTGATTGAGTTGAGGTGCCAAGAACAGGAATAGATTGAGGTCCCTCACTTAGACCTTGGTTTATAGGCCTAAGATCACTAGGAACAGAGAGTGTGCCATGTACTAATGGCTGGTTTATGCCACTAGGATTGACAGACAGTGCACTAGTATGTGTAAGTATTGAATCAAAAGTAGGTGCAAGTATGTGAGTGTGAGTGAGGGTTGCACTCAATAGGGTATCCCTTATTTCAGTAGCAAGTTGTTGTGAACTTACTAAGGGAAATGATTAACTCACAGGGGCTATAGACACATTATGACCTTGGGAGGAGGTCTGTCTTTCAATGGTATCACCCTGTTGGGAGGGTGACCCAGATTGCATCAATCCCATATTTATGAATGTGACCTTTTGTGAGGGCACATCCACTGGCAGTTGGGTTAAAGCAACATCCATAAGCTCCCCCTCAACATAAGAGGTAGCTATAGGAGTTGAGGTCAGAGGTGTGGATAACACTACCTCAGAGACTTGTGGAAAGTGCACAAGCTCTTGTGACCTTAATTCAGTATAGGTGTAAGAGGGAGTAGAACTAGCAACTGTTGGGAGTTGACTAGAGCTTGGCAGTTGTGGGGGTGTTACAACTGGAGGAGAGGATGGGTTCTCATTGGTGGGGTCAACCAAATGAGTGTCCTCAGGGAGTGATAAAGGTATACATGAGATTCGTTTTGCTTTGCTGATCTCTATGAGCTCCACCAGCTTATCAGAGATCTCTTCAACATCAGGAACCTCTTCATCTTCACCACTTGGTGCTCTATGAACAGAGTCACTCGATCCTTGTTGTTGATCAGGGTTGGGATATGCAATTGTGCCTCCAAGAGTCCTACTGGGAGAATCATTATCAGATTCTTCCTCACTGTCATAAGTTGTTAGATGTCCATGTTGGCTGGATGAAGTAGAAGCAGAGTGATATGCTTCATGTTCAATGAAAAATCCACCAGCATCATCATTATCATCATCTCCTTCATCATCATCATCCTCAGCATCAGAACTGATAGGCTCATTCTGTGCTGGCATATCAACAACCAACTGTTCCTTTCCAATACTGGCTTCATCATGAGTATGAGTAGTGGAGTGCTCAGAGTTTTCAGAAATCACATTTAGAGACTCAGAATCATTAGCCATTTGTTTCTCAATGTTTTCAGCAATAACCTCTTCTTCAACCTCAGCTTCATCAACAGCAATATCAATTATTTCTTGCATCTGGGCAGTAATAGCTGGACCTTGCTCTTCCCTTATTAAATTAAAAATATTTTGACCCATTTGAGGCATGGTCATTGCATCCAGCACAACAGCTATCCCAGTATACTGTTCCCATTGCATCTGATGAAGGACAAGTAAGCTCAAGTACCTTATATAGGGAACAATAGTCCTTGTGGACTTCTTTGAAGTAGCAAGAGTAATTTTTTCCACCATATCCGAGAATATGACTTGGGCAAAGTCAATATTCCTCCCTGTGACTAAGGCATGAAGTACCATATGCTCTGTCTGGTTCATTTGATCGAAGCTTCCAGTTTTGGGACCAAAACAACGAGTGATGATACTTGCCAGATACTTCCACGGGTGTCCCAGCACGGACAACTTGTACTGACCAAGGGCAACAGGAGCATTGTAGCCAATTAGGGGTAGTATCTCCAAAACTTGATCCATTTGAGCAAATGGTTGATAAGGAGCCAAGTTTGGCAGAGAGATGGCCTGTCGCAGAGTGTCGACAGTGAAGTTTATGTTGATGTGGCCATTCAGACAGGTGCAGGTGATGAGGTTTTGATTGGGTTGGTACCTAGCAGTGTACCACATCTCACCAACAATGTGAGGGAAAATGAAGTAAGGATGAGCAGAGAGACAAGGGAACAGGGGATGGGCAGTAATAAACGCAACCATGGGTTCGTATCCCTGGTTTGCCTTGTTTGAGGGAATTTAGTGGTTATCCGAAAGTTATTGGGACGAATGATGAGTTCAGAGTTGGGTGCAACATTCTCACCAGCAATGGCAAGAGGAGTGGAAGCAGAGTTGAAAGTCACCATGATTACAGAGTGAAACAGTTTGAGCAACGAAGGTTTAGGGTTTGAAAATTTTTAGAGAGAAAGAGTGTTTGGGAATTTTGAAAGCGTAAGAAATGAAGAACCGCCCGAAAACACCTTTATATCTTCCTTGGAAACCTAAACTGTCACACAAATATTTTCCATAAAGTAACTGTCACGTCTGCAAAAAGGTAGATAAACTTATAAGATAATAAATACACGGACAACTAACGGACAAGTTAACAGAAATTAAATACTACCTAGCAACATAATAAATACAAATGAGAAATTAATAACATAAGTGTGGGGACACATAATTTTTCACTTTTGAAAATCATCAGCTGACAAGAGAGAGTGTCAGCTGATCCATGTTGAGATAAAATAAGTGTCAGCTAATGAGTGCACTTAGCTGAGCTTCTAAGCCTTAGCTGATGGTTTATCAGCTGAGGTATAGTGTCAGCTGATGGTCGTCAGCTGACATAATTCCATTAGCTGATCTACCATAAGTAAAATATGTAGAAGCTTAGATAAGTACTTCATTTCACACACCAATAAAATTATTTTCTCACACAAAACTAACTATCTAAGAACAGAATATATTACAAGTTTAACATGCCAAGTTTGGATATTAGGAAGTTGAACCGAGACTCATCTAAAGGTTTTGTAAAAATGTCAGCTAATTGAACATCAGTGTTAATATAGTGCATTGAAACTTTCTTTTTCTGCACATTATCTCTAAGAAAATGATGTCTGATTTTAATATGCTTAGTTTTTGAATGCAAAATCGGGTTGTTAGAGATAGAAATGGCTCTAGTGTTGTCACACAGAATTGGTGAGTTGTCAAACTGTATGTCATAATCAAGTAGTTGATTTTGCAGCCATAGTAGTTGAGCACATCAGCTTCCAGCAGCAATGTATTCTGCCTCAGCTGTTGAAGTTGAAATAGAGTTCTGTTTCTTTCTTGACCAGCTGACTAATCTTCCACCTAACAGTTGACAACCTCCAGATGTACTCTTTTTGTCTAGTGTGCAACCTGCAAAATCAGAATCAGTGTATCCAACTAACTCAAAATCAGAGTCTTTGGGGTACCAAAGACCTAGATTAGGAGTTCCTTTGAGATACCTGAAAAACCTTTTAACTGCAGCTAAGTGAGATTCTTTGGGATCTGCTTGATATCTAGCACAAAGACATGTTGAAAGCATAATATCTGGTCTACTTGCAGTGAGGTATAAAAGAGATCCAATCATACCTCTATAAGCTGTAATGTTCACTGATTTACCATCAGTGTCCTTTCCAAGCTTTAAGGCAGTGGACATGGGTGTTTTCTTTGAAGAACAATTTTCAAACTCAAATTTCTTAAGTAAGTCAGTTACATACTTTGTTTGATGAATGAAAATTCCATCAACCTCTTGTCTTATTTTAAGTCCAAGAAAATATTTTAGTTCACCCATCATGCTCATCTGATAGTTATCAGACATGAGTTTTGAAAACTTTTTACAAGGTTCCAAATTTGTAGACCGAAATATTATATCATCTACATATATTTGTACAAGAATCACATCACCCTTGAATTTCCTTATAAACAAAATGCTATCTATGCTTCCTCTTATAAAACCTTTGTTAATTAGAAAAGAAGAGAGGGTGTCATACTAGGCTCTTGGTGCTTGCTTTAGACCATACAAAGCTTTGTTCAAGAAGTATACATGATCTGGTTTGCTTGCATCCTCAAAACCTGGAGGTTGTTTAACATACACCTCTTCCTTCAATTCTCCATTGAGGAAAGCACTCTTTACATCCATTTGGAAAACTTTGAAGTCTTTGAAGGCAGCATAGGCTAGAAACAGTCTTATTGCTTCAAGTCTTGCAACAGGGGCAAATGTTTCATCATAATCAATACATTCTTCTTGACAATACCCCTGTGCAACTAACCTTGCTTTGTTTATGATGATCAGCCTTTGGTCATCCATTTTGTTTCTAAACACCCACTTAGTACCAATGATGGATTTATCCTTTGGTCTTGGCACCAAAGTCCATACATTGTTTCTTGTTAATTCTGCCAATTCTTCTTGCATGGCATTAATCTAGTGAGGATCATTTAGAGCTTCATCCACCTTCTTTGGTTCAATCATAGAAACAAAACCTGTATATAGACAGAAATTACAAGCTTTTGATCTTGTTAGTACAGGTGTTTCTATGTTACCTATGACCTAATCTTTAGGATGATCCTTGTGGTCCTTATAGGCATTTTGGATTCTGGGAGAGTTTGAAACAATTTGGATTAAGGAGTTGAAATTCTTTGGTTTGGATCAGCTGATGAGACTTCTGGTTGGTCAGCTGACAGAATTTCAGGAATGTCAGCTGATGAAACTTCTAGTGATGAGGGAATGTTTGAAATGGAATTAGAGTCCATTGATGTTGAATCATGATTCTCATCATTCAGTAAAAGTGTGGATTAGTTTAGGATTAGGCGTGCATTGGTTTGATGTAAGTTTGGAACAGTTTCATCTAAATCCTCTACATTATCTGATGGGAGTGGATCAGCTGACACTGGAATGTTGTGTTCAGTATGTAGCAGATCATTAAATTCCTCACCTGTAGATGGATTAGTAGAACATTAAGCAACAAAGTCATTTTCATTAAAACTTACATTGATTGATTCTTCTATGACCTTTGTTCTAAGGTTGTAGATTCTGTAGGCTTTGGAAATTACAGAATATCCAACAAAAACACCTTCATCAGCCTTTGGTGCAAACTTTTGCAATTTATCTTTCTGGTTCAGTATGAAGCACTGACACCCAAAGATGTGAAAGAAACTGATGTTTGGCTTCCTTCCCTTAAGCACTTCATAGGGAGTTTTGTTGTGCCTCTTGATCACAAGAGATCTGTTCTGTGTAAAACATGCACAGCTGACAGCTTCAGCCCATAAGTTAAATCCTAACCCACTCTCACACAACATGGTTCTTGCAGCTTCAATCAAAGTTCTGTTTCTTATTTTAGCTACGCCATTTTGTTGTGGAGTCCTTGGAGCAGAGAAGTTTTGAGATATTACTTTCTCATCACAGAAACTTTCAAGAGTTTGATTTCTAAACTGAGTTCCATGATCACTTCTAAGCATCCTTACCAGATTGCCATTTAGCACTTCCATCTTTCTAATAAAGCTCATTATATCTTCAGCAGCCTTTCTCTTAGCTTTGAGGAAGATGACCCAAGTATATCTTGAGAATTCATCAACCATGACTAATGCATACTTACTTCCACCAATACTTGCAGTAGCAACAGGACCAAATAAGTCCATGTGCAACATGTAGAATGGTTCAGTAATGGAGAAGGCTTGCTTAGATGGAAAATATGTCTTGTGTTGCTTTCCCTTCTCACAGGCAGAAAAAGGTTTAGGCTTAACATACGTCAGTGAAGGTAGTCCTGACACTAGTTCACCGTTGCTCATCTTGTTTATATTTTTTAAGTTTAAGTGAGAAAGCCTTTTGTGCCATAACCAGTTTGTGTCAGTTAAAGATTTTGTATACAAACAGGTTAACTATGATGGATCACCAGAGGACATATCAAGAGTATATACATCCTTGGTTCTCTTTGCACAAATTATTGTTTTATCTTCTTGATCTAAAATGGAACCACCTGTCTTTGTAAAGAGGACTTTATGATCACCATCACATAGCTGACTTATGCTAATGAGATTGTACTTAAGCCCTTTAACATATGATACCTTGGACAAGGTTAGGTTCCCATTATGAAGTTCTCCGTAGCCTTTTGTTTGCCCACAATTGTTATCACCAAAGGTCACTCTTGGACCTTTTTCCTTCTTGTAGTTACTAAGCAAAGCTTTACAACCTGTCATGGTCCTTGAACATCCACTGTCAAGATACCATGTGTTCAGCCCCTGCATATTTGTGATTGAAAGAAGGTTAGTGACACTTGGGCATCCACATTTACGTGGACCCTTGTGGATTGCACCTAGCCATCCACTTTATATTAGGTTGTTTATGACTGAGAGAAACAACTGTGTTATCATTATCAGTCCGCTGTCTTGAGTTACCTTCAACAGAACAATTACTTGCCTTATGTTCTTTGCTCCCACATATATAAAATTTTTGATTTTTGGAGCCTTTAACATATTTTGGTAATTGCCTAAGAGATGTCTTAACTATTTTCTGATGACTATGGGTCATCAGCTGACAGATTTCACCATTCAGTTGTTGCAACTGATTCTGTAAACTGATAAGGTCTTTGTTTACAGTTACCTTAGGTTGACCCTTAGTTAAAATGAGTTTATGATCAACTTTAGGTATGGCAGACTGAGACTTTTTGTAAACAAAAGGTGTTTTACCCTTAGTTTCTCCTATTAAAAGAGTTTGAAGTGATGTTTGATCAGCTAAACAAACAGAAGAGGATTCATGATCAGCTGACAGGATATCAGCGGAGCAGTTATCATCTACTTTTTGATCAGCTGATGTAATATCATTAGCTAAAGAATTTTCAGTCAGCTGAGTTCCTAAATTTAATGTATCAGCTTTCAAGGTTTGACAACAGAATGTCTCTTTGGTCTCAACAAAAGATTCCATTCCTTTACTTACTTCCTTTACAATTAAATTTTCAGTACTTTTGCTATCTGTCAAAATAATAGAACTTGAATAAACTTTTGAAGTGGTTGAGTCTTTCAGCTGAGTACTTGTACTTTTAACAAATCTGTTGGTGATAATACTTTTTCCTTTTACAATCTTTTGAAAAGTAAGAGGTAAAATATCAGTTTTTTCTAAGATATTTATGTTCTTGCTAAAATCAACACAGTTAGCAGCTTGGGAATAATTTCCACCAATAATAGCTTGAACTTGTTTTGGAATCTGCTCATTGACACACTGAGTGGTCTTCTCAGCAGATACACACCAAGATCTAACTACTTTTTGAAGGTCATAAAACTTTATTGTTGCTTCATTGGTTTCTTTTACCAAGATCTGATTAAGTATCTTTTGATTAGCTAAATCATCTTCTAGTTTTTTCATTTGTTTCAGTTTCTCATCTTTAAGACTTAATCTCTCTTTTAGTGATTCTATTTCTAATTTTAGCTTCTTTTCTCTTTGAATATTTGACTGAAACTCAACACACAGATAATCAAACATAGTGTTCTTTTCATTATCTTCATAGTTAATAAATTTTCCAACCTGATACATAGAAGAGGGATCCCAGTCAGGAGAAGTACAAGCTTTAGCAGCTTTCTTCATGTCCTCATCAAAGGAACTTGTACTTGCTGTGTTAGCCATCAAGCTGAACTGAGCTGTGAGGACCTCAACTTCATCACTTGAGAGATCTTCCTTATCCCAATCTTCTTCTTCAGCCACCAACACACTATTCTGGGCCTTTTTCTTCTTTTTGTCAAGGACAGCAGCAAGAAGCTTTTTGTACTTAGCTTCATAATCAATCTTGCTGTCCGAGCTTGAGGAACCCTTGAAGCCTGTGCTTCCTCTGGACTTATATTCACTAGCATAGTGACCAGTCTTGCCACAGGAAAAGGAACCTTCAGAAGCCTTTGTTTTAAACTTGGTTTTGTCTCCCTTGAAGGGTTTCTTCTCAAACCTTTTGACACCCTTTCTTTTCAAGAAAGGTTTGAACCTTTTAACTAACATGGCAGCCTGCTCAACAGCAGCTTCAATGCTGTCCATGTTCTCCAGATCTTCATCCCCAACAGCCATCTGCTCTTCATCAGAAGTTTCCCCTTCTTCTTCCTTATCACTTGATTCATCCACCACTGCTGCAAAACTTCTAGATCTTGTATCCTTAGATACAAGGGCAGTAGTTGGAGCTTTTGCAACCTCCTTCATATCCTTGGTAGAGAGTTTTCTTTGTTTCACTGATTGTTCATGATTCATAAGATTTCCATATAAACCAACCAGTGTAAGACCCTTGATTTTCTCACCATGTTTAAGCACAGTGATAAAATGATGCCAAGATTCTGGGAGAGAGTCTAGAAACTTTTTTACAAGTTCCTTATTGCTCTTGGGAACATCTGCCCTTCTTAAGTCATTAATAAGGCAGTTGAACCTAGTGTAGGTCTGAGTAAGACTTTCACCTTTATGAGCAAAAAAGAACTCATATTCTCTAACCAAAAGGAGTTTCTTGTTTTCCTGCACTTCTTCAGTGCCTTCATATGCAACGGTCAAGGTGTATAGCATCTCTTTTGCAGATTTGCAGTTAAGAACTTGATGATAGACATCATTTGGTAGTGTAGAGACTAAGGCTGTTCTTGCTTTAACATCAAGATTAACAAGCCTTTTGTCTTCATCAGACCATTGATTTATAGGCTTTATAATTAGTCTTTCAACAGCAGGAACTTCATCAGTGGCTTCAGTTACTTGAATAGTTGAGGAAAGAACATAAGGACCTTTAGTTACAGTTTTGAGCATCACATAGTCTAGGCTTGACATATAGAGAAGAACTCTACTCTTCCAGAGAGAAAAGTTTTCTCCATCAAAAGCTGGACACCTATTAAGTGAGCCATTATTTGACGAACCATTTGAAGCAGCAACCGGAGTGGCCATTTGGTAGTGTGGGGTAGAAGCAGTTGAAGAGTAAACAAAACAGATCTTAGATATGAGTTATCTAGCCTGCTCTGATACCAGTTGTTGGTCCCGAAAGGATACTACAACAACAAATGTTTGTAGAAGGGGGGTTGAATACAAACTTTAGCAAATAAAAATTTAAGAGACACACGGTTTACTTTTATATAATTCTTATTGATGTTAATCAAGAATTACATGAACTAGATGTGGAAAATCTAAGTTCAATAAAAGGTGGCAACTAGATTTGTCTAACACATAGACAATGTTAATCTTAAACAACTAATGTCTAAGATGTTCAACACATGAACAAGTTTGTTACACTGAAAGTAAAATGCTAACTCTTCTAATTCTCAACTTATGAGATTTCAGTGTTTTTCAACGCATACTTAGCATGTTTCCATGCATGAGTATTTATAAGCAAAGTGTGTCCGGGTTGATGAAGAGAGAAGGAGACAAAGGTACTTGGTTTAATAATATTATAAGAGATAAAGTTAGTGTTGGGAAATTTGCTAAGTAATGGAAACTGTTGGACATGCAAAGGTAAAACTGTTAGAGGAAATTTGTGTAAATAGTTGAAAACTGTTACAAGTAATTCTGGGAAAACAGTTGCAAACTGTTAAGTGAAGTATGAAAACAGTTGTGACTAACAGTTGCTGTGAGCATTACAACTGTTAGTACAAAGTTCAGAACTGTTAGTTCAAGTGTTTACAACTGTTAGAAGACCTTGAAGAGAAGAGTGTTAGAAGAAGACCAGAACTGTTTCATTCAACAAACAGTTTCTGTTGAGCTAATCATGGAAATCACTATCTTTGTGGATCTGAAGTATATCTTTATCAAAATTTGAAGATTATCAAGATTATCTCGGAAGATAGAAGATTACCTAACTGTCAACTATTCAAGGAGGATCAAGAGTCTATAAATACTTGGAATAGAATATCGTATTAGTAGTACTTCTTGATTTGATTATTCTACGCATTCATAGTTTATTGTTAATTTGCTTTCAGAAAGTGTGTTAGCCTGTAAGTTTCATTGAAACCTAAGAACAAGTTGTGTTCTTCGTCTAACAAAAGAGTTAGATTAGAGGTGTTGGTGATTATTGTAATTGTAATCGGTTTTTAATACATCTGGTGTTTGAAAGTATTTTATTGTGTTGATTAATTGAATTGTTCTTGTGTTAAACCTTAAACATCAATTAAGTGTGATTCCGAAACTTCTTAGTTGATTGTAATCAAACTGAAAGATTATCTTTATACAACTCTGATTTAATTCTCAAAGATAATTCTTGTTATTGATATTTGGTAATATCCGATCCTGACAAGTGGATGATTACTGCTATTGATTTAGATGAAACAGGAAAACCAAAGAAGAAACCACCACCAAAAACTGATGCTGAAAAGAAAGAGAGGATGATTGAGATGAAAGCTCTCAGCATTCTTCAGATTGCTATTCCTAATGAATACCAGCATCAGTTCAAGAAGTTTGATGATGCTCATGAACTGTGGAATGCATTAGAGAAGAGGTTTGCAGGGAATGCAAGTTCCAAAAGGAACCAAAGGGATCTTCTGAAACAGGCTTATGAGAACTTTACTAGTGGGAAGAATGAGAGTATAACTCAAATCTTTGATAGGTTCTATAAGCTGGTTAGTCAACTTGAGAGTGCAAAGGTTAGACTAGAACAAGATGAGATCAATAGGAAGTTTCTTAGGTCCTTAGGTGAAGAGTGGACAGTTTATGCTGTACAATGGAGAACTAAGGATTCTCTGGAAGATATAGAGTTAGATGATCTTTACAACAGTTTGATTGTGTTTGAGAAAGACATAGAGGGAAAAAGAAAGTCTGTTACCCCTAGCCACAATGCTGCTCTCCTGTCATCCTCAGGTATGGACTCAAACCATTCTTTAACTAATTCTATTGATGGTTGTGCAGGTACTAGTTATGCTGTTGGACTAGATGTAAACACTCCTGATGCAGTGCTTGAAGCATTTCTTGCTAGTCATGCACATTCAACTCTCACCAATGAGGATCTTGATCTTGAGGAGATGGATCTCAAGTGGCAGATGGCCATGTTAACTGTCAGAGCCAAAAGATTCATCAAAAGAACTGGAAGGCAGAACATGAACTTCAGGGCTGATGGCAAGGCTGGGTTTGACAAATCAAAAGTTAGATGCTTCAAATGTCAATAGCTTAGACTTTTCAAGGGAATGCAGATCTGGTGGACAAGGCCAGAATCAAGGACAAAGATCAAACCAAACTTCATCAGCATTGGTCTCACAAGAAAGCCATGTATTTGATTGGAGTGATCAAGCAGAGGAAGCCACTCACAACAAAGCATTGATGGCATTGACTGACTCCTCCATCAAAATGGATTCACCAGAATCAGAAGACACACAGGTATCTTCTAAACTATGCCCAGGTGAATGTAGAGCTATAGTAAAAAGGTTTAGGGAGCACAACAAAAAGGTGTGTGCTGCTCTGAGCAGAATGAAGGAGAGAAGATATGAATCTAGTGCTGTCATTGAAAGCTTTGAAAAGAAAATCAAAGATTATCAGGCAAATGAACTACAAATGGACTATGATAGGAAGTATCATAAGTGGGAGAAGGAGCAGCTTCAGGAAGAAATTGATAATCTTATGAAAAAGCTGAGTGAAAAAGAGAGTAAGATAGATGAGCTAACCAAAAAAGTGGATGGTGTGGATATGGATTTGAGTATGTTCAAAGCAACAAATCTTAAGCTTGAAACCTTGTTACAATCACAAATAAGAGACAAGGTTAAAACAGGTTTAGGATACAAACAGACCCCACCTCCATACAATCACAACTACATAACTCCCATGTCTGATGTAGCTGATAGGTATGTCAATGAACCATTAGAAGCAGAGTTGAAGTCAGCTGATTTAAAATTTGAAAGTGAAGAAGAAGGAGTTGTGTATGAAGTGAGTGATGACAAGAATGAGGGAATTGTGAAGAAGGAAGAGGTTATTCCATTTGAAAATCACATCTGTTGTGAAACTACAGCACCAAAATCCTCTTTACAACCTGTGATGTTTGTTAAAGCCTCCTCTGAACCATTCACCAGTGAAACAAAACCTTTCAAAGAAGTTTATTCTATAAACAGTTCCACTACTGTTGCAAACAGCCCCCAACATTACACCAACAGTTCCAAACAGAATCCAAACAGTTTTAAATCAAACATCTCAACTGTTAGTGTTAAGTCCAAAGGAAAAGAGAAGGTTGATGAATTTCAAGTTGAGAAGCCAAAGAAGGAAGCTTTAAAAGCACAATCTCAATCCAAATATGTGAAAAGGCATACTGAAGTGCCTGTATGCACATGCAAACAGCATGGTGTTCAGAAATTTCCTCCTTCAGCACCAGTGAGAGGAAATCAAAGAAATAGAAACCAGTTTTGGTCACAAAGAACTGGTTTGCCTATTGTGAAAACCAAAAGGTGCTATATATGTGGGAGAGCAAATCACTTGGCTCACAACTGTTATCATAATCCACAGATCTATAGCACCAGAGGCCAAGTACCAGAAAACAGGCTAACAGTTCTACAACTGTTAAGCCAAAACAGGCTAACAGTTCTACAACTGTTAAATCAAAATCAACTAACAGTTCTACAACTGTTAAGCCAAAACCAAAAACTATTAGTCTGGCATGGGTGAAATTGCAGAAACAAACAGTTTCTGAAGAGGTTAAAACTGTTAATCACAACAGTTGGAAACCACCTGTTATCACCAAATACTCTTCACACAAAATAAAGAAGTCTAATTTGGATGAAATCAAGAAGAATCAAACTCTGTTTAAGTATTATGACTTGAATGGTGTACCCAAGACCTGTATGGCCTAGGTACTTCCTGCTACTGACTGAATTTTATTTGTGCAGAGCATTCATAGGGCCGATCATGGATCAATTTGGCATGTGGATAGTGGATGCTCAAGGCACATGACTGGAAATCCACACTGTTTGAAGGATTTCAGAAAAATCAATGGAGGATATGTAGCATTTGGAGGAAATGCTAAAGGAGGAAGAATCACTGGTAAGGGAGCTGTAGAGGCAGGTACACTTACTTTCAATGATGTTTTCTTTGTTGAACAACTCAAATAAAATCTGTTAAGTGTGTCTCAAATCTGTGATCATGGAAACAAAGTCCTGTTCACAGACACAGAGTGCATTATCCTTCAAAAGATTTTAAAGTGGATGAAAAGGATGTTCTTTTAAGAACACCTAGAAAGGATAATGTATACTGTCTGGATACACAAAAGGTTGCTAAACAGAATGTATTAAGTTGTTTACTCTCAAAGGCATCTCATGATGAGTCTGCTATTTGACATAGAAGGATGTTTCACATGAACTTTAAAACCATGAATCTGTTAGCTAAAAACAATCTGGTAAGAGGTTTGCCCCAAAAAGAATTCTCATGTGATGATCATTGTGTAGCCTGTCTCAAAGGCAAGCAACACAAAACTTCTTATAAGCCTAAAGAAGTTTCTTCCATTACTATACCTTTACAACTGTTGCATATGGATCTTTTTGGTCCTACATCTGTGGTCAGTATAGGGAAGAAAGCTTACTGTTTAGTCATAGTTGATGACTTCACCAGATTTACTTGGGTTCAATTTCTTAGAACTAAAGATGAAATTGCTGAGTTAGTTAAGTCTCTTATTCTTAGAATTAAAAATCAATCTGATTTGAAGGTGAAAGTCATTAGATCTGATAATGGTTCTGAGTTTAAGAACTATGAGTTAAACAACTTTTGTGAGGAAAAAGGAATTGAAAGACAGTTTAGTGCACCTAGGACTCCTCAACAGAATGGAGTGGCTGAGAGAAGGAATAGGACTTTGATAGAGGCTGCTAGATCTATGTTAGCTGATTCTAGGCTCCTAATGACCTTCTGGGCAGAAACAGTGAACACGGCCTGCTATGTTCAGAATAGAGTACAAATTGTCAAGTCCAAAGGGAAAACTCCTTATGAGTTGTTCCTGAAACGAAAACCTTTGATCAACTTCTTCAAATCATTTGAATGTCCCTGCACTATCCTTAATACCAAGTCACAATTAGGCAAATTTGAGAGTAAAGCAGAAGAAGGATTCTTTATAGGATATTCCACTCAGAGTAAAGCATACAGAGTTTTTAACAATGTCACTAGGATCATAGAAGAGAGTATGAATGTCTCATTCAATGAGAATAAGATCAATATTGTAGGTAATGGTCCTGATTGGTTATTTGATATTGATGCATTGTCTAAATCTCTTTCTTTTGAGTATTCTACAGAAACAGTTGCAGGTGTTCCTACAGCTATTAGTGCAAATCCACAAACTGTATCAAACAGTTCTGAAACTGTTAGCTCAAGTCCAACAACTGTTGGTGAAAACAAAGCCACTGAAGACTTTGTAGTGATTCCTTTGTTTCAAAATGACTCTTCCAATGTTGTTAGTCCAATGAATGATGATGCTGAACCTTCAAAGGATATGGAATCTCCTGTTCTCCAACAAAACAATGAATCTATTAATCAAACAGTTGTAGATCAGGAATGTAATTCTTCTGGGAATGAGAGTGAATCTGAGATTGATCTGTCTAATTTAGGGAATGTACTGACTGAAGAAAACATCCCTACCTTAAGAATTCACAAGGATCATCCCATAGAGCAGATTATAGGTGATCCCATCACTCCTGTCAGAACTAGAGGTATGCTGCAAAGTGAAAATAGTGATGTGACTCTTGAACAGTTTGATGTGAATGCCTGCTTTCTATCTCAGATAGAACCAAAGAATGCAGTAGAGGCTTTAAAAGACCCTTCATGGGTGGAAGCAATGCAAGAAGAGCTCTTACAGTTTCAAATTCAGCAAGTTTGGAAGTTAGTTGAACATCCAAGAGGCAAAAGAGCTATTGGCACCAAGTGGGTGTTCAGAAATAAGAAGGATGAGAGAGGGATTGTAATCAAGAACAAGGCTAGACTTGTTGCACAGGGTTATACACAAGAGGAAGGAATAGACTATGATGATGTCTTTGCACCTGTTGCAAGGATAGAAGCAATCAGACTGTTCCTTGCCTTTGCAAGCTATAAAGGATTTAAGGTGTATCAAATGGATGTCAAGTCAGCTTTTCTCTATGGAACTATTGATTAGGAGGTATATGTGTGTCACCAACCTGGTTTTGAAGATTCAAAGTATCCTGACAGGGTATATAGATTGGATAAAGCATTGTATGGATTGCATCAGGCTCCTAGAGCTTGGTATGAGACATTATCATCATATCTGCTTGAGAATGGTTTTAAGAGAGGCACCATTGACAAGACATTTTTTACAAAGATTGTTAAAACAGAGATTTTGCTTGTTCAAATCTATGTTGATGATATAATCTTTGGATCCACTGATGACAGCCTGTGCAAGGAGTTTGAAGTCATCATGCATAAGAGATTTCAGATGAGTTCCATGGAAGAACTCACATTTTTCTTCGGACAACAAGTGAAGCAGAAGCCAACTGGTATATTTCTCAGTCAATCAAAGTATGTCAAAGACATTTTGGACAAGTTTGGCTATCAAGATGTGAAGCTGGCAAGTACTCCAATGGAAACACACAAACTGTTGGGAGCAGATCCTGAGGGGGAGGATGTAGACATACATTTGTATAGGTCTATGATAGGTTCTTTAATGTACTTAACTGCTTCTAGACCAGATATAATGTTTGTTGTGTGTGTTTGTGCCAGGTTTCAATGCAGTCCAAAGATGTCACACCTGTTTGCTGTAAATAGAATCTTTAGATATCTCAAAGGGCAACCAAAACTGGGTCTTTGGTATCCTAAGGATTCACCTTTTGATTTGGTGGCATACTCTGATAGTGACTATGGTGGAGCTAATGTGGACAGAAAATCAACCTCTGGAGGATGCCAATTCTTTGGCTCAAGGTTGGTTTCATGGCAGTGCAAGAAACAAACAACAGTTTCAACTTCAACAGCTGAGGCTGAATATGTTGCTGCATCAAGCTGCTGTTCACAAGTGTTGTCGATCCAGAATCAGCTTCTGGATTATGGTATGTCTTTCTTGAATACACCTATTTATGTTGACAACACAAGTGCTATTAGCATTGTCAACAATCCAGTGAAGCATTCTAAAACAAAGCACATTGAGATCAGGTTTCACTTCATTCGAGATTGCAATGAGAAAAGGTTAATCCAAGTTATGAAAGTCCATACTGATGATCAGTTAGCTGATCTGTTCACTAAAGCTTTTGATGTGAGCAGGTTCAACTTTTTGATCTCCAATATTGGAATGATTAACATGAAATAACAGTTGTTTGTTTATCTATGTTTTCTCACTAACAGTTTGCAACTGTTAGTTTTATTGTCTAACAACTGTTTGAGTAAGTGTTCAGGGAACAGCTGTATGTGATACAACTAATAGTTTTCAACTGTTAGTACATGGTGTTCACAACTGTTAGACAAACGGAATGTTCATTTAAGGGGGAGTACTTCATTTCAATAACAGTTGACGTTTATTACAAAAACAGTTCTCAACTTTTAGCTCGTTATTTCCTTCAACTGTTAGTTTTGTTCAAAGGGTATTTTAGTCTTTGCAGAAACTCTGAGGAAGTTTGAATTGCATTTAATATTCGAAACATATATAAGCCATTCCCTCCTCACAGTTTCATTTACGCTTACTGAACTTCGATCAAACGCTAAAACCCTAGAATTTTGCTCTCAAATCGCAATGGCTCCCCTTCCGTTTGTCAAAGAACACAACATGCTTACCTTCCTCTCGAAACCTGCTGATCTCAATGCTTTCCATGACATGATTGACTATCTATCAATGTCAACTCTCCACACTGCTCTCACCATTAATCCAACCATCTACACTACTCATATCGACCACTTTTGGAAACATGCTACACTTCGAGAAGCTGCTGGAGTGCAATGGATTGATTCAAATGTTGATGGTTTGGCTGTTTCAATCTCTGAGGATACCATACGCCAACATCTTTAACTCAATGATCGCAATGGTGAGTTCTCTGATTCCGTCTCACTAGAATTTTTGCATGCTGAGTTGGTAAAACTTGGGTATGAGGGCCCTAGGGGAAAGGGTACCTTCTATAAGGGACAATTTTGCGCACACTGGAAGTATATGATTCATACTCTCCAGCAGTGTATCAGTCCCAAACGAACTGGATGGAATGAGTTTGGAAGCAACATTGCCTTGGCTCTAATCTGTTTAGCTAACAATCGTTGTTTTAATTTTTCAAAACTGATCTTCAATGGTATGGTAAAGCATCTCGGTTCCAAATATGGTCTCTTTTTGATGTACCCCAAATTTGTGCAAGTTTTGCTGAACTCATTGTTGCCAAATCTCCAAAAACACAAGAGGGTCATAATTCCCTCTGCTCATGTGGCCTCCACATTGAGCAAGATGCTAATAAATGGCAAAAGCTTCTCTGGTGCCATAACTCCACCACTCTCTGCAATGGTGGAGTTTCTTTCAAGAAATAGAGCTGCTAGAGTTGAGCATGAAGCCCCACTTATTGCTACACCTCCAACTCTAGAACCCACAGCTCATGATACTCAAATATCCCCCTCTGCTACCTTGTCTCAAGCTACAACACAAGCCCCCATACTCATAACGTTTAAAAAGAAAAAGAGAACTGTTGGTGCTCCTTCCACCACCGTCTCCAATCCCCAAACTGTTAACCCTGCACAGGTGCATTCACCTGTGCAGAATATTCACAGGGAAACCATAGTGCTATCTCCCAGGCTCGATGAGGAGGTGATCACTCCACTAGAGGGTGATCATGTGGTTCTTGAGGCTGATGCTACTGTTTCATCCGCAAGGGATGAGCAGGCCAGTGTTAACATTGCTAAGACCTCAACCACGGCAACAGAGGCTGGTCAAACAGCTTCTGGAAATCCCCAGTACCAAGAAAAAAAGGGGTACTGGTGAGGGAACTTCAAGGAGTGACCCACCAGTTCTATCTGCCGATGATATGTTCACAGTGGCAACACTGGCTGACATTGAGGCAAGTATGAAACTTAAAGCATTGACGAATCCAGAACTTGTACCATTTTTTGCTGCTTTCCTTTATCTCAAGAAGAGGAACTCTTTACAAGACAAGCTCTTGGCCAAGCACAATGAGCTCATTATCAAGCAAGACAAATAGATCAAGTTTCTGTCAGATACATTGAAGAAGGCTACTGATATCCTTCAAGCCCACGATCTAGTGCTCAAAAATTCCACAACAAGTGCCAGAACCCCTTCTCAAACAGTTCCAAGCAAAAAGGGGGAGAAATCTTTAAAGCCAGTGGTGATTCAACCAACAGTTGCTGAAACAGTTGTGCAGACTGAACAAACAGTTACACCAGATACTCAAACAGTTGCAGCTCCAGAGATAACAGTTGCTCCAATTCAACAACAAACAGCTGCTAGTTCTCAAACAGTTGAAGAAGAAGAAAGGCTGTCAGCAGTTGACAGAGTTTTGATAAACAAAATGATTATGACAGGAGATTATCCAACAACAGATGTTTTCAAAACATGGTCAAAGGTTAAGCAGAATCATCTGATTGAAATAGGTGCTCAAACTCTTAACATCAGCACATTCAAAATGGCTCAAAAGATAGATGATGGGTGGTTAGATGGAAAAGTCACAAAACTGGAACCACTTGCACCTAAGCCAGGGTTTAAAGGCATTGCAATTATTGAAGGAAAGAAAGATGAAAGGATGCCCCCTGTGCTAGGTAAGGGAAAGGAGGTTGTGGTTGATATTCCTAGGCTAAAGCTCACCAAAGAACAACAAGAAGAGCATGATCGTGAATTAGCACAAAGGCTGGATGCTGAGCTTAAGCAACAAGAACAGAAAGATCTTGAATTGGCTCAACAGCTTGCTGATGAATTCACTGCTGAAATAGATGAAGAAGAAAAGGAAAATAAAGTTGGTAAAGGAGTAAAAAGAAAAAGAGTTGTAAGGAAGAAACCAGTTCTACCTCCTAAGCCAGCAGCTGAGAAGAAAAAGCAGACAGCTCAACCTCAACTGTTTCAACAATCCCAAACAGTTCAAACTAAAGCTGGTATGGTTCAAACCATCCTACAAGACTGACTCAGGGTGGATGTGGAAGAAAGAATACATAAACTTGTGGCAGAGTAACTAGGCCAAAAATCTCACATCATTGAGTGGAGATTCGAACTTCTAAGGATTGAAACTGGGAAGAAAGGGGTAACCATTGTAAGGGAAGTAGAGCCGATAGAAAGCTATGCTAGCTTCTTGCATCTAATGGAGAGTGTGACTAGAAGGGATATTCAAGAGTTGTATGCATATGGAATAAGTCACTATGGGGGAGATGCAAAAATTGAAATCAGGGTTTTGATGAGGCACTTAACAAGTATATTCAATCCACTGGGAATAATGCCCATGTTGATAATTGATGAAGCCTTCCCAATAATTTCTATGAAAGTATATGACAAATCAAGAGTTTATCATATGGTAATGGGAAAGGGACAAACTCAGTGGTTTGATTTTGAATTTTTCGAGCATGGTAAAACAAAGCTTCTGTATATGTTGAAAGCAAAGTTCTATGGCCCTGCTAACATGAAGGAAGATCTGATGAAGAGGGTGAAGGAAAGGTTGGAGCTCATAGAATCAAGTAAAAAGTAATTTTTCTTTTTATGTTTTGATTGTAACAGTTTGACTTTGCATAATTAATGTTAATATTTTCTTTGCTTATGTTAATTTTTCTATGGCTGAACCCTTAAAACAAACAACTTAAATGTATTGTTCAATACTTTAAGTTAGGGGGAGATTGTTGGGAAATTTGCTAAGTAATGGAAACTGTTGGACATGCAAAGGTAAAACTGTTAGTTATGAAAACAGTTGAAAACTGTTAGAAGTAATTCTGGGAAAACAGTTGCAAACTGTTAAGTGAAGTATGAAAACAGTTGTGACTAACAGTTGCTGTGAGCATTACAACTGTTAGTACAAAGTTCAGAACTATTAGTTCAAGTGTTTACAACTGTTAGAAGACCTTGAAGAGAAGAGTGTTAGAAGAAGACCAGAACTGTTTCATTCAACAAACAGTTTCTGTTGAGCTAATCATGGAAATCACTATCTTCGTGGATCTGAAGTATATCTTTATCAAAATTTGAAGATTATCAAGATTATCTCGGAAGATAGAAGATTACCTAACTGTCAACTATTCAAGGAGGATCAAGAGTCTATAAATACTTGGAATAGAATATCGTATTAGTAGTACTTCTTGATTTGATTATTCTACGCATTCATAGTTTATTGTTAATTTGCTTTCAGAAAGTGTGTTAGCCTCTAAGTTTCATTGAAACCTAAGAACAAGTTGTGTTCTTCGTCTAACAAAAGAGTTAGATTAGAGGTGTTGGTGATTATTGTAATCGTAATCGGTTTTTAATACATCTGGTGTTTGAAAGTATTTTATTGTGTTGATTAATTGAATTGTTCTTGTGTTAAACCTTAAACATCAATTAAGTGTGATTCCGCAACTTCTTAGTTGATTGTGATCAAACTGAAAGATTATCTTTATACAACTCTGATTTAATTCTCAAAGATAATTCTTGTTATTGATATTTGGTAATATCCGATCCTGACAGTTTGTGGGTGAAAAGTAAGTTAACTTTATACACAAAGTGTGTAAAGTGAACATACTCTTCAGTAATGAGTGTACCCACTATCTATTATTATATTATTAAAGTACTACCTTTATATCTTGGAAAAGTAAACTTCTCCTTTCATGCTTGTGCTTTAATCAACACCATGCTTTCTGAAGATTTGACTTTACCAAGTATGGAGTTGCCCGCCATACTTAACATCATATCTTCGAGATCTTCTCTTCAAGAGTATCTTTCTCCTTTTCCTGGGGATAAATATCTATCCTTTTTGTTTATTTGCAGATACAAAAAGTGCTAAGTACTTTTACAAAGAAAGATCTAAGGCATAATAAGAACAACACATGTTCTGCCTTTGACTAAATAAAATATTACATAGAAAAGCTATTAACTGAGATGTAGAATAAAGACTTAGCTAACAGACACTGAACTGCAAATGTAAATTTGCTCAGCTAAGGATAAATTTGAAAGACTCAGCTGACTAGATTTGCTCAGTTGATCGAAATGCTCAGCTAATAATAAAAATCAGGGTATAACTAACCAACTGATCAAACTAAACTGTCAGCTTATCCCAAGGGCTCAGCTAATCGTTTGAGTATGATCAGCTAAAGAAAGAAAGATTGTAATGTAGTGAATACCTTATCTGACAGATGGGAGGCATCAGTTGATCAATGTGATTGTGTCAGCTGATCCTTGATAGCTCAGCTGATCTTGAAATTTTCCTCAGCTGATGATTTTGGACCATTAGCTGATCCATTGTAGATCCTCAGCTGATGCTTCTTGACTTGTCTTTTCTTCTCAGCTGTTCTTCCTGAAGTTGATCCTTTGGATGATACTCAGTGTTCAGCTGACACTATGATTCGTCAGCTGACATTTCTTACTTAGAAATTCTTTAAGTCTAAGATGAAAAACAACACATGTTTTTCATCAATCTAAGTCCAAAACTGAATATATGGTTTTGTTAACATCAAATCCTATTTTACTTAATAGACAGGTTTGATTTAGGTTTGATATTGCTATCTCCCCAACATATATGTTTAATTTTGAAATTATTATGACACAAAGGATGTCATAGGATTAGAATACATATCACATGCTTAAAACTGAAAAATAAATTAACCATTTTGCATGTAACGTAGAGATATAGTTAAAAGTTGAAAAATTAAAAAGTCGTGAGAATTGCAGACCCACGGTCGACCGTACTCGACCGTTGTCGCGACCAGCAGAATTGCATTTTTGATCATGGTTGCAGCTCTGCAGCCGTGGTCGACCGTGAAAGGTCCTGTTCAAATTTTTTGCATATTTTTCATATATGAAACATATTCAAATAAGCACACAAAGTCCTAATTTAATTTATTGAAAGCTTTGAAGATAATTAGAGGGATCCAACATGAAATCCTACATACAAACATAAGATTAAAATTGTTCAAAGGCCACATTGGGCACCAAATTGCAACATTCTAAGTAGAACGAGATTGACGAGATATTGATCGGGAAACTTGGGTAGATGAAGTTCCACCGAAACGAAACTTGTCTTGAAGGAAGTTGAATAGTGTGTTCAATATTGAAGTATTTTCCTTCAAGGAATTAGTGTTTTCCTACATTATGTTTGTCATTTCCTCAAGATCCTCCCGTGATGCATATCTTCTCCTCTTTGATGACCCGCTGAAGTTGGACACCTCCTCTTCCTCACCTTCCACATCTCCTTCCTCCTCATCTCTCCTTGCTCTCTTTGATCTTGAACCTCTCATAGTTCCCACATGACCCATTTTGATGAGTGTTTGGGTGTCGATTTGTTGTTCGGTGTTCGGAAGTCCATCAACTTCGGGAAGATCAAGGTATTGAAATAGGTGGGCAAGCAAGGCTCCGTAGGTAAGAGATATTTTGTTATGGGAGACTAAGCCACTCATCCTTTTGGCTACAAAATAGGTCATATCTACGGGTTGGTTTACCTTAAGGAAGTACATGCGAAGAGCAACAACGGCTTGGATATCGTTGTGATTTCCAGCCTTTGATTAGACATAATGGCTAATAATTTTAGCCCAAACTTGACATTGTGGAGTGAGGTGAGCACTTATGAGTTTGGTGGTAGTTCTAGACACTTTGGGAAGGCAAAATGTGTCAATCACTCGTTTAGGAGTGATGTAATCATCATTACGATGGGTGACATAGGTGAGACTATGCATGTCAGAGTAAAAACGGAGGCCACTAGTGGGTAGTTGAAGGAAGTCACCAAACTCGGCAAGAGACCAAGTCCATTGATATTGATACATGTTGAGTTGTATCATCATTTTGGTCTCGTCAAACTTAAATCCGGCATAAAATTCTCTAATGTGGTTGGGATGAACAATCACTTCGTGGTTGAGATATACAATCCATCCAAGACTATTGAACACATGTCCAATCTCTTGTTGTTCAAAGTCACCCACACATACGGTTCTCCCATAGGTGATGGGTCGGTTGGCTACTAGAGGACGGTTTTTTGCTAGTATCTTAGGTATTTTATTTAAGGTGACATGAGAAGTGTAGGGATTGCTACTAAGGTTTTGAGTTTGAGTGGTTGGTCTTTCCTAGAGGGGTTTCTCCTAGGGTTATCAGATGATTCGGTGATTTCCTTTCCCTTTGATCTTCGCGTAGCTAGAATGGAGAAAATAAAAGAATCTTTAAGATGTTATTGATTAGTTTTTGACACCATGATTGCATGAATGTGTATTTTGAAAATGATTATTAAGTTTGTTTAAAAAGAAATCATGCAATCAAGGTGATAGATTATCCTACGGTCGACCGTGATGTGTTGACCGTAAGGTTATCTTTTTAGGGTAAGGTTTAGTTTTAAATCTTAAAACTTTGAGAAGAAAAGATGATAAAAGCTACCATAGTGAAGAGGTTCTTGATGGAGATGAAGAATGGTATATGGGTTGTCTTGAAAAACTTTTGCCGGAATCTTTTCCGGAGCAATGGAGAAGATGGAGTTTGAGAGAGTTTGGGAGAAAAATCTGGATTGTGAAGTCTGAATGGGTGAGAAAGTGAATGAATGGATGGGGTTTAAAGATGGAGTTGAATTTGGAGTTATTGTAAATTGATGGTGTTGATGGGGGTAAAAGGAAAGTGATTTTCTGGGAAGATATAAAGGAATCTCAGATGTTATTTTCGGGATAGAACATTTATGGTGGGGTATAAAATTTGAATTTTGAAAATTTGAATTTTTAACAATGATATGGAAAAAATCCCTACTGCCGACGGTCGACCGTGATCGACCGCGGTCGCGGTCAGCTGAAAGTCAGTCTCACCAATTTTTTTTCATTTCATTGATTTTGCTTATTATGCTTGATTAAGTCAATTTTAAACATATATTTCACACAAGATCACATGACATGCATGTATATTTATTGGTTATATTGTTGAATTTTGGATCGGGTAGTTCGTTCACCAATGTTTCCAATAACTTGAATTATTTGATGATCTCTTATCTCCTTTATATTAGGAGTAGAATCATTTGATTCTTTGATTGGAGTTGATTGACAATCATCTTCACTTGATTGTATGTTTTCATTTACTTTGATTAATTGAACCACGGTTTGTTCTTGTTCATTAAGTTCATCATCAGTGAGAGGTGTAGACTTGTTTAGATATGTCTCATCAAATGTAACATTTAATGATTCTTCAATACCCATGGTGTATTTATTCAAAATTCTATATGCTTTGTTGGTAAATGAATATCCAAGAAAAATACCTTCAAAAACATTTGACCCTGATTGATCTAGGTTTTCTTTGGTGTGTGTGATGAAACACTTTCTTCCAAAAACTTTAAAATGTTTAAGAGTAGGTTTTCTTTTCTTATATATTTCATAAGGGGTTTTGTTCAGAAATGATCTAATCAACACTCGGTTTAGAATATATGTGGATGTTACAACAACATCACACCAAAACTATTGTGGAATAGATTGTTCATTCAACATGGTTATAATCATTTCTTGTAGTGTTCGGTTTTTCCTTTCAACTACCCCATTTGATTGAGGAATTCTAGGTGCCGAAAAGTTATGAGTAATTCCATGTTTGTCTCAAGATACCCCAAATTGAAAATCATTGTCAAATTTCTTCCATGATCTGTTCGAATAGATAAAATCAAATGACCTTGTTGATTTTGAATTTGATTTCTTAATATCTTAAATTTTTCAAAAGCTTCATTTTTTGTTTTAAAAAATAGAGTCCAAGTATATCTTGAATAATCATCTACAACAACCGGTGTATAGAAGTTTCAACCATAGCTTTGTATTGAAGATGGGCCAAATAAATCCATGTGTAATAGTTCAAGTGTTTTTTTTGTTGAAATCATATTCTTAGGTTGATGAGAAGCATCAGCTTGTTTTTCTATTTTTCATGCATCACAAAAATGTTTGTCAAATTTTAATTTTGGAAAATCATTTTCAAGTTCTTGATTACTAATTTTTGAATTAGTCGCATATTAGCATATCCTAATCTTCTATGCCATAATGTATAATCATCATTTAGACTAGTAAGACATACTTGGATGGATGGATTATCATTTAGTCTATATGTATATAATCCATTTCTTCTTTTTCCTTTAATTATATTTTTATAACATTTGGTGACAACACATTGGTGTTTAGTGAATGTGACATCTAAATATATGTCACATAATTGACCCATGCTAATAAGATTAAAACTCAAGTTGTCAACATGGTCAACATTTTTAAAGTAATTTGATCAAGAGAAACGGTACCTTTATCGACGATTTTTTCCTTTTAGGTTACTTCCAAATGTGACATGACCTCCAACATATTCTTTGTAGGTTGAGAAAAAGATCCTTGTTCCCCGTCATGTGCTTAGAACATCCACTATCGAGTATCCATTCGTGAGAGTGTAGATGTCCATTGGAGACTTCCTAATTATTTAAATGTTTGATAAATTTGGTACCCAATATCTCATGGGTCCAGGGTTGTTAGCATCAAAATATCCTATTTTATACCATGTGTATGGAAAAAGATGTTGTCCATATTGATGAGTCCTAAATTGTGGTTGATAAAATTGTGAGTAGTTCCAGTTTTGTCTAGGAGGCAGGTTTGTCCTATTTTGAGAATGATGACTTACCTACCTTTGATCATAATGATATATTCTACTTTGGTTCAAGTGATTTACCTTGGTTCTATTCATATGATTATTATAGTTAGTGTGACGGTGGTTCCTATTTGGTCGAGTGTTGTTGTTCCAGTTATAATTTTTGTTTGTCATGTTGGATTGTTGCTTGTAGTGAGTGATGGATGGTTTTGCAGGGTTGTTGTATCCTATACCATTTCTTCTAGGTTCATAGAATTGGCTCATTTGTTGAGGAGTTGCAACTGGAATGGATTTGTGTGTGAGTATTCTAACTGTTTGGGATGTACTAGGATGTGGAATATGTTTAACTGGTTTAACTCTACTGACCTTGTTCACGGTCGACCGTGGTCGACCACTGTCGCTTCCAGCAACCTTGGTCACTTTCCCTACGGTTGCAGGCAACATGGGTACTGTCGACCGTGGTGGCTCGGCTGCGGGTCCTTTTCCTTTTTCTTTCACGAAGACAATTTTCTTGTTGGGATCAAGTGGTGAACTATTTTCATTTTGATCAAATCCAAGACCCGATTTGTCATTTGAATGCTTTTGGGCATTCAACATTTCATTCAACATTGAGCTACTTTTCTCAAATTTTAGCTTTGTTTTATTAAAATCATTTTTACACTTTTGTGTTTTTAAACATTCATTTTCTTTTAAAAGAGTAGCATTTTGATTTTTCAAATACATGATTAAATCTTTAAGTAAGTCACTTTCACAAATGGTGGTGTCTTTTTCAAGTGTGATCTTGGATATGATCTCATTAATAGTTCTATTTTATCGGTTGCTTGTATAAGAAACTTTCCACATTTATAATATTTCTTTTCTATATCATTATCAAATGATATAACACTATTGAATGATGAGTCAAAGTGTACCTCTTTTGTGTCTTTTTCCATAAGACAAACTTCTTCTTCTTTGCTTGGCTCTGCTTCACTATCACTCCAAGCACCGCTAACGAAGGCTTTGTGGTGTTCATTCTTTTTATTGTTTCTAGGACATTCATTCATGAAGTAAGATGGGTCGCCACACGTGAAACACACATTTTGCTTCTTGTCGCCTTTGAATCCTTCTCCTTGCTTTTCCCAGGGCTTTGTTTCTTTTGTATCCTTTTTCGGATATCTTACAAATTTACCTTTTCTTTTGAAGAATCTACTTAGATTTCGATCCGCCATTGCAAACTCATCATCATCATTTTCATTTGGTGATGACTTCTCCACTTCATCTTCATCTTCTTCACTTGAGCTTTCTTTGATATGTTTTTTTTAGACCCAAGGACTTAACTTTCTCCGGTTTACTCTTGGTGATTTCATTATCTTTTTCTATCACCATTTCATAGACTTTCATGTTGTCTATGAGTTTGTCAAGTTTAAACACATTTAGGTCCTTTGATTCTTCAATGGCTGTAACCTTGGGTCTCCACTTATGTTGGTCCCTTGGTGAGAATAACAACAAGCAACAAATGTGTAGAAGGGGGGGGGGGGGGGGGGGGGTTGAATCCCCTTTCTGCGGAAATTGAACAAATCAAAATAAAGTGTTACACATAGTAAATCAAACCACAATCGAATGCTTTGCTTTTCATTAATAAGAAGATGATTACAGACTATATCAAGTAAGCAACTCTTGATATGTAAACACCTAATATAAATCTCTCAATCTTTCAAACTTAGCTATCTATAATCAACTTATGATTATAGCTACTGGACGACTCTCTAAACAGGATTTAATCACAGATTGAAAACTTACCAATTTCACAACTAATGTGAATATTCGAACACACGAATAACTTGGCAATCTGTGAATATCTTGATCACTGACAAACGGTTAATCAAGACTAGTAACACATACGGTTTGAGGTGAGTCTGAGTTTTTGGCTCTGCAACACTTAATCGCAATCGTAGTTGTAGTCGTCATACCTCTAAACTTATCAGGATGATAAGTATTTATAATCCTGTTCCTACGGATCCTAACAAACTGGACTAATCCTAATTTGCTAACTAACTAACGGATAAACGTGAATCTTGAATCTTGAATCTTCTTATCTTAAGTCTTCAATCTTCAATCTTGATTATGGAGTCTTCTTATACTTCCCGTAGATATAGAGAGTTAAAAAGACATATTTAAAACATATTTAGATTCTCTTTAAACTGACTTCTTGCTCGGACTGAGTTACTCAGCTTGAAACTCATCAAGTTGAGTTCTTCGAAAACAGACTCGAAAACAAACATGGACTAACACGTATATTAATTAACTCATCCTTAGAAGTCCTAAGAGTTAGCTAGAACTTATTTAGCAACTCTGTTGAGCTGACTCAGTAAATAAGCTGAGTCACTTAGCTTGAGACACATCAGGCTGAAAGCTCAATATATCTTAGGTGACACATACAGCTTATCACACACAGTGATAATCTTACTAAGATATAGTATAAGCTGATCGAACATATGCTCAGCTTATATCCAGCTTATGTTCAGTCTGAAACACTATAAGTGTTCAGTCTGATCAAGCCTCATAATTTTGTTTAAGTTATATCTAGAACACATCTAACAAAATTAACTTTGTCTCATCAAATCTCAACTGATGAGATCATCTTCCCAACAAACTCCCCCTATTTGATGATGACAAAACCATCAAACAGTTCTTAACTTTGTTTACCAGAATTATGTTTTAAAAGTAACTATATTGTCTTCATCACACAACTGGTTGATACTGATCAGATTGTGTTTAAGACCTTTAACATATGCAACCTTCTGGAAAGTCACCTTGCCAGCATCCATCTTCCCATAGCCTTTAGTTCTTCCATGGGAGTTGTCACCAAAAGTTACTTTAGGACCTTCATCTTCCTGGAAATCACTAAGAAGTACTTTCCACCCAGTATTGTGCCTTGAGCATCCACAATCAAGTACCATTTACTTGAACCCTACACATGATATGAAAACTAAACACATTAGTTTTGTTTGGGAACCCACTTCTTGGTGGGTTCAGATGATGAGCACTTAGCATCTACATCTTGTTGAACTGACTGTTCAGCTTGAGCAGGAGCTGAGTCCTGTGTAGGCTGATCAGCTTGTTCTTGTTCAGGCCTTGAGATTTCAACATCACAGTCCTTAGCCTCATGACCTCTACTTATGCACTTGTAGCATCTCCTTCTTCCAATGATTACAGGAGGTAGAGTGTCTAATAATCCTTGTGAGAACTTGCTCTCAGTCTTGGGATTATATGTAGTGGATAACTTTTCAATTTTCTTTGCAAGTTGATGTACTTGATGCTCACTGACTTTGGACTTACCTTTGTCAGATCTTTGTTTGTTATCCTTTTGTTTAGAAGCTTGACCAACAAACTTCTTTTCCATGACCTTGGACTTACCTTTGTCATGCTTTTTGGACTCACCAGTTTCAACAGGTTTGGACTTACCACTTTTGACTCCTTGGACTTACCAAGATCCACAACTTTAGACTTACCATTGTTGTGATTTGACCTCTGACTTACAGTGGTCTTCCTATTCTTGTAACTTCTCTCTGAGCCAGATAGAGAATGTTGTCTTTTGAAAGGATTTGGATTAAGCCTTTCAATGACTGAAGTTCTTTGAATTGGCTGAGTACTTAATCTGTCCAACACAGACTTACCATGCTGTTTGGATGTTGAGCACTCGTTACCATGATCTTTGGCCTTTAGAAACATATTGTATTTAAGGTCTTGACCATGTTTCTTTTCTGAGGCTGACTTCTGAAACTCAATCAGTTGTCTATCCTCCTCAGAGTCTATACTTGCTATCTCATCATCAGCTACATAAGCTGCTGTTTGATAGTCACCTCCAAGTACAACTTGTACCTGTTTAGGAATTTGTTGGTTTATGCACTTTTCAGCAAGCCTTGATGACTTACACCAAGATTCAGTGACCTTTTGAAGTTGGTCAGCTTTGACATTAGCTTCCTGAACTTCTTCACTTAGATGTTTATTAATGTGTCTTTGACATTCAAGATCACATTGTGCTTTCTTACCAACATCAATGAGAGATTGATTTTCCTTAATCTCATTCTTCAGTTTAGCTATTTCAGCTTTGAGGTCCTTTTGAGACTTAAGGCTGGTCTTGAAATCATTTAACAAATAATCGAAGGCAAGACCCTTTTCTTCATCGGTTTAAGAGTTGAAATTACTAACCTTGTACATGGAAGCAGGATCCCAATCACTAAGCTTGCTGTTTTCCTTAGCTTCCTTCATGTCAGCTTCAAAAGTTGACTCGGACAAACCATAATCAACTTCATCAGTTTCAAACTCTTCATCTTCTTGAGCCATTAGACATACATCATCATCTGAGGTATTTGATTCTGTATCCCAGGTTTCAGCATATAGTCCTTTTGCACTAGGTTTGTCTTCAGGCTTTCCTTTCTTGAGCTGAGTATATTTCTTCTTGTATTTGTCAGCTCTATAAGCATTCTTATCAGCAACCGATGCTGATTCTACCTTCTTTGATGTGCACTCAGTAGCGATGTGTCCGTTTTTCTGACAGTTGAAGCACACAACATTCTTGGGATCAAAAGAACTCTTTCCTTTGCTCCTGTCAGATCTTCATGTTCCCCTTTGAGCTCTTCTCAATCGTCTGGCTAACATTGACATTTGCTTAGTGATAGTCTGAAAATCATTAGTATCACCAAATTCTGAGTCTGAGTGGTCAGCTTGAGGTTCTGACTCTGTCTCAGATTCAACAACTAATGCCTTGGAAATGAGTTACTCAGCTTGAAACTCATCAAGCTGAGTTCTTCGAGAACAGACTCAAAAACAAACATGGACTAACATGTATATTAATTAACTCATCCTTATAAGTCCTAAGAGTTAGCTAGAACTTATTTAGCAACTCTGTTGAGCTGACTCAGTACATAAGCTGAGTCGCTTAGCTTGAGACACATCAGGCTGAAAGCTCAATATATCTTGGGTGGCACATACAACTTATCACACACAGTGATAATCTTACTAAGATATAGTATAAGCTGATCGAACATATGCTCAGCTTATATCCAGCTTATGTTCAGTCTGAAATACTATAAGTGTTCAGTCTGATCAAGCCTCATAATTCTGTTTAAGTTATATCTAGAACACATCTAACAAACTTAACTTTGTCTCATCAAATCTCAACTGATGAGATCATCTTCCCAACAACTTACGATGTAGTGCCCTAAGAAACTTTCTCACATAATGTTTGTTAGTATACTCACACCTAATGATTTTAAGCTAGTGACAATGTTGTTAAATTTTGTGTAGCCTTCTTCAATGGTTTTATTTTCGGACATAGAAAATTTTCATATTTTTGAACCGAAAAATCAATTTTAGAATCCATAACCTGAGGATTCCCTTGGTGAGTGGTAATGTGGTTTTTCCAGATTTCATTAGCTGTTTTACACATAACCACTCTTTTAAATTCTGTTCGTGGTAGTGCATTATACAGAATTAGTTTGGCTTCAAAATTTTTCTTTATTTGTATTTTGTCCTCAGGAGTTAGTGTCTTTTCATCATGAGGTATAAAGTCTCCCTTTTCAATAATATTCCATAGGTCACAATCTTTGGCTTGAACATCAATTTCAAACCTTTGTTTCCAGTAGCAGAATCCGTCGGTTTCAAGCAGTGGTGGTCTAGATATAGAGCAACCCTCCATATAGTTTATTTGAGACATGAATCAAATCAAAATTTGAAAAGTTTTGTTTTTAATATATTTATTATTATTTTTTTAAAAAATTGATCAAATTGTGAGCAACTTGCTCTGATACCAATTGCAAAAACTAGAAGGGGGTTGAATAGTTTCTATGACCACTTTTTCAAAATTTTATACAAATAAATTAATGTGATAATAAATAAATGCTTTAATGAATGCGAAAATGTAAAGGTGCAGAAAATATATAAATATATATATAAGTATGATGCAGGAATGTAAAGATGCGTAAAGTATATAAATAAATAAATATATATATATATATATATATATATATATATATATATATATATATATATATATATATATATATATATATATATATATATATATATATATATATATATATATATATATATATATATATATATATATATATATATATATATATGTGGGAATGTAAAGATGCGTTAAAGTATATATATAATGTAAGATTAGTTCTCGCGGTTCTCGCACTAAAATCGGTTCTCAATAGAACCCTCCCCTATATATATATATATATATATATATATATATATATATATATATATATATATATATATACTAGCATTGTACCCGCGTAATGCTGCTGAGGCGAATAGTTTGTACCCGATAGCATACCATTTTTTATATATAAAATAATTTTTACCCGGTAACATGTCATTTTATTTTTTTTATTTTCTTTTCATAAACTATTTTCTCACCTCCCCCATACTTCGCTTTAGCGGGATTGGGTCTTGTTGTTGTTGTATTTTCTTTTTTTAAACATATTTTAGAAAAAACAATCAACAACTTTTTTTTAATTTAGAAAGTTTTTCTTTTTCATTTCTTTTTTTTTCATAAGCTATTTTTAAAAAAATATTTTTTAAAAAACAACCAAACAACTTTCTTTCACTTAAGAAAATGTGTAGTTATATAATAATGTTTATTGTTGAGTATGTAAAGTAGGAGAGAGGGATTGAAGTTATGTTTTATTTGTAATTTAGAAAGTGTGTAATTATATAATAATGTTTATTGGTGAGTGTGTAAAGTAGGAGAGAGATGGCGGTTATTTGAGGGGTATAATAGTATTTTCATCTTATTTATTTGAAGATATTAAGCAAAAATGTGTAAATATATTATAAGGTATTATATATATAGTTAGGATCTTTAGAGAACACTTATAAAATAAGAACAAGAGAACACATTTAAACCATTTGATCAGATCTAATTTAACAACAGATAAGAGGCCACGTTTCATATTTTGTTTTTGTGTAGGGGGCATATTAGGTAATAAAAAAAGTAGTGGTGTTCATCCCTCTCTCTCTCTCTCTCACCATTTTACTACGTTCCCCGTTTCCAGTGTTTACATCATCACTTCTGAGTATTGTTTGATGATACACCACCGAAAATAGAAACTTCAGCCGCTATACACTCTTTCCTCTGGGATGCTCTCTTCTACAATTTCTTTTCTCCAGATTTCACCATCCCTACTTACTTTTCTACATTATTTCTCCGGCCGGAGATTTGAAACTCTGTTGATCGACCATTTCTACCAATTCTAATCTTCTCACCGGCCGACACTCACAATCCTTCTCAATGGTTAACAACTACCAGTCTACTTGATTTTTATAGTGACACACGAACCCCGCTTCGGCCCTCTTTATTTTATCTATTTTTTTTGCTAGACTCATCACAAGGCATCTTTAGGTAAGATTTTGGTGAATACAGGTAAATAATGAAGATTAATGTTCACATAGCTTCTATTTTGGGCTTAGATATGATTTTAGTCAATTAGATAAAACTAATATCTCGTCAATGTTAAAGCATCTGGATAAAATATTTTGGGTTATTCCCTGTCTAAGCAAGTAATTGATTCGTTGATTTAAAGTTGCGATTGTTGTTCTTAGTATTTATATCTGGGTAGTGATTCATTATGATTTTAAACACAATTTCTTTTCTAGTTTGAGTAAATATTGATGTATGTAATGAGTTTTTAGTAAATAATGCTTTATTTGGAATTATCTTGGAATAGAAAGCAGAGTGAGTGTATGTTGAATTATTGTATGTTTTTGGTTTTACAGGGAGGATAATGGTGTACTCAAAGGAAATGGTCTAATTGTCTAGTCGAATGTGGTATTTTGGAGAACAATTGGTCGTAGCTAATTTCTCACAGGGTATGGAAAATATGCATAGATATATGTATCTGAATTTGGGTCAATCTGATATTATGTATCAGATTTAGTTATAATCCTTCCCACTTTAGTAAAGACTCTCAGTTGTAGATTATACTATGAGTGTGTTTATTGTTTTCTAATGTATGCATCCGTTTAAATGCATCATTTTTTTAATATATGAATACAACTTCAAGCATTTACACATGTGCATTAATGTTGGATGCATGCGTTGGTGTTTGAAAGTGTGGATGAACATTCGTGACAAGATGCACAAATTTCGTTTAATGCATTAGTTTCACCAGATTATTACAATGTCTTATTAGAATTTGAATTCATTACTTCATGTCCATGTATGCAAAGGAATCTGGGTTGATAACCGTGTGATTTCTCATTTTCCAATTCATGAAGACTGCAGTACCAATTTAACATGTACGCATAGTATTAACTATTGACTTTGACTATACTTAATATAATCGTAATTTATGTTTAAATGAACTAATGCATCATCCAACAATTGTTTGACTAAATTCAACCATTATAAGTCAATTTTCTATATTAATGCATACATTTTGGTAATTCATATAGTCTGAAACATTGTATCAACAAGTAAATCCATATGTGGTGTTTTTAAAAATTTCAAATTAATGGATTCATTACTTGTTTAATTATGAACCTGTGAATTACCTTTTATTGTATGTATTATGCAGTAACCATTTGGTGTATGCATTAGTTATTAGATGCAATACTTATTGAATGGATATATTAGTTTGGATCCTTGTCTGCTGCTACATCTTAATACAATTTGTAATTTTCAATGATCAAGCTCGGGCCTTAAGTTATGGTCTTATCTCATCTAACTTCATAGTAATAAATATGTTACTATGTAGTTATACCCTTCGAGCCTCAGAGTCTTTCGGTCAATTGTTACTTAATCTCTTGTATTTTGTGAGATTGTTATTAAGTAACACTTGACCTTATGTATGCGGTTGGAGGCTGTATCATTCTACAAGTTTTAATTTGTGCCTTGGGGTTTTGAATCACTTTGCTGCTGCTGAGTGTGACTCTTGTTTCTGTTGCACTCAGTAGTTTGTTATTGTGTACATGGTTTAACCGAATATATGAGAACAATGCTATGTTTGGTACCTTGATGTTGATCATGTCTTGTTGCTGCTGAGTTTCGATGATTTACTGCTGGTGCATAGTCACATAGTTCGCGGATCGCTTCACTACGGGAACAAGGATCGGGAACGCGGTTCGCTAGGTTGGACGTATCCGGTACGGAGAGGGGTAGGTTCATTTCGGTACGCATCCGGTACGCTGTACCCTAAGTTTTAGTATGTGTACCCAATAGAACCCTATGTAGCATATTAGGGTAAAGTATATTAGTATGATACATTCCTGCATCATACCAATAGAACCCTAAGTTTTAGTATGTGTCGAGGGCGTCATCTGCTGTTTGGGAGATGTCTGTATGTGTGGCAATGGTCTGCGCACATTGGGCTACCTGGTTACGGTTTGGAGCATTTGGTGATGATTATCACTGTGTTGTAGTTGCGCTGCTGTTTTGGCGTTGTCCTATCGACTGGTTAGAGGTCTGCTGCTGAGTATTATGCGGTAAAACACAATGTGGAATTGCTGTATGAAAATTGCATGTTGGGAACAGGTGTCGACAATGTTGTGGCTGAATTATACAATGGGTAGAGTGAGATATATTAATGTGGTTGTAACTCTTGTGATGTACTGATGTCTGTGTACCATCGCTTTAGTGTGTAACTAACTCAAGTTTGATGGAATGAAAGAATGTCTTTGGCCGTCCAAAAAAAATATTAAAAAGTAATGAATATGTTAACAAAAATATTATCTGAGGATGAAGGTATTTAGTTCCGTCGTCTCGGTTCACCAGGTATGTATGAACTTTTGGTTCATCTATTTTGTATAATTCTCCTTTTACATATTCAATTTCTTCTACTTCTACTCCTTTTTTCTTTTCTTCACAAGATCGATAGAAACCAACAACCAAATTCGTGCATCAAATTTGATGCATCTTTTAAAAAAAATCAGAAACCATGTTATCAAATCAACGAGGATTAAAAAAATCCGATTTTAATCATTTAATGTCATAAGGAAAATTTTAAATTTCTATAAGACACTTTCGATTAAAATTTTAAGGTGTTTAAAAAAAACTTTAGAATCTGGAAAACGATAGTAACTACCATAATGGGAATCGTGAAAATTTTTATTTTTCTGGTTTACAAGTTTACCCTTTTGATCCAAGTAACCGTTGATTAGTGAGAATTTGAAAACATCAGCACCCTTAATTGAATTTTAATCAGACGCACATGAGGTGTTCTTCCTACTATTTATTTATCTATGTTCTCCCTAGGAACCTACGCTATATATATAGATATCTTGATCGGTGTGCCAGATATGTATAAATTATTAGTATATATATATATATATATATATATATATTACTATATGAATAATATGACGAAAATGTAAATGATTTGAATGTAAATAAATAAAAGGAAATGAGAAATAAAATGCGAGAAATGTAAATATGCAGGAAATATAAATATGCAATGCAAATGCAAGTATCAAGAAGTTAAGGGTTTAGAGAGATGACACCAAGATTTTTTCGTGGTTCGGTTGAACTCCAACCTACATCCACGCCTTGACCTCCGTCAAGGTTTCTACTAGCACCACGTGCAAAATACCTCTTAACCCGGAAGAGATCACCAAAATACAATCACCTTTACGGGTAGGTGATAACGTCCAAAGATTTAATCCAAGATCTTCAAAGCGTTCTTCACCAAGAACTCCTTCTTCTTTACCAAGAAGAAACAACAAGTTCTTTACCAAGAACTTAAGAACACAAACAAAAACAAAGTGGGGAATATTGAAACCCACCAAACACAAAAAAACTTCTTTCCTCAAGAATACCTCTTAAGAACACTATGAACACCAAAAATGGTGTATGAACACCAAAAATGGTGTATGAACACTCTATTTCTCAATACAAGAAAATTGATACAAGAAAATCGATGGGTATATGATAACGTACCTATGTCCAGATCCAGCCCAGGCCCAATAAGAGACCGAAGGGCCTGCTCACAACGAGACTCCAATATACACGGGCCAGGCCTAGCAGAATAACCACGCAACCCAAGATCAATAGCAAGACTCGTAGTCCAGGTCCTATGGCAAGCTACGCAGCCCATCGCAGCCCTGGGGTGTCCAATAAGCTTGTCACCAGCCCCTATCTATCGCAAGCCTGACTCAGTGGTGAGCTATTATAATGATGTCAGTCCTGGGATCAACCAAGACATGTGTCCCGAAATCATTCGCTAGAGCAGGCGTGCCATGTCTGTGCTGAGACATACGTAAGCTCGCTATGATTGGTTGACACTGATAGTGGGGAGTAAATCCTCAATAATACAAAAAATACTCCCAGCAGCCACACGATTGGCTGACACTGGTAGTGGGGAGCAGATCCCCTTTACAACAGAGAGGTACAACCTTTCTGGTCTCACAGGAGATTGCAACACATGTCCATCATCCTAGTGGTTCCCCTAAGAGAGCCCTGAACTATAAATAAAAGATCACCGTCTCCTACCAAGGTATGTACCTTTTACAGCCCTAACTTTACTCTACACTCTTTACCATAATCCATGGCTAACTTGAGCGTCGGAGTGGCTTATGGGGCTTCGACCCTATAGGTCCTCTAACGTAGCGTTCTCTTGCTTTGTAGGATTTTCATCATCCCCGAAGACACCCTCTCTCAAGACAATATAATCTCCCATAATCTTTACACTTATCTTTACGAACAAACAAATGGCGCCATCCGTGGGACTGAAAGCTTGATTAAGCTTAATCTTCCCAAACTCACGATAAACTAGAACTCATCTTTCCATAATCACCTTAAGAACCTTTTCTGCTCCATCTCAAGAGATGGAAAAACCAACCTCTGTCGCTGGCCCATCCTCCAAAACACCACAAACCAGCTCGGTTCTTACTTCCATGGGTGATACCCTAGTTTCCTCCACTGCGCCTAGTCAGCCTAGCACCCCTGAAGGCCGTCGCAAAACATGTCCCAAGGCGGAGTAACGTAGTTCAGCCCCAACCCACTGTTGTTCTCATGGATGGGAACACTCGAGACCCCCGTACAGCGCAATGCGGCGGAGGGAAATTCCGCCATACAACCCACCAACCTACTACAACTGTTAGAAAGTGGAGGATCACTACCGGATGTAACCCCACCGTCACTGAACACGTTCGTGGCGATACCAGTAAAACCAAGCACACCGGCCCAAAACCAAGCAGTCAACACGGAAGTCTCGGCCACCCTGGCGACGCTGGCCCACTACTTCGGGGCCACGAGCCTCCAAGGAGTAGGAAGACAGAATGGTAGCCCAAATCCTGGAAATCCTAACCCGATGGTAAGTCCTCTAACCCCCTTGGCTCTCTCCCAGCACCATATAACGCCAACACCATACTATGTTAGATTCAGAATAATATTAGTTATCTGGTCTTTATTCTGTAATAGTAAATGTAATAGTTTTCACATATATGCCATAGATTCAATGTCTAGCTCATGTCTAGCTCATGGGTACATATACTGAAATATAAAACACACATATAAAGGTGTGACACTCGCAAATTCTCTCTACTTGAATTACATTGTACTCATTCAATTACATTACAATTGGTATCAGAGCCAACTATGGTTAGATTGAACAACAAATGTACTGAAAACAACAAACAAAGATCCAAGATTCATGCGGTTTTGGTGATTTTTGCAAGTTCGAATGTGTTCTTGGGTTCATCATCAAATTCATGAATTAATGAAGGTTCTGAGTGCTGAAGTAGTGGAATAGGTTCGCAAACATCAAGAAAACGTTCGTTGATCAAAGAGGTGACAATTCAAACAACAACCAGTGAGTATTGAAAGATTTTTGGCTCTTCGAAGTGGTTTCGGAAATTGCTCAAAAATTCAAATATTTGTGTTGAATTGTTAGTTGTTATGGATTAGAAGTGGCTTAAAGTGACTTGCGAACCTAACTGGAGAGTTTTGTGGCAATTGGAAATCATTTATAGCAAAATCAAGAAATTTCGAAGACAAGATGAAGAGTGCAGTTTTTACAGGTTGAATCATACGGTTTTTGCATTTGAAGGATACAATTTTATCAAAAACCGCATATTCTATCCGGGATTCTTCTGGGATTCATACGGTTTTAGCAAAAACCGCATATATGATCCGGTTTTAGCAAAAACCGCCTTCGGTTTTAGGTCTGACAAAGTTGGACATACGGTTTTGACATCATCTGGTTTTGACATCATCCGGTTTCTTGGCAATACTGTTTTTGTCATTCATAAGTTTTTGTGTAAGGTTTTTCTATGTTGTGTATACGGTTTTCTTGTACATCCGGTTTCTGTGCATCCTGTTTTTAGAACATACATACGGTTTTTTTGTAATACTTTGGAAATTTTTAGCACATTTCAGAATCTTTTCAGAGAAACGATCTAGATATAATGAGTACATACAGTGAGATGCTTTCAATTGGATCATACACAAAATCTCTGGTTCTATGCCGTGGATAATATAATGTCTGGAAAGGACGTTTCATGGATTTTATCGAGAACAACGAGAAGTATGGAGAAGACATGAAGAAGAGTATTATGGAAGGTAATGGTGTTAATAGAATTGACCAAGATGCTAATACCACTCATAACCCGCCTTTGGAAGAAATTCACAGAGAAAAACTACCTAATGAATATGTAGCTGAAGAAAAACATAGAGCTATAGCAGATCAAAAGGCAAAATACTATCTAAACCATGGTCTCTCTGCTGAGTTCTGCATCAAAGTGAATGGACTGAATACTGTAACATAAATATGGGATGAAATAAAAAGCCAGATGGAAGGTATTGAATCTGGGATTTGGATCAAGGAGACCATGTTGGTAAATTCATTTGATCATTTCAAGGCGAGAGAGGGTGAAACTCTGATGGATACTTACAGCAGATACTGTAGACTTCTGAATGATCGTAGAAATCAGAAGATCGATGATTATTCCAATCTAACTAAGAATAAAAGGTTCCTGAATTCATTAGGAACTGAATAGAAATCACAAGTTTCCATCTATAGTCAAATAAATCAGAAGAGCTTAAACAGGGTCACCCACCATATGATTTTTGAGGAGCTTAACCAGTATCAGGACGAAGATGGTGTTGGAGCTCAAAAGGAGAATGTTGATCCACTGGCGATAGTGGTAAATGAGAAGAAAACTAGAAGCTCATCTAAGTCCTCCAAGATGAAGCAGGTTCAAGAGTCTGAGTCTTCTGATTCTAAAGATGATGATCAGATAGACAATAAGAAGGTGATGCAAGCCATGACATACCTTACAAATATGTTAAAAAGTCAATTCTCAAAAAGCAAAACCAACAATCATCAGCGGTTTACTTCTAGGTCTCACAGACGTGATGACAATTATCAACGAAGAGATGGACATAAATTAGAGAAGAGATATGAAAGAAAGTTTCAATCTGCTCAAGAAAGGAATTGTTATAATTGTGATAGCACTGGACATGTCATAAAAGAATGTAAGAAACCGAAGGTGAAAGATTCAGAATACTACAATGCCAAGCTGAACATAATTAAACAAAGAAACAGTGGCAAGGTCTTGTTGGCTGAAGAAGAGCAATTTTTGTCAAATACATACAATAGTGAGGAGGATATTGATTTTCATGCACAGTTTGTGCTGGCAAATGTAGAAGAATTTGAGTTTGAAGGGAGTGATGATGAAATGGTAAATGTCTTCGCAGAAGAGTTACCATTAACTGAAGAAATTCAGAGTGCAGATATGATGACTGATGGTTCTGACATTGGGTTTATGGCTAAGTTCGATGAAGATGGTGATGAAAGTGATTATGAAGAGGAAGAGGCTGAAGCAAGTGAGTACAACACAGGTCAGCCTTCTGCAGAGTCTAAAATTAATGATGACAAGGCAAGTTTTGACCAATCTGGTCATTCTGCAGATCATATTATAACTCTCCTAAAAAAGGTTCAAATACTCAGTGCAAAGAACTAGAAATTGCAAGAACAAAACCTAAATCTGAAAATGAATCAAGCAGTCAAATCTGAACAAACATCATTAAACCTGAACTCTAATATAAATCAACCTCAACAAATCATTCAAGAAAAAGAACAAGAATTGGTTAAAATTCAACAAGAAATTGAACTTAAGGTACATGACTTGAATGCTGCCAAACTGAGTGCTGAAATCAATTTCAATTTGATACTGAAAGAGAAGAAAAACTTACAAACGAAAGTTCAGAATCTTGAAGAAAGTGTAAAGAAACGAGTCACCACACGTCAAACAATTTTTAAGAGTCTTACATCTGATGTTCAAAAGAATTACAAAGGTTTAGGGTATGATGAGAGTGATTTCTTTTCAAACATAAATTGTACACAATTATATCAACTAGAAAGAACGAATCTCGCTTGGACAAAAAGAATGATGTTTGTGGGTGAAGAGGAAATCAAAAGAGAGGAAGAAATTAAAAGAAAAACAACAACTAAACTCCAGGAGTTTCTGAATTATGACGAGTTGAATGCGACATACAAAGAAAGTGAAGGCAACAAAGTCAAGCCTGTATCACCGAGTGAGTGTTTCATTCCTTATCAACCAGAACAACAGGTTAAATCAAATTCACCTCGCGTGTACATTCCTCACATGGAATTACAACGCTAACAGGAGATTCTCGAGTCACACTGCTCCACAAAAAATGTCATGCTTGAGTTGGAAAACCTCATTTTTCACGAACATTTATCACAAAGAAAAACTGAGACTTCCGCTGCACAAATAAATCATATAAATCTGAAATTGTGATTAAAATCAAGAATGAAAATGAGAAAGTGAAGGAAAAGATTGACAAATTTTCTCAACAACTCAAACAGGCAGAAAAGATAATGAAACGAGATGAGGTGCAAATTGATAGCTTTTGTGATAAGGAGAACAATTTTAGAAATAAAATTTGTTCACTGAAAAACAAACTGAGACAAGCTGAAAAATTAATTTCTTCAAACAAAACAATAAAAAGTGACTTAGAAGAAATGTTGAACACAAAAGTTATAAGTTTGAATATTGAGAATGTTCAAGATAAAATCGATAAAATACTTCAAAAGTCACCAAGCAAGTCTCCAAAAGCTGCACAATCTCCAAAGCAATCAGATATATTCATAGATGAATTTGATTTTGCCCAAATTCTAATTCCACAATTGGTTTCTAATGCAATTGTGAAACAAATGCAAGAAGAGAAGATTGCAAGGCTACTAACAGAATTGGAACAGTATTGGAGTATCGTGTATCCAACCTATTCAAAAGTGTTGGAAAAATGATCTCATCAGTTTAGATTTGATGAGACAAAGTTAAGTTTGTATGATATGTTCTACATATATCTCAAACAGAATTATGTAGCTTAGTCAGACTGAACACTTACAGTGATTCAGACTGAGTATAAGCTGAGTATAAGCTGTATATATGTTTGATCAGCTTAGACTATATCTTAGTAAGATTATCAATGTGTTTGATAAGCTGTGTGTGTCACCTAAAATATATATATTGAGTTTCGGCTTGATGAGTTTCAAGCTGAGTGACTCAGTGTGAAGACTGAGTAAGCTCAATAGAGTTACTAAATATGTTTTAGTTAATTTTTTAGACTTCTAAGGATGAGTTAATAATTATACATGTTAGTCCATGTTTGAATTCGAATTTGTTCTCGAAGAACTCAGCTTGATGAGTTTCAAGCTGAGTAACTCAGCCTGACTAAAGAAGTCAGTCTAAGAGAATTTAAATTTGTTTTAAATTCTGTTTTTAACTCTCTACATCTACGGCGCGGATAAGAAGACTCCAGAATCAAGATTGAAGATTGAAGACTTAAGATAAGAAGATTTAAGATTCAAGATTCCGAGTTATCCGATAGTTAGTTAGCAAATTAGGATTAGTCCAGTTTGTTAGGAACCGTAGGAACAGGATTATAAATACTTATCTCCTGATAAGCTTAGAGGTACACGACTCAGATAAGAAAACAACTAAGTGTTAAAGAGCCAAAATGTCACCTCACCGTATGTGTTACGATTCTTGAATCATTGATTGTCAGTTCAACATGATCAAGAAACTCATAGATTGCCAAGCTATTCGTGTGTTCGAATAATCACATTTGTTGTGATATTGGTAAGTTATCAATCTGTGTAAATCATGTTTAGAGAGTTGTCAGTATCTATAATCATAAGTTGATTATAGATAGCTATGTTTGAAATATTGAGAGATTTATATTAGGTGTTTACATATCAAGATTTGCTTACTTGATAGAGTCTGCAATCATCTTCTTATTAATGAAAAGTAAAGCATTCGATTGTGGTTTGATTTACTTTGTGTAACACTTTTATTTGATTTGCTCAATTTCCGCAGAAAGTGTATTCAACCCCCCCTTCTACACACCTGTTGCTTGTTGTTATTCTCACCAAGGGACCAACAACTTGTATTAGAGCAGGCTGAATAATTTCATAAGTTGAAAGTTCAAGATTCTGAGAAAGTTTACAATGTCTACAAGCAACAATTCTTCAAACTTTCCACAGATGTCTGCCAAAGGCTGTCCCATATTTGATGGATCTGACTATCCTATGTGGAATTTCAGAGCCATGCTATTCCTCAAGTCCATTGACAACCGTATGTTCGATGTCATTACAAAAGGACCTATCATCCTCAAGATTCCTGCTACTGTCAGTGATACGTCTCCTGGCAGAAATGAAAAGGAAACAAGAAAGCCTGCAGCATCCTAGACTGATGAAGATTGGAAACTCTTCAATCTGGATGACAAAGCAAAAAGTGTTCTAGCAAATACCCTTACTAATGAGATTTTGCGTACTGTGTCTGGGTGTCAATCTGCAAAAGATATCTGGGATACGCTGAGTGTTACATATGAGGGCAAAGATCTGGTCAAACAGCAAAAGAAGAATCACTTGAATAGATCTTATGAAAACTTTTTTTCAAAGAAGAATGAAACCTTGCCAGATTTGTTCACAAGGTTTCACTGCTTGATAAATGATCTACTAAGTGTGGGTGTAAAGAAAGATGAGGCTGAACTTGTGCTGAAATTTCTGGATGTGTTACCAGAAAAGTTTAATGACGTAACTACAACACTAAGGGCTAGAGGAACACTACATGTGTAAAACCTACAGTCCATTTATGGGTTTTTGCTAAATCATGAACAGATCACTTAACACAAGAGAACTTCTCAACAACAACTCAAGGAATCTCTGGATAAAACTGAAGTTGCATTGGTTGCACAAAAGAAGAAGAAAAGTTCCAATGCACTAGTTGTTTAATCTGAGACTGAGTCAGAATCTCAAGATGACCACTCAGACTCAGACTCAGGTGATATTGATGATGTTCAGAATATCACTGAGCAAATGGCAATGTTAGCCAGACGTTCGAGAAGAGCTCATAGGGGAAGAGGAAGATCTGACAGGGGCAAAGGGAAGAGTTCCTTTGATCCCAAGAATGCTGTGTACTTCAACTGTCAGAAGATGGGACATATTGCTGCTGAGTGCAGATCAAAGAAGGTGGAATCAACATAAGTTGTTGATAGGAATGCTTACAGAGCTGATAAATACAAGAAGAATATACTCAGCTCAAGAAAGGAAAGCCAACAGAAAAACCAAGTGCAAAAGGACTATATGCTGAAACTTGGGATACAGAAACATCTACCTCAGATGATGTTATATGTCTGATGGCTCAAGAAGATGAAGAGTTTTAAATTTACGAAGTTGATTATGATCTGTCCGAGTCAACTTTTGAATCTGACATGAAGGAAGCTGAGGAAAACAACAAGCTCAGTGATTGGGATCCTGCTTCAATGTATAAGGTTAGTAATTTCAACTCTTACACTGATGAAGAAAAGGGTCTTGCTTTTGATTATCTGCTGAATGGTTTCAAGACCATCCTTAAGTCTCAAAATGATCTCAAAGGTGAGATATCTAAACTCAAGAATGAGATTAAGGAAAACAAATCTCTCATTGATGTTGGTAAGAAAGCAAAGTGTGATCTTGAATGTCAAAGACACATTAATAAACTTCTAAGTGAAGAACTTCTGGAAGCTAAAGACAAAGCTGACCAGCTTCAAAAGGTCACTGAGTCTTGGTGTAAGTCATCAAAGCTTGCTGAAAAGTGCATAAACCAACAAATTCCTAAACAGGTAAAAGCTGTGCTTGGAGGTGACTATCAAACTGCAGCTTATGTAGCTGATGATGAGATAAAAAGTACAGACTCTGAGGAGGATAGACTACTGATTGAGTCTCAGAAGTCAGCCTCAGAGAAGAAACATGGTCAAAACCTTAAATTCAATATGTTTGTAAAGGCTAAACATCATGGAGATGAGTGCTCCACATCCAAATAGCATGGTAAGTATGTGCTGGACAGATTAAGCACTCAGCCTATTCAAAGAACTTCAGAGGTCAAAAGACAACATTCTCTATCTGGCTCAGAGAGAAGTTACAAGAATAGGAAGACCACTGTAAGTCAGAGGTCAAATTACAACAATGGTAAGTCCAAAGTTGTAGATCTTGGTAAGTCCAAGAATATCAACAGTGGTAAGTCCAAACCTGTTGAAACTGGTGAGTCCAGTAGTCATGAAAAAGGTAAGTCCAAGGTCATGGAAAATAAGGTTGTTAGTCAAACTTCTAATCAAAAGGATAACAAACAAAGACCTGACAAAGGCAAGTCCAAAGTCAGGGATCATCATGTGAATCAACTTGCAAAGAAAGTTGAAAAGTTATCCACCACATATAATCCTAAGACTGAGAGTAAGTTCTCACAAGGACTATTAGACACTCTACCTCCTGTAATCATTGGAAGAAGGAGATGCTACAAGTGCAGAAGTAGAGGTCATGAGGCTAAGGACTGTGATGCAGAAATCTCAAGGCCTGAACAAGAACAAGCTGATCAGCCTACACAGGACTCAGCTCCTGGTCAAGTTGAACAGTCAGTTCAAAAAGATGGAGATGCTAAGTGCTCCTCATCTGAACCTACCAAGAAGTGGGTTCCCAAACAAAACTAATTTGTTTAGTTTTCATCTCATGTGCAGGGTTCAAGTAAATGGTACTTGGATAGTGGTTGCTCAAGGCACATGACCCGGTGGAAAGGACTTCTTAGTGATTTCCAATGGTTGAACTCGAATCAAAACCATATTTTTTTTATCAAATCAAGAAGATACTTGCTTTGATTAATGAATATTCCATCAGGCTTCTGTTGAATCTGCAAGCCTAGGAAATATGTCATTTCACCCATCATACTCATCTTGTACCTTTTTGACATAACTTTGGAGAACCATTCACACAGAGATTCATTTGTAGAACCAAAGATAATATCATCCACATAGATTTGTACAAGAATTACATATCCTTTACTCTTTTTAATAAAGAGTGTCTCATCTATACAAGCTCTGGTGAAGTCCATTGATAGTAGATAGTTGGATAAAGTATCATACCAAGCTCTTGGAGCTTGTTTAAAACCATACAAAGCCTTGTCTAACTTATAGACATGATGTGGATACTTTGAACTAACAAAGCCAGGAGGTTGTTTCACATAGACTTCCTCCTGAAGTTTTCCATTTAGGAAAGCACTATTCACATCCATTTGATAGACTTTGAAGTCTTTATATGTTGCATAAGCTAAGAAGATCCTTATGGCTTCAATTCTAGCAACAGGGGCAAAGGTCTTATCATAATCGATTCCTTCTTCTTGCTTGTACCGTTGTGCTACCAGCCTGGCTTTGTTCCTAACAATCACTCCATCCTTGTCCATTTTATTTCTATAGACCCACTTAGTGCCTATAATTGCATGATCTTTGGGGGTTGGGACAAGACTCCATACCTTGTTTCTCTCAAACTCATTTAATTCCTCTTGCATAGCTTCAATCCAGTCTTCATCCTTTAAGGCTTCTTCAGTCTTCTTTGGTTCCATTTGAGATAGGAAACCAAAGTAAGCAGCATAGTTTTTTGATGCCTTCGATCTGGTCATTACTCTTTCTTAAACATTACCAATTATTTGATCTTGAGGATGATCTTTGAGGAATTTAAATGTTGTAGTAGGAGATTGTGGTTCTGGATCTTAGTGATATGGAGGACTCTGAGGTGAACTTACATCCTCATTCTCAATTGCAGCATTATCAACAAACAGTTGATCACCAAGATCTTCAGTCTGAGTAGTATCAGCTCCAAAGGGATTAATGAACTCATCATCTTTCTCAGCTTGATAGTCCCTTGGAGCTTGTGATGATTTCTTAGATGGACACACATCATCATCACTGTCATCATCCATGACATACATAGGATTTGACATTTTGGTTTCCTCAGGCTTTTCAAGCTCACTCAGACTGACCAAGTCAGCTTGTCTTTCAACTTGATCAAAGTTGTCTTCATCAAATGATACATGAATTGATTCTTCTATAGCCTTTCTCCTTGTGTTATACACTATGTAAGACTTGGAGATTGAGGAATAACCAACAAATATTCCAAGATTAGCTTTAGGTTCCAACTTATGGAGCTAATCTCTTTGATTCAGCACATAGCATTTTGAACCAAAGACATGGAATTAACGTATATTGGGCTTTCTTGATTTATACATCTCATAAGCAATTTTTCCATGTCTTTTGACTATGATTGATCTATTTTGGGTATAGCATGTTGTACTTACAGCTTCATCCCAAAAACAGAGTTTCAATCCTTCCTCACATAGCATTGTTCTTGCAGCCTCAATTAAGGTTCTATTTCTCCTTTCAGCAACTCCATTTTGTTGACGAGTTCTAACTGAGGAGAAATTTTGTAATATTCCTTTTTTGTTCACAAAAGCCATCTAGGGTTGAGTTTCTGAACTCAGTCCCATGATCACTTCTGAGTTGCTTAACAGACTTACCTTTTTGCAACTCTTCCGGTTTGATAAAACTTATTATCTCCAGGGCAGCTTCACTTTTGGCTTTAAGGAATATTACTCAGGTGAATCGTGAGAACTCATCTACTATCACCAGAGTGTACTTTTTGCCACTTAGGCTTGGAGTACTTATGGGTCCAAACTGATCCATATGCAACATATGGAGTGGGTCTGTTATTGAAAAATTTTGTTTTGATTTGAAGGACCCTTTATGATGTTTCCCTTGTTCACAAGCTGAGCATAATCTGTCTTTGACAAATGTGATCTTTGGTAATCCAGAGACTAACTCTTTATCGGATAGCATATTTATATTCTTGAAGTATAAATGTGACAACCTTTTATGCCACAGCCAATTCAGCTTAGGAACAGATTGGGAATCTAAGCAGGTTTCTGTTTAAGGATCAGCAGAGTTAAGATGAAGTAGATACACATCCCTTTCTCTTTTTGCTATTAGCACTGGCTTACCCTTAGCATTGTATATTGTTCCTGCTTTCTTCCTAAAAGTAACAATATTGTCTTCATCACACAATTGGCTGATACTTATCAGATTGTCTTTAAGACCTTTAACATATGCAACTTTCTGGAAAGTCTCCTTGCCAGCATGCATCTTCCCATATCCTTTAGTTCTTCCATGGGAGTTATCACCAAATATTACTTTAGGACCTTCATCTTCCTGGAAATCACTTAGAAGTCTTTTCCACCCAGTCATGTGCCTTGAACATCCACTATCTAAGTACCATTTACTTGAACCCTGCACATGATAAGAAAACTAAACATATTAGTTTTGTTTGGAAACCCACTTTGTAGTAGATTCAGATGATGAGCACTTAGCAGCTTCATCTTGTGGAAATGACTGGTCATCTTGAGAAGGTATTGAGTCCTGTGTGGGCTGATCAGCTTGTTCCTTTTCAGGCCTTAGGATTTCACTTTCATAGTCCTTGGCCTTATGTCCTCTACCTCTGCACTTGTAGCATTTCCTTCTACCAATGAGTATAGGAGATAGATCATCCGATAATCCTTTAGAGAACTTACCCTTAGTTTTAGGATTATGGGTTATGGATAACTTCTCAACTTTCTTTGCAAGTTGATTCACCTGATCCTCATTGACTTTGGACTTAGCTTTGTCAGATCTAGGTTTATTATCCTTTTGATTTGAAGCTTGACCAACAAACTTCTTTTCAATGTCTTTGGACTTACCATTGTCATGTTATCTGGACTTACCAGTTTGAACAGTCTTGGACTTACCACTGTTGAGTTCTTTGGACTTACCAATTTCAACAACTTTGGACTTACCATTGTTGTGATATGACCTCTGACTTACAGTAGTCTTCCTATTCTTGAAACTTCTCTCTGAACCAGATAGAGTGTGTTATCTTTTGAAAGGATTTAGATTAAGCCTTTCTATGACTGAAGTTCTTTGAACAGGATGAGTGCCTAATCTGTCAAGTACATTCTTTTTTTTTTTTTGCAAAGCAGACTTTAGAATATATATATAAACTCTGTACCCTACAAGAAGTAGAGCCACATAACAGTACAAGTGCACAATCAGGAACAAAAGAAACAACAACCCTCCCACTTATAAATCACCATTCAGCAGGAGGCCAAAAATAAAAAATAAAACCATAGAAACTAGCCTTCAACTAGTACATCAACCGTACCAATAAAGTCAAACTACTTTAGGAAGTTTGCCACTCTTTCCGGATCCGATAACCACACCTCCCAAACCAAAGATTTATGCCACTTGAGAGAACTCTTCAGCCACTGAAACATATTTATTTGAACATCAAAAAGAATCCCTTCCGTGTTGAAACTTTTACCGCTAAAAATACCTCGATTTCTGTTTTTCCAAATACCATAAACTAAGTTTTTTGCTGCTGCTTTCCACAGTTCCATTTGGGTCAGTGACCACGAAGATGATCCTTTGCCTTTACAAACTTATTGTATTTTAGGCTTGGATCATGTTTCTTTTCTGAGGCTGAATTCTGAGACTCAATCAGTTGTCTATCTTCCTCAGAATCTGTACTTGCTATCACATCATCATCAGCTGTATACGCTCACCTCCAAGTACAGCTTGTACCTGTTTAGGGATTTGTTGGTTGATGCACTTTTCAGCAAGCCTTGATGACTTACACCATGATTCAGTGACCTTTTGAAGTTGGTCAGCTTTATCCTTGGCTTCCTGAATTTCATCACTTAGAAGTTTATTAATGTGTCTTTGACATTCAAGATCACATTGTGCCCTTTTACCAACATCAATGAGAATTTGATTTTCCTTAATCTCATTTTTCAGTTTATCTATTTCAGCTTTGAGATCATTTTGAGACTTAAGGCTGGTCTTAAAATCATTTAGCGGATAATCAAATGCAAGACCTTTTTCTTCATCGGTGTAAGAGTTGAAATTACTAACCTTGTACATGGAAGAGGGATCCCAGTCACTAAGTTTGCTTTTTTCCTCAGCTTCCTTCATGTCAGCTTCAAAAGTTGATTTAGACATACCGTAATCAACTTCGTCTAATTCAAACTCTTCATCTTCTTGAGCCATCAGACATTTATCATCATCATCTGAGGTATATGATTCTGTATCCCAAGTTTCTGCATAGAGTCCTTTTACATTAGGCTTGTATTCAGGCTTTCCTTTCTTGAGTTAAGTATATTTCTTCTTATAATTATCAGCTCTGTAAGCATTCTTATCAGCTATTGAAGCTGATTCATCATTCTTTGATCTGTACTCAGCAGCAATGTGTCCCTTCCTCTGACAGTTGAAGCACACAACTTTCTTGGGATCAAAAGAACATTTTCCTTTGCCCTTGTCAGATTTTCCTCTTCCCCTTTGAGCTATTCTCAATCGTCTGGATAGCATGGCCATTTGTTCAGTGATTGTTTGAACATCATCAACATCACTTGAGTCTGAGTCAGAGTAGTCAGCTTGAGAGTCTGACTCAGTCTCAGATTCAATAACTAAGGTTTTTAAACTTTTCTTCTTTTTTTGTGCAACTAATGCAATATCAGTTTTATCAAGAGAATCCTTCAGTTGTTGTTGAGAAGTTCTCTTGTGCTCAGTGATCTGTTCATGATTAAGCACGAACCCATATATGGACTGTAGGTTATACATATGTACGGTTCCTCCAGCCCTTAGTGTTGTAGTTACTTCAATGAACTTTTCTCGTAACACATCCAGAAATTTCTGCACAAGTTCAGCTTCATTCTTTTTAATGCCTACATCTAGCAGGTCATTAATCAAGCAGTGAAACCTGGTAAACACATCAGCCAACTTTTCATTCTTCTTGGAGAAGAAGTTTTACTAAGATCTGTTCAAATGATTCTTCTTTTGCAGCTTGACCAGATCTGTGCCTTCATATGTAATACTCAGCATATCCCAGATCTCTTTTTTAGATTGACACCCAGTCACAGTATGGAAGATATCATTTGTCAAGGCATTAGCCAGAACACTCTTTGCCTTGTCATCCAGAGAATACAGTTTCCAATCTTCTTTAGTCCAGGATGCAACAGACTTCTTTACTTCTTTTTCTGTTTTGTTAGTAGACGTATCACTGCCAACAGTAGGAATGTTGGGGATGATTGGTCCTTTAGTGATGACATCGTACATACAATTGTCAATGGACTTGAGGAAAAGCATGGCTCTGAATTTGCACATAGGATAATCAGATCCATCAAATATAGGACATCCTTTAGCAGCAATCTAAGGAAACTTTGATGAATTGTTGCTTGTCAACATTGTATACTATTTAACAATATTGAACTTTCAACTTATGAAATCGTTCAGCCAGCTCTGATACCAGTTGTTGGTCCGTTGGTGAGAAGAACAACAAGCAAGTAATGTGTAGAAGGGGGGTTGAATACACTTTCTGTGGAAAATTGAACAAATCAATAAAAAGTGTTAACACATATCAAATCACAAACAATCGAATGCTTTGCTTTCATTAATAAGAAGATGATTACAGGAACAACCAAGTAAGCAACACTTGATATGTAAACACCTAATGTTAATCAAATCTCTCAATCTCTCAAACTTTGCTATCTATAATCAACTTATGATTATAGATACGCACTGACTCTCTAAACATGATTTATTCACAGATTGAATACTTACCAACTTCACGACAGACGTGAAGATTCAAACACACGAACAATTGGCAATCTGTCAATTTCTTGATCACGTTGAACTTACAAACTGTGTATTAAGATTCATAACACATACGATCAATAGGTTGAGGTGATTTGAGTCTGACACTCGGTCCCTCTAAACTTATCAGGGGATAAGTATTTATAATCCTGTTCCTACGGATCCTAACAAACTAGAACTAATCCTAATATGCTAAAAAACTAACGGATAACCCGGAATCTTGAATCTTGAATCTTCTTATCTTGAGTCTTCAATCTTCAATCTTGATTCTGGAATCTTCTTATCCATGCTGTATATGTAGAGAGTTAAAAAGGAATTTAAAACATATTAAAATTCTCTTAAACTGACTTCTTTAGTCTGCTGAGTTACTCAGCTTGAAACTCATCAAGCTGAGTTCTTCGAGAACAAATCCAAAATCAAACATGTACCAACACATATAATGAATAACTCATCCTTAGAAGTCGTAAGAGTTAACTAGAACTTACTTAGCAACTCTGTTGAGCTGACTCAGTCTATGAGCTGAGTCACTCAGCTCGAAACACATCAAGCTGAATACTCAACCTATATCTTAGGTGACACACACAGCTTATCAAACATAGTGACAATACTACTAAGATGTAGTCTAAGCTGATCAAACATATGCTCAGCTTATATTTAGCTTATGCTCAGTCTGAAACACTATAAGTGCTCAGTTTGATCAAGCTTCATAATTTTGTTTAAGTTATATTCAGAACATATCTTACAAACATAACTTTGTCTCATCAAATTTCAATTGACGAGAACATTTGACCAACAATCTAAGACACCATATGCAAATCTCGTTGTCTCTACCTATGCTTTTCCATCAAGTTTCTAATCAGGTGCACTGCTTCTATCGAGGACCTCCAGGGCATAAATCCGAACTGGTTATCCGAAACTTTAGTTACTCGTCTCAGCCTGTTTTGTATCGCCCTCTCCCACAACTTCAAAGTATGGTGAAGAAGTTTAATACAACGATGGTTCTCACAACTTTAGGAGTCTCCTTTGTTCTTAAACATAGGGATAACCACACTGCTTCTCCATTCTTCTGGCATATTACCCGTTCTAAAGATAAGGTTAAAAAGGTTTGTTAGCCAGTAAATGCCTGGTTCTCCGAGACACTTCCACACTTCGATAGGTATTTGGTCCGGTTCGGGCGCTTTACATCTCCCCGTCTTGCGTAGAGCATTTTCAACTTCTCCTGGGGAAATCCTAGTGCAATAACAGTTAATCCTAGCTTCAGAGCTCAAATAGAGCCCTCGCTACTATCTCTCACAGCCTGTCTTGTCTCCTGATTAAATAAATGTCGAAAGTAATCACCCAATGTATCCTTTATATCCCTATCTTTAGAAAGCACTCTCCCTCTATCATCTTTGACAAACTTAATGGTTCCTATATCTCTTTTCTTCCTCTCCCTCGCTTTAGCTAATTTTAAGATTTTATCAAGCCCTTCTTTAGAGTCTAATCTATTGTATAAGTTTTCATAAGCTTCTTTCCTTCGCCTGTGCTACAGCTTTCTTTCCTTCTATAAGTATTCCAGCCTCTCACCCTATCTTCTCTTCCACCTACCTTAGCTAATACTAACTCCTTAAAGTAAGAATGCTTTATTTTAACCTTATCCTGGACCTTATCTTTAAACTACCAAGATTCTTTATCTACACGAACCTTTCCGGAAGTATCTCCTAGGGTATCTTTGGCTATCCCTATAATAGTCTGGGCCACATGGTTCCACTCATAATCTGCATATCCTATAGGGGTTTTAGTAAACTCTACCGCGACTCTGTATCTAAATTCATCTTTTACTTCCCCATTTAGGTTTCTACATAAAACTCTAGGCTTGCCCTCTTTTCTGTCCTTAATTAAACCTTTCCTGAAAAATATGTCTAACACTAATAAATGATGTTGCGAGTACCCAGCATCACGTGGAAGGACCTTACAGTATTTGCAGTTCCTCAGATCCCTTTTACGCGCGAGAAGGAAATCGATTTACATAATATGCCCTCCGCTAAGGTAAGTAATCAAGTGCCCTTCCGTTTTCTTAAAGAAGGAATTTGGATGACCAACTCGTGTGCATAAGCAAACTCGAGTACAGACCGCCCTTCATTATTTCTTACACCATATCCAAAACCTCCATGGACTCGTTGGTACCCCTCTACACCTGCTCCTATATGCCCATTAAAATCTCCCCCTATATACAACCTCTGATCTTAGTGGATCCCCCTCACCAGAACATCTAAGGACTCCCAAAAAAACTAGTATTTTCCTCTACCTGTTGGGAAATTTGCTAAGTCATTGAAACTGTTGGACATGCAAAGTAAAACTGTTAGATTAATAAGTGAAAACAGTCGTATCTAACAGTTGTTGCAAGTTTTACAACTGTTAGTACAAAAGATCAGAACTGTTAGTTCAACTATACACAACTGTTAGAAGACCTTGAAATGAAGACTGTCAGAAGAAATTCAGAACTGTTTATTCAACAAACAGTTGTTGTTGAGCTATTAATGGAAAATGCTATCTTTGTGGATTTGAAGTATATCTCTATCAAGTTTGAAGATTATCAAGATTATCTCGGAAGATAGAAGATTGCCTAACTGTCAACTATTCAAGGAGGATCAATAGCCTATATATACTAGAACTAGAATATTGTTTTATACGGCAATTCTACGCATTGATATTTTATTGTTAATTTGTTTTTCTAAAAGTGTGTTGATCTCTAAGTTTCATAGAAACCTAAGAACAAGTTGTGTTCTTCGTCTAACAAAAGGGTTAGATTAGAGGTGTTGGTGAATATTGTAATCATCATTGGTTATTAATAAACATCTTGAGTTTGAAAGTATTTTCTTGTGTTGATTGTTGAAATGTTCTTGTGATAAAACCTTAAACATCAATTAAGTATGATTCCGCAACTTCTTAGTTGATTGTGATCAAACTGAAAGATTATCTTTAAACAACTCTGATTTAATTCTAAAGGTAATTCTTGTTATTGATATTTGGTAATATCCGATCCTGACAAGTGGTATCAGAGCCTTTTTCATTAAGGCTCCTTTGATCACTATTTGAAGGTTTTTCACAGATCTGCTGTGTTTTGTTATTTAAAGTGTGTCTAAATCTTCTCGTGTGTTTTTCATTCATATTACTGAAATGGAGTCTGTTGGATCTTCTGATAACACTGGATCTGGGTTAAACTTTAGAGTTCCCATGCTCAAACCAACTGAGTTTGAGATGTGGAAGCTAAGAATCAAGCAACATGTCGAATTAATGGACTATGCTGTTTGGAAAGTCATAGAAAAGGACCCCATTACTGCTGTTGATTTAGATGAAACAGGAAAACCAAAGAAGAAATCACCACCAAGAACAGATGCTGAGAAGAAACAAAGGATGATTGAGATGAAAGCCCTCAGCATCCTTCAGATTGCTATTCCCAATGAATATCAGCATCAGTTCAAGAAGTTTGAACATGCACACGAACTGTGGGTTGCCTTAGAAAAGAGATTTGCAGGGAATGCCAGTTCCAAAAGGAACCAAAGGGACCTTCTTAAACAGGCTTATGAAAACTTTTCAAGTGGGAAGAATGAAAGTTTAACCCAAATTTTTGATAGGTTTTATAAGCTGGTTAGTCAACTTGAGAGTGCAAAAGTTAGACTAGAGCAATATGAGATCAATAGAAAGTTCCTTAGGTCCTTGGGTGATGAATGGACTGTCTATGCTGCACAATGGAGGACTAAAGACTCATTGGAAGATATAGAATTAGAAGATCTATACAACAGTTTGGTTGTGTTTAAGGGAGAGATAGAGGGAAAAAGAAAGTCTATAATCCCTAGTCACAATGATGCTCTCCTTTCATCCTCAGGTTTGGACTCAAACCATTCTTTATCTAATTCTGTTGATGTATGTGCAGGTACCAGTTCTGCTGTTGGGTTAGATGTGAACACCCCTGATGCAGTGCTTGAAGCATTTCTTGCTAGCCATGCTAATTCAACCCTCACCAATGAGGATCTTGAACAAGTGCATCCTGATGATCTTGAGGAGATAAACCTCAAGTGGCAAATGGCCATGTTAACTGTCAGAGCAAAAAGATTCATTAAAAGAACTGGCAGACAAAACATGAACTTCAGGGCAAATGGTCAGGATGGATTTGACAAATCCAAAGTTAAATGCTTCAAATGTCAACAGCCTGGTCACTTTGCCAGGGAATATAGATCTGGTGGACAAGTTCAAAGTCAAGGACAAAGACCCAATCAAACCTCATCAGCATTGGTCTCACAGGATGGCTATGGGTATGATTGGAGTGATCAAGCAGAGGAAGCTACTCACAACAAAGCACTGATGGCCTTGACTGACTCCTCCATCAAGCTGAATTCACCAGAATCAGAAGACACACAGGTATCTTCTAAACTATGCCCTGGTGAATGTAGAGCTATAGTAAAAAGGTTCAGGGAGCACAACAAAAAGGTGTGTGCTGCTCTGAGCAGAATAGAGGAGAGAAGATATGAATCTAGTGCTGTCATTGGAAGCTTTGAAAAGAAAATTAAAGATTATCAGGCCAATGAACTGCAAATGGACTATGATAGGAAGTATCATAAGTGGGAGAAGGAGCAGCTTCAGGAAGAAATTGATAATCTTAAGAAAAAGCTGAGTGAGAAAGAGAGTAGGATTGATGAGCTAACAAAGAAGTTTGAAGGTGTGGATATGTATTTGAGTATGTTCAAAGCAACAAATCTTAAGCTTGAAACCTTGTTATACTCACAAATCAGAGATAAGGTTAAAACAGGTTTAGGATACAAACAAACCCCACCTCCATACAATCACAACTACATAACTCCCATGTCTGATGTAGCTGATAGGTATGTCAATGAACCATTAGAAGAAGACTTAAAGTCAGCTGATCCAAAATTAGAAAATGAAAAGGAAGGAGTTGTGCATGAAGTGAGTGATGATGAGAAGGAGGAAGTAGTGAAGAAAGAAGAGGATATTCCTATTGAAAACCACATCTGTTGTGAACCTACAGCACCAAAATCATCTTTAAAACCTGTGGTGTTTATAAAAGCCACCTCTGAACCCTCCAATAGTGAAACAAAACCTTTCAAATCTGTTTATTCTATAAACAGCTACACTACTACTGCAAACAGTCCCTAAAATTACATAAACAGTTCTAAACAGAACCCAAACAGTTCTAACCCAAAAACCTCAGCAGTTAGTGTTAAGACCAAGGAAAAGGAGAAGGTTAGTAAAGGTGGAATTGAGAAGCCAAAGAAGGAAGCTTCAAAGACAAAGTTTCAGCTCAAATCTGTGAAAAGCCATACTGAAGTGCCTGTCTGCACATGCAAACAGCATGGTGTGCAGAAATTTCCTCCTTCAGCACCTGTGAGAGGAAATCAAAGAAATAGGAACCAGTTTTGGGAACAAAGAACTGGTTTGCCTATAGTCAAAACCAAAAGGTGCTATATATGTGGGAGAGCAAATCACTTAGCTCACAACTGTCATTATAACCCACAGATCTATAGCACCGAGAGGCAAAGTTACAGAAAACAGGCTAACAGTTCCAAAACTGTTAGGCAGAAACCAAAAACTGTTGGCTTTGCTTGGGTGAAATTGCAGAAACACAGTTTCTAAAAGGGCCAAAACTGTTAATCAAACCGACAATCAACCTGAGTCACAAATTGATTCAACTGTTTTACCAAAATAAAAAACCGTTTGTTCAAAAGGCTCAACTGTTAATCACAACAGTTGGAAACAACATGTTGTCACTAAATACTTTTCACACAGGATAGAGAAGTCTAACTGGGATGAAATCAATAAGACTCAAACTTTGTTTAAGTATTATGATTTAAATGGTGTGCCCAAGACCTGCATGACCTGGGTACTTCCTGTCACTAACTAAGTTTTATTTGTGCAGAGCATTCATAGGGCCAATCAAGGAGAAATTTGGCATGTGGATAGTGGATGCTCAAGGCACATGACTGGAAATCCACACTGCTTAAAGGATTTCATAAGAATTAATGGAGGACATGTAGAATTCGGAGGAAATGCTAAGGGAGGAAGAATCACTGGTAAGGGAGCTGTAGAGGCAGGTACACTTACTTTCAATGATGTTTTCTTTGTTGAACAACTCAAATACAATCTGGTAAGTGTGTTTCAAATCTGTGACCATGGAAACAAAGTCCTATTCACAGACACAGAGTGCATTATCCTTTCAAAAGATTTTAAAGTGGATGAAAAGAATGTTCTTTTAAGAACACCTAGAAAGGATAATGTATACTGTTTAGACACTCAAAAGGTTTATAAACAGAATGTATTAAGTTGTTTACTATCTAAGGAATCTCATGATGAGTCTGCCATTTGGCATAGAAGGATGTGTCACATGAATTTTAAAACCATGAATCTGTTAGCTAAAAACAATCTGGTAAGAGGTTTTCCCCAAAAAGAATTCTCATGTGATGATCATTGTGTGGCTTGCCTCAAAGGCAAGCAACACAAGACTTCTTATAAGTCCAAAGAAGTTTCTTCCATTGTTGCACCCTTACAACTGTTGCATATGGATCTTTTTGGTCCTACTTCAGTGGTCAGTATAGGGAAGAAAGCCTACTGTTTAGTCATAGTTGATGACTTCACCAGATTTACATGGCTTTAATTTCTTAGAACTAAGGATGAAACTGCTGCATTAGTTAAGTCTCTTATTCTTAGGATAGAAAATCAGTCTGATTTGAGAGTGAAAGTCATTAGATCTGACAATGGTTCTGAGTTTAAGAACTATGAGTTAAACAGTTTTGTGAGGAAAAAGTGATTGAAAGGCAGTTTAGTACACCTAGGACTCCACAACATAATGGAGTGGCTGAGAGAAGGAATAAGACTTTGATATAGGCTGCTAGATCTATGTTGGTTGATTCTAGGCTCCCAATGACCTTGTGGGCAGAAGCTATGAACACTGCCTGCTATGTTCAGAATAGAGTACAAGTAGTCAAGTCCAAAGGGAAAACTCCTTATGAGTTGTTCCTTAAAAGAAAACCTTTGATCAACTTCTTCAAACCATTTGGATGTCCCTGCACTATCCTTAATACCAAGTCACAATTAGGCAAATTTGAGAGTAAAGCAGAAGAAGGATTCTTTGTAGGATATTCCACTCAGAGTAAAGCATATAGAGTTTTCAACAATATCACTAGGATCGTAGAAGAGAGTATGAATGTCTCCTTTAATGAAACTAGGATCAATATTGCAGGTAATGGTCCTGATTGGTTATTTGATATTGATGCATTGTCTAACTCTCTCTCTTTTGAGTTTTCTACAGAAACAGTTGCAGGTTTTCCTACAGCTGTTAGTGCAAATCCACAAACTGTCTCAAACAGTTCTGAAACTGTTAACTCAAGTCCAACAACTGTTGGTAGAAACAAAGCCAGTAAAGACTTTGTAGTGATTCCTTTGTTTCAAAATGACTCTTCCAATGTTGTTAGTCCAATAAATGATGATGCTGAACCTTCAAAGGATATGGAATCTCCCGTTCTCCAACAAAATAATGAATCTGAAAATCAAACAGTTGCAGATCAGGTGTGTAATTCTTCTGGGAATGAGAGTGGCTCTGAGGTTGATCTGTCTAATTTAGGGAATGTACTGACTGAAGAAAACATCCCTACCTTAAGAATTCACAAGGATCATCCCATAGAGCAGATTATAGGTGATCCCATCACTCCTGTCAGAACTAGGGGTATGCTGCAAGGTGAACATAGTGGTGTGGATCTAGAACAGTTTGATGTGAATGCCTGCTTTCTATCACAGATAGAACCTAAGAAAGCAGTAGAGGCATTAAAAGACCATTCATGGTTGGAAGCAATGCAGGAGGAACTCTTACAATTCCAGATTCAGCAAGTTTGGAAGTTAGTTCACCTTCCAAGAGGCAAGAGAGCTATTGGCACCAAGTGGGTGTTTAGGAATAAAAAGGATGAGAGAGGCATTGTAATCAAGAATAAGGCTAGGCTAGTTGCACAGGGTTATACACAGGAGGAAGGAATAGACTATGATGATGTCTTTGCACCAGTTACAAGGATAGAAGCAATTAGATTGTTCCTTGATTTTACAAGCTTTAAAGGGTTCAAGGTGTATCAAATGGATGTCAAGTCAGCATTTCTCTATGGAACTATTGATGAGGAGGTATATGTGTGTCAACCACCTGGTTTTGAAGACCCAAAATATCCTGATAAGGTATATAGGTTGGATAAGGCTTTGTATGGGTTACATCAGGCTCCTAGAGCTTGGTATGAGACATTAACATCATATCTACTTGAGAATGGTTTCAAGAGAGGTACTATAGATAAGACACTATTTACAAAGATTATTAAAACAAAGATTTTGCTTGTACAAATCTATGTTGATGATATAATCTTTGGATCTACTGATGACAGTCTGTGTAAGGAGTTTGAAGGCATAATGCATAAGAGATTTCAGATGAGTTCTATGGGAGAACTTACATTTTTCTTGGGATTACATGTAAAGCAGAAGCCATCAGGTATATTTCTTAGTCAGTCAAAGTATGTCAAGGACATTTTGGACAAATTTAGTTATCAAGATGTGAAGCTGGCCAGTACTCCAATGGAAACACAAAAACAGTTGGGAGCAGATCCTGAGGGGGAGGATGTAGATGTACACCTGTGTAGGTATATGATAGGTTCTTTAATGTACTTAACTGCTTCTAGACCAGATATCATGTTTGTTGTGTGTGTTTGTGCCAGGTTTCAATGCAGCCCAAAGATGTCACACCTATTTGCTGTAAAGAGGATCTTTAGGTATCTCAAAGGCCAACAAAAACTGGGTCTTTGGTATTCTAAGGATTCACCTTTTGAATTGGTGGCATACTCTGACAGTGACTATGGAGGAGCTAATGTAGACAGGAAATCAACTTCCGGAGGATGTCAGTTCTTTGGCTCCAGGTTGGTATCATGGCAGTGCAAGAAACAAACAACAGTTTCCACTTCAACAGCTGAGGCTGAATATGTTGCTGCATCAAGTTGCTTGTTCACAAGTTTTGTGGATCCAGAATCAGCTTCTGGATTATGGTATGACTTTCTTGAATACACCTATCTATGTTGATAACACAAGTGCTATTAGTATTGTTAACAACCCTGTCAAGCACTCTAAAACAAAGCACATAGAGATAAGGTTTCATTTTATAAGAGATTGCAATGAGAAACGGTTAATCCAGGTTATGAAAGTCCACATTGATGATCAGTTACCTGATATGTTCACCAAAGCTTTTGATGTAAGCAGATTCAACTTTCTTATCTCAAATATTGGAATGATTAACTTAGAATAACTTAGAACCACATGTTTGATTGGGTTTTTTTGTGTTTTGGTGTTTTCTCTCTCTAACAGTTTGAAACTGTTAGTATTCAGTCTAACAACTGTTTGTGTAAGTGTTCAAGAGAAAGCTATACATAATGCAACTAACAGTTTTCAACTGTTAGTACTTGGAGTCCACAACTGTTAGGCAAATTGCATGGTCATTCAAGGGGGAGTCTTTCTTTTCAGTAACAGTTGTAGTTTATTAAGAAAATAGTTCTTAACTGTTAGTTCTTTTTTTGTTTAACTGTTAGTTTCTTTCAGGGTATTTTAGTCTTTGCAGGGATTTTGAGGGAATTTGAATTGCATTGAATATGCGTAACATATATAAGCCATTCCCTCCTCACAGTTTTCTTTACCCTTACTGAACTCCTTTCAAACGCTAAAACCCTAGAAACTCACTCGCAAATCGCCATGGCTCCCTTCCATTCGTTAAGGAACACAAAATTCTTTCTTTTCTGTTGAAACCCGATGATCTCAGTGTCTTTCACGATGTGATTGACTATGTTTTACTTTCCAACCTACGTCATGCTCTGACCATCAATCCCACCATTTATACTGCGCATATCAATCAGTTCTGGAAGAATGCTTCTCTAAGAGAAGAAGATGGAGTGAAATGGATTGACTCCAAAGTTGATGCTAATGATGTTTCTATCTCTGAGAGTATCATAAGCCAATACCTTCAACTTGATGATCTCGAAGGTGAGTATTCTGATTCTGTTTCTTTGGAATATCTGCATGCTGTTCGCACTGGAAGTATTTGATTCACACTCTCCAACAATGCATAAGCCCTAAAAGAACTGGATGGAATGAATTTGGGAGCAACATTGCTCTGGCCTTAATCTGTTTGGCTAATAACCGTTCTTTCAACTTTTCTAAAATGATATTTGATGGCATGGTAAAACATCTTGGGACTAAATACGGTCTCTTTTTAATGTATCCACGATTTGTGCAGTTTTTACTAAATTCATTATTGCCAAATCTCAAAATGCACAAGAGGGTACTGATTCCCTCTGCTCATGTGGCCTCCACATTGAGCAAACTGTTGATAAATGGCAAGAATTTTTCTGGTGCCGTAACTCCACCACTCTCTGCAATGGTGGAGTTTCTGTCAAGAAACAGAGCTGCCAGAGTTGAGCAAGAGGCCCACATCATTGCTAAACCCACAACTCTGGAACCCCCAGCTCATGATACTCAAACAACTCAAACTGCTACTTTGCTTCAAGCTACACAAAAGCTCCTACTCTAATAACTTTCAGAAAAAGAAAGAGAACTGTTGGTGCTCCTTCCACCACAATACCTAATGCCCAAGCTGTAAGCCCTGCACAGGAGCATTCTCCTGTGCAGAATATCCAAAGGGAACCCATTGTGCTGTCTCCCAGGCACACTGAGGAGGTGATCACCCCAGGGGAGAGTGATCATGTGGTGTTTGAGGCTGACACTACTGTTTCATCCGCAAGGGGTGAGCAGGAAAGTGTCAACATCTTTAAGACCTCAGCCACGGCAACAAAAGTTGTTCCAACATCTTCTGGAAATCCCCAGTATCAAGAACAGAGGGGTACTGGTGTGGAATCTTCTAGGAGTGAACCACCAGTTATTTCTGCCAGTGATATGTTCACAGTGGCAACACTCCCTGACATTGAGGCTAGTATGAAACAAAAGGCTTTGACGGATACCAATTTTGTACCATTCTTCGGGGCATACATGCATTTAAAGAAGAGAAATTCTTTGCAAGATAAGCTTTTGGTAAAACATAATGAGCTTATAATTAAGTAAGACAAGCAAATAAGATTTTTGACAGAGACTCTGAAAAAGGTTAATGCTGTGATACATTTTCATGATCAAGTGTTGAAACAGTTAAATGCTGGTGCTAGACCCCCTCCAACTGTTCCAATCAAAAAGGGGGAGAAAACAGTTTTGCCAAATGATCCAACAGTTGAAGAGAGTGTACAGACAGTTGCTGAGATTACAGAGAAAACAGTTGCACCAAGTGAGAAAACAGTTGCACCAAGTGCTCAAACAGTTGTAGAAAAATTGTCTGCAGTTGATAGAGTTTTGATTAATCAAATGATTATGTCTGGGGAGTACCCAACTACTGAAGCATTTGGATCTTGGTCAAAAGTGAAGAAAGATCATTTGATTGATGTGTGTGCTCAAACTCTAAACTGCAGTGCATTTCAAATGAAACAAAAGATTGAAGATGGATGGCTGGATGGTAAATCTTTAAAGATGGAACCTATTGCACCAAAGCCAGGATTCAAAGGAATCAATATTACTGAAAAAGCAGTGGAAAAGAAGATGCCTTCTGTGCAAGGTAAGGGTAAGGAGATTGTTGTGGAACTTCCCAAGCTAAAACTTACAAAAGAGCAGCAAGAGGAGCGTGACCATGAGTTAGCTCAAAGGATGGCTACTGAGTTTGAACAGCAAGATAAGAAAGATCTTGAGTTAGCTCAAAAGCTAGCTGCTGAGTTTACTAAGGAGATTGAGGAAGAAGAAAGGGCTAAGAAACCTGGTAAGGGAGTAAAAAGAAAGAGAGTTGAAAGGAAGAAAACAGTTCCACCTCCCAAACCAACAGTTGAGAAGATAAAACAAACAGCCCAGCCACAACAACCTGAAAAAATCCAAATCAGTTCAAACATCTGAAGATGCAGCAAAAGCAGGTATGGTACAAACCATTATTCATAATAGACTCAGGGTAGAGGTTGAAGAAAGAATTGACAAATTAGTGGCAGAGCAGCTAGGCCAGAAATCCCACATCACTAAGTGGAGATTTGAACAGTTAAGATGGGAAACTGGAAAGAAAGGAGTTACTATTGTCAGAGAAGAGGAACCAATTGAAAGTTATTCCAGCTTCTTACATCTGATGGGTAGCATTACAAGAAGGGATGTTCAAGATATGTATGCTTATGGAGTAAGCAAGTATGAAAATGCAACACAGATTGAGGTGAGAGTGTTGATGAGGCATCTAAAGAGTATTTGCAATCCACTGGAGATAATGCCCATTTTGATAAGTGACGAAGCCTTCCCAATAAGTTCTGTGAAAGTATATGATAAGGCAAGAGTTTATCATATGGTGATGGGAAATAGACAAACTCCGTGGTTTGATTTTGAATTTGTTGATCATGGTAAAGCAAAGCTACTGAATATGTTAAGTGCAAAGTTCTTTGGTCCTGCTGATATGAAGGATGATCTGATAAAAAGGATAAAGAAAAGGTTGGAGTTCTTACAGTCAAATCAAAAGTAATTTTCTTTTTATGTTTTGATTGTAACAGTTTGACTTTGCATATTTAATGTAAATATTTTCTTTGATTGTGTTAATTTTTCTGTGGTTGAACCCTATAAAACAAACAACTTAAATGTATTGTTCAATACTTTAAGTTAGGGGGAGATTGTTGGGAAATTTACTAAGTCATTGAAACTGTTGGACATGCAAACTAAAACTGTTATAGTAATCAGTGAAAACAGTTGTATCTAACAGTTGTTGCAAGTTTTAGAACTGTTAGTACAAAAGATCAGAACTGTTAGTTCAGTTATACACAACTGTTAGAAGACCTTGAAATGAAGACTGTTAGAAGAAATTCAGAACTGTTTATTCAACAAACAGTTGCTGTTGAGATATTAATGGAAAATGCTATCTTTGTGGATTTGAAGTATATCTCTATCAAGTTTGAAGATTATCAAGATTATCTCGGAAGATAGAAGATTGCCTAACTGTCAACTATTCAAGGAGGATCAATAGCCTATATATACTAGAACTAGAATATTGTTTTATACGGCAATTCTACGCATTGATATTTTATTGTTAATTTGTTTTTCTAAAAGTGTGTTGATCTCTAAGTTTCATAGAAACCTAAGAACAAGTTGTGTTCTTCGTCTAATAAAAGGGTTAGATTAGAGGTGTTGGTGAATATTGTAATCATCATTGGTTATTAATAAACATGTTGAGTTTGAAAGTATTTTCTTGTGTTGATTGTTGAATTGTTCTTGTGATAAAACCTTAAACATCAATTAAGTGTGATTCCGCAACTTCTTAGTTGATTGTGATCAAACTGAAAGATTATCTTTAAACAACTCTGATTTAATTCTAAAGGTAATTCTTGTTATTGATATTTGGTAATATCCGATCCTGACACTACCCCCAAACCCACCTGAGGTGCGTAAGCACACACTATGTTAACTACTGCTTCACCTAAAACCACCTTAATAGCCATAATCCTATCATTAAGTCTCCTCACCTCAACTACATTATCCTTGAACGTAGGAGCTAAGATAATTCAAACTCTATTCTTAGCACTACAGTAGCCCGAGTACCAAAGCTTATATCCATTGGTTTCCCTAGATCGACTTCCCTTCCCTTTGTTTCTTGATAACACGCTATATCTACCCTGCGTTCTCCTAGGCAATCCACTAACTCGAAAAGCTTACCTGTTAAAGTACCCGCATTCTAACTTCCAGTTCTAAGCTTATGTCCAGTCTCTCCGTAACCACCCCTTCTGCGATCCCTAACATCCCTCAGCCCTACTTGGCTCTCTACGCCCCCCTCAATCCGAGTGGCGAAGTACATGATCTCAGTCTCTTATCATACCTACTAGTCTCTATAGTGAACTTGAAAACCTATGTAAACGATCTACGAGAAGAAACTACGCAAAAAATACACCTTTGAAGTGGGATAAAAAAGGATAAACACGAGAACCGCATAAATAAGAGTGGTTTAAGATAACCATATAAATAAAATAAAATAAATAGTAACCTAAGAATCAGAAACAAAAAATGAAATAAAGAATAGAAATTAAGTTTAAATAAATAAATAAAAGTATGTTAATAATCTAATCAATCAGAAACCACGTAAGAAAATTTTAAAATAATAATAAAAAAAAAACAGAAAGCGGCACAAGGCTCAAGAAGGAAGTAAGAAAAATGACCTTGCAGACCGTTAGCAAGGCCGGCCGTACGCTCAGTCGACGGAAGAACTCTTGAGCTCCGGGCTTGAAGAGGCAACCACAACAAACAAAAAACTGCCTGCAGGTTGATTGAGACGAAGAGCTTCGATCGGCAGACGACTTGCTGTGGTCGGCAAGGTGCAATCGATCGACTAGAAATCCTAACAGGTGGCCGGGAGACGACGAGTTGTTGAGGGTGGCAGATGAAGGGTTTTGTAGGCTATAAAAACATATTATAATAACATGCACAGCAGAATAAATAAAAACCCCCTCCAGTGATCTCATCTAACTCGTACAGAAACTAAAAGAGAAGTAGAGGATTAAAAGTTATACCTTTGCAGTCCAAACCTTGAAACTTCAATCCTAGATTGCTAAAGGTAGAACACCGCTACTGCACCACCTCGAACAAGCTGCTAGACCGCCAAGGATTTTAGCAATGATCAAAAACCGATTGCGTATGTGTGTGTACTCGTCGCCGTCGCCGACCCCTAGGGGTGTTCTTGGCCTTGTGCCGATTTGAGAGAGAGAGAGAGAGAGAGAGAGGAGAGTATTAGGGTTGATCTCTAGAATGTAATTATCTTAATGTGATTCTGAAGTTTAATAAGGTATTTATATATATAACCTTATTAAAGCCCAAGCCCGTTTAATTAAAGCCCAACTTTAATTAAACTATCAAGTAATTACATAAAATACCCTTTGACCTTTCTAATTAATTAATAACTATTAATTAATTGGTCCTGTTAATATTTAAACTAAATATTAACTTCTCCTTGAAATAATAAATAATTATTATTTTCTTTCCTCTTAATAATTAATTTACTAATTAATTATTCTTACACAAGGTAAAATCAAGATGGTTCTAATTGGGTGTGTAGCAGTGTGATGCTTTTGTGTCACATAGCATTGGACACGATGGTACATGTTATCTATCTCTGCACACAATCTAACAGACTCCCACTTGTTCAAGATAAGTAACACTTCTTGTACATCATTGGCCTAAGGAGGTCCCTAGCCAGACACTTAGGTTAACCAGACTATGATATCTCTTATATCTAGAGACATAATCCACCCCTTGGATTATCTAGGCTTTTTCTTTTGCATCTCGATATTCCGTAATGTGAGTATTAGACATGGAGCAGGGATCTTATTTCAAATACTCAGATTTTCTCGACTCTGATCTCGACACTCTGCAGTTACGGTTTACCGAATGAAACCTATCATTCTAACCGAGCGCAGCCACGCATTTTCAGTAGTCTTAATCGTTGAGAGGCCCAAAAATATCTCTCCTAAAAGTAGGAGGTGCAAATTCCATCTTGACTATTTGCAATTTGAGCACAAAGCTTCCGCTGCGCGTAGACATGCCCCTTATGATCACTCTGTTACGGTGTGACGTTAGAACATGCTAAAGTACAGAAGTTACCATGCCCCAAACCAAATATCTCAAGTCTAAGGACAACCTATCAAGTTTACTTATGTTGACACTCCATGAAGTAAACTAGATGCGGATCACCCCAATATTTATCCCCTGATAAATATCTATGAATATTTTGTCACAACCTTGTGCTTTTATTCAAACCCGAATAAATCATCAAATATCCATAATAGCGTTACCTCCCTAACGTAGCTCCTACTACATTAAGTAGCTACGGGCATTTAGACAATTCATCGCTTGACTTGTCATGGATAGGTTAAACATGCTAAAAATAGACAACTAGAAACCATTATGTAAATACCTCCTATTTCAATCCCATGAAATGTAATACATAATAAAAGAGTTTCAAGTTACATCTATAGTAATAATCAAAAACATGAACTAGCTGCTATGTTCTAAGTACTACATTCCTATAGAACTCGCATGCCTCTCATGCTTAGCTCTAGCTAGCGGCTTCGTCAAAGGGTCAGCAAAGTTGTCGTCCGTCGGTATCTTTTGCAACCTAATATCTTCTCTTCCAATGATCTCTCAGATGAGGTGATATTTCCTGAGTACGTGTCTAGTCCGCTGATGATCTCTAGGCTCTTTAGCTTGCGCCACAACCCCTGAGTTCTCACAAAATATATCGATCGGTCTAGAGATACTGGCAACAACTCTAAGATCCGAGATAAAATTATTCAGCCAGACAGCTTCCTTTGCTGCATCACTTGCCGCAATATACTCTGCTTCTGTAGTAGAATCTGCTATTGTATCTTGCTTCTGAATTTTCCAAGATATGGCTCCTCCGTTTAGAGTAAAGACAAATCCTGACTGAGACCTAAAGTCGTCCCTGTCGGTTTGGAAACTGGCATCAGTGTAACCAGTTACACTGAGCTCATCCATCGGACCTCCATATACTAGGAATATGTCTTTCGTCCTTCTCAGGTACTTGAGAATATTCTTGACGGCTAACCAATGGGCTTCACCAGGATTTTCCTGATATCTACTCATGACACTAATAGAGTAGGCAACATCGGGCCTTGTACATAGCATGGCATACATAATTGAACCTACTGCCGAAGCATATGGTATCAATTTCATCTTGTCCTGATCTTGACTAGACACGGGACACTGAGCCTTGCTCAAAATTAGGCCAGATTGCATAGGAATAAATCCTTTCTTGGATCCATCCATCTTGAATCTTTTCACGACTTTGTCAATATATGTACTTTGACTAAGTCTGATAAGCCACTTAGATCTATTCCTATAGATCTTTATACCTAGTATATAAGCAGCTTCTCCCAAGTCTTTCATCTGGAAACATTTACCTAACCAGGATTTTACTCCTTGTAACACAGGTATACTGTTTCCTATTAGCAGTATGTCATCCACATACAAGACTAGAAAGGTTAGCGCGCTCCCACTGAATTTAGTGTAAATACATGACTCGAACTCACTTTTGGTAAAACCAAACTCTTTGATACGCTCACGAAAGTGTAAGTTCCAGCTCCTAGATGCTTGCTTTAGTCCAAAAATCGATTTAAGCAACTTGCATACTTTATTAGGGTTCTTTGGATTTGCAAAACCATCCGGTTGTATCATATATACGTCCTCTGTCAGCTTCCCGTTAAGGAAGGCGGTTTTGACATCCAGCCATATCTCATAGTCAAAATATGTTGATATGGCCATAAGAATTCTAATAGTCTTAAGCATTGCTACTAGCCTTGCTTTAAAAGTATCCATGAGTTTCATCATAGTCAATACCATGAGTTTGCGTGAAACCTTTTGCCACTAGCCTTGCTTTAAAAGTATCCACCTTTCCATCCATGTCGGTCTTCTTCTTGAAGACCCATTTGCACCCAACAACTTTACTGTGTTGAGGCAAATCTACTAACTCCCAGACCTGGTTGTCATACATGGATTGCATCTCTGCCTTCATGGCTTCTAGCCATTTCACAGATTCTAAACCTGAGGCAGCATCTTGGTAGGTAGTGGGTTCTAAAAGATCCCTTTCGTCTTGAGCAACTAGGAATCCCAGATACCTATCTGGCTCATGACGAGGCCTACTAGACCTGCGAAGATCTTGTGTTTGCACCTCTTACTCAACCACAGACTCAGGTTGGGATTCAACAATTCTTTGTTGAACCACGGGTTCAATTATTGGTGGTGGTGTTATCTCCTCCTCTTCAATTTCTTGAAGTTCTATTTCTTTTCTTGGAGTTTCTGAGTTAAGAAATTTCTCCTCCAAGAACACCCCTTTACGAGCAACAAAGACTTTGTACTCATCTGGGTTGTAGAAATAGTATCCCATGATTTCCTTGGGATAACCCACGAAGATACACTTATCCGATTTGGGATTGAGTTTATCTGTCAATATTCGCTTAACATACACCTCACATCCCCAAACCTTAAGAAAAGACATTTTGGGCTTTTTCCCTGTCCATACCTCGAACGGTGTCTTTTCAACCGATTTGGTTGGAACCCGGTTCAGCATGAACGCCGCTGTCTCGAGTGAGTGCCCCCAAAACGACAATGGTAATGAACTTCGACTCATCATTGATCGTACCATGTCAAGTAGTGTATGATTCCTCCTTTCTGATACACCATTCATCTGAGGTGTATACGGAGGTATGAGTTGTGAAACAATCCCACATTCCTTCAAATGATCATCGAATTCCTGACTTAGATATTCGCCAACTCAATCCGACCGAAGCAACTTTATCTTCTTGTCCAGCTGATTTTGTACCTCATTCTGAAACTGTTTGAACTTGTCAAAACTTTCAGATTTGAGTCTCATGAGGTAGACATAACCGAACCTACTGAAGTCGTCAGTAAAGGTTATGAAATACCGTTATCCTCCTCTAGCTTTTGGAGTAAAGGGTCCACACACATCAGTGTGTATAATCCCTAATAACTCACTAGCCCTTTCATTTTCACTGTTGAAAGACTGCTTTGTCATTTTACCAGACAAACAAGATTCGAAAATATCATATGACTCTAAGTCAAATGGTTCTAGAATTCCGTCATCTCGGAGTTTCTCTATGCGTTTCTCGTTTATATGTCCTAAACGACAATGCCAGAGGTAAGTTTGATTCAAGTTACTCTTGGATTTCTTACTTATATGATAGATGTAATTGTTATCTAGATTTAGCGTATATAGACCATTTTCTGGAATAGCTTTAAAATAGAAAATATCATTTTTGAAACATGAAATAACCTTCTCATTCAAAACATAATTAAATCCATAGTCTATAAGCAAATCAAACGAGATACCATTTTTAATAAGTCTAGAAACATAATAACAAGGTTCTAGTTCTAAGACCATGCCCGAAGGCAAACTAAGACAATATGTTCCTACAACTTCAGCACCAACCATGGAGCTTTCGCCTACCCGCAGGTCCATATCTCATTGTCTTAGCTTCTTACTTCTCTTTAATCCCTGCAAATGATTGCATATGTGATGACCACATCCGGTATCCAATACCCACGATTCATAAGAAGTAATAAGACAATCTATCATAAAGATACCTGAGTCATTGGGTGAACCAATGTCCAGCTGATCTATGTCGAGTGAGTGCTCGCATGAATCCTTGCTGCCACAGTGTGGGAAAGAAATTTCTCCAAGCTCTTCCAACCAGTCGTCTTCCTGCATAGGGTCCACAACTGTTGACTCTAGCTGCTTTGGACTCTACTCATCGCTGATGCACATAAGGATTTCGTGCAACCCTGCGACAGTCATCTCAAAATCACCGAGGACATACATTACCCTCTTCTGGTAATAGTCCGATAAAGAACCGAACAAGAGCATAACTAGCTCATGTGGTTTTTATTTTGTCCCAAAACTTTCATAGCAATCTAAGAGCCTTCTCATATTAATGAGATTATCGCTAATCGGCTGGTTTTCTTTCATTTTTGCTGAAAGAATTTCCTTCATCAGCAAGATGCGACATATCCGTTCACTATACTTGAACTTACGCTCCAGTCCTTGAACAACCTCATAAGATGACTTCTCACGGAGATCATCCGTAAACTCAGATGACGCTGTGAGAACGAGAATCGACATAACGTCAGATTTATCAGCCAGATACTGATAGTAAGCGTCATACTCACTATCCTTGGCATCTACCCCTGGTCGCTCTGGAGGCAATGTCTCTATGATGTGAAGCTTTCCTTGTGCATCCAAAACATTCTTTAGATGCATCTTCCAAACAGCAAAGTTTGGACCTGAAAGCTTCCACTTGCCGATGATGAGGCTTAGAGATTCCATTGGTGAATAATACGAAATAACAGATAAAATAGACATCTACGGAAAAAGAAAAAGATAAAACCGATTCAGTATTGAATATATCTTCTAATAATTATTACCTTTTAAAAAATAAATTATTAGACTAGGATCCATATTTCACATTTCCCGATGAAAGGTTTGGGCACTTCCCACCGGGACAATGCTATTTCTGGTAGGTAAACCTATACCAATCGTATCCAACCTAGACACGACTCCTAGATCCGCTTGACATCGGTTACAAGAACTGTGCATGTTTAGTCCCTCTAGTGATTTTTGGGCCGGGACTCACGATTATCACCAATATAGATCGCACCACCTAAGACATTGTGAACTCTGGCCGGGACTCCCGATTATCGCAGAGTCTTTCACACCCTCCCCCTCAATGGTTTGAACCAGAATGCCCAAGGTTTGGTCACTTCTGACACCCGAGTACCGTTTAATAGGAAAGGTGTACCATTAGGTGGGTAGCACACTGATCTAAGATTTTTCTAAAAAGGATTTCAAAAGTTTTTGACGAGAAAAACTTCTTGCCAGTTTTCTTTAAAAAACGACTGTTTAATAATTAATTATTATTAAAACCCTTGTTTTATTTCATCGTGAGAATCACAACCACGCATATATAATATGTAAAGAAATAAAACAACCACAAACAACTATGCCTTAGCCTTGCCCTTAACTAATGTCGGTTTCATGAGTTACACGAAAACCCCGACGGTCAAAAACCTAAGTGGAAAACAACACACATGGCATGGCATTCTAAAGCTCCCACTGGCTCCAGTATCCAATCCTGCTTTCTGCTCCTTGCTCATCGATCCTTGTAGCAGCTCCATATCTATTCTAATAATACTACTCTATTCTATCATCTAAAAACTAGAAATATAAATTACAAGATTTTCAAAGGCACGCAAGCCCGCTAATCTAATACTTTTACAAAACGAATAGGGGTTGCAAGTGGCACGCAGGCCTCCCCACACCATAGAAGAGATCAAATACTAAAACACAACCACAAGTGCAGAAAAGTAAAACAATCCACAAGGTCTAGGGCTTGGCTATGGCATCCCAAACATGCATAAACTAATACATGAAATAAAAGAAACTAATTTCTAAATATTCAGCTTGATGAAAAATATTGATTTTAACAACCTGTCAAAATCCCTTGTATTGTCTTCCATTACTTGCAATAAATATATATTTCAAGTTTTGTCCTTGACGATTAATCAAAAACTCAAAATAATATTTAAGCTTAAAAATAAAATTAACAAATGCATTTTAATTTTACATTAATCACAAACACCTGAACCATGAGCTGGGCCAAATATTTAAACTGGATCATTACAAAAAAACAAACCTGGGCCGAAAAACAAACTGGGCTGCAGCCCTTCGGACCCGAGATACGGCTGAGCTGGCGGCCTTGGGCCGTGGCTCCTGGGCCGTAGCCCACCACGCCACTACCGTCGCTGCCCTGCCACCGTGCGCCACCCACGACGTCGACCACCCTGCCTCGGCTGCTATTGGCCGGCAACCGGAGACTGCCGCCCCAGCGTGGGACCGCCGTCGATCCAGCAACGCCGCCAGCTGCGACGCCGCCGACCGACCACGGCCACCGCCTGAGCCCGCCGCCGATGAAGGTGGTGGTTTCGGTTTGCCTTTTTATGCAAGTAACAACAAAACAAAAAAAAACAGATTTAATTAAAATTAAATCTAATAATCTTTTATCCAAAATCAAATAATTTATCCAATAAAAATCAAAACTTGATTTTTATCATCCTGGATAATTAAAAAACTTTTCTAGATAAAAGATAAACCCTTTTCCATCACATTAAGAAGAAACCCAACCTAGTTCCCTACGATGTTAGAAGTGGCTCTGATACCACTGAAGGGTTTTGTAGGGTATAAAAACATATCATAAGAACAAGCACAGCGGAATAAATCAAACCCCCCTCCAGTGATCTCATCTAACTCGTACAGAAACTAAAAGAGAAGTAGAGGATTAAAAGTTATACCTTTGCAGTTCAAACCTTGAAACTTCAATCCTAGATTGCTAAAGGTAGAACACCGCTACTGCACCACCTCGAACAGGCTGCTAGACCGCCAAGGATTTTAGCAATGTTCAAAAACCGATCGCGTATGTGTGTGTGCTCGTCGCCGTCACCAACCCCTAGGGGTGTTCTAGGCCTTGCGCCGATTTGAGAGAGAGAGAGAGAGGAGAGTATTAGGGTTGATCTCTAGTTTGTAATTATCTTAATGTGATTCTGAAGTTTAATAAGGTATTTATATATATAACCTTATTAAAGCCCAAGCCCGTTTAATTAAAGCCCCAACTTTAATTAAACTATCAAGTAATTACATAAAATACCCTTTCACCTTTCTAATTAATTAATAACTATTAATTGGTCCTGTTAATATTTAAACTGAATATTAACTTCTCCTTTAAATAATAAATAATTATTACTTTTTTCTTCTTAATAATTAATTAACTAATTAATTATTCTTACACAAGTTAAAATCCGGATGGTTCTAATTGGGTGTGTAGCAGTATGATCCTTTAGTGTCACATAGCATTGGACACGATGCTACATGTTATCTATATCTGCACACAATCTAACAGCAGATGCCTTGCTGCAGTCGGCGGTTTGCAGGGGATGACGTCAAGCCCTGTGTTCTTCTAGGACTTGTGTTTTTCAAGACTTGTGATGTTCCGGGAGACGGCAGGGGGGTGGTGGTCAAGGGTAATAAGTGGTTGAGATCCGGGAGACGGGAAAGGGGTGCAAAAGTTGATGATGATCCAGGAGACGACAAGGTGGGGTTGTGAATCGGTGGGTGTTGATCAGAGGAGTGGTGGTGGTCCAACGGTCAGTTTTAGAGAAGAAGAAAACCTTGAATCGAACAGAGATATCCCACTACAATAAAATTGGTCGAAATTAGATTGAAATAAAATTGAGCAGGATAATTACTAAATAGATAAGTTAAATAGCTAACCAATTGAATTTCATTTGTGAAATGTTAAAATTGGCTATATATTTTTCATCATTAATTTATGAGGTTATTTTACATTGTAAATGTTGAAAAACTATTTGTAAAATAGTTGTATTAATATATATATATATATATATATATATATATATATATATATATATATATATATATATATATTCTAAACAAACATAAAGATATAAAATATATTCATGGACCAATTTGAATATTGAATATACTTACTTTTGGTATATTCTTTCGGACATTATCATGGACCAAGTTAAGATGTTGAATTAAGATGTTTTATTTCTAACCAATTATATATCATAATATTTACAACTGAAAATTTTAAATATTTGTCATGTTTATTGATCCATTTGGAAATAATAACTTGTCTTTTTAAGATCTAAAAGATTTAGTTTTATGAACTTTTGAATTTGATAAATATGAGTTAAGCCTTATCACCTTCTTTTTAGAAAACAAATACTCAATCTGAAATAATTAACATGTGTCTATATTATTAATTATTAAAGGATTGAAAGTAATCCAATTTTGTTGGGGAGATAGTAATATTAAACCACAATTAAACCTATCTATTTATTACTACCTCCGTCCCAATTTAATTTTCCAATTTTGACTTTTTAAGTCTTTCTTTTTCAACTTTTACCTTAAATATTTTTATTTGTGTTATATATTACTTGATAAAAATTATACCAAATGAATATACATTTAAAACACAATCCATTCATATATTTTACATGAAGTACTATATAACATAAAAAAAATACTTAAGGTCAAAATTGAAAAAGAAAGACTTTAAAAGTCAAAATTGGATAATTAAATTGGGACGGAGGGAGTAATATAAGATTTGATGTTAATAAAACCATATTCTTAGTTTTGAGTTCAGAATATTGAAAAACATGTGTTGTTTTTCAAAACAGACTTAATGAATTTTCTAAGTATGAAACATCAGCCGATGAGTTAAAACATCAACTGTACTCTAAGTATCAAAAGATGAATCAGCTTCAAAGTATCAGACGAGAAGAAAAGAACATCAGCTGAGGATTTACAAGCATCAGCTGATGGTTTACAAAACATTAGCTGAGGATCAAAAGCAACAGCTGATACCTCTAAAGCATCAGCTAAAGACTCAAAGCATTAGCTGAAGACTTCTATCTCTCAGATAAGCAGTTTACTTCATGTTTTAAAGTAACTTCTATAAGTTTATCACTCTACATGATCAGCAAAACATGTTTGGTCTACTGATCATATAGGTTGATTAACTTATACACTTTAGTCCTTATTTATTTCATCATCTGAGCAAAATAACTTAAGCAGTTTAGAGTTAGTTTCATCAACTGAGTCGTGTTAAATATAAACACTTGGCTGCTTATTATTCTTAAGTCAAGGCAGAACATGTGTTGTTCTATATTGCCTTTAGAGTTTCCTTTGTAAAAGTATCAGCACTTTTTGAATCTGCAAAGAGTCAAAAAGGATAGAGTTTGACCCCCTGGAAAAGGTGAAAGCTACTTTACAAAAGGAAGATCTCGAATATTTGTTTCAACAACTAAGTATGGCTGGCAACTCCATACTTCGTAAAGTCAAATCTAAAGAAAGCACGGTGTTGTATAAATTAGAAGTATAGAAAGAGAAACTTGCACTTCCAAGACAAAAGGTATGGGTTTAATAATATAATAATAGATAGTGGGATTTACCTTTACAGAGAGTACATGCATTTTATACCTTTAGCGTATAAAGTGAATTTACTTTCCATCCACTAACTTTATCTATTATAATATTATTATCCTTATACTTTGTTGTTCCCTTTTCTTACCACTATCCGGACTCGAAGGTTTCTATATATATTCAAGCATTCCCCATGTTTGAAGACATCGGTTGAACACTGTAAGATCTCATAAGTTGAGATTTAGAAGAGTTAGCAAATATTTAACAGTGTATACAAAAATTGTTCATGTGTTGAACATTCAAAGCATTAGTTGGTTAGAATTAGCTAGTCTGTGTGTTAAATTAAAACTGTTGCACCTTTGTTGAACTTAGGTTTTCCGCATCTAGTTCATGTAATTCTTGATTAATATCAATAAGAATTATATAAAGTACATCCGTGTGTTTTAATTTTTAATTAGTTAAAGTTTTTATTCAACCCCCCCCCCTTCTACAAACATTTGTTGTTGTAGTATCCATTCGGGACCAACAACTTGTATCAGAGCAGTTTAGATAATCAATATCTAAGATCTGTTTTGCTTACTCTTCAACTGCTTCTACCCTACACTATCAAATGGCCACTCCAAATGCTACTTCGAACAGTTTCTCAAACAATGGCTCAGTCTCAAGGTGCCCAATGTTTGATGGGGAAAACTTTTCCCTCTGGAAGAGTAGAGTTCTTCTCTACATGTCCAGCCTTGACGATGTGATGCTCAAGACTGTTACTGAAGGCCCCTATGTTCCTTCCTCTACTATTGAATTCACTGCTGCCACTTATACTACTCCTGCTATAAAAAGATATGTTGTCAAAGCTGTGCATCAATGGTCTGATGAAGACAAAAGGCTGGTTAATCTTGATATCAAAGTCAGAACAGCCTTAGTCTATGCATTAGCCAATGAAGTCTATCATCAAGTTCTTAATTGCAAATTTGCAAAGGAGATGTTAGACACTTTGACTATTGCATATGAAGGAACTGAAGAAGTGCAGGAGAACAAGAAGCTTCTTCTTGTTAGAGAGTATGAGTTCTTATATGCTCATAAAGGTGAAAGTCTTACTCAGACCTCACCAGGTTCAACTGTCTTATTAATGACTTAAGAAGGGCAGATGTTCCTAAGAGCAATAAGGAAATTTTGAACAAATTTCTATATTCCCTTCCAGAATCTTGGGATCATTTTATCACTATGCTAAAACATGGTGAGAAAATCAAGGGACTCTCACTGGTTGGTGTTTATGGTAATCTGATAAACCATGAACAATCAGTGAAGTAAAGAAAGCTCTCTACTAAGGACATGAAGAAAGTTACAAAAGCTCCATCAACTGCCCTTGTGTCTAAGGATACAAGATCTAGAAGTTTTGCTGCAGTGGTGGATGAGTCTAGTGATGATGAGGAAGAGGTGAAGTCTTCTGAAGATGAAGAGCAGGTGGCTGATGGGGAAGAAAGTTTGAAGGACATAGACAGCATTGAAGCTGCTGTTGAGCAGGCTTCCATGTTGGTAAAAGGTTCAAATCATTCCTCATGGGAAATGGTGTCAAGAAGTTCGGGAAGTGACCGTTTAAAGGTGACAGGTCCAAAATCAAGTCTTCTGAAGGATGTTTCTCTTGTGGCAAACCTGGTCACTATGCCAGTGAATGTAACTCCAGAGGAAAAACAAGCTTCAAGGCTCCTTCCGGATCAGACAGTAAGATAGATTATGAAGCCAAGTATAAGAAGCTTCGTGCTGCTATTCTTGACAAAAAGAAGAAGAAGTCCCAAGCCAAGGTGTTGTGGCTGAGGAAGAGGATTGGGCTGAGGAGGATCTCTCAAGTGATGAAGATGAGGTTCTCACTACTCAACTCAGTTTGATGGCAAGCACTGGTAGGTCAAGCTCCTTTGATGAAGACATGAAAAGGGCTGCTAAAGCTTGTACCTCTCCTAACTGGGATCCCTCATCTATGTATCAGGTTGGAAAACTTATGAATTATGATGAAAATGAAAAGAACATCATGTTTGATTATTTGTGTGTTGAGTTTCAACTTTATATTCAAAGAGAAAAGAAGCTAAAAACAGAAATAGAATCAGTTAAGAAGAAATTAATTCATAAAGCATAAGAACTTAAACCTATGAAAGTTCTGAAAGAAGATCTAGCTAACCAAAAGATACTGACCCAGATCTTGATAAAAGAAACCAGTGAAG